>BTPG01000002.1:211886442-212631442 GCA_036245525.1 Semisulcospira habei | reverse complement strand
ACTCGTGCCACACTGCACTCACGCGCCTCGTTGACGCATGGCTCCAGGGTATGAACAAATCCCAGATAACAGGTGTCGTTTACTTAGACTTTAAAAAGGCCTTTGACCTAATCGATCACACCACTCTAATGACAAAGATTCAGAAATACTTGAATAGTACAGAAGTAGTTGCATTTTTTAGATCATACCTAACTGATCGTAAACAAAAAGTTCTAATGAATGGATCTTACTCTTCTCTAAAAGATATAAAGTATGGAGTTCCACAAGGATCTGTGCTTGGTCCCTTATTATTTTGTCTATTCATCAATGACCTGCCACTTCATATAACTTGCAAGAACGTACAATGTGATCTTTTTGCTGATGACACGTCCATTCATATGACTAACAAAGATATACAAGTAATTTCTTCCAACTTGCAGCATAGTCTTGATGAAGTGTCTGAATGGTGTCACAGGAATTCTATGATTGTTCATCCAATTAAAACCAAATCTATGATAATCGCCACTCGTCAAAAACACCAGTTAGCTCCCCTGTTACTTAACCTTTTATTAAAGGGCAGGCAAATAGAACACGTTAATGAACATCGCCTACTAGGGATTACAATTGACAGTCAGCTTAAGTGGAAGGCTCATACGGACACTTTATGCAGAACGGTAGCCAAAAATCTTTTCATGTTGTCCAAACTGAAATATTACACCGACTCGGACACGCGCAAACTATTCTATAATGCTCACATACGTTCTCATATTGATTACGCGTCAACGGTGTGGGATGGATGCAGTGAAGTCCACTTGAAGAGACTCAACTCGTTACACAGAAGGGCAGCTAAGTTAATCCTTCCTGACCCACGACTCACAACAGAAGAAAAACTCGCCAAAATAGGATTTCTGCCGCTGCAAGACCACTTCAAATACAATAAGGCTATTTTTATGTTCAAAGTGTGGAACCAGAAAATACCAGAATATATCACAACTCTTTTCTCTAAGTCGGAATCTAGGCTTGGTAACATTAGGCAACTTTTCTTAGTCCCCAAAACGAGAATTGATATATACAAATCTAGTTTGTCATTCGCGGGAACGCAGACTTGGAACACGCTTCCTGATTACGTAAAATCCGCTTCCTCTCTAGCCCGTTTCAAAATCAGTCTCTTCAAGTACTTCTCGAAGCAGTCGTAATCATTACGTTGTGAAATATATACTGCCCTGTAACCCTGATTATGTATTCTCCCAATTACAAACTCTGTGCGTGCGTGTGTGATGGTGTGTGATGGTGTGTGTGTGTGTGTGTGTGTGTGTGTGTGTGTGTGTGTGTGTGTGTGAGAGAGTTTAGGTGTGTGAGATTGTCATGGGACTTTCTTTCCCTAAACTAGCAATGTTTTTGTCAGTTTCATTTACATTTAACTATATACTTAGTTTTTTTGTATTTTGTCTCGTAGTTTTGTAGCAACGGCAGGTTTGAAAAATGGCTATGTCTGTGACGATGTCAATGCCTCAACCGTTGATAAATAAAGCTTCATTGAATCATTGAATCTCTCTCTCTCTCTCTCTCTCTCTCTCGGCAGATTTGAAAAATGACATTGCCTCTGGCATTGTTAATATCTTTACCGTTGTAAAATAAAGATTCATTGATTCATTGATTCTCTCTCTCTCTCTCTCCCGTTCCCCCCCCCCCCCCCCCCCCCCCCCCCGTACCCCCTATCTTTCTTTCTCGCCCCCCCCCCCCTCTCTCTCTCTCTTTCTCTCTCTTTACCTCCCGCTCGCAAGAAAAACTCTATCACTATATCGCACTGGTATCATACTGGCATGTAACTAATTCCTTGCACTATGCTACCATTTTTGCAGTGCACTAACAGCTCCCTGCCAATACATCCATGTGTAACTGTCCAGTGTGTTCGTGTTAGCAAGCTGGCGGACTAGTTCACTCCTGTGAAGGACACTAAACTATAGCCATGCCCCCTAACACGAGATCTATCAAAGCCAAATGCTCCATTGATTTGGAAAAAGTTACGAAATCAAAAGACTGGCATCAGATCACCTTTGAAACAAATGGTCTTAACTTGCCGGTGTGGAGGCATGCTTTAAGACAACGATACCAGTTTGCATACAAACCCCCTGAGCTTTCCTCTACATGGGCTGACTTCCAAAAAGACCACACTAAGACGCTCTCCCTCAACCACCCCCTGGCCATTGACCTTCTTCCTGAGCTTTTTAAATCTGTGCTTGATCTCTCGCTAGATGGAAATAAGCTATTGAAAATCTCCATCTACTATACCACGGGCACAATTCTAGTCCAGGGGAAGGCGTGTGTGGACTGGGTGCAAGAGGAATTCGACAAACTGAGGTCAGTCGTGAACCTATGTCTGGTGTGCCGCCTGATCTACGAGCCCTGCCACCATGCGCCACTATGTGCTCACAGCTCACTAACACTGGCGCAACAGACACGGACGGTCGGTGTAGGTCTTGAGCAGGTAGAAGGAAGTGCCAATAACGACCATGACCAAGACCGCGCCACTGATATGGCTGACAGTGCAGACTCAATCAGTGTGACTGGCAGTGCCGATGTTGCTTCAGCCAGCATGGACCGCAGTGGCTGTTCCTGTGACACCACCCCATCTGCGGCCAGTTACCACTGTGACACCCCGGGCGATTGCCCCCCTCTCCCCGACGCAGGTTCTGCCTTGCAACCGTCTACTTCCAGGCTCAAAGCTGACACGTCCAAGAAGCTGACGGAACTCGGCCGTGTTGTTTATAGTCTCGGTGCTGCGATCAGCTCTCAGCACGACACGGCCATGTGTGCAGTGTATGATTTACAGAAGGAGGTGAGAGAGCTGGTCCGGATTGAGATTCGAGACATCAAGGCCGATTTCCACCAGCAGCTTGAACAGCTTTGTTGCCGCGTCAAGTCACTGGAGGCTGAAAACAAAAAACTCAGGTGTCAGCTTGGTGACCACAACAAAATCTTCACTTCCCTGCGCATCACTTCCCCGCCCACCATGAAGCAGACGACAGATACACAGACGGACGGCACTCTGTTGTCAACCAAGCCTGGCCCATCCCTGACCTCCTCTCAGCCCCAACGGTCCGTTCCCACGGACCATTCCCCGCCTGCCAACAACCTCGCCAAGATTCGCTCAGTTGGTATGGCTTCCCCCTTATCCATTGAAAACTCCGGCCTCACCCCTTCCACTCCCTCGCCGAGCCAGCCCGCACACAACACTGGCCGAGCCTCATACCGTGACGTTGTAGTCGCCGCCGTGCCTGTGTCCAATCGCTTTGCTGCCCTCTCTGTTGACGGCAGCACGAACGACCAGGCCGAAGACACAGGCACGGGGTCGCTACGCAACACGTGCCGTCCCAATCAAAATCAACATCAGGATCACCCCTTCCCCGCCGACGTCTTGACCAAAGAGAGGATTTGGCCTGGGGTCCCTGCTGTGCTAATAGGTGATTCAATCTTGCGAGAAGTGGGTAGCAAGATTGTATCACCGACTGTACCTCTGCAGAAGATCTGCGTGCCGGGCATGTCCATTGCTGAATTGATGGCGTGGCTCGACACGCAGCCTCCTGCACCGCACATCGTCTTAGCCGTGCTGCATGTTGGCATCAACACATGCAAACGCCAAAAAGTGATCAGTGTGGACACCTGGGCCAAACTCCTCACACTCGTAAAAGTTAAGTTTCCATGCGCCGCCGTCAAAATGTCGTCTGTCCTGCCTGCTTTTGGTCGACACCCCGCCAACAGTGCCATCATACCTTCCAACAGGAACCTGATGGCGGCGTGCGATCAGGCGAGGGCTCTGTACATTGACAACGTGCCAGTGTTTCTGTCTCGTGGTGGGGCCCCACGTAAACTGCTCTACAGACAGAATGATAATTTCCATCCAAGCACTTAGGGGCCTTGAGACTTGCCTTCAACCTTAGGTCCACTGCTCGTTCAACCCTGCCGTCTGTGCTGTCTATCTTTGCCCACCAGCCTGGGCTGCGGCCAACTCTGTGTGACGACCCCCTGCAATACGGACCCCCCATGGCGCCTCTAGGAGGCTTGCACCGTAACGGTCACCTGCCCATTGGAGTCAGCTGTAAAGTACCCCTCCTCCCCACCCCACATTATCCTCCCCAGACAAAGACCTCGCAGCATGTTTCCTACCCCGTGGCCCCTTCCCCCAAATTTTCCTGTGATCCTACCACTTGGAGTGTTGCTTTCCCTGAGCCATCTGTTGCCCTTAGCCATGGTCGGTCCGGCTACATCACCTGTCCAGACTATCAGGGGCGGCACTATGAGACCCTCGTCTGAGTAAATTTCAGTGTGAACCCACCTTGGTTGCCTTCCTCGATTCTCATCGGTGGATCGATGGGGACAAACAGTGTGGTCTACTCATCGTCCCATGCCTTAGTGAAGTGACATTCTAAACCCACGCTCACTGTCTCCCTCGATTCGTTCTGGCGGATCGACGGTGACAACCTGCTCGGCGTACCATGATGTGTAATTGTCGTATTTATCAGTCCATGTGTTGTCTCCCTCGCTTCTCTGCTGTGAGTCGACGGAGCCACCCAGTGTGGCACCCACCTTCATTCTCATATATTGCCAACACTCATTAGATGGAGCAACACCCCGTGATCATTTAATTACGTCTGAATCTGACAATCTGGCTAACTGTTTAGTGTCCGACATTGCATCTCACATAGCGTATTAATCGATTAGCCTTTTGGATTTATTTCGTGCAACGAATTTGCTTCTGTGAATAGTGTGTGACGATCATTATCTTCCTGCATTTTTCTTTTCTATCAAAACTGAGGTAATAATAAATAATAATAATTACGGTATTTATAATGCGCTTATCTTATAATAATTATAACTCTAAGCGCGCACTCACAACTCGCGCACACATGCGCACGCTTTAGACGACTCACGTACAACAAATGGTGAAATGAATTGCGACAGTCATCTTTTGTGGGGAGTGTGGTGATATAGTGCTAGAACTGTTGAAAGAGGTGAGTTTTGAGGGCGGACTGAAAGGAGGAGAGAGAGTCTTTCTGACGGAGAGAGTGAGTGGGAGAGTGTTCCAGGTGGATGGACCATAAACTGAGAAGGCGCGGGGGCCGAAAGTGCTGAGTTTGGTGCGGGGGATGTGGAGACGGAGAGGGTCGGAGGCGGAGCGGAGGGAGCGGGAAGGAGTGTAGGGGTGAAGTTGGAAAGATAGGCAGGAGCGCAGTTGTTCAGGGATTTGTAGCAGAGAGACAGAATCTTGTATTGGATACGCTGTGGGATGGGAAGCCAGTGAAGAAGTTTGAGCAGGGGTGTGATGTGGTCGGATTTTTTCTTTCTGAGGACGAGGCGGGCAGCATTGTTCTGGATGCGCTGGAGAGTGGAAGTGGTAGAGTGAGGGAGGCCGGAAAGGAGAGAGTTGCAGTAGTCAATGCGAGATAGAATGAGAGAGACAGCAAGTTTGGTGGCAGCTTCGGTGGTGAGGTATTTTCTGATCTGACTGATGCGGCGGAGGTGAAAGTAGCATGCCTGGGCAGTGGCGGAGACGAAGTTGGTCATGGTAAGAGAGGAATCAAGAATAACGCCAAGGTTTTTGGCCGAGTCACTGAGGGAGATGGGGGTGCTGTCGAGTTGAAGGTGGAGAGAGGGAGGGAGCTGGGAAAGTTTCTGGCGAGTGCTTACCAACATGGCTTCCGTTTTGTCGTCGTTCAGTTTAAGCTTGTTTGCTGTCATCCAGTTTTTCACGTCTTCATAGCAGTCAGCCGTGCGAGTAAGTAGTGACTGAGTGTTGTCGAGTTTGTCTTTGTCTAGTAGTTGTGAGTCGTCAGCGTAGAGGTGGTGGCGTATGTGGTGAGACTGTATGATGTTGGACAGGGGGGGAGGTGTAGAGTGTGAAAAGGACCGGGCCCAGGACGGACCCCTGTGGTACTCCGCAGGAGAGCGTGACTGGGTTAGAGGAGACGCCGTCAATGGTGACGGACTGCTGTCTGTCGGAGAGGTATGAGAGAAACCAGGAGTGAGCAGAGTCAGTGATGCCAAAGGAGTGACGAAGGCGGTGGAGGAGGATAGAGTGGTCTATGGTGTCGAAGCGGCAGAAAGGTCGAGTAGCGTAAGAAGGGAGATGTTGCCTGAGTCGGTGGAGAGAAGCAGGTCGTTTAAGATGTGTAGAAGGGCTGTTTCAGTGCTGTGGTGTTTGCGATAGGCAGACTGGAATGGACTGAGGAGGTTGTTGTCGGCGAGGTGGAGGTTGAGCTGGTTGAGAACAACCTTCTCAAGAAGCTTGGACAGGAAAGAGAGATTGGAGACTGGGCGATAGTTTTTTAGTTCGTTTGGGTCGATGTTGTGTTTTTTGAGGAGAGGACGGACGATGGCGGACTTGAAGATATCAGGGACTGAACCGTTCTCAAGAGATGTGTTGATGATGTCGGTAATGAAGGGCAGACGTTTTGGAAGGCCGTCCCGGTAGAGAGAAGCTGGGAGGGGGTCTAGTTCGCAGGTTTTGAGAGGCATGGACTTTATGGTTTTGAGGACTTCTTCTTGAGAGACGGGGCGGAAGGACGAGAGGGGGGTGCCGGAAAAGGGGGTGTCGGGAGGGCAAGGAGGGGAAGGCAGAGAGTCGAGTGTGTTGCGCAGAGTTTGAATTTTGTCGGAAAAGTAGTTGGAAAAAGCGGACGGGAGTTCTTCTCTGCTGTGTGTGTTGGGGAATAGACTCTTCTTGTTATAGCGAAGGAGCCTATGTCTTTGTGGTATATTATACGGTCTACGATCAGTGACTCATTGCATTCGCTTTTCCGAACGTCACAAACATATTTTCTCCTATGTGGGACTTGACGCTAAGGAACCGGTATTTATATCGCAGATACGGTATATGACTCATTCGCCTAAGGAACATAACGCGTCTTTATTTCCCCGACGTGGGGCGTGACGTTGCCTGCAGAGACAGCGACAGAGCTTAAATTTCAGCTCTGTAGTTTCTCCTGTATTTTGTTTAACTTTGTTAGCGTTCATACGCATTCATTTGTTCTTATTTGCATTTTGTACATATTTTCCCCCCAAGTGTTCATTCCTCATGCCTGCCTGTAGCCCAACTGTACCCCAGTGTTCGCTGCGAATGCAAGATTTACGGATAGGGCATCTTAACATTTATCATTTATACAACAAAGTGCCCGACGCCACTGTTTTACTTTCACAAACCCAACCCTTTCATGTATTTGGATTTACGGAGTCTAGACTCAGAGAACATATTAGTGACGACTCGATCTCCATTCATAATTATACTATATGTCCGTAGAGATGCATCATCTGCTGGTCATACCGGTATAGCTGTGTACCTTCATAACTCTATCCGCCAATACGTTACCCGCCGCATGGATTTAGAGTCTAGTCACGTGGAAAGTTTATTCCTTGAATTGAAATGTGATAAATCTTCCCCCACACTTATCGGATTTATTTATCGCACCCCTTCGGCCACATTCTCATGGTATGATGATTTTGTCACCACGATGGATAAGGTGCAACTACGTAACAACAAAGACATACACCTTCTAGGCGATTTTAATATTGACCTTCTAAAGACTGGTCATGCGGCGTGGAATTACACCACCTCTTTATTTGGCCTGCAACAGATGGTTCGGTCTCCCACAAGAGTTTCTTTGTCATCCGCCACATTGATTGACCACATCTACACTACAAATATATCTGCTGTCAAGAACGTCCATGTGCCGAATGTAGCCATTAGTGATCACTTTCCTACTTGTTTTACTCTTTCAGTTAAACGTGATAAACCCCAGCACAAACAACACACTACTATCACCTACAGGTCTTACAAAAAGTTCAACACTGATGACTTTCTTCGTGACCTATCAAACACGCCCTTTCACCTTATTTATAACACTAATGATCCCAATGAAGCCCTAGAGCTTTGGTACAAGCTGTTTCTTTGGGTCCTAGATAAACATGCCCCACTCAGGACTAAACGAATTAAACACCCTACCCTTCCGCCTTGGTTGTCAAAGGACATTATTCACGCGATGAAAATAAGAGATGACTTAAAACGGCAGAAAAAAACTTGCAGATTTTAGAAAACAACGTAATTTTGTAAAATCCTTAGTTAGAAAAGCCCAGAAAACGCTTGCGGAAAAAGTTATCGCAGAGGGTAAAGATACCCGAAGTGTCTGGAATGCAATCAATTTGTTTACAAAGCGGAAAAGTTCCATCCCCGCTGCTACCTCTCCAGGCATGGATCCAGACGATTTCAATTCCCATTTTTTAAATATCGCTGAGTCCCTTGTACAGTCTTTTTCCGCTAGCAGTGATAGTTACAGTTGTTCTGCTAAACTGCGCACACACTGTGAGTCTGCAGCAGGTGCGTCCTTCTCCATACCTCTTATGACAGTGTTTGAAGTTGGTAAATATATTTCTACTCTAACCAGTAAATCGTGTGGCCTGGATGGAATAAATAACATGGTACTGAAATTGTCACTTCCATACACAGCTGAATCCTTGACATTTATCTTCAACCTTTCTATCACGCAAGGTATTTTTCCAGATGCCATGAAGGATGCTAAAGTTGTCCCCATTCCCAAATGTAAAGATCCCAAAAGTCCAAACGATTTCCGTCCTATTTCAGTGTTATCAATATTGTCGAAGCCAATAGAAAGACACGTTCACAAGCACCTACTCCAATTCTTGGAGAATCAACGCCTACTCATATCACTTCAGTCCGGTTTTCGACCTAAACACTCGTGTCATACTGCACTCGTTCACATCGTTGACTCTTGGCTCTCATCAATCAACAATTCCAAATTAAATGGTGCAGTTTTTCTGGACCTAACCAAAGCATTTGATTTAGTCGATCACACCATTCTTTTAAAGAAACTTTCAGTATATAAGTTTGATTCGAACTCTATAGCGTTTTTCTCCTCCTACCTAAGTCGCCGCCGACAAAAGGTGTACTCGAACGGAAGGTATTCGAAAGAAGGTACAGTGAGGCACGGAGTTCCCCAAGGATCTATCCTAGGGCCTCTTTTATTTTCTTTATTCATCAATGACCTGCCTCTTTCCATCTCAAATCCTAAGGTAAAATGCGAACTCTTTGCTGACGATTCAACGCTGCATACATCAGACAATCGTGTCACGACGCTAAATTGTATCCTCCAGCAAAGTCTTGATGAAGTGTCAGATTGGTGTACGCATAATCGCATGCTACTCAGTACTTCTAAAACCAAAAGCATGTTGATAACAACCCGCCAAAAGCATCAGCTACATCCTGCCCCTTTGATACTTTCACTTGGCGATAAACCTATCCAACAGGTATCCAAGCACCGCCTACTGGGAGTTGTAATTGACGACCAGCTCAATTGGTCGTCGCATATCGACAGTTTGTGCAAAACCTTGTCCAGGAATGTATTTCTGCTCTCTAAACTTAGACATATTCTTAGTACAAAGTGCTGTGCATTGTTCTTTCACGCACACATTAAGAGCCACTGTGACTATGCGTCCTCTTTGTGGGACGAATGCAGCGAACGTCATATTAAAAAAATCAACTCGCTATATCGTCGTTCAGTTAAAATAATTATTCCAAACCCTACTTCCACAGACGAAAAAATAAAAGCTCTTGGCCTGCTTCCACTGACGGATCAACTCAAATTTAACAAATGCGTCCTCATGCACAAAATATTTCATTATCAAGTCCCCGAATATCTGTGCACGCTATTTAACTTCAGCCCTAGGCATCAGCTACACACGAGAAATGGCTTGCTTCATTTACCCCGACCCAGGATAGATCTCTACAAGTCAAGCCTTCTATTTTCGAGTAGTTTTGTCTGGAACTCATTGCCTTTGAACATTAAGTTATGTTCCGGTAAAACCCATTTTAAACGTGCTTTGCACACGCACTTCCATTCAGCCTAACTTCACAATTTGCCATATCAGAGTATTAATGCTGATTACACGTGAACGTCAAATATTTACTCTTTCTCCTTACATTTGTAAACTGATAATCCTTTGTCTTGTCGGTGTCGCTATATGCTCTTGATGCTGCTGATTCTTTGACACTGTCTTAGCTGAGTATAATATTAATGCTATGCAATCATTTATTTCCCTTGCTTTTTGTGTTGGTCGCAGTTACTAATTCTCCAATACCATTTTTTTCCCTTTCATTAATTCACCTATCGTGGGTTTTTTTCCCCGTAGTTTTTCTTCCTCCTCTTCTTCTTCTTCTTCTTCTTATTATTATTATTGTTATTATTTGCATGCTCGGTTTATTATCCTGTTATGTGGTTTGTTTACAGGACAGCTTGTAAGACAGGCATTGAGTTGCCTAATAGCTTTATCCTGAATAAATAAAGATTCATCATCATCATCATCATCTCTCTCTCTCTCTCTCTCTCTCTCTCTCTCTCTCTCTCTCTCTCTCTCTCTCTCTCTCTCTCTCTCTCTCTCTCTCTCTCTCTCTCTCTCTCTCTCTCGTTCCCCCCCCCCCGTACCCCCCTCTCTTTCTTTCTCGCCCCCTCCCTCTCTCTCTCTCTCTTTCTCTCTTTCTTTCTCGCTCTCTCTCTCTCTCTCTCTCTCTCTCTCTCTCTCTCTCGCGCGCGCGCGCGCGCGCGCGTAGCCCGCGCACCAAAATTTTAACCGTTCAGTGCCGAGAAAATGTGGACACCACCCAACTGCAAGACGTATAGATAGCAAGGGCCATAGATCCTCATGAGCGGAGGCTCTTGAGGATCTATGCCCCTTGCTGACACCACTTTGAATCCATGTTCCTGGGACATCTAGGATTTTTTTGGGTGTTGAATTAGCGAAGATTGCAGAAACACAGTCCGCGTCAGCTGGCACATAACGGCCGGTTAATTTGCGTGATTGGTTCGCATGTGTTGTTGACCTTCTGTATTTTATTGCTTCTCTCTTGTGCTTCTTTTTTTAAATTAATTTTTAGTTATCCACTGTATGATATTATGTGATTTCGAACCTAACGGCCGTAAGGTCCAAAATCACAGACCTGCACACACCTCTGCTAAGCCTATCGCAGTGTGTCTCACTAGGCCGCAAAGTCCAAAATACAAGGCCAACCCACCTGCGCTGTAAGCGGGATGACTGACAAATTTTTGTCTCGTTATCTTTTTCCAGTTCTCCATGCCCCTGTGTGGCCAGCCAAAGGCTGTGGAGTCACGCAGACCTGCATAAGGTAAAACGTCTTGATATAATAATTGACTGATTTTTAATCACCCGTCTTCTTCTTCTTTAAATTAACCCTTTGGCTGTCATCAGCAGGAATCATTGCGGACATAAACCTGCGCTACCGACAGCCGAAGGGTTAATCCCCTTTTAAGCAATGCAGCCAACAGTACCGTCGACAAGAGTAGTCTTTACTGCCAGTGGACGCAGATTGTGTTTCCAAAATCATTGTAAATACCGAGGTCGCGAGCTTTACCCCCCCCCCCCCCCCCCCCCCCCCCCACCCCCCCCCTCCACCCCCCCCCCCCCCCCCCCCCCCCCCCCCCCACCCCCCCCCCCCCCCCCCCCCCACCAAACTAGACCTCTCTTGATATAAACGAGGCGAGAAAGCGCAGTGCGCTGTGGACAAGACGACGGATGATCGGCAGCGCGAGCAGGAAAACTTTACATAAACAAAGTATTTCCGTGAAATCGCTATATATAAGCAGAGTTTACTTGAATAAAATGCATCTACTGTTGGTATAACAGTTAAATAATTATACTATCTAATGAAACAACATGGCATACCATTTTCCCAAGCCACCGTGTTGCCGACTGGCTTCATCGCCTTGTCCGGTTTAATGAATGTTGCGTAGATCGTTTTCCTCAGTTTCTATTTCAGCAAAAATAAAACAGGTTGTATTGTAGCAACTATATGACCAGGACGCAATACAGTTCTTTGTCAAGCCAAGCTTAATTTCCCGGCATGTTGTAGCCTACATGATTCACAGCAAAACAGCCGTATCGGCGGCTACGCGTAACAGCTCATAGCCGAGTTGCACACATTTCGTGGCTAGCCGAGGTTTGTCTCGGTTCAAGTCGCGTAATCTAGCAAGCGTTCTCACACTGCGGCTCCATGTGTCAGGAACTCGCAACCGTCAAAGAGCGCCGCCATCCGTTCGAGGCCGAACATGCACGCAGACAGGTCTCAGGAAGAGGATTAAATACTCATGAGACCCCGCAGGTGCGGGGGCTCATGAGGATCTATACCTCTTGCAGTTGTGTGGTGTTCATTCTTTTTCGGCAGTGTGAGTGAAGGGGTTATTTAGCATTGTGAGCATGATGACGTGTTTGGATGACGTGTTTGGCTGCCCTCCATTCATCCTCCCACACCTTCCTATTCACCCTCTTTCCCCTCCCATCTCCACCCAAATCTGTCGTCTGGTTTTCTAAGAGGCGGCTTTGGCCAATATACCTCCCAGGCCACTGGTGGACTGTTCTATGAAAAGAATTGTCTTCAACAATTTATTAGCCTTTGACGATTGTTGACGCCTTAACTGTAGAAGCGGCCCGTAAGTGTGGACACTTCAATTTGCAAGCTTCTTGTTCCATTTGCTGGTCTTGGTCTGTCGTAACACATTATAATAGGTCTCTTGCGTCTGAAACTCTTTCAATTTTTGCCGTGTGATGTGAAAATAACAGAAATATTGACTTTTACACACACACACACACACACACACACACACACACACACACACACACACACACACACACACACACACACACACACGCACACACGCACACACACACACACACACACACACACACACACACACACACACACACACACACACACACACACACACAAAGACGAAGAACGCAGCACTCCCTTCTGGGAAATCCCCCATGAAGGCATGGCGCGAAATTCCGAGAGTGGAATCCACGATAGCTCTTCAAAATCTGGAATCGTGGCTTCAGGCGGCTCATGGCTTCTGCACAACATACCCGAAGCACAGGTACGTGTTATTTATTTATCATTTGCTTGTCTTTGATGGGTGTATGGAGGGAAAAACAACATGAATACACTGTGAAAATCAGTGTCGCATGGCAGGCTTTAACCGGACGTAATCGCCAAAATCTTTTACGGTCAGTCATACTTGAGCATGTAACTACATATTCAGATCAGGAACATAGCTTTGGATAAACAACATGTTTGATTTTTTTAACCCAAAAAAATAATAATAATAAATAACAACAAAATTCCAACTGTGCGATTTTAAACCGGCGATACCGATCATCTTTAGTTCTGGAATTTAGCTTTGGATAACTGAACAGCATGTTTGATTTAAAAATAACATGAAAATAATAACAACAAATTTCCAAATGTGTGTATTTGAACCGGCGTAACCGATCATTTTTTGTCGGTTTTCTTGACCCTATAACTACATACTGGCTTGAGGGTGTCTGATTTATGATAGCTTTGGATAAGCAGCATGTTTCGTTTAGGGGTCGGCCGAAAGTGGCGTGTTTATATTTTGGGACCGAGCTGTCACAATAACTACCATTATGTAACTTTACTGTTTTGCTCTGTAGCATGTAGCCTTAAAAAAGAGAAAACTGGCTCGAAGTCGGCCTGCCATTGCGTCCGCGCTATTCATACAGACAGTACGGTACCGCGAGCAAGAGAGAGAGAGAGAGAGAGAGAGAGAGAGAGAGAGAGAGAGAGAGAGAGAGAGAGAGGAGAGAGAGAGAGAGAGAGAGAGAGAGAGAGAGAGAGAGAGAGAGAGAGAGAGAGAGAGAGAGATTGTAGCCATTAAATGGTTATTGTTATTTTATTGTATGAATCGTGCGCGGGAGTCCCCGCTGTAGCTGGATTTCTGATGGAGCAAAACAGCAGGAATCATTGCGACATAAACCCGCGCTACCGACAGCCGAAGGGTTAATCCCCTTTTAAGCAATGCAGCCACCAGTACCGTCGACAAGAGTAGTCTTAGCGCTTTCTCGCTTCGTTTATATCAAGAGCGGTCTAGTTTGGGGGGGGGGGGGGGGGGGACTCGCGACCTCGGCATTTACAATGATTTCGGAAACACAATCTGCGTCCACTGGCAGTAAAGTCATTCTCAACAAATGCAAGAGCCAGAATTCGGGAAAGCCGGGAGCCAAGATCGTCACCACGTAAGTGACATGTTGCGCGAGGTGAAAAGATAAATTTTGGTCATCTTTTGACATCATCTGCTATGATGACGCCATATTTGCTACTCCCAAATATGTATGCACATTGTTGGCATTGTTACATGAAGTTTATACATATGAGCCATCAGGATTTCATCGCAGTGCTTTCTTCCCTTCGCTGGAGCACTCAGTGTTCCAAATACTGCTGCAAATTACTCAAACATAAGTTCGGTGACATATGGATTTTTTTTTCACGACAGGCTTCTTCAGTTTGAATTCTGCATTTTGACAATTTCTTATCAAAATCTGATCGCTGGGAATGTTTCTTTTAGTGGCATTATTTTGCTGACATCTGCTGTATATTTCCACGTCAACAGGTATCCTAAAAACGGCACAGTGGCGACTAACCAAACTGGGTGACCCTCCTAATTTTTCTTTCATTTTCGGCACAGGTTTTTGGCTACTCTTTCAACTTGTGGAATATGAGCAAAATAGGATCGTTAATTCCAAGTGTATCATAAACTTGTAAACTGAGGTAGTAAAAACAGGCTTGGAGGGAACCAAACTTTTTACAGTAAGTGTTTATTACAGTCGTTCCTGTGATGACCAGCCATAATTATCATCACAAACTAAGTTATTATGTTCAAAATAGCATAGGTCTACTTCATTTCTACACACAAGACTTGTTTTGGCAGCAGCAGGCTATTGCTGCTGGAATATGCTAAAGTGAACAAGGAACAAAAAGGAGAAACATGGGTTGTATTAATACTGTTATTATTAGTTTACAACAACAAACTATGCGGTTCATGTTTCGGTTCTCCAGCTCCCACCAAACCCATCCCCCTAATCCCACCCCAAAACAGTGCCCTATTTAAATGAGGGGTTTCTGGGGGTAATGTTAACAATACCTAAATGCCTTCCTGTAGAAGGGGGGAGCAGGGAGGTGGGGGGGGGGGGTTACATTTTATCAAGATGCTGCTGGTTTCCGAGGATGTCTCTTACGATGAATGATCATCACCTCATCTCCTTGTTTTTGAATGGCTGATTTTTTCCCCCGGATTCACTCTGCAGGTGTCTAAAATACGTTTTAACACAGATCAAGCCCAAAGTCAAGTACATATACGAATAATTACTGGGTTACACTTTCATCTGGCAAAGATGCTATTGAAATTTTTAAATCAGCTACACCTCATTATATATAGTATGTAGATATTGAAATCGAATTTTTTTACTGACTGTGTGGGAAAAGATCTATTTTAGGCGGGGTTTCTCTTTAATATCGGTTATATGCCTTGTCACATTGTCTGCAGACATCCCGCAAATGTGACAGAGCACGGACTAGCTGTTTTTTTTTACCTCTCGAAAGCTTTTGACCTCGTTAATCATGAGAGTTTAATTCAGAACCTTGCTGTCTATCAGTTAAGTGCTGGCACCCTTGCGTTCCGTACGTCATACCTGCACGGGCGCACACAATATGTCCATGTGAATAGGACAAACTCGCCTGAGGGGGTGATAGCGCAAGGAGTACCACAAGGATCTATCCTTGGTCCATTTTTGTTTTCTGTCTATATCAACGATCTTGCACTACATATATCTGACCCCAGGGTAACCTGCAGTCTCTTTGCAGACGACGGAACTCTTGACGTTTCATCATCAGATATATATTGTATAACTAGATCTCTTCAGAGTAGTTTGAATGATGTTTCACAGTGGTGTCAAATTAACTCCATGGTACCGAATCCTTCCAAAACTAAATGTATGCTGATTACCACTAGACAAAAACACCAGCTGAACCCCCCTCCATTAAAACTCGCATTTAATGGCCAGTCTGTTGAGCACGTCAGGGAGCAGCGCGTGCTTTTAATCATCATAAATGGCAAGTTGTGCTGGCAGAATCATATTGCAAATGTTTGTAAAACAATATCTGCCTATTTTCCCCTATAGCTATATCAGTGTATTCTCTTTTTACCACCTTTTTACCATGTAATTTCTTGTAAACACTCGATGCACATATGTATACATGCAAACACTGATTTTTGTTTACATTTTTTCGTGTAAATGTATTATTACTTTGTACTTTTCCCCACCCGGGTCTGCCCTGGAGACTTGGATGGGGTTAACTACTTTTCTTTTTTCTCCAGGTATTGTGTGTGTGTGTGTGTGTGTGTGTGTGTGTGTGTGTGCGTGTGTCTGTGTGAGTGCTTGCGTGCGTGTGTGTATGTTTGTGTGTGTGTGCGTGTGTGTGTGTGTGTGTGTGTGTGTGTGTGTGTGTGTGTGTGTGTGTGTGTGTGTGTGTGTGTGTGTGTGTGTGTGTGTGTGTGTGCGTGCGTGTGTGCAGGGACATGATTGAAAACAGGTCTATGTACCTAATCATTTATCCTTGAGAAATAAAGTTTCATTTCATTTCAAAGTTTCATTTCATTTCATTTCTCTCTCTCTCTCTCTCTCTCTCTCTCTCTCTCTCTCTCTCTCTCTCTCTCTCTCTCTCTCTCTCTCTCTCTCTCTCTCTCTCTCTCACACACACACACACACACACACACACACACACACGTGTGCGCACGCGTGCACATGATGCCTGGCGGGTGGGAGGCGTGATTGGTTGATGACATTTGTCCACCGGTTTGCATAGTATATTGATACATGAAATTATCCTCGGTAATTGTTCTGTTTTTAGGCTGCAAGATACAAGCTGCATACAAGAACTATAGTGGATCCATACCTTGGTAAAAGAGTTGACCGTCTGGTGAGGAACAACTTAATTCTACTGAGAAGCACAGAGACTGACGAGTGCTTTAAGCATTTCTACACGCTAACAAAAGGAGACGATGCAGAAAAGCTGCGGTACCTCATCAAAACCATTGTTTTGGTATCAGTAAATGTTGTATCCAGTTCTTCCTCAACAACATCCCAGAGCATACCAAAAGCACCCCACATTTAAAAAACAGACCACCTCTAAAACCTGTCAGAAGCAACAATGTGATGGAAAGACATCAAGTCGACTTAGTGGACGTGCGAAAACTGCCTGTTGAATGTTACGGAAAGATTTATCAGAATGTTTTTCAGTGATTGATTGCTAGAGTAGATTTCTATGGCTTCGTCCAGTTACGGACACATATTCAGAAACCATTGCCAATGAACTAGAAAATATGTACATGACATTTGGTCCACCTAGAATCTTGCAATGCGAATGTAGAGGACCCTTTTGTAAACTTGCAGAGTGATTCAAGGTCAAAATTATTTACAGTACACCTCAGCATCCTCAATCTCAAGGTTAGGTAAAAAGATTTCACTTTCACGGAAGAAGAACATCAGAAAAGACATATACCATTCAGTGTGCTCAGAGAATAACTGGATGAAAAGTCATCAAAATAACGCACTGTCAAAAAGAAACGAGTAACAGGTGCCATCTTAAAAATGGTTACTTAATTTTCTTTCTTTATTGTGCAGTTGCGATGGTTATATCCTGTGATGTCTGGGAGATGCCTGTCATGAAAGATCAAGATTCATTTGGGGCTGAAGCCATCTGAATAGTGATACTTTTGACGCGTGCCATTGTTGCCTTTGTTCTGACCGGCTTTAGGTTTGGTCTGTTTTTTGGTTTTTTTTAAAATGTGGGTCGCACCACAATGGTGTCTGCTTTGCCATTGTGGACTTGAGATGACGATGTATTACTTACATTATGATGCGGCGTATTTCCTACTATGCCTGGGAGATGCTTGTCATGAAAGACCAGCATTCGCTTTTCATATGCCAGCTGTATGTTGATATTTTAACGACAGATGCCATCTTAAAAGGGTGTTTGCCTAAGCAATTTTCTTTCCTCATTGTGGAGTTTCTCTTGTGTGCGTTATAATGTGCGCGGGAGATACCTGCCATTTGAAAAAGATTATTGCTTTATTCTTTCGTTTTTACTTTCATGGATATTATTTCATTCTTAATGTTTTATGTTTTTGCTTTTGTTTTGAGTTTGCTAAGGTGTATATCCTACTGTGTCTGAGAGGTGCCCCCTATGAAAGATCAACATTCAGTGGGCTGTACGCCATCTGACTGGTGGTACTTCAAAGCAGGTGTCATCTTAAAAGAATGATTGCTTTCTCATTTGTTGAGCTGATATGGAGTATATCCGGTGTCTGGAAGATACCACAATATTGGGCTTTACGAGCATTTTTTTTTTCAGTGGATGGGTAGTATTGTACATTCATAGAGATAATAATAAGAATACTCCTGTCATAATTTTTGCTTTTGATTTGCCAGAGGGCACATTTACCTTGTTTGAAAGCTGAGATGTAAATAAAAGACTGTTACGAAAAGTGTGTTGCGAATTTTGGTAATGTCGTATTTTAACACTTCAGTTGGCTTGGGCCCTCCTGGGTGTGCGATAATGCAAACAAAACAGACTGCGAAACACACGCACACTCGCACATTGTGCACTTAGAGAGAGAGAGAGAGAGAGAGAGAGAGAGAGAGAGAGAGAGAGAGAGAGAGAGAGAGAGAGAGAGAGAGAGAGAGAGAGAGAGAGATGAAATGAAATGAAACTTTATTGAAATGAAACTTTATTTCTCAACTGATGAAGTAATTAGCACGTGTGCCATTTTTCATACTTGCCGTTGCTACTCTACAAACACAGGATAATAATTGTAATACTAATAGTACCAAATTACACAAAGAAAAATTAGGAGACATTAAACATGAAGAGACATTAAACAAAATTCATTCATTCATTCGGTCATACAAAAACAAACGAAAAAGAGAAAGTACACGCAACGCGCGCACACTGACACATACGCTCGCGCGCACACACAGACACGCGCTCTGAATGATAACTTGACCTATATACGAAGCAAATCATTTGGATCATAGTGAAAATTCACTTCAGACAGCAAAAATTATTTGGATTATAATAGAGACTTGAATTATGTAATTGGGCGATTATTATTAGTATGGACAAACCATACGGCAGCATGCACTGATTATACGATAATAGTCTAGCAGCTGCCCTTCATGACGATCAGCCGTTTACGAGATAGTGATTTTCTAGAGAGTAACAAAGGTTTGGGTATATCAAAATGAAGTCTAGTATGAATAAAAGCAGTGCGCACTCGTTTTAAACCGCCGGAGGATGGAGACATTTTTCTGTAGCACATTTTGTTT
Source organism: Semisulcospira habei (assembly GCA_036245525.1). Taxonomy (NCBI): domain Eukaryota; kingdom Metazoa; phylum Mollusca; class Gastropoda; family Semisulcospiridae; genus Semisulcospira; species Semisulcospira habei. The sequence continues at coordinate 212,612,200 of BTPG01000002.1, read as the reverse complement.
CCAGTATGGCTGCAGACGAAACCAGGACCGTAGCGGCCATGTTTACAGGGGATCAGTAGTTTACACGGGTCTCATTGTTCCTGTATTCAGTGGTAGTATGCAATATATGTCACTTAAAAGGATTTCATTTTTTAAAGTAATATTTTCACACTTAGATATATTAAGAGAAGAAACAATTACGAAAACGCTTGCCTTGAACTCAAAATTAATATCGTTACTCAACAATAAGGTATCCCAAATCACGTGATCAAAACATCACGTGATGCCACGACCTCCGCGGACGTGAATTTCGGTGTGCCGACGGGTTCTTTTTTATTTGTTCTACATAAGCTTGTTTGTTTAAAAAAAAAAAGCAAACGTGTAAAGTTGCTGTGTGGATTTTTACGGCTTGATAAATGTTTGTCACGTTTATTTCCATTCACTTTACCATCGCTTTGCCCGTTTCATTTCGACAACACAGCACCAAAACAAAACGCAACCCACAACACAAACGCTATCTTCAAAACCTATGCTGCATTCTGTAAAAGAAAAAGAGTGCCACACCACTTGGTTTTAACTGTCATGGCTGAGCAAAGTTTCGGAACTTGATTAATTATTTTATGCAGCAGTAACATTTATTTTAATCAGTTGCACTGACAAGCTATGTTGTGATGTGCGATCACTGCCAGTGCCAATTATGCAGTCTCAGTGATCACTGATGGTACAGTACACTTCACACTGGAAAAAAAAATACACAGCACAATGTGAACACGCTTGGAAGTTCATGCAATGCTTTGTTTAAAATTGAACCCTATCTTGCTAGCAGTAGCCTACTGCACAAAAGAGGAACTTATTTTGCTGCTGTGTTATTTGCAGTTTGTCTGCATATAGACATTTGCAGTTCGCTGCAAGGATTCTTAGCAGCTGACATTAGCACTGACATATTGGGATTAAAACGAGAAAGAAAACGGAGAAAGGTGACACAGAGATGATTTAATAAATCAGTCAAGTGATCAAATGAATGAGATATCTATGTTTTATGATAAACAGCTAGTTATGGGAGGGGGGGGGGGGGGAGGAGGCACATACTTTATAATGTACACGTACTATTTCTTTCAGTGTTTCCATCACCCACTCATAACACCATTAGACTCGATGAGTTGTCATGTTTTGAGTGGTTTACAAAATACATGTACTTGTTGCTGTTACATTATCTTCTTACTGGTTTTGACATTTCGCTGTAAGATTTACAGTCCCATACTTTAAGCGTGTTCCCCCTAACGCACACAGAGGTTGACTGTATCATTGATATGTGTGTGTAGGTAGCGTTTGGTTTTGTTTGAGGTGGCAGTTTTGGCCTCACCTTTAAGTTTGGTGCCGCTGTGCATGTGGCCACCAGTACTATTTACAGAACTGATGACTGCATGTGCAGGCTAGTTCACGGTATCAAAATGTGAACTGGGCAGCCTATTGTTTGAAGTGATCAGTGGTAGCAACATCCATGATGTATGTGTGCATTTGGCCACTGGTACTGTTTACAAAGGTGCTGTTTACAGAACTAGTGGCTGAGTATGCATATTATTATTAGTACTGTTATTGTTATCAGGTGTGACCTTATCTCTAAGTTTTGGTGCCCCTGTGCATGAGGCCAACAGTACTTTTCACAGAACTGATGGCTGCATGTGCAGTGTGGTTAACTGTACACATGAAATTTGTAGGTGGGCAGCTAAAATACAGGCAGTCAATACAAGCCACTTGCTTAACCTGAAGTCTCTATATATAGATTTTACAGTCCACTAATGCCCATCAGTATACAATTGTGCATGTCTTTTGTGGGTATTCTGTGGTTTTGTATGTGGGCTGGGGTTGAAAGTGGGGCGGTATGGCACCTATTACCGTGTATGTACAAAACCTACATTACAAACAAACAAATTAATAGTTTTAATAAATAGTTATTTGGGTTTAACGCCGCGTGGTAGACTACGGCCATCTCATGGCAGTTAAATAAATAAGATAAAGTAAGTCAAAGATACCTGGGACATAAGAATGCTAAGTAAAGTATAGATTATGATCATGCACAGATGTACATTGGTGGATGTTCTGCGGTTTTGTGTGTGTAACTGGATTGGGGTTGGGAGCGAGCGATACTGCACCTATTACCATGTACGTGTATAAGACATAAGACATTTATTCACCAAGTAAAACGTTACAAGGATTTTTGTGTGGCATGGCGACAGTAAAATATGTCCTCACTTGTAGGGCATTCATCATGTCATACACTTAGTTGCGATCATCCTATACAGCACTAAAGATAGATAAACACAATATTAAACACAAATCAGTCATATGTCACAAATCATGGAATCACGTTGTTCCGTGCATGGTGATGTATTGAGGACAGCTTCTGGAAAAAAAATTGCATCTGAATCGAGAGGTTCTGGCTTTAAAAGCACGAAACCGCCGGCCAGAGGGCAGAAGCTCGAAGAGATGATTGGCTGGGTGTGACAGATCTGACAGAATAGTACTGGTGGCCACATGCACAGGGGCACCATGGTGTATGTTCTTGAGCTGTATGCTGATGTGTATGTACAAAACCTACATTACAAACAAACAAAATAAATAAATAATTTAAATAAATAAGATAAAGTAAGTCTAAGGTACCTGGGACATATGCATGCTAGGTAAAGGATAGATTAAAAATTATGAACATACACAGATGTGCATGTCCTTCTTTTGGTAGGTGTTCTGCGGTTTTATGTGTGTATTTAGGTAAGGGTTGGGAGCAGGCAGTATGGCACCTATTACCATCTACATATGTGTATATTTTCTTGTTTGCTGATGTGTATGTACAAAACCTTCATTACAAGCAAACAAAATAAATAAGTAATTTAAATATATACTTATTTGGGTTTAATGTCGAGCAGGCGACTATGCCATCTCATGGCGGTTAAATAAAAAAGATAAAGTAAGTCAAGATACCTGGGATATATGAATAGATTATGAACATGCACAGATGTAAGTGTCGTTTGGTGGGTGTTCTCTGGTTGTGGAGTGGGGTTGGGAGTGGGCAGTATTACCATATATGTGTATGTGAACATCAGCATATGTACAAAACCTACTTTTCAAACAAATAAAAATAAATAATAAATTTAAATAACTAGGACATATGAATACCAAGTAAAGGATATATTATGAACATGCACAGATGTTTGTTCTGTGGTTTTGTATGTGGGGTGGGGAGCGGGTGGTATGCACCCATTACCATATATGTGTACATGTTATGTTCACATCATATATGTGTATTTGTATGTTCTCATCTTGTATGCTGATGTCTCCCACCCAGGTCTACCCTGGGGGACTTGGGTGGGGTTAACTACTTTTTAGTTCCCAGGGTGACCCTGGTCAGCCCCACAGGGTGGGTTTTCCCCTCTATTCTGAGGCGTGTGTTTCTGTCTACCCTTGGTACATTCACCTGTATTTACCTTTTTTAAACTCTTCCTACTGTCTGCACTGCTTGTAGCTCTTGATATTGGATATGTGTTGCTAAAGGGTCTAGTTAGGTTTATTTAGTGTATTAGACCAGCTGGCGACATACATTCAATATTCTGTTTAGTTTGGGTTTTTTCACAAGCAGTGCAGGCACGTCCTGAGAAAGTCTTGTTGCTGTCGGGACGTTAATGTACAATCAATCATTTTATGCTGATGTGTATGTGCAAACATACATCACAAACAAACAAACAAACAAATAATAAATTAATAAAATAAGTTGGGGATACCTGGGACCTATGAATATGCATGTTAAGTAAAGGATAGATTATGAACATGCACAGATGTAAGCATATTGAAAACAAATTTCCTCTCCTTGGTGACCACTATAGTGATCATGTGTATCAAGGAATTCCTTCCATCCATAATTAAAAGGATAAATAATAAATAAATATGTAAGTGAATACATACATGAATCAATAAAAATAAATAAAACAATATAATAGAGAGGGCTACTATCTGTATTGTGTCTCATGCAGGCCTGATAAAGCTTAATCATAAGAGTCCTTGTGAGTACTTGAGTGCGGATTGTTTGAATTGGTTGCAAAAACTAAAATTTTATATTTAGGTGTTTAGCTGAACATGGTGATTTTGATGGAAACGGTTCGGAGATGGATTTCAATCTGCCTGGCTTGTGCTTAAGACCAGTCGGATACGAGTGTGCTTGACCAGTTAAAAATCCCATCTCCACTAATAAAATAAACAAAAAGAGCAGACCTGCACTTAGAGCCGTTAGGCTGAAAAACAGACGAACAACATGCATGTTGTATCCGGCCAAAAAGTCTTCAGAATGTTGAAGATGGTCGGCAGACACATTGCACAACATGCACAGAGGGAGTTTACTTTCGATATGCTTTCCTCCCACAAAAGACCGAGTTCTATGGAAAAGGCTGTTTTCAAGACCAGGAAAAATAACGTATTTGACGTTGATAAGATGTTCAAATCGAAAATAATCTCTGTTTCAATTCAGGAGCAAAGTAAAGCTTCATCAACCGTGCGCGTCTGATTGACTTCTTTAGAAGGCTTCTCGCTGACCGCCATTTTGAAACTAGCGACACGACCATGCTTACCGCATTAAAAATAATACTTTTAAACTTATTTTATCGTATATATGTATGCATGTTTACTTGCTGATGATTTTAATTTACTCACTGGAATAAACTTGTAACTTGTATGCTTGAAATTTTCAATGTTGTGCACAAAAAATGTCTTGCACCTTATCCGGGCGGTGTACGAGGACTGGTTCCCTCACATCGAAAAATAGCTTTCGAAAAACACTTCTACAAAAATGTCTCCATCCTAAGGACAAATATTGTTGCCATGCATAAACTATATGGCATTAGTACTTTCGTTTCGTACCTGCAAACCATTGTTACTCTTTTGACGAACTACTTACCTCTGCAGAAATTGCGAAAAGCTGCTAGACTAAAGCACATGTTTGATACGGATACTTGTGATAGATTATGTATCAGCAGACAAGTACTTGAGGAGGCATTCCTTGAAAGAGGAGAGGGAGCTAACGTGTGTTATACATGTAGGTAGTGTGTTCCAGAAAGATGCGCCTGAGAAAGATACACTGGTTTTAAATAGATCTATCCTGGGGCGAGGTGTAATAAAGTTTCGCATTGAAGTAGAATAACCTGAACTTGCCTTGGTAAAGAGTTTACAAAGATATTCTGGGCGCATCTCATTCCAGATTTTATACATAACCACACCCTTGTTTAAGAGGTGATGCTTGCTAATAGGTAGCATTTTCAGTTTTTCAAGTCTTTCGTCAGTTGTTAGGGCTGAATCAGGCAGGATATGTTTCGCTGCTCTCCGATGCAGGGAGTTAAGCCTCTTCAAGTGTATGTCACCGCTGCCATCCCATATCGTGGACGCTTAATCGATGTGGGATTTAACATGTGCATTGTAAAATAACTTGCGGGCATCAACATCGATAAAGTGCTTCAACTTTGAAAGCATAAAAACATTTCTAGCAACAGTTTTACATACAGCATTTATGTGTGATCGCCACTTCATCTGGTCATCAACAATTACACCAAGTAATCGGTGTTCCGTGACCTGATTAACGATGTCATTAGGCTGAGTGTAAGTGGCTTGAGCTGGTGCTTCTGACGGGTTGCTATCGTCATGCATTCCGTTTTGGAAGGATTTAAAATCATTTCATTGTTTGCGCACCAAGTGGAAATTTCGCTCAAACCCTGCTGCAAACGGCCATTTAAAGAATCAATACTCTTGTCCGGGGTGTGAATTGTGGCGTCATCAGCGAATAAATCACATGAAATTTTGTCGCTAGTCAAATGTAGCGGCAGGTCATTTATAAAGAGGCAAAACAGAAGAGGCCCTAGGACTGAACCCTGGGGAACTCCCCGTGTGACTAATCCGCTTGAGGAGTATGATCCATTGACCATGACGCGCTGCTGTCTGTCGCTAAGATATGAGGCGAAAAGTGGAGTTGTGCCATGGTGGTAAAGAGATTTCTGGCTGTAGTTATTTGAGGAAGAAATGCATTTATTGCCAAATGAACTTCCGAAGTACACATTTAGCTTGGAAAGTAGAAAGAGATAGGGATTTTCAGTAACTCAGTTAAACTCCCAGAACTAAATGATTCTATCGAATGGAAGTCATTTAGTTCTGGGAGTTTAAAAGAATGGAAGGCATTAGTTCCGGGAGGTTAACTCATAGTTCAGCCCGACGGCCGTATTTTTCAAATTTTGGAGTCGTCATCTAATGACTGACTTTGCACCAATTGCAGGAGATGGATCGACCTTACATAAAAGTTAAATGAACGAACGTTATCGAGATCTGCAAAACGTGACACGTAGAATGATGTTCGGGAAAGAGAGAGAGAGAGGTAGGGTCACTGCTTTCACAGCATAATAGTTCAAGGGTTGTGCCAGAATAGCTTGGCGCCCATAGGCGCTAAGCTATTCTGGCACCACCCTTGAACTATCATGTTCGATCTGTCTCTAGAATTGCAATACAGCCGTTCAGAGGGCAACTTCAAAATTTGGGGATTTCGGTCTTGGGGTAGAATGAGTTAGCGCATCTTTCTTTGGCACAATCGTTGTTCGTGCTATGAACTTTATATTGAATGAAACTGAGCTCTGGGGTCCGCTTTAGTTTCAGAGTAATGTACCTTTTAACCCCTTCGCTGCCACTGATCGTACACTGTACGTCTGAAATCTGTGTAAATGCAACGCGAAAGAGCTCCAGCCGTCCCGTGAACAATGGATGCAAAGTGGTTTCAACAATACGTCATTTTTGTGAAAAGTGCTATTTTGACACATTTATAATGAAATCACCCCTTTCACAAATACGGACATTGTTTATTGTCTTCACTGGCAGGGCCTAGGCAAACTGTACGTTTTATTATTAATGACTCAGAGTAGAATTATCGTCTCAGATTGTCATTGATGAATGACGTGTGTTGCTGTGTGTCTATTACAGTGAAGAAACTTTTTTGGCAGGTGTCGTATCCCGACAGAATGCCCCCCCCCACCCCACCCCCACCCCCCACCCCCGCCGCCTCCCCCCTTCCCCCCTCCCTCCATGCTAGATCCGTCCTGCATTGATGCTGATTGTTCGCGTGCAACCTCGTAACTAACAATTATTGTCAGAATGTGTGATCCGCGGCTTTCGTCACAAGAGAACAACCGAAAGAACATATAAATACGGACTTATAAATGACAGTTACAAGACAATTTAGTTGGTTTTTTTTTAATTTCTAAGCGTGTTTATTTCTCCGTTTGGTTCTCTGCATTTCACACGCTTGGCAGTCAGCTTTTTGGTCTGAGCGGTTATAAGAATTTCATTCCTGTTGGGTTATATGTAACTTTTGAGATTTCGTCAGAAAATGTGAACAAATCAAAGAGCGACAGCGTCAGCATCACGAGTTCAAACGCGCAAAAATATCACTTACGAGGTTGCATGCAAACCGAATGCCGATATGTCACCTTGGAGTACGCCAGATTGACTGACCTCCGCGGTGTCACCCTGGCCTTGGTGATCATATACAGAATTGCCGATGAAAATGTCACACAGTTTTCACTGGCATGGCAGTCAAAAAAGCCTCCATACAGACAAGAGGCGTAGATGCTCATGTGCTCTCGCAGCTGCTGGGGGTCATGCCCGAACATCATTCTACGTGTCACGTTTTGCAGATCTCGATAACGTTCGTTCATTTAACTTTTATGTAAGGTCGATCCATCTCCTGCAACTGGTGCAAAATCAGTCAGTCTGCTCCATACCCAACCGACCCCCCTCCCCCTGGCTCACTGACGACATAGCTGAGGCCAAGCGCGAGCGCCGACAAGCGGAACGCCGCTGGCGCTCATCTGACCTCAACATTCACAGAGATCTTCCAAACAACTAGATCCAAAGTCTGCAGAATGATCTCCGACTCCAAAGGTAAACATCTTCAAAACAAAATCCTGGAATCCACTTCTTCCAAAACCCTCTACGCTACCATGAACACACTCCTAGGCATTACTAAAGACTCTCCTCTCCCCATCACACACAGCAAAGAAGAACTCCCGTCCGCTTTTTCCACCTATTTTTTCAGACAAAATCCAAACTCTGAGCAACACACTCGACACTCTGCCTTCTCCGCCTTGCCCTCCCGACACCCCCTTTTCTGGCACCCCCCTCTCGTCCTTCCGGCCCGTCTCTCAGGACGAAGTCCTCAAGACCATGAAGTCCATGATCTCAAAACCTGCGAACTAGACCCTCTCCCAGTTTCTCTCTACCGGGACGACCTTCCAAAACTTCTGCAATTCATTACCGACATCATCAACACATCTCTAGAGAACGGCTCCGTCCCTGATATCTTCAAGTCCGCCATCGTCCGTCCTCTCCTCAAAAAACACAACCTCGACCCAAACGAACTCAAAAACTATCGTCTAGTCTCCAATCTCTCTTTTCTGTTCAAGCTTCTTGAGAAGGTTGTTCTCAACCAGCTCAACCTCCACCTCGCCGACAACAACCTCCTCAGTCCCTTCCAGTCTGCCTATCGCAAACATCACAGCACTGAAACAGCCCTTCTACATATCTTTAACGACCTGCTTCTCTCCACCGACTCGGGCAACATCTCCCTTCTTACGCTACTAGACCTCTCTGCCGCCTTCGACACTATAGACCACTCTATCCTCCTCCACCGCCTTCACCACTCCTTTGGCATCACTGGCTCTGCTCATTCCTGGTTTCTCTCCTACCTCTCCGACAGACAGCAGTCCGTCACCATCGACGGCGTCTCCTCCAACCCACTCACGCTCTCCTGCGGAGTTCCACAGGGGTCCCTCCTGGGCCCGGTCCTTTTCACACTCTACACCTCTCCCCTGTCCAAATTCATCCAGTCTTACCACATACACCACCACCTCTACGCTGACGACTCACAACTACTAGACAAAGACAAACTCGACAACACTCAGTCACTACTGACTCGCACGGCTGACTGCTACGAAGACGTGAAAAACTGGATGACAGCAAACAAGCTTAAACTGAATGACGACAAAACGGAAGCCATGCTGGTAGGCACTCGCCAGAAACTTTCCCAGCTCCCTCCCTCCCTCCACCTTCAACTCGACAGCACCCCTATCTCCCTCTCTGACTCGGCCAAAAACCTCGGTGTTATCCTCGATTCCTCTCTTTCCATAACCAGCTTCGTCTCCTCCACGGCCCAGGCATGCTACTTCCACCTCGGCCGCATCAGTCAGATCAGAAAATACCTCACTACCGAAGCTGCCACCAAACTTGCTGTCTCTCTCATCCTATCTCGCATCGACTATTGCAACTCTCTCCTTTCCGGCCTCCCTCACTCCACCACTTTCACTCTCCAGCGCGTCCAGAACAATGCTGCCCGCCTCGTCCTCAGAAAGAAACAATCCGACCACATCACTCCCCTGCTCAAACTCCTTCACTGGCTTCCCATCCCCCAACGCATACAATACAAGATTCTGTCTCTCTGCTACAAATCCCTGAACAACTGCGCTCCCGCCTATCTCTCAAACTTACTTCACCACTACACTCCTCCCCGCTCCCTCCGCTCCGCCTCCGACCCTCTCCGCCTCCACATCCCCCGCACCAAACTGAGCACTTTCGGCCCCCGCTCCTTCTCAGTATACGGTCCATCCACCTGGAACACTCTCCCACTCTCTCTCCGTCAGAAACACTCTCTCTCCTCCTTCCAGTCCGCCCTCAAAACTCACCTCTTTCAACAGTTCTAGCACTATACCACCACACTCCCCACCCTAAGCAGACTGTCGTAATGTATTTTACTATTTGTGGTACGTGAGTCGTTGTCTAAAGTGTGCGCATGCGTGCGCGAGTTGTGAGTGCGCGCTTAGAGTTATAATTATTATAAGATAAGCGCAATAAATACCGTAATTATTATTATTATTATGACGCCTCCAAAATTTGAAAAATACGGCCGTCGGGCTGAACTATGAGTTAACCTCCCGGAACTAATGCCTTCCATTCTTTTAAACTCCCAGAACTAAATGACTTCCATTCGATAGAGTCATTTAGTTCTGGGAGTTTAACTGAGTTACTGAAAATCCCTATCTCACCTGTTTCGTGCGTATGCGATGCAAAGGTGAAATGTACGCATGCGCAGTGGGGCACATGGCAGATTAAAAAAGAAATTGGACTGGAAAGTGAATCTCGCCTCGTCGGGTATGAATTTCCGCTGTCAAAGCCGGTGACCGAAACACGATCTTGGGTAAAAATTCGCCCGAATCAAAATCGGTCTTCTCGGCAAGCCTAGGGCGAGAGTAATGCAAGGATCAAATAGCGACAAGAAGACACACTTTCTGAAAGACTGCTTTCTAATCCCAGCTCAAGGTTGGTCTGTCTCAGTTCAGGGAGACAGTTGGTTTCTTTTAACCCCTCGACTGTCGAGAAAAAGTGAACGAGCAACAACTGCAAGAGACATATGTCCGCATGAGTCCCCGCAGTTGCAGGGCTCATGAGGATCAGTTCATGCCTCTTGCTGACACCACTTTGGCTCTATGTTCCTGGGACAGTTTTGGTGTTGAATTAACAAAAGACTGCAGAACCACAACTTGCATCAACTGTTGGCAGTGAAGGGGTTAATGTAGATCGGTTGAGTTGTCGATTTTTTTTTCCGTCTGAAAAAAAAAATCGAGATGGCTGGCTTATTCATTTATTCAAGTTGAGAAAGTTTAACTGAAATGACTGTGTCGAAAATATTATCGACAGAAGCTGCACGGATTTTTTTTTTTAAAAAAGAACAAAAAAAAAGTATTTTATGGCAATGAAAGGGCAAGGAGGTGGGAGTAGTGACGACAGCACCAGGCCAGAAAGGGAGACGTTGGCAGGTTGAAAAACTTCAGAAGGAACAAAGCGTAGTAGATCTTCATCAGCTTCAGCGACAGCAGATTATGTGGGAATATTTGGGGTGCGGGGTTTGTTCTTTGGTTCGTTGGGATTAAACTCTCTTGGAGTGGAAACTATCAGAGTCTACTAAGCCAAGTGTGAAGAAGCTGGGTGTGTCCTAAAATCGCGATGCGTGCTTGACCTCTTTCCGGTTGATGTGATTATATCCCCCCTCCCCCCTCCCCCCGGCCCCCAAACTCCCACCCCACCCCGACCCGCCTCTTTTCTTTCTTTCTTTCCTTTTTGTGTTCTGTCATTAATTGTTCCTTTGCTTGGAAAGAGGCAATGAAAGCTGGAATATCTCCCTCCACCGTCTCCCTGCCCCATCGTTGGTGGCCGTGTACTCAGATTAACTCATTCAAGTCTTGTCGTATACGGATACGCGGCAAAAAGCCGCGTATCCGTATACGGCACCTCTCGAATGTGTTAATTCCCGAAGTTTAGTCGAGAAACGTGATTGCTGAACTTGACCTCCAATTTATGATTCGTGAATCGCAGAACAAGTCGTCGTGAATCCGCGGTATCTCCCCCCCCCCCCCAATCCCAATTCCCCCCCCCCATTTCCCCCCCCCCTCCAGCCCCCCACAATCCCAATCCCCACCATCCCCCCCCCTCCCCACTCCCTCCGTCGATTCACGCTTCATCAGAGGTAACGAATCGAGGGAAACAACCAGTCTGCCCTCGAGTATGTCCTCACTGATTTTACTGACGTACAGCCATGCTTCTCAAGGTTGTTAGGATTCATGCAGTCATTTGACAATATAGTAAAATTGGCTACAATGCACTTGGTGCGTCTAGAAAAGGCATAGATTCTGATGAGCTCCTGCTGCTGCAGGGGCTCATCAGAATTTATGCCTCTTGCTAACTATTTTTTTTTTTTTTTGGAGGGGAGGCGAGGGGGGGGAGAGGAGGGGGGGGATTTAAAACACTTTCCAGTCAAATGTCTCTTCCAGTCTAATGTCTCTTCCAGTCAAATGTCTCTGTTCACGTGTTCCGTTTTCGGCGTGAGGGTTGCCCCCTTTGCTGTTAACCCCTTCACTGACAGAACCGTCACGGCGAATGCCAGCAAACTGCAAGAGGCATAGATCCTCATCATGTGAGCCCCGCAGGCGAGGGCTCATGAGGATTCTCTACCTCTTGCTGGCCTCAGTCATACATTACTAAAAAGCATGTTCTCACTTACGCAGAATGACTGTCGGCCTTTCAAACTGGGGCACCTTTTAACCCATTCACTGCCTTGAAAAAGGGAAGCACGATCCAACTGCAAGATGCATAGATTCTCATGAGCCCCCCTCAGCTGCGGGGGCTTATGAGGATCTTTGCATATTGCTGAACATTTTTGTGTCCATGTGCCTTAGGCGCCAATCGAAGCATTCTATACAGCGTTGAAGTGACAAGGATTTCAGAAACACAATCTGCATCCGTTGGCAGTGAAGCGGTTAAGTTTCATTCGTGGTCGCTGGCATTGAACGAGTTTGACGTCGCCTCTGACCCAGACAAACCAGTGAGGTTCGTTTGCAACGAACGACTCCCAATAACCAACAAAAGCGTAAACACGGCGGACAACCAGCTTGCACCATAAGCATAGACAACACTCCCAAACAATCTCCAAGATGCATAGATCCTCATGAGCTCGGAGGGCTCACGAGGATCTATGCCTCTTGGATATTTTTTGGAGTGTTGTCGATGCTTATGATGCAAGCCTGTTTTCCACCGGGTTCATGAGGATTTATGCCTCTTGGAGATTTTTGGAGTGTTGACGATGCGTATGGTGTAAGCTGGTTCTCCCTCCGTGATTTTCGTTCGGTGTTTGGACTCGTCCGTTGCAAACGAACCCTCACCAATGTCTCTCTGTTATCCTGTTCAAAGGTTTGGGAGGGAAGGTTGCGGCCATCTTGAGTGTGACTACTTGCTGACGTATCACGTGATCAACATGACCATGGCCGACATGCAGCTCAGCGCGCGCACCACGGGATGGGTGGCTGTGGGCTTCTCCTCAGACAGATATATGGTCAGTAGTCATCATCGCTGCCATCATCCTCATCGTTTTGGACGTCGTCAGGGTCGCCGTCGTATTCGTCATGATGATGATCAGCAGCAGAACGTCGTCGTATTCAGTGTCGTCACTATTGTCATCGTCATCTCTTGTTATTGTCATATCGTCACCACCATTATCAAAATCATCATCAGCATTATTACGATTGCAATATTTATCAAACTTTGTTGGTTACACATGCTTCACAAATTTCCAATGTGTATGTAGACAAATAAAGCTTTCTCGTCTCGTTTTGTCTCGTTTGGTCTCGATTTGCCTTATTAACGTCTTTTACTGCTGTACTATCAGGGTGGTGGCGACGACGTAATAGGGTGCAAACGTGAAACCCACTCACCCAATGAGGTTGTGTCCATGTCCTTGTGGAATCAAGGCCACTCGCGCCCCAATATCAAGGAGAACCGCTTGACCTTGAAAGGAGGGCGCATTCAGGACGAACATATCTACTGTCGTCTGCAACGGCCACTCAAGGTATTGTAGAGCAACAGCTGCTCTTTTATTTGTATTAGTCTTCTATTCATCCTGAACGCACCCCGAGAATATGTTTTGGGCATCAACAACAAATTCTGTACTGTCAATTACAGCTGTAGCCGAGATTACTTAGACGGGTGTGCAATGGCAGCTCAAGAGTAGTGCTTGATTAGCTTGGCGAGTTCGCCAAGCTAATCAAGCACTACCCTTGAATCTACAAGCTTCTGATAAGAAATACGAGACGAACCTAGAGTCCCAGACAGAACCTATTGTAGACCATAACATGATGAATGGATCATTGGTGCCACGTTGTCCTTATACTACAGTTTGTTTCAGCCACGGTTAATCCATGTCCCAATGCAGCTGGCAAAAGCCAGACAAGACAATTCGTTAGTTATTGTGGTTTAACACCGAGCAGGCTACAAAGGCCATCTGACGGCAACTGGACACAGACAAGCCATTCATTTCCCTGTGCATGTGTCACTTTGCTATACGTTTGCAGTACAGAAAAAGGCTTGACGATCATGATCTGGACCTTTCCAACGACTGGTATCAGCTCTACGCTTTTGGCGGCATCGACGGCAGTGAGTCTTTTTTAACAGCTTACTGACTGGCCGACTTAGTAACTGGTTGAATGTTGACTGACTGTCTGACTGCCGACTGACCGACTGACTGACTGACTGAATGAATGACTGAATGAATGAATGAATGAATGAATGAATGAATGAATGAATGAATCATTCATTCATTCATTCATTCATTCATTGGGTTAAATACCATGCAAATGTCAAGAAATTAGTATACGTACGTACTGGCAGATGGACATGTTAGATTAAAACATCAGTCTTATCTGATTGAAAATATGGACTAGAAATCAGACTAGATATTCGTGAGTAGGCGTTTCCATTTCCACAGATAATAATTAACACAAAATACTGAATGTCAAAACTGTTTATGAGAGAGGGCTTACGGTTGAATGTACCTGTCTTTGTCGTGTCAGTTTTGCGTTATATTGCAAAGTTCGTGTTAGTAATGCTCAACGGGTCAACTTCGTTTTATCTAGGTGTTAATCTACCAACACGAACCTACCCAGCGAATATCTACCCAGCGCGAATGCACCCAGACACAGAGGCACCCAGTGTAGAGTTATGCTGTCGTCAGTTATAAATGTCTCAGTTGGATGTATTCAGACCCAAGTGACTTCACACTAGGTGGATTTACAGTGGTTAGAATTACACTGGGTAGATTCACGTCTACTAGTGAAGTATGGATGGAATCGCGGCAACACAAATCTCTACCGGGTGGATTCATGCATGGACGGACTCAGGCTTGTGTACATTAGCGTTTTGTCGATTTACGCCCAAAGATAGCGAAGCTGTCCCTTTCAGCGTTAAGTGGTCGTTACCTTTTCCACATATATCAGAGATCGATATGAACATTACTAAAAATACTGCTAGAGTCTCTCCTTTTGTGCCAAAACGGGAAACGGGCCAATTTGATACAGATCGCCCTCAACAGAGCTCGGTTTGACATTCTGACCCAGGGATAATGTTTCCATCAATTGCCGCCTTCCCGATTGAGTGCATGACTGTGATGAGATGGGATAACTGAGAAGGAGGGATGTTCGTGTGCTGGTTTGTGATTTTGAACCTTACCGCCTACTGCCGTAAGGTCCACAATCACAGACCAGCACACATTTTGTTCAGCCGTAAGGGCCAAGATATCCACACATTTATCGGTCATGAAGTAGGTGTGTACTCATGCGGACATCCTGGCACAGCAAGACAAGTCTTTCAGCGTTTCAGATGAATGAGTTTGTCTCTCTTTGCTATGGCAGATTTGGCTGAGGTTTTTGCGTTGGCCCAAAATTAGTTTTGCTCTTGGGCTTCTTTTTTTTCGGGGGGGGGGGGGGGGAGGGGAAGGGGGGGAGGGTGGTGGGGGTGGGGGGAGGAGGAGGAGAAGGCCGAATCCCAGTGCGCGGCAAAGGCCATCCGGCCGACGTCGGCCGCCGTTGGCCGCGTACAGCTGTGCGCGGGCCAACAGCGGCCGAAGTCGGCCCGTTAGCCTTTTGCGCATTGCGATGGGGGTGACGATGAGCGACGATAAGAGTATAATTTCTTCAGAGACTGAAGCAGAAAGACTCGGCGCAGCTAGTCCAGTGAACTCAGATATAAGTGAATAAACTCACATGGGCCGGACGACTTCGGCCCCTAGGACCTTTTGCTCACTGGATGGTAACCATTCCTGTGCGCACGTCACCCGGCTCACGCACAGTCGTGCGCTGGCCGACAGCGCCGTTATCAGTCCAGTGGCCTTGTCGATTGAAGTATTTTTCAACCTATTTGCAGACGGCTTGATTCTTCAGCACAGCAAGCTGCCACGCGTGTCCCAAGAGAAGATAACGATGATCAGGACCCGCAACTCTCAATACGTCTGGAGCGGCGCCGCGTCACTTCTGGTCGCCGGTCACGTGGTTCCGGTGCTACTTTTAGTGACTGTATCTTTCGCCGTGTCCTGATGACGTTTTTTTCCGGTTTGTCAGCCAGAGAAACTGACGTCAGTTAAAATGGAAAAATATGACCTTGCGGCTCCACGCCTCTTGACTGAAGACGCAGGGTCAATCGGAACACACAATAGACAGTTGTAATAGAGTGATCACAGAGGACTGATCGATCCGGACATCATATGTTTTTCAACTTTGAGCTTCTTGTGCTCCGTTTCCACGCCTCAAATATGGGCCAGTTTATCTTGCATGACTCGCAAATGAGCGATCTGTGCGCTGCGACTGGTTGACTCACTGAGACTGCTCAAACATTCTTCTTAGAATGAAAGTGACACTACTGGGTTGAATCGAGTCTATTAAAGCGCTTGGAGAAATCTGTTAGAATTGCTGATTCGGTTAACTTTAATGTCATGAGATCCATGAGTTTTAGCTAGAGAAATCGTATTGCTTGTTCCAGTCTGCTCCAGCGGCAGTCAAGTCACTGGTCACGCGAGACTTGCGATCACTTCGGACTTTGGACGTATGGGGTGCAATAGAGCAGAACACAGAAGGGTAGGGCTGGTCTGTCTCTGTCTTGGCAGTGTTTGTTTCTTGGTATACGATAGCTGAGAAAAGCAAGGACATAAGATGACCAAACACTAATTTGATCTCAACCTTAGGCTACGGTTTCGTCTGACGTCCATGTATAAGTACACATTACTTAACCCTTTCACTGCTGGAACACTGCGAGCAACAAGCAGATGCAAGAGGCATAGTTCCTCATGAGCCCCCGCAGTTGCGGGGGCTCATGAGGAACTATGCCTCTTGCTGACGCCACTTTGGAAGGATGGAGTTCTTTGGCGTTGAATTAACAAAGATTTCAGAGTGAAATGAGTTTACTTTAGGGTTATTTGAATTCAGTGTCAAAGTAAACCTACGATAAGCGCAAGTTAATGTTCGTCATACCCTGCCTGTGCAAAGTTTAGAAGTATCATGATCAGACATTTGCAGTCGGTTAAATCAGTGGTGCGTTCAGTGGATCGGGCGATTCACCTATGAGTATCTGTACTTTTCTGTATTGTCTCATATTCTCTAAGCTTTAAACCTTTGTATTCTAATAAGGCCTGCTCACTTAAATATGAGAAAAAGCCTGTCAATCCTGTGTGTTATCTGATGACTTATTCGTCAAGCAAACCACACTTGATCATCTTGTGCGTGCAGCCAACGGTGTTATAAACAATACCGGCGGTGGCTGCACGCTCAAGCCGGTTAAAAATGGCTGAGCCTTGCACGAGAGCTTGACTTGAATCCTGCGCAAGTCACTAAGCAAGGTGCTCCGCAACAGCGGAGCACCTTGCTTAGTGATTTGCGCAGGAATTACGCGCTCTCATGCAGTTCAGCACGGGTTCTTTGCTTCGACCTTTTGCCTTTATTGCTAAATACCTTATATGTAAGATTGCTCTTATACAGTTCTACGTGTAGTGGTACTTTCTTACCGTTTTCAAATGTGATGTATACTGTGCGTTTGTGCTTACTTTACAAACTGAATGTTGTGTTTATTTATTGTAACATACCTTCTCAAAGTTTGTTCTTGTGACTGTTGATACTGTCTTCATGTTTTCACGTGCATACTGTACTGCTGTGCTGGTTTCTTGCTATTCCGCTGTAAGAGGGTGGGGGTTACTGCAAATATATTTGACTCGCGCGTGTATTTGTGTGTGTGCGTGTGTGTGTGTGTGTGTGTGTGTGTGTGTGTGTGTGTGTGTGTGTGTGTGTGTGTCTGTGTGTGTGTGTGTGTGTGTGTGTGTGTGTGTGTGCGTGCGTGCGTGCTTTCGTATGTGTTTGTCTGCAGTGCGTGCGTGCATGCGTTCGTCCGTGACCTTTGACACATATTATTTGCTTCTGTGACACGCACCATGTTAGTTCATTACCAGCGACATAAACGTTTTGAACAGCGCCTGTCTTAAGTGTGAATTGGAGTGTGACTTTAGGGCCCTAGAAAACTGTCCTCCACATGATTTAGGAGAACCGAATGTTTCGAAATCAAATGTCTTCTCCACAAACAAAGACTCATATAAGCTGTGTGCTGTTCTGTGATTTTGGACATGACCGCATGGAGCCGAAGGATCCAGAACCACAGATCAGCACACATTTTCAGATACATGTAGAAGCACTTCAACACACCACACATCGGTAGGTGGGCACAACGCAAGAGAAGCAGATCATGAAAGGCAATATACTGACGAGCAAAAGAATGCAACATCATTCGAGTCATCGGAAACACGTCAGAGTTTCCGATGACTCGAATGATGTCGCGGCATTTCTTTTGCTCGTCGGTATATGTATGACAGATTGTATCACGTGCTCTTTTGCTCAAAATTTACTTACATTGACCAAACGGCTTCCAGTGTGCTTCAACTTTCCCACTATGACGTTTCAGTAAACGTTTGACGCAATGCTGTTTTAATACTTCATGGCTGATATTGTCTTTGTTTTTTGACATTGCCAACTGTTTGTTTCTGCTGTTCGCTTCTTACTGTAAACTGTGTTTTTGAATGAATATTTGTATACTTCTCTCTGTTGTCATTTGTGTATTTTAATGAATATTTACAAAATCCTCTTTGACGCTGTGACTGACAGTGTTTGAAGTCAGTGAAATACATACATAATTAAGTATCAATTAAGTCCCTGTAGCTACCTGCGCCCCCACCACCACTTCATATACCGCAGAACACCGCCCCCTCCACCCCCCACCCTCCAACCACCCCCCCCCCCCCCACACACACACACACACTTCCCCTCGTGCCCCCACCCACCCTCCAAACCGTCAGTCCTACTCTGTGTCACATGAACTGCCCCCACACCGGCCTGTTATTTACAGCACGCACATTGTTTGATTCTATAATTTATAATACTAAATATCCTGACTCATACTGACTCATCGCCTGAGCCATGTCAGTAGTGACACGATTGCGTGTTGGTCTGTGATTTTGGACCTTACCGGCGGCTTCGAGCCGTAAGGTCCCAAAGCACAAACCATGACGCATTTTACTACAACGTCAGTCACAGGCCCCGCGAGACCTTCGCTGTCAGGGATTGCAACAAACAACACCGCAAGATGTTGGGGGTTCCTGATCAGAAGCGTGCCTCTCTCGCTGGCCGCATTCCACTCAGACAGTGGTGATCTTCAACCCGGCAGAGACATCAAAGTAAGCAATAGATCCTCGGGCCGTCGTCCGCCGCAGTGGGCCCGCGCACGGCCGTGTGCGGACCTACCGCGGCTGCAGCCGACGTCGGTCCAAGGACCTTTCGACACAGCCGACATCGGTCCGAGGATCTTTGGCGGCCGGTGCTATTCTAAGACACTTGACATTGAAGAGGGCAGAACTCACTGGAGACACGGCGCGTACGGATACGCGGCGAAATCGCCGCGTATCCGTACACGTCGCGTTTCCAGTGACTTAAAATGAGTGGACTATGCGTGTTCCTGTTGATTTCAGGTTGTTTTTTGTTGTTGTTGTTGTTGTTGTTGTTTTTTGTTGTTGTTGTTGTTGTTGTAGAAAGTATGTTTGTACTCCGATTTATTACTGTTTACTACACACTTGTGCATGACTGTTTTCGATTGTCAAATATTTTATCCTAATAAACGTTAAAGTGCTGTCTGATTTAGTCTCCCGGCGTTTGTGTGTCGGTATGTAAAAGCGTGTGTGTGGGGAAATAGAAATATAGTGCATTTAGAAATACATGACACATGACACAGAAATAGTGCGGCAAAAAAGGACGGAAAAGTACACATATTAGAAGTCCCCTGATCTTTGCCGCCTGGTGTCGTCCGCTCTGGCAGCATAGCACCGTTGTCTCGTCCGCTCTGACCGCGTGGTGTCCTGGATCCGGTTGCATGACTGAGTGAGCTTAGTCCTGCGCAAGCCCCTAAGCAAGGTGCTCCGCTATAGTTTAGTCCTGCGCCAGCCCCTAAGCAAGGTGCTCTGGCAGCGTCACCTCCTGGTCCTTGCAGCAAGGCCCCCTTGCGTCGTCATCACTGGCAGCACATGGCTCCATTGCGTTGTCTTCTAGGGCAGCGTGGTCCCCTGGCGGCGTCCTGTCTGTGGGCGTGGTCCCCGTGTATCGCTTTCTCTGTCAGCATGGCCCCTGGGGTCGTCCTGTCTGGCCGGCAGCCTGCTACCCTCGTGTCTTCGTGTGTGGTATCAGTCGTGGTCCCCTAAGTCAGTGTCTCTTCCTCTGCATCATGGTCCCCAGACCCCGCTGTCGTCAGTCCTGTCTGGCAGTGTATTCCACTGCCTGGCATCTCGTCTGAAATCGTGGCTCTCGGCTGACATCTCTTTCTGTCTTGACAACTGGTTTTAATGGAACCGTGGCCGCCAGGTGGGGTCGTCCGTGGCTGTCATCTGCGTGTCGCCGTACTCGCTGTCGATATTCCGTCAGCAGGTGACAGCTTTCAGTCACCAGCTGAACATTCCTTTAGCACCTTCCTAGGAGGAGTCAAGACCATGCAGGGGAAATTTTCCATGTCTCTGGAAGGACGCACAAACCACTGCGCTAACGAGACATCTGTGAAAGGAGAAAAAGTTATATTCAACTGAACCCCTGATCAGAATGTTTATTGAAAAAGTAGCATGGAAATAAATATGAACCCGTTCAGTGCTGAGAACGTTTGAACACCACCCAAATGCAAGAGGTATAGATCTTCATGAGCCCCCGCAGTTGCGGGGGCTCATGAGAATCTATACCTCTTGCTGGCACTACTTTGAATCCGCGTTCCTGTGACAGCTAGGAGGTTTGGGTGTTGAACTGACGAAGATTGCAGAAACTGACACAATCTGCGTCATCTGGCACTGAACGGGTTAAAAAAAAATCAAGCAAACTCCCAAACAAATAAACAAACTTACAGCAGAGAAATATTCATGGGGTTTAGAAAAAGTTCTTTCTGAGATCCTGACGGACAAAGAAAGATGTCTGCTCTGTATGTATTTATCCAAAACTAGTGTGGAACTTTTTTTATATTATTTTTTTTCTTTCTGTAACCGTGAAATAATAATAATAATTACGGTATTTATAATGCGCTTATCTTATAATAATTATAACTCTAAGCGCGCACTCACAACTCGCGCACGCATGCGCACACTGTAGACAATGACTCACGTACCACAAATACATTACGACGGTCACCTTGGGGTGGGGAGTGTGGTGATATAGTGCTAGAACTGTTGAAAAAGGTGAGTTTTGAGGGCTTACTGGAAGGAGGAGAGAGAGTTTCTGAGGGAGAGAGAGAGTGGGGGTGGGGGGTGTTCCAGGTGGATGGACCATGAGACGGAGTAGGAGCGGGGGCCGAAAGTGCTGAGTTTGGTGCGGGGGATGTGGAGGCGGAGAGGGTCGGAGGTGGAGCGGAGGGAGCGGGAAGGAGTGTAGGGGTGAAGCAAGTTGGAGAGATAGGTAGGAGCGTAGTTGTTCAGGGATTTGTAGCAGAGAGACAGAGTCTTGTATTTGATGCGTTGGGGGATGGGGAGCCAGTGAAGGAGTTTGAGCAGGGGAGTGATGTGGTCGGATTTTTTCTTTCTGAGGACGAGGCGGGCAGCATTGTTCTGGACACGCTGGAGAGTGAAAGTGGTAGACAAGAGAGACAGCACTGAAGTTTGGTGGCAGCTTCGGTGGTGAGGTATTTTCTGATCTGACTGATGCGACGGAGGTGGAAATAGCATGTCTGGGCCGTGGCGGAGTCGAAGCTGGGCATAGAAAAAGCGAGAGGGATCGAGGATAACACCGAGGTTCTTGGCCAAGCCACTTAGCGGGGTGATGGGGGTGCTGTCGAGTTGAAGGTGGAGGGAGGGAGGCAGCTGGGAAAGTTTCTGGCGAGTGCCTACCAGCATGGCTTCCGTTTTGTGAACATAAACATGGCCACTGATGTTGAAAAGTACCGGTAACCAAACAGACGTTCGTTGAATAAGGTGAAGGCGGCCTGTGTCTGTGACACTTTTGTGTCGTCAGCGAGTTATTTTACACGTGATGGCGGAATACTATAGACCTAAACTGATGTATGTGACCAAACAAGCGGCTGACTGCCAAGGGTGTAAACTGTTTTACTCACAGGCTGGCCGGGGACGAGAGACTGACGCGTGTACCATGTGCGCAAAGGCCATTGGGCCTACGGTCGGCCGACGTTGGCCCGCGCACACGGCCGTGCGCGGGCCAACTGCGGCCGTTGTCGGCCCGAAGGCCTTCTGCGCATTGGGTAGAGAGTAGGCCTCTTTTTATTTTGCGGCTGACACGGGTGAACAATAATACACCCCCGGCAATATGTATGAAGTAGCTCCTGTTTTGTCCTTGTGATTTTTTCTCTCCTTGTTCTTTTATTGTTATATGAGGTGCCACGCCAATCAAGCACTACCCTTGAAATATCCGACCTGATCCTTTAGTTTAGACTTAGGCTAACGTTTACTTCTGCGGATCATATTAAGCCGCATACTTATACTGCTGACGGGTGACCGGTACTGAGTACACACAGCTTTCCGCAAGCATTTTCCGTCATAACATCAATACTAACCTGACTCCACAATTAACAAAAGAAAGAAAACAAACAAACAAAAGAACAAAAACAAAAGGCAACTGACAATGACGAACAATCTGACGGCAGATAAACACCGGCAGAGACGACAAACCTAGGCTTTTAAAGATGCCCCCCCCCCCCCACTCCCCCATTTCCCATCCCCCCTCGGCCGGCGCGCTCCCACTCGGCCGTGCACCCACCCACCCCCTCCCCCCTCCCCCCCCTCCCCACACACACACACACACACTCAGACTGACACTGACGCAAATCTGTTTTTCGCGGGGAGGAGGGGGGTGGCGGGGGGGGGGGGGTAGTGTTATTTGTGTTAGTCCACGCCATAAGAGTGATCGCAATGGCCAGCCCTTACTATACTTGTGGCTGAGGCCTATTGCCCGGCCGTTGCCTATGGAGCACGACCTGAACACTGATCAGTTCAGGGGCACTTCAACTTACCATTTTATTTACCAGGACATTTCAAAGGTGTAGGGGGCGGGAGGAGGGGGTAGGTGTGTTGGAGGGACTCACAGGACTGACCTATTATCGTGCATAGTACCGCTGTGCCACAGAGAACTCAGATTTTTAAAAATCCGTTTACCTCCCCTTTGTTATTGGTTAGCCGATTTTTTTTTTTCTTCTTGCTTTTAGGTTTAAGACTGCCGACACTTCCGAAACAATATGGCAGCCTCTGTCAACACGTGTTACATTAGTTCGGGTTGTAACCGTGTTCCTCACTGTGCTGACTGGGGAAGGAACGATTTGATATGCTATGGAAGTTGTAACAGTGTTGTAATTTATCGTCCTGACGTGAGTATTGCCACTTCTCTAGCGTATGCTTGTACTCGATTTCATGAGTTCTCTCTCGAATGTTGTTTACATTTTTCATTTTTAATGTTGTTTACATTTTTCATTTTTGTCACAATACAACACAGTCAAAACAAGCATGATAGTTCATGGTTTTCTGGTACCACCCTTGAGCCATTACGGTTGATAGTCTCCTAACTGTATGGTGTAATCATCAGAAGGTAAAGCCTGGCAGTACGACATTCAGAGAATGTAGTTATACTATAGTTCTTGGGGCTCACTCACAAAACAAATTCTGACAGCTAGTGTTTTGGATAGCTTTGTCGTTATTTATTACATTAAAGGTAGTGGCCACAGCTTGTCACGATTACATGCAGTACTTCTTTGACTGGTTCATGTGTTTTATTTGTCTTCAGCTGGTACATAACACGCATACATTTCTTTTGTTTTTATAGTGTATAATAATAATTAATATTACGTCTTGCATTTTTACAATTACAGAATGGATCAGGGATGGAGGCTGCTGGTACAGTGTGTATGCTGGCATCACACACAGACAGAGTGAACAGTGTCAGATGGATTCCTTCACCCAGGTGCTTGAACCGTAAGTTGTTTTTTTTTCAGGCAATAGAATGGTGGAATATTTGTATCCTCTTCTACCGCCTAACACCATTTAATGGTGCTGCGACTAGACTGATTTAAGTAGTGTGTAGTAAGAAAACTTGGCTTTTCAGTTACTCTAAAATGCAGTTATTCAAAGTTTAATTGATTCACACATAAATTATCTGTATATTTCATGTTATTGTTTATTGTACTGTTTAAGTTAAAAATTAAATTGTGATATAAGCTTGCTAGAAACAGCATCAGGAGCACATATAACTCAGTTATTCTATGCATACTTTTATTATTAGTGCAGTACACATTACAGCATTTAACATAAAAGTACGTTTCCTGTCGGCCTCTTTGCTTCTAATCTAATGGTGCATGCTGTCGAGTGTTAATACTCCTGTGCATGCAGCCACTGGTACACTTTAGAGTACAGGTGACTGCATGCACAAGAGGGCTGAACACGAATTGCTGTGTTACAGACAAAGAGACTGAGCTTGTTTCCAGCTCTGTGGATAAGACAGCCATTTTGTGGCACTATCAGCATTGCAAGGTTTGGTGTATTGTGCATCCTTTTTGTGAAATTCTGCGTCAGTCAGTATTGGTACTAGTTTTGGTTCATATTTGTATTCACAAACATTTGCATTATTATCTAAATCATTGCAGGCCATGCCAATAAATCAAACAGTTATATACGTGTTTCTTTCAGTGCATTATATGTACATTTATGTTTTATAAGGAAAGATGATATTGCAAAGAAGTTGATATGTTTTATTGTTATAGAATATGTTAACCTAGTTGTCTGTAGCAGGAATCAACCAACAACAAGTGCTATGAATAGGCAAAGAGTTAAATATGAATTGAACATGGAAATCACACAAAATAAGTGTTGACAAGCTGCGCACACATGTAATATGTATAGGTGGGTACCAATATAATAACAGTGGCATGTTTTTACTTCCAGTATGAAAAAACTGTGCTATCAGGTCATGCAGGATCGGTGACAGTTTCAGCGGCCATCTACCTCACAACAGATTCTGATTCTCTGCCGGACCAGGGACTCACTGTTATTGTCACAGCCTCTACAGACTCCACTGTCAAAGTTTGGCAGCGCAATGCAGGCAGTACAGGTTTGTGGTGGTGTGGGAAATGTTATACACGGGTCCAGTTTTGTAAGTTTAACACCTTTACTGCTGAGAAAAGATAAACCTGATCCACATACAAGAGACATAGATCCTCATGAGCCTCTGCAAGCGTGGAGATTTGTGTGGATCTATACGTACCTCTTGCTGATCCCACTTTGTATCAGTGTTCCTTAGACAGATGAGGTTCTTTAGCACTGAATAGGCCAGTTGTGAGTTCCCAAGCAGCACGAGAACAGTCACTAGATTACGCAACTTTTAAACAAGATTAGACTTGGTTAGCCCACTGTGCTTTCTCGCCTTGTGCGCTGAAGAGATAACTAGTTTGGGGGACCTCCTGACCTGGGCATTAACCCATTCAGCCCTGACGCACTACAGCAGGAGATGGGTCGACCATGATCATTCAAGGGTAGTGCCAGATTAGCCTGGGGCCTGTCGGCGTCAAGCTAATCTGGCACTACCCTTGAATTATCATGGTCGATCCATCTCCTGCAACAGGTGCAGAGTCGTTAGATGACGCCTCCAAAATTTGGGCAATACCTGCCTCAGGCTGAATGAGTTAACAGTGATTTCACAAAGACACATTTTGTGACCAATGACAGGGAAGGGGTTGACATGTTATGCATACAGCTACTGGTATAGTTAACAGTACCAATGGCTGTATGCTCAAAGGGTTAAAAACTTTACATTCACCCCTACCACCACAGTGGTATGTATATTGGGTAGTGCCAGATAAACTTTGGTTGGTTTATATTTTGCATTTTTATCTTCTTGTTTTTTCTATTTTACAGATGTCCGAGAAAGCCAAACACTAACCTTTGGCACAGGATTTGTTGTTGACGTTTCATTTATTCTGATACCAGATACACAGGGTGAGAACAGCAGTTCCTTTGCATGAGATATAATATGTACGCAAAGCAGCGTCTGTGCCATCGGTCTTTCACATGCCCTTGCTTAATGATTGTTTTGTGTTTTTTTAAATCAGAGGTATTGCACTTTTTTTACCAGTGGATTAAGCCTTTTCATCATGATGCGCTACTGCTTGAAATTAGTTTGACTATGATAATTCAAGGGTGGAGCCAGAATAGTGTGGCGCCTGAGGCGCCAAGCTATTCTGGCACCACCCTTGAACTAAAATGGTTGATCTTTCTCCTAATCTGTAATGTAGCCTTCATAGGACAATAAGCAAATATTTAAAAATCTGCCTCATGATGTAATGAGTTAAAAGCCTGGGCAAACATATCACATGATTGTCCAGGCTTTTAATCCACTTTTTTGTGGAAGCTTGTGCAGTTTTGACCTACTTCTAATTTCCGGAAATCATCTATTCAGTCAGCCCTAACACACAAAAAGAGATAGATAGATTTGCCATGACAGTACACTGTGGTGTCATACTAGCTTGGTGCTCATAGGCTCCTAACAATAGTTTGCTGCCTGTGAACGCCAAGTTATTTTGGCACCCCCAGTGTGTTTAATCTGTCTCCTGTACTGTCATAACGGCAGGTACGAAAATGATATAGTCACTGACTGTGTTAATATCTTCACCGTTGTAAAATAAAGATTCATTGATTCATATAGTCTCCCAAGGACAACTCCCAGTTTGTGAAAGAAAATTTGAACCCTTATTAGAGAAGAGAAGAACACAATGTGTTGGATCCGAGATCCATCATCAGGGGAAAAAGGAATGGTCACCTGTAACAGATCTAGGATCCAATATGCTGTGCTTTTCTCTTCTCTAATAAGAATTTCATCTTCAACTTCAAATTTTCTTTTACCTATGTGTAACTCTAGCAGTATTTTGTTTTCACTGAATTCAACTCTCAGGGCTAAGTGAGTAAAATCAAAGTACAGTAAACTTTGGATTATCAAAAAATTAGGGGACCAATTTTTGTTATTGTTATAATTTATATCCAAAGTGTGTTATAATGTGAGCGAAGTCATTTGAATTGGAAGAGTTCAGCCCTTTGGCTGTTGGTAGTCCATCTAACCCATTATATCCTGAGGCTGATTTTGTAAAATTTGCTTATTGTCCTATGAAGGTTGCATTACTGATTAGGAGATCTAGATTAACTATTTTAGTTCAAGGGTGGTGCCAGCATAGCTTGGCGCCTCAGACGCCAAGCTATGCTGGCACCAACCTTGAACTATCAGTCACATTTTTTAAAGCTGTGGGTGTATCAGGATGAAAAGGGTTAATTGCAATGATTCCTTTGGGAATCATCGTGACAAAAAAACGTCCCCAACAGCAAAGGTTAGTTGCGACTTCTGAACAAGTGTTGTTATGTCCCAGGTTTGTTTCATCTGACCTTGTTTTAAGTGCAGTTTATTTTATATAGAGAGAGTATGAATTACCCTTTCATTGAATGTGACATATCGATGCAATTTGCAGCCTTCTAACTATCAAATTTGTGACTCAAGAAAACAAAAAAAGGCATTGGCATTTTGATCAGAATACGTGACCTAAGACAATTTTTACATAGCGTTTCTTCTTGAGCTACAAGAGGTTTCTAATTTCAGTAGAAAATGGGGAGAATCAAAAGAAGCAACAACATAAAATTATTTTGCACCACAACGTCACTTAAAAAGTTTCACATGAACACCATCAGTACACTTTTAAAAAAATATATAATGAGAATATTTTATTGGTGTGTGCTGTTGCTAGCTAACACTCATATGTTTTATCTTTTTAATGTGTTTCTTTTTCATTACAGTGCCATTACTTGCATGTGGAGTGGATGACCATAAGGTGCATCTCTTTATTCGCCATGGTGACCAGGTATGTTCCATTGCCTGACCGTTTGTTTCTTCAAAAACATTATTGATGGCATTACTATTAGGAAGGTACACGTAGCTTACCGATTTCAGCCTCCAAACTCGTGTTCCTACACAACCAGGGAGGCAACTCAAGCAAGCAGTCGTCAAGAACCCTAAGTAGCCTCCCTTCCTCCTCACGTGAGCTGTCTAGCCACACCAGTCTTATGCTTAGCTGCCTTGTGAAAGGTTCACTGGTTTCAGTCTCCGCAAGTTTCGTCAACTGGCTTACCTTTCTACCCCTTTGTCCATGCTTTCGCTAGGATGTGGCGAGGTAAGGCCTCAGATAATGCCATTGAACCGGCGGGATTGAGTCTGGCTCTGGCATTTGTTTCCTCAAAAAACATTACCGATGCCATTACTACAATGGAACAACCTGTAGCTTACATAATTTTAGCCAAAAACTTACGACGTGTACCCTTAGGGCCAGGGGAGGCCGCCTAGGGGTGCCGTGACCTAGTACCCCGTGTAGCCTCCCTTCCCACCCCATACGGGTAACTACTGCCAGAGCAGCCAAGCCAGTTTTCTCCTTTAGCTTACAGCATAAAGACGTGTGTTAGCCTACTGCAGTGTTTACCCTACAGGCTGTGTATGGTTCTGCACCGGTTGTACCTGCGACTTAGAGACTTGTTCCCAGCTGTGTTGTGCCCGGCCTCGGGGCCCTTGGACTGTTGTCTCTTGTGGGCCCTTCTTCACGTGTTCTACACCGGTGGTTCTCTTCGTCTTAGAGACTGTTACGGCATGCTCTGCCTGGCCTCAGCACCGTTTGTTCCTGCGTGCTACTTCCCAGGTTACCCTCGGACAAGTTCGTGCTTGGCCGGACGTCTGGGACCTGCGTCGCGGACTCGACACCCTTGCCTCAGCCCGCTTACCCATCGTGTGCAGCCCCTCGACCCTCGGTGTCGCCCCTTCCTGCTTCGTTTCAGGTTCTCCCCTTCCCCGCCCTCTCGGGGAGGGCCAGGTAAGGTCTCAGTGTTTGCCAGCGACTGATGCCCTTGGTGCCGGGCGGTGTCTTCACTCTTGAAATTTTTTTTCTTGCACATGGCGAATTTTATAGGCGCTATGGTCCTAACGTATTTCACGCAGACTGAAACCCGTCAGCATCAGGTCTCAATGTGGCCAGCGACCGGCGACTTTGGCGCCGGTTGTCGGCTTCGCTTGGAGTTTCATTTATGCATAGCGAAAATTATAGGCGCTATAGTCTGAGCGTAGAGCATCCAGACTGAATCGTGTCGGACCCGGGACCCGGTGTTTGCCAGCGACCGGCGCCGTGCAGCGGCTTCACTTTGCAGTTTCATTTGTCGTAGCGAATTCTATAGGCGCCTTCGTCCGAGCGTATGTCACGCGGACTGAACGCGTAAGGACCGGGTTCGATTCGCAGTGGGAAGATCCTTAAGGGGAACCTGGTGAAGCAGAGTGGCACATTGGGAGTGTGCCGCACCTTTACCCCAGAGGCCCTGGCTCGGCACCACGCTATGCTTGATATCTTTGAGATACTGGTCTGTTGCTTGGATGATTTCAGGAAATGGTTGCGCCCGTCATGTGGCCTTTCTGCCACGGCCGGTCACCTGTGTTTTCACCTATATGTTGCAGTGGCAATTTCGCTCCTGCACCCGTGGGGGCGCCTTTCAGTGGCCGAGTGATACGCTTGTGGTGCCTCCCCTGCTCCGTTTCTGCCTCGGGCCGCCCCCGTGATGTCTGTGCGCCCTGGGTAGAGGAGC
This sequence comes from Semisulcospira habei, assembly GCA_036245525.1. Taxonomy (NCBI): domain Eukaryota; kingdom Metazoa; phylum Mollusca; class Gastropoda; family Semisulcospiridae; genus Semisulcospira; species Semisulcospira habei. The sequence continues at coordinate 212,582,628 of BTPG01000002.1, read as the reverse complement.
CATGGTCTCGGCCTGGAGCTGTTCGTGGCGAACGACCTACGCCGTCCCGCAGCCTTGCGCATACCTCGGCCCGGACTGACCAAGATGCACCCGCACCACTGTTGGGGGACGGCTTACGAAGGATCCCCCCTTGCGCACCCACTCACTCGAGTCTGGTCCACAGCGAGTCCGCTCGCCCCGCCTTGCGGAAAACAAACGGCTACCACGCCCTGACGTTGGGGGACGTATTCCCCCCTTGCGCACCAGCTCGCTCAAGCCTGGCCCGCAGCGAGCTAGCTCGTCCCGCCTTGCGGAACACAAGCCTCACAAGCAGGAAGTAACCATGCGCCATCCTGACGCCGGACCTTCGGCATCGTCTTGCGGCCCACAACAGATTCAGCCCCTGGAACGCCACAGACTGGACACAGCCGTCTGGACCTTGGACGCCCGCTCGTGCGAAGGAGCCCTTCCCAATGCGTCTCTTCTCGGACTGCGGCTCCTCATTCCCGGACCCTTCAGCCTCTTCCCCACGCGTGGACCTCGCCCCTCCGGACGCGCCGCTCCCGCTCGCGCCTTCACAGACGCTCTCCCCGACTCGCTTCGCCTCGCGTCGACTTGTGCCGCCTTGCTCCCTCTGCTTCGTCCTCCTGTGCCGCCGGTGGATGAGACCGCCCTCAGCTTCTCCTCGGGGGATTCTACTTCTGCGCTCCTTAGCCGTTCGGCCTCCCACGCGCACGCTCGCTCGCCGTAGACTCCTTTGTCGCCTATCCCGCAGCGGACGTGGTACGTCAGGCGCTCGCAGAGCTTCGCTTCGCCCTTTCGTTGGGGGACCCGCCGGCGCAGCTACAGGCAGGTGGACTTCGCACCACTGCATCCCTTTCGGACAGTGACCCTCTTCCACAACGCTTGTGCTGGTTTTCTCGTCTGGGCCATGCAAGCTGTCTTCTCTCGAGTGGAGATGGCCTGACATTCATCGGTCTCGTCGCCATTTTGGGACATCTTCGCCTTGGCCATCGCCGCCTCTGGGCGGCTTGCCTCGCTCCTTCATGCCATGGCCTCTGCTGCATTTGCGCCCTGCTCCCCTGGGATGCCGTCCTTTCCGTCTGCCCGACCTTCCGCAGGACTTACGGTGTCAGCTGTGATAGGCCCCTTCGGCGATCCGCTCCTCTTCCGTCCTACCTGGCAGGTGGTGACGGACGTGACCAAGGACCTCTGGCCTTCAACACTGCGGCGCGACCCCGTGTGGACTTCTGCCCCTTCGAACCGACTCAGACATCTGCCCTTAAGGAGAGGTCTCCGTCCTGTGGCTGGAGGACACCACAGAGCTAAGTATCCCGTCATGACACTCCCGCCTTCTACAGTCGCCTCTCCCTGGACCAGCGAAGGCAAGTGGCGTCCGATTATTGACCTCTCGGCACTGAACAGGTTCATCTCCGCACCGTCTTTCCGCATGGAGACCGCCAGAGCCCTTCGCACCGCAGTTCAACCCTGGACTGCCCCGTCAGCCTGGATCTGTCGGACGCTTACCTACACATGCCCGTGCATCCGGCTTCCAGATGCTATCTGCGCTTCGCCTTCGATGGCGTAGTCTACCGGTTCCGGAGTGAGTGTGCTGCACACGCTCTCTGCGCGCCCCATCTGCCTGCAGTTCAGGTCGGACGGCTCCGGGCAGCTACTGACGGACCCGTGTGTGTATGAAATGGTGCTCGACATCGCACACCAAACAACGCGTTCAGGAGCCTGTTTATTCTGGCTTGGCCGTATACACAATGTTTCATGACACAGGTCTAGATTTGTTTTAGTCACTCTTTCCATTGCGTATTTCGAGCACATTTTTGCTTGCAATAAGCTAGGTACTGCTCTCGTCAGCGGACCCACCTAACCACAAAATTTTTCTTTTTGTTGTGACCGTTCTGTGGATTTCTATTCGTTGGTGTCACTTTTTGTTTTTTAGTTCATTGCGTTGGACGAGGGGGGGGGGGGGGGGGGGTTGTGCGGCTCGCACTGTTCGCATATACTTTTGTATGTTTGCCGGACCCAGAAGGTCCTGTCGTTCCATCAAGGCTTCAAGAGTTTGCCTGTTTCTCGCTGGTGTGTTAAGCTGTTGTGTTATTCATTTCGTATTGTTTCTCAGGGTGGTTTGTTGGCCACCTCTTAGCGCTGTGGTTGTGCGCTGAACTGGTTATTTCGCGCGGCCGTTGCCGTTTTTATGTCCCCCGCACGCGTGGCCTCGTGTGAGTCATCATAGAAGACTGTTGTCGGTGCACGTTTGATCTCTGTGAGTCAGTGGTTGGTACGTTAGCTCTGATTCATCTACTACTCAGGCCAGCTTGCGCGTGCTCGGTCTTCGCATTAATTTGTTACTATGCGTCCATTTTTTGGTTTCTCACGCTTTTGTTGCGACATTTGTGTGTTTTCGGTGGGGAAGTCAATCTTGTATTACTGTCCGTTTGTTAACGTGTTGTTTCATACTGTTCATTGCGTTATTTCCGCGTCATTTGTTTTTCAGATTTTCCTGTTCCTCATTTGTTATGAGTCTGTTTCTAGGCCATGTTTGTTGATTTTTCTTCCTTTCTGCGCGGCGCGTGGTCAGTTACGGTTCATTGCGTCGTATACTTTTGTTTTTTCTGATTCTCCTGTCCCTCATATTTGTCAAGAGTTTGTTACTAAACCGTTTTTTAGCGCGTTCGGAGGGTCTTGCCGTTCTGTTCAGGCATCCATCTCTCGTTTGTTGGTTTTGGGATTATTTGTTGTTTATCCGGTGTTTATGAGTCGATTTCATCCCATGCCTCGGTTCAGGTCCGTGCGACCCCGGTCTTTTGGCATGTGCCGTTGGCCCCGCGTTGTTTACACGTTTGTTTTCGACAGTGTGCTCATCTGTTCTCAGCGTTGAGTTTTGATCAGATGATCTGGTCTCCCCAGACTCATTTGGCTTTTTCTGATGTTGCGGATTCTGGCCTGGGATTATTGTTTTCCCTCGTGTTTCGGAGGTTTCTTTGGTCGGCTTGTTTGCCTTTGCGCTGTGGTTTTGCGCTATGATATTTTTTGGCGAGATTTGGTTAGAGAGAAGAAATAAGAAGGAAGAAGAGGGGGGAAAAACAACAAGAGAAAGGGGGTTGGGGGGGGGGGCCCACTACACATGCACATGCAATTGTTGGTTACTTGGTATCTGTGTTACCAGTCCCAGAGTGTTCTCAAATTTGCGGGTTTGAGTCAGAATATTGAGTCACTTCCAAAGGCTGTGCCCTCCTTGTGATATTGCATAATCTTTGGTCATCGGGTGGTTGAGCGGCCCCCGGCGCGCCAACTGGTAGCATGTTCACGTTGCCAGTTCAAAGTTGGGCTTGAGATAGTGCATGCGTGTACGTGCGCGTCAACATTTTCAGCACCCGTTATTTCACACGTTGCGGCCATTCATGGTGCGACTCATTACACAAATCTGTTTGGGATTAATTTGTCGCTGACGTTGTTTTTCCCTTTCCTTTCGCTATAGCTTTGTTTTTCCTTTTCGTATCGTTTCTTCGGATGGCTTGTTTGCCGTTGATTTAGCTCTGTGGACGGACGCTGAGATGGCCTGTGGGCGGCTGCGGTTATGTCAGCCCCGTTTTGGATCGCTCGTCGGTCGGTGTGCATGAATCATGCGCGATCAGTTTTAATTCTGGCATAGTATGCCCTTGCTGTTGTGCAGTGCTTTGTTTAGGCTCACCGTTTGGCATCAATCCAGCTCCCGTTTTGTAGCTTGAGGATTATTCTTCCCCAAAGTGGGCCCCGCGTTTGTTATGCGTTTTTGTTTCGGGCGGTGTACCCATTGGTACTTTTTTTTACTTCCAGTTTAGAAGTGAGGTCAAGGCTTGTTTTCGCCTTGTGTTGGTTTTTTGGTTGTTTGTTTTTTCTTTGTTGGTGAGCAAGTTACTGTTGTGTGACTAGACCTGTGCCACTCGTGAAAGTGTGACCAAGCCAGGCAGTCTCGTTGTGTAGTTGTTGGTGGATCAGCACGAGGGCCAATCTAACGCGGGAAAGCACGGCGAGGGTAGTCCCCAACGATCGTGTGTGTATGAAATGGTGCTCGACATCGCACACCAAACAACGCGTTCAGGAGCCTGTTTATTCTGGCTTGGCCGTATACACAATGTTTCATGACACAGGTCTAGATTTGTTTTAGTCACTCTTTCCATTGCGTATTTCGAGCACATTTTTGCTTGCAATAAGCTAGGTACTGCTCTCGTCAGCGGACCCACCTAACCACAAAATTTTTCTTTTTGTTGTGACCGTTCTGTGGATTTCTATTCGTTGGTGTCACTTTTTGTTTTTTAGTTCATTGCGTTGGACGAGGGGGGGGGGGAGGGGTTGTGCGGCTCGCACTGTTCGCATATACTTTCGTATGTTTGCCGGACCCAGAAGGTCCTGTCGTTCCATCAAGGCTTCAGGAGTTTGCCTGATTCTCGCTGGTGTGTTAAGCTGTTGTGTTATTCATTTCGTATTGTTTCTCAGGGTGGTTTGTTGGCCACCTCTTAGCGCTGTGGTTGTGCGCTGAACTGGTTATTTCGCGCGGCCGTTGCCGTTTTTATGTCCCCTGCGCGCGTGGCCTCGTGTGAGTCATCATAGAAGACTGTTGTCGGTGCACGTTTGATCTCTGTGAGTCAGTGGTTGGTACGTTAGCTCTGATTCATCTACTACTCAGGCCAGCTTGCGCGTGCTCGGTCTTCGCATTAATTTGTTACTATGCGTCCATTTTTTGGTTTCTCATGCTTTTGTTGCGACATTTGTGTGTTTTCGGTGGGGAAGTCAATCTTGTATTACTGTCCGTTTGTTAACGTGTTGTTTCATACTGTTCATTGCGTTATTTCCGCGTCATTTGTTTTTCAGATTTTCCTGTTCCTCATTTGTTATGAGTCTGTTTCTAGGCCATGTTTGTTGATTTTTCTTCCTTTCTGCGCGGCGCGTGGTCAGTTACGGTTCATTGCGTCGTATACTTTTGTTTTTCTGATTCTCCTGTCCCTCATTTGTCAAGAGTTTGTTACTAAACCGTTTTTTAGCGCGTTCGGAGGGTCTTGCCGTTCTGTTCAGGCATCCATCTCTCGTTTGTTGGTTTTGGGATTATTTGTTGTTTATCCGGTGTTTATGAGTCGATTTCATCCCATGCCTCGGTTCAGGTCCATGCGACCCCGGTCTTTTGGCATGTGCCGCTGGCCCCGCGTTGTTTACACGTTTGTTTTCGACAGTGTGCTCATCTGTTCTCAGCGTTGAGTTTTGATCAGATGATCTGGTCTCCCCAGACTCATTTGGCTTTTTCCGATGTTGCGGATTCTGGCCTGGGATTATTGTTTTCCCTCGTGTTTCGGAGGTTTCTTTGGTCGGCTTGTTTGCCTTTGCGCTGTGGTTTTGCGCTATGATATTTTTTGGCGAGATTTGGTTAGAGAGAAGAAATAAGAAGGAAGAAGAGGGGGGAAAAACAACAAGAGAAAGGGGGGTGGGGGGGGGGGGGGGGGCCCACTACACATGCACATGCAATTGTTGGTTACTTGGTATATGTGTTACCAGTCCCAGAGTGTTCTCAAATTTGCGGGTTTGAGTCAGAATATTGAGTCACTTCCAAAGGCTGTGCCCTCCTTGTGATATTGCATAATCTTTGGTCATCGGGTGGTTGAGCGGCCCCCGGCGCGCCAACTGGTAGCATGTTCACGTTGCCAGTTCAAAGTTGGGCTTGAGATAGTGCATGCGTGTACGTGCGCGTCAACATTTTCAGCACCCGTTATTTCACACGTTGCGGCCATTCGTGGTGCGACTCATTACACAAATCTGTTTGGGATTAATTTGTCGCTGACGTTTTTCCCTTTCCTTTCGCTATAGCTTTGTTTTTCCTTTTCGTATCGTTTCTTCGGATGGCTTGTTTGCCATTGATTTAGCTCTGTGGACGGGCGCTGAGATGGCCTGTGGGCGGCTGCGGTTATGTCAGCCCCGTTTTGGATCGCTCGTCGGTCGGTGTGCATGAATCATGCGCGATCAGTTTTAATTCTGGCATAGTATGCCCTTGCTGTTGTGCAGTGCTTTGTTTAGGCTCACCGTTTGGCATCAATCCAGCTCCCGTTTTGTAGCTTGAGGATTATTCTTCCCCAAAGTGGGCCCCGCGTTTGTTATGCGTTTTTGTTTCGGGCGGTGTACCCATTGGTACTTTTTTTTACTTCCAACAGGAAAATCTGAAAAACAAATGACGCGGAAATAACGCAATGAACAGTATGAAACAACACGTTACTGAACAAACGGACAGTAATACAAGATTGACTTCCCCACCGAAAACACACAAATGTCGCAACAAAAGCATGAGAAACCAAAAAATGGACGCATAGTAACAAATTAATGCGAAGACCGAGCACGCGCAAGCTGGCCTGAGTAGTAGATGAATCAGAGATAACGTACCAACCACTGACTCACAGAGATCAAACGTGCACCGACAACAGTCTTCTATGATGACTCACACGAGGCCACGCGCGCGGGGGACATAAAAACGGCAACAGCCGCGCGAAATAACCAGTTCAGCGCACAACCACAGCGCTAAGAGGTGGCCAACAAACCACCCTGAGAAACAATACGAAATGAATAACACAACAGCTTAACACACCAGCGAGAAACAGGCAAACTCTTGAAGCCTTGATGGAACGACAGGACCTTCTGGGTCCGGCAAACATACGAAAGTATATGCGAACAGTGCGAGTCGCACAAACCCCCCCCCCTCCCCCCTCGTCCAACGCAATGAACTAAAAAACAAAAAGTGACACCAACGAATAAAATCCACAGAACGGTCACAACAAAAAGAAAAATTTTGTGGTTAGGTGGGTCCGCTGACGAGAGCAGTACCTAGCTTATTGCAAGCAAAAATGTGCTCGAAATACGCAATGGAAAGAGTGACTAAAACAAATCTAGACCTGTGTCATGAAACATTGTGTATACGGCCAAGCCAGAATAAACAGGCTCCTGAACGCGTTGTTTGGTGTGCGATGTCGAGCACCATTTCATACACACACGAGCAACACGGGCTTGTTGGCCTGTCTCAGAACTCTCGGAACGAGGAGAGAGTGTACTAAGTCTCACCAGGCCCGCCTGGAATAATGGGGCGGAGGAGGAGGGGGGACATACGTGCAGTTCGCCAGACCCACTCGCAAACCGGAGCAGGTGGCGGCCCAATTAAAGGTCCCTGGTCACACTCAGACGAACGGAGCATGAGGGAGAGCCTTTGTCTTACTTTGCTTCTCTCTCTTCTAGTGTGTGTGCTCGTCGCGCCGAGACCACTCTCAAGAAACGGCGTGGGTGACATACTCTGCTCGCCAGAACCGCTCAGGGGAGCGGAGCAAGGGGAGAGCAATTTCTTATCTCTCCTTTTTTATTCTTTTCTTAACCTCTTTCTTTCTTTTTCTCTCTTTTCAATCTTATAGCTCAAGCCACACTTGTAAGCCGGAGCATGGGGGGCGCGAGGCCAAGTCACGCCCAGCCTGCCTGGTACGCATGGGGGGGGGGGGGGGGGGGGGGGGGAGAGGTGGACATCAATGTAGCTCACCGGTTCCGCTCGGAAGCTTCGGAGTGGGGCGGCGGCCCATGTATAGCCCTCGGGTCGCGCTCAGAGGACTCGGAGCATGAGGGAGAGTCTCTATTCTTACTTTCTTACTGCGCTTGCCGCGCCCAGCCTGCTCCGCCGAAGGGAGCGGGGGGGGGGGGGGGGGGGGGGGGGCGTGGACGAACGCTGAGCTTGCCTGGCCCGCTCGGACAATACGGAGCAGGGGGCAAACTCAAGGAGCTCAAGCCACACTCGGAAAAAACAGAGCGTGGGGAGCGGGACTCTGACACTCGCCTGCCCTGCTCAGAAGACGCAGAGGGGGGGGGGGGGGGGGGGTACTGTCTGCTATTAAAATTTAAGGAAGGAGACTTACCTGTGGGCCAGGCCGGCCCGGACGACGGAGCGAAGTGGGGTCCGCCGAGCTGACAGAGCGACGCTATCCTGCGCAGAAGTTCGGGGAGCCAGCAGGCGGGAAGGACGGACACGTCTGTAGAAGTCCCAAACCAGGACCACCGGTCTCCTATCCAACGGTGCACATGCTACAGGTCCTGTCCGAAGAGAAGCCCGAACACAGAAGGCAGGAGTCGTGAGCGTCCGAAGGCCATTAGAAATCCCCGCCACTAAAGCACGTTCTCATAAGCGAATCTGCCAAAAGTCCGTAGCACACAGTCGCCGGGAAGTGCTCACCGAAACTCGCTCCCCAAGGTCACACAGTCACGAAGGAGAGCAAGTTCTCATAAGCAAAACTGCCAAAAGTCCGTAGCACACACTTACTTACTTACTTACTTACGCCTGTCACCCCTACCCGGGTATAGGCCGTCGACGAGAGACCTCCAGCAACTCCTGTCCTGTGCTTCTCCTTCGATTCTACTCCAGGTGGTTCCCAGTCTCTTGATGTCTGCTTGGAGGTCTCGACGCCAGGAGTTTCTCGGCCTACCTCTTTTCCTCTTTCCCTGGGGGTTCCATGACAATGCCTGCCTAGTGATACTGGAAGCTGGCTTTCTCAGACTGTGACCGATCCAACCCCATCTTCTTCGCCCAATTTCATTCTCTGCAGTTATCTGCTCTGTTCTCTCCCAGAGTCTGACGTTGCTGATCTTCTCTGGCCAGTGGATTTTCAAAATTCTTCTAAGGCAACTGTTCATGAAGGTCTGTACTCTGTTGACTGTGGTTTTTGTCAATCTCCAAGTCTCTGCTCCATATAAGAGAACTGCTTTTACATTGGAGTTGAAAATCCGGACTTTGGTGTGTTGTGACAGCTCTCTGGAGCTCCACACTTTTTTCAACTGGAGAAAGGCTGCTCTGGCTTTACCGATTCGTGCTCTGACATCTGCATCAGTGCCGCCTTTTTTGTCTATGATGCTCCCGAGATAGGTGAAGGACTCCACCTCCTCCAACGGGGTGCCAGCAAGCAAGACTGGTTCTTCCCTGGTTGCGTTCAGCCTCATTGTCTTTGTTTTCTGTTTGTGGATGGTGAGGCCCACTTGGGACGAGATGTCAGCAAGCCTCGTGGTCTTGTCCTGCATTTGTTGATGAGTGTGGGACAGTAATGCCAAGTCGTCTGCAAAATCGAGGTCGTCAAGCTGTGTCCACAGTGTCCACTGTATTCCACTTCGTCTGTGCTCTGTGGTCATCTTCATGACCCAGTCTATGGCCAGTAGGAAGAGGAACGGAGACAGCAGACACCCCTGCCTGACACCAGTTCTGACCTGGAGCTCCCTGGTGAACTGCCCTTCGTGGATCACGCGACATGTCATGCCATCGTAGCTGCTCTTGATCAGGCGGATGAGCTTTGTGGGTACACCGTAGTGTCGTAGGAGTTTCCACAGAGTCTCTCGGTCCACACTGTCAAATGCTTTCTCATAATCCACAAAGTTGACGTACAGCGGGGAGCTCCACTCCAGAGACTGTTCCACGATGATGCGGAGAGTGGCGATCTGGTCTGTACATGATCGGTTCTTCCTGAATCCTGCTTGCTGGTCTCTCAGCTGGGGGTCAACGGAGCTCTTCATTCTCTCCAGGATGATCCTGTTGAAGACCTTTCCTGGTACTGACAGCAAGGTGATTCCTCTGTAGTTGCCGTAGCACACAGTCCGCCGGGAAGTGTTCACCGAACACTCGCTCCCCAAGGTCACAAAGTCACAAGCCGAGTCCAAAGGCCGCATCCAACGTAAGGGTTTTCTTTTTCTTTACACAAAGTCAAGCACCGGGCAGAAGCGCCGGAAGATGCCACGTCCCACGAAGTACACTCAGCCCTACACAGAATAACCAAGGCAAAGCCAAGGAAGTTTGATGAATATCCAAGAACCGGTCGTAACACGGAGCAAGGCTAACGCCCGACCGTCCACTGTCGAGCTAAGAGTGAAACTGAGGTGAGTTCGCCACACGCATAGGCTGGTAAGGGGAGGCCACCCAGGCTCCTATACTTGGATCCCCGGTGTCTCCTCCACAGTTGTGTAGGGGATGCAACTTTGGGCTGAAATCGTTAGGCTATAGAGTGTATTCCATATAGTAATGCCATCGGTAATGTATTTTGAAAAAACAAATACATTTTAGAGAAAACATTTGAAGTGTTTTTCATTCTTTGTTGAGCATTTTTTTGCATTTTACTGGCTTGGCAGTCACCTTTTTGGTCTGAACTTAAGGGGTTAGCATGAAAATGTTGATTGTACAGGTCAGCCTGAGTATTTTGCTCTCCAGTATACTGCAGTATCTGATGTCTCAGTGCATGCCTCTGGCTCCCATAGTGATGATACCCTGTGAGCAAAAGGTCCTTGGTCTGACATCAGCCTCAGCTGGCCTGTGCACATCTGTGTGCGGGCCAGCTAAAGCTGATGTCAGGCCACGGACCGTTTGCTTCCTTACTGGGTTTTCTTCACGTCTATTTAAATTTAGCACTTCAATAACGTCACAAATGACAGTCTGACTTTATGGCTTCCAGGTACCACAGTATACTGAGACTGGCCTGTATGCATATTCCTTGCATTGTTGCAGTTTATGGGTGTGATGAAGCTGACAGGCCATGATGATTGGGTGCAGGGTGTACATCTCACTGTGGACGGTCAGTACTCCCCCCTTCTTGTTTTATTTTGCACCTCAGCCTTTGTCATTTTCTGTGCAAGTCACATTAGAGGGGGAGGGGGGGGGGGGGGGGGGGAAGATGGAGGAGGGGGAGAAAGATCTAGTGTGATAGCTGTAGGGTATTGCCTGACTAGCTTTGCGCTCACCCTCGAGCTGTCAAGGTCAGTCCATCTACATGGGCTTCTTAACAGCAGGTGTGATAAATTAATTTTTCTCTAAAATATATTTCTTCAAAAAATACTTACCGATGACATGACTAATAGGAAGTGTCTACTACTTGCTCAATTTTAGCCTAAGAACCCGTTGTGTTACAACACAACTCGGGAGGCACTCAAGGAACCTCCAGAGGGGCCGAGAGTTGTCTCCCGTCCCTGCCCTACCGGTTCCGGGTCACATGGTAGACCAACCAGTCGGAATACTTAGCTCGCCAGTGGCAAGCGGGGCAGGTGGGAGGGTCCTCCGAGTCATGTCATCGGTAAGTATTTTTCGAAAAAAATATATTTTAGAGAAAAATTAATTTGTTTCCTCATAAACATTACCGATGACATGACTAATAGGAAGAATTGCAATAAGGAGGCGGGTGCCGCGTACCTAACACCCCCCGTAAGGGGTAAATCAGCTGTCCTCCCTGTCGCAAATTCCCGACAATTTTAGCTAAGTGTGTACCTACGGCACCTGTGGCGCCAGGAGGGAGTGTTGCACCGCAGAGATGTCCCCCACCAGTGTGAGGTTGTCTTGCTGGCCTGCCAGATCCCTGAGGTAGAAGCGGGCGAAGGGCGATTCTGTCTTCCAGGCCATGGCCACCACGATGCCTTTAACAGTGCAGTTCAGGTCGAACGCGACACTCGTGGCCATGGCTCGTACCTCGTGTGCGCGTATGTAAAGCCTCTTTGCTCCCTGCGGGGAGAGGTCCTGGTAGGCGGACCGTATGACCCAGCGTAGCCAGGAAGATATCGTCTGGGCTGTTATGTCAGATCTGCCGGGTTTCAATGGTAGGAAGAGGCGTGAGCATCCTCTCCGGACAGCTTTGGAACATCGCAGGTAAACGCGACGGGCGCGCACAGGATCTTGTTGCCTGGTCTCCTGGGGAAAATTCACTTTTCTCAGCGGCCGTAAGATGATCACCTGTAGCGCGGTCCGAGGAGACATAGTCTTGGCAAGGAAGGCAGGGTCCGTGAGGAGCTGTACTGAACCATCCACTCTGAACTGCAGGCAGGCAGGGCGCGCTGACAGCGCGTGTAGCTCGCTAACTCGGGCCGCGGTGGCAAGGGCCAACAGGAAGCATGTCTTACGAGTCACATCCACGAAGCGGGCCAAGGGCAGCGGTTTGAACCTGGGAGAGTTAAGCCACGTCAGTACCCAGGGTAGGTCCCCAGCGAGGAATGAGCGAGTGGGGAACTGGTCACTGCAGGCCAAAGTGAGTCATAAGGTCGGCGAGGTCTTTGTAGTCGCCGGGATCCGGGCGGACGAGGTGCCGGTATGTGTCAGCAATCATGGACAGGTACCCCCTGATGGTGATAGGGGCCAACCCCTGGTCTCCAAAGAGCCAGAGGAAGAAATCCGCGAGCTGGGGGATCGTCAGTTCGGTTGGGGAGAGGTGCTGGTCGTCGCACCAGGAGCACAGGACTCGCCATTTTCCCTCGTAGACGAGGGTCTGCGGGCAGTAGCGATCGCCTCCACTGCTGCACTTGGGAAGCCTCTAGAGGTGAGGGCTTGCCGCACAATCTCCAGGCGTGAAGAAGGAGCCGCTCTGGGCACGGGTGGAACAGCGGCTGGCGGGGTTGCTTGAGCATGGTGCTCGGCATAGGCAGAACCCGTGGCGAGGCTGAGGAGGTCGGTGGTCCAAGAGCGGTTCCAGGAGAACGGGGCGACCAACAAGACGACCGCATGCATCCTGGAAGGACTTTTGGGACGAGAACCATAGGGGGGTAAGCGTACGTGATCAGTCCGTCCCAGGGAATGGAGAGCGCATCGACCGCCCAGGCAAGGGGGTTGGGGACCGGGGAGACGAAGAGGGAAAGTGGGTGATTCCACCTTTTGGCGAATAGGTCGATCATAGGGGGTCTCCCAATGAGCGCAGATCCTCCGAAAGATGACCCTGTGGAGCGTCCATTCCGTGTGCAGAAACTGGCCACGCCAGGAGAGAGTCGGCCAAAACGTTCAGGTGTCCTGGAATGTGTCGGGCTTGGAGAGAAATGCCGCGGTCCTCGCAGCAGTGCATCAGACGGTAGAAGAGCATGCACAGGTCCGGGGGAGCGCGTCCCGTCCTGTTTCTAAATGTAGGACACCACCGTCGTGTTGTCCGAGAGGACGAGTAGCTCCTGGTGATGCAGGTGAGCTTCCCACGCCAAAAGGGCTTGCCAGACTGCTTGCATCTGCAACCAGTTGATGTGTGTGTGTGCGCTAGCTCTGGTGGCCAGGGGCCGGACGTCGTGAGGAACTGCGGCAGTAGGTGGGGACCCCAACCAGAGAGACTTGCATCGACACAGAGGGAGAGCTGTGGGGGCGGAGAGGCCAGGTGGACTCCCGAGGTGAGCCAAGAAGTGTCCGCCCAACGCCAAAGATGGGGACGCAGCATCTGAGTCACTGGCACCCGGGCAGCTAAGTCGCCGGAGGATGGACGCCAATGGAGCAGGAGGTGCAGCTGTAGCGGCCGGGAGTAAAGGCGACCGAGGGGGAGAAGATCCGCGGTGGCGTTCATTAAGCTGAGAAGCTGAAGCCACACTCTGGCGGGGGCCGCATCCTCCTGGGCTAACTGGCCGGCTAGGGCAGCAATCTTCTGTATCGGCGGCTCTGGTAGACGAACTCGGTTGAGGTCAGTTGCAAATTCCATGCCGAGATGGACAAAACGGCATGAAGGAGTGAGGTCCGACTTGCCTGCGTTGATCAGGCAGCCCAAGCGCGATAACAGGCGAAGCAGAGCATCCCTGTCTGTCATCAGGTCGGCCTCCGACTGGTTGCGGAAGAGGAGGTCGTCTAAGTAGTTCGACATCGGACTGGAAGACAACTGTCAGGCCTAGGCCACTACGGCATCCATGAAGGGCTGAGGTTGAGACCAAACGGGAGGGCCCGAAACTGGTAGACCACACCGTCGACTGCGAAACGGAGGTATCTCCTGGAGGCCTGGTGCATCAGGACGTGGAGATATGCGTCGGACAAGTCCAGGCTGACCGCGAAGTCTCCGGGCTGCACGGCGACCCTCAGGGCCCTGGCGGTCTCCATACGAAAGGTCGGGGCCAAGAAATGCTTGGTCAGAGCCGAGAGCTCAGTGACGGATCGCCACTTCCCGCCTAGCTTTGGCACGACGAAGAGGTGGCTGTAGAAGGCTGGAGAGTCGGGGCGCCGCACAACCTCTGTGGCGGCCTTCTGCAGAAGGGAGGTGACCTCTCCGCGCAGGATGGAGGTCTTGAGCTGGTCGCTCGGAATCTTGGTCCAAAGGGGTGAACGTCATAGCGGCGGCGGCGAGCGAAAGACAAACCAAAGGCCGTCGGCAATGGTGGAGCGTATCCAGGGGTCGTCGGGACTTGATGGGTCTAGCACGGCCGAAGGCGGGGGTCCGCTGGGGGGCCCGAGAGGGGGTGGGGGCGGTAGCGGAGGAGGGTCTCGACGTCCGCGGGGCGCGACCCATGGCCTTGCGGGCAGCTGGAAAGCGCGCGGGGGGGGGGGGGGGGGGGGGGGGGGGGGGGGGCAGCGTTGCGGGGCCAGCGGTCAGAGTTGGCGTCCTTCACCGATTGCCACGAGTCGCTGTAGAGCAGAGTACCTCCAAGAGGGGCATGATGCAGCTGAGTACGCAGAGGCATCCCACGGCAGGCTTGAAGCAAGGAATCCCGACGCATCAAGTCGCAATTGACACCGGCATGGCGCAAGGCGGGAAAAGCGGGCCACACCAGGTCGGCCCAGAAGAGGCAACGGAAGCCCAAGCAAACGAAGCCCTCTCAGCGGGAAACCGGCAGAGGAGAAGCTCTGCTGCACAGGCAGTGGGGAACACAAAGTCTGAAGTCAAGCGTAAGCAAGAAGACCGGGCACCGGTTGCAGCATACACAGGTAGAGTCCAAGGCTAACGCTGAACACGTCTTCACAGCGCGAGCTAAGTATTCCGACTGGTTTGGTCTACCACGTGACCCTGAACCGGTAGGACAGGGACGGGAGACAACTCTCGGCCCATCTGGGGGTTCCCCGAGTGCCTCCCGGGTTGTGTTGTAACGCAATGGGTTCTTAGGCTAAAATTCAGCAAGTAGTAGACACTTCCTATTAGTCATGTCATCGGTAATGTTTTTGAGGAATCAAATGACAATGTGTATGTAGACTGCCATTGTAATGTAAAGTTCATTGATTCATTGACTCTTGTACATAGCTGTCTTTTTCTTTTCAATTGCCTTCATATCTGCAGTCCAATGGCCGAGCTGATGAAATTCCTCCCTTCAGCCATGATAGCGTTCAAAATACATCAGTAGCTTCATTCCAAAAATGGAGTACAATTCTGCGTTGCCATAAAAAAATCTATATATATGTATGCAGCAATTTGTATTGCAGTGGGCTTTGTTTCCTCAAAAACATTACCGATGACATTACTGTATGGAAGTGTCTACTAGCTTATGTAATTTTAGCCTAAGGACGTGGTGCTCCCACACAACCCGGGAGGCACTCGGGGATCCCTAATCAGGTCTATGAGTAGTCTCCCGTTCCCATCCGGTCACGTGCCACGTGGTGTGACAACCAGTCGTTCTACTTAGCTTACAGCTAACGGACGTGTTTCTAGCCTACAGGACTTTGACTGTGTACGGTGCGACCGGTTCCTTGGCCCGGTTGCCTTGGACGACTGTGTTCCTTGGACATGTGCTTGTTTTACGGGGACGCTCAGTTCCGGAGACTGTGTTCCTTGGTGGTTTTTTTCCTGCTGGGACTTGTGACTGACCTGGCGGTGTTTGGGTTGCCTGGGGTCTTCGTCTACCGGCCGGCTGATCCCTTGGTGGGTTGGTGGAGTGTACTTCCCCCTGCCCTGCTGACATGGAAAGGTAAGGCCTCGGTCTTTGCCTGCGTCTCGCCCGGGGGCCGGGCGCCGGCTTCGGCCATGGAATTTCTTTTTTTTCCCTCGCTTCGCGCCACAGTTCACATTTCTATCGTATTCGTGTGCGGGGCCGCGGGGTCCCCCCATCCGGTCGCCTCTCACCTTTGATGTGTGTTGCAGCTGCCAGGTTCGCACCTGCTTACAATGCGGCGATTTTCAGTGGCCAAGCTATCGCCACCAGGTGTGCCTCCCTTTTTCCGGCTGCACATCCAACTGCGCTTGCGATGTCTGCGCCACTTGGCCGGAGGAGTTATGGTCACAGCTTTGGAGCTTTTACCGGCGCGAGCGACCGACACCAATGCGTGACCACCCATCTGCCATGGCGCTCCCCTCCTCGCTACGATTAGTTACCGACCGCGCCCGCTCTGACTGGCGGGCACGTGATGCACACAACCACCGACGTGCCAGGACTGTTTCTGCTACAGTGACCGCACCGGATGTGCCCCCGACTCCTGCGGAGAGTCACCAAACCGGCACCGTGCCCCTCTCCTTGAGGCTCAGCCGCAGCAGCATACAAGTAAGTCCGCTGACTCCTACGACGAGTCTCCAAGCCGGCAGCGTGCCCCCTCCTTGAGGCCCGACCGCTACGATCTTTGTCGATCCCTACTTCTTCTGCTGGTGGTCCTGACGTTCCACCCACTACGCCCGCCTACAGCGCGGCTCCAAGCCAGCAGCGTGCCCCCCTCCCTTAGGCCCAGCCGCAGCAACCTACTAATAAGTCCGCTGACTCCTACGGCGAGTCTCCATGCCGGCAGCCCCCCTCCATGAGACCTGGCCGCAGCGACCTTCGTCGCCTATTCAGAGCATTAGTGGCAGACCCACCTTACCGCACGAGGCCAGGAGCTACTTACGCCCTCGCTCCCCGGAGGGCATCCCCTCGACGGCTCATGCTCCGCACCGCGACGACAGACGCAGCACTCGGCCCTCCACACTCTCTTCACGCACCGTCTCACGCCTCCAAGCCACGTCCCCCCGTCCTCACTTCTCGGCATACGTCCTCTCGGCGGGACCGTCGCTTGTCACCTTCTTCCACACGCACTCCGGATCGGACCCGCTCTCCCACTCCGACTGGTTGTCACACCATGTGGCACGTGACCGGATGGGCACGGGAGACTACTCACAACCCTGGTTAGGGATCCCTGAGTGCCCCCCGGGTTGTGTGGGAGCACAACAGGTCCTTAGGCTAAAATTAATTAAGCTAATAGACACTTCCATACAGTAATGTCATCGGTAAGTATTTTTCGAAAAAATACATTTTAGAGAAAAATTCATTTTTCTTTTGTTGTTGTCTTTTTTATTACTGGTAATCCTTTGGCTATCGGTAGCGCTTTTTGTCAAAGGGTTGATCTTCTTTAACTTATTTTTATTTTTATTTTCTTTTCGAGTTGATAAGACAGTTTAAGCATGTTGGATACTGACTTGAGTGACTCATGATTTCAGACTGTGGCGATATTTTGCTGGCAAGCTGTGCACATGACCAGATGATCAGAATCTGGCGACTGGCTGCAAGAGGCAGCGACACCGGTACTTCCACAACATCCATCAGACAGCTGCCAGCAGAAGAAGAAATTAAGATGAAGGAGAAAATGTTCTCTTTTGCCACTGATGGTAAAGTGTTGCATGTATGCATTGATTATACTGCTAAATGAATAGATGTATGAATAAACCCATTACCAGTGGCTGCATGCACAAGGGGGTTAACTCATTCAAGACGTGCCACCTATGGATACGCAGCGAATTGCCACATATCCGTAGGCGGCACATCTCGAATGAGTTAACCCAGTGCCACATAAACAGCCATAGGATGAATAGATTTGGGTGAAATAATGGTGGAGGAGGGTGCTTAGAGAGGTGTGTTGATAATCACCTGTCATCACAGTGTTATGTTGCTGCAGTCCCAGCTTGAGATACTCCCCCCTTTCCTTTTTCCCCGTCAGGCACAGAGACATAGAGTTTAGTGACCAGTTAAAAGAGCCCATTTTACATTTTTATCACAAAGTTGTAAACTCAGGGGTAGCCTTTGCTACACACTGTAGCTGTTATTTGTTTCCTCAAAATACATTACCGATGGCATTACTATATTGATGCACTTAACTTACAGATTTCAGCCGAAGAATCTGTTGTGTGTATATACACAACCAATTGGGCGACTCTAGGGAGTCGTTACCAAGAAACCCTGAGTAGCCTCCCTTCCCTCCCTATCCAGTCACATGTGCAGTGGTTCCCTCGCCAGTCAAATGCTTAGCTTCGTATCGGTACGGTGTTTCGTACCCTTGCTCAGCCTTTGGATACCCTTGGATACCTGTGGATACGTTTGGATTACTTAGTGTGTTGTGCTTTACCTTGGACTACCAGTAGTTCCCTTGGACTTCCTGTGGTTCCCTTGGTTGGTGTCTCTTCTTGCTTGCCTTCCATCGCTCTGGACATGGCCAGGTAAGGTCTCGGGGTGTGCCTCTGTCAGCCAGGTTCTCCTGACTGGCCGTGGTATTTCCTCGGTTAGCGGCTGGTTCTTACACAGCCGGACTTCAATGTAGAACCGGTCATGAGTTTTCGCTCACGTGGCCCGTCGTTCATACGGGCCATGCCTCTCATGTGTTCCACTCTCTGTTGCAGTGCACAGTTGCGTACTTGTCGTCGGTGTAAGGTGCTTGAGTGGCCGACAGATTCCCACACGCTGTGTCTCCCTTGCTCGGGCTGCTCCTCCGCACAGCCGTGTGAGAGATGTGCTCCATGGAGGGAGAAACGATGGTCTCAATTGTGGGAGTTCTCCCAGCGTTACCACCCATCTGCCTCCCGGGAACCCCTTCGGCCCTCGGCCTCCCCGCCCCCTCGGGTGGGCGACCTCGGACATCGTGGGGCTCTCCTCCTGCCACGTGCTTCTCGCTGCACCTGTCATGGCCCCCACCACTGGACCCTCCCCCCCCCCCCCCACACTCCGGCTGGATTTCTTCGCCGGGCTGCGGGGCCTCCTCCCAGCTCTCGGCGCTCGGGTCGTCCGGATCACTGGCCGCCAGCTCGGACGGAGGTACGCTTGCGTCGACACGCATGCTCTCCATCAGTCTCTGTGTCTCGTTCCCTGGGTCGCAGATCTGCTGGATCTGTGACATTCGCTGGACCCTGCAGGCCTTTTACAGCTGCCCCTAAAAAAGTGCCGAAGCCAGGCGGCCGGTGGGCACCCAATCATTGACCTGTCCACGCTTAAGATCTTTTCCGCTCCCCCGTTCAGATGGAGACGGCGCAGGCCCTGAAGGCCACCGTGCACCCCATGGACGTTGCCGTCAGCCTCCTCTGGCAGGCGCGTACCTGCACGTCCCCATTCACCCGTCCTCTCGGCGTTTACTGCGTTTCGCCTATTGCAGGGTGGTCTATCAGTTCCGTGCTCTCCCCTTCGGCCTCAACCTCAGCCCCTGGGTGTTCACGCGGATCGTGGATGCGGTGGTCACCAAGGCCTGTCAGACGTCCTCCAGCCCCACCTCCACTTTTTTGGATGACCTGCTTCTCCAGAACTAGGATTCCTCCGCTCTCACCTCAGACTGGGACGCGTTCCTAGCCCTTCTCCATCGACTCGGCTTTCCTGGTCAACAGGGGGAAGTCCGAACTCACTCTGTCCAGACGGTTCATCCATCTCGGTATGGTTTTTTTTGTTGACCAACCGCAACCAAGTGGGACTGCCGGAGGCATGCGTCACAAAGTTGGTGGATTCTCCCGTCGGGTGTCCCTTGCGGACGTGGTCCCGGCCCGGGTCGGGTTGCAACTGCTTGGGCTTCTGTACGCAGCGACAGACCTATTGCCCCTGGGCCGGCTCTACTCGCGCCCGCTCCAGCTCCATCTCCTGGCTCTTTGGCGCCTGTCCTCCCGCGACCTCGCCGCACGAGTCCCCGTCTTCCCGCTCGTCCAGGCTCACTTCCGGCAGTGGGTGGACCCTGCCTGGCTTGTCCCGGGTGTCCCCCTCCACTCTTCCCCGCCGAGGCTCTCCCTCTGCACTGACACCAGCCAGTTGGGTTGGGGCGCGCGCTGTCACAATTTATTTTAATCATTATGCAGTGTTTTCTTTCGTGGAGAACTTTCGTTCTTTGTTGTGTGTTGCGGTTATGGCATGTACTTTTTAGTGACGTCAAGAACATATGACGTAAGATGTGTGTTTGGAACATGTGACGTAGGATGTTGGTTTGAAGAGTTACGTCACTGTGAATCGTTTGGAAGACAGTCAGTCAGGAGAGATTTTGCTCTCGAGTAAAAGTTGTTTTTTTGTGAGGTGTAGTGGGCAGAGAAATGCCGTGTTATGGTCTATGGTAGAATAGACGATTGAGAGCAGAATGCTCAGTACAGTGGTACGTAAAATTTTGTAGTTTAAGAACTACGACTAGTAACCAGATCGACTGATTAGAGTAACGAGTACCGGACCTTGTCCAACGGCCAAGATGGGCAGACAGGCCTGAAACAGTCGAAGGTTTACTTCACGCATCTTTGGGTATGTATTTGTTTATTATATAGCTGATTCGCGTTTGTTAAGTAGTAGATTCAGAAAATGTATTAGTTGTTCGGCTCTAGATCTGAGATTGTATGATATTCGGCGCGCATCGGCGAGTTTGCGGTGTCGTCTGGTGATCGGCGCGCGGGATTGAATGGAATGATCGAAACATTTTGTAGAGCCTGTTGATTTTGAAATGAATGATTCGGATCGTGGCGAGAGGTTATGTGTTGTGCGGAAATATGTCGTATTCGTGTGTGTGCATGATATTTCGAATTGACTGTTATTATAATATTTATTCGATGTCGGAAACGATCGGGAATCGGCGACAACGTCCGGAAGCCGTTAACGGTCGTCATCGTTACAGTGTCGTCATTCCGGCGGAAGTAACTTTTTAGCAATGGCGGATTTCTTATGGAGAGATACGTTTTGTATGTGTTATAGATGCTTCCCTCCCCTATCACCAGCTGAGAAGTTGGATTTGTGTATGCTTCATGTGGGAATGTAATTAATCAACGTGGTGTACGAGATAACAAGTTGATCCTGACGGTGTGCGTGTGGAGCTTCGACGTGTCATCGCGAGAGACAGTGCGCCGGATTATTTGACCAGTGGTGTGGCCGAATCAACAGCAGCGACGCTACATCCATCTTTATCCACGGTCGGAGTAATCAAACTGTTTGATCGTTCGAGGATCTAAGCATTAATTAGTGTCAGTTATTATCGACAGACATTGCGGAGATGTGACATCGTAGTGGAACAATAAGTGTAGGATGTGTGGTTAGTGCTGTGAACATTGTGCGAATGGTTAAGGGTGTGCGTGTATTACAGGTGCATGTGTGAATTGAGCGAATATTGTATAGGTTTGTATACGTCCTGTCTATTGTTTGTCGTGCGAATGAGAAGATCAAATCATTAAAATCGAACAAATATCCAAATATTCCGAGTGGTATATATTCTTCCTCCCTGGTGTGACAATAATTTGGGGGCTCGGCCGTAGATTCGAACCACGGTTATTTCCAGATTCGGGATCACAATTTAGTGATAACGATTGGGAATTAATCTTGGCGATTCGAGCCACGGATATTTGTATCTATTTACACTGGCACGTAAGCTTTGGCTTGACCAATAGTATAACGATAGCGTTATCGGTTCAGGTTACTTACTGTGTAATTTTTTAGAGTAGTCTAAATTTACGCACCAGTGTAATTTTCTGTCATTACCAAAGGACACTCGGAATTGCTGGATAACCTGTGGGCGGTTGGAGGGCGTTGTTACATCGGGCGGCATTCAAGCTCCGAAGCTTCGCCATCATTATATTCATCCCTTCCGTTTATTCAGGTACCGAGTTGTGTTCGATTGTCAGCGTTAGTGGAGACTAACCGATTGCGCGGAGTGTCATACAAGTACAGAGTACAGATTATGATATTACTTTCCTTGATAATCTGTAGAGGTATACTGAACTTCCGCAGCATATTAGATTTTCTTATTTCGCATTTGTTTTGTCCTTTCGTAAAAAGAGTTAGTGGAGACTAACCGATTGCGCGGATTGTCATACAAGTACAGAGTGCAGGTTGTGATAACACCTCCTTTGATAATCTGTAGAGCTGTAACTTCCGCAGCGTAATCGATTTTTTTTAAATTTCGCATTTGTTTTATCCTTTTGTAAAATGGGTTACGCCAAAACTTGTTGACAGATCAACAAAAGTTCACGTTGATAAATGGTTATCGATAGCTTATAAACAAGCAATAGTTGAAGTCATTTTGTTGTTGCACGGATTCTGGGCAGTACAAACAAACTTAGCCGTCATGCCCGATACAAGAAGTAGTAGAACAAGATCTGAGAATCCTAGCAGATCAGAAATGGAACAAGAACCAGATATGAAAACCAGGATGCAGGCTTGGAAAGAAGAAGGGGAATTATTGAGTTTAGCGGGGAACGACTTAACTGCTTATGTTCTGGATGAGAAAAAACGTTGGTCAGAGCGGCGAGAACGAGAAGCGGAGTTAGCGCGACAAGAAGCTGAACGAGAATCGGAGTTAGCGCGACAAGAACGAGAAGCGGAGTTAGCGCGGCAAGAACGAGAAGCGGAACGACGAGAACGAGAAGCTGAGCGTCAGACTCGATTGAGAGAATTAGAAATTCAGGCAGAAGGTCGGCGTATAGAAGGAGAACAGAACAGAAACAACAACGCGCAAGATCGACGCAGGATTAAAATCAAGTTACCATTTTTTGAAGATGGAGATGATTTAGAAGTCTTTCTATGGAAATTTGAAAAGGTCATGAGAGCAGAGCGTGTTCCAGATGACGAATGGGGATTACACCTGATCGCATTGCTAAAGGGAAAAGCAGCAGAAGCTATCACGCACATGCAGCATGTTGATTTAGAAGATTTCGAACAGATTCGCAAAGAATTGCTGAAGAAGTTCCGTTTGACATCAGAAGAGTACAGAGAAAAACTGAAGAATGCCAGGAAGAAAAATGACGAAACAGCCAGAGAACTCATGAATCGGATTACGCAATGGATAACCCGATGGATTGAACTTTCAGGGAGAGAAAAGAACTTTGACAGTATCGTAGAATTATTGGCAGTGGATACCTTTTTAGACGCACTACCAAAAGAGCAAGCTACGTTCGTACGAGACAGAAGACCAGCCAACATAGATGAGGCTACTGAAGCAGCAGAAACCTACGAGGTGTCAAGAGGAAACAGGGGACATGAGAATAGAAGTATGTTCAGAGATAACAACAGGGACAGATTTAGACACAGGGATAGTCTGTCACCTAGAAGGGATCACAGTAAGCAAGGATTGCGTGACAACAGATCACCAAACAAACACGAAAATCAATCGGTCAAGAACAGAGTATCATTTAAGATCAAATGTTTCAATTGTGGAGGACCCCACAAAGTAGCAGTATGTCCAAACAGAAAACAGAATGCGTTGTACGTACAACCTACATGTGGATCGATGCATACAGCGAGTTGCAGTTGTGCAGCCACGCACCACCAGCACCATGAAAGCATAGACCACCACGCACTGAGAGTAGGAATGCCTTACCTTGAAGAAAAGTTGGAAAGAAATCACAAAATGACGCTATGCGACACATGCAGCAAGATAAATTATCAGCCATCGTGTCAAGTAGAGATAGAAGGCAAGGAAGTGTCAGCATTGAGAGACACAGGAGCTACAATTAGTGTTGTTGATACAAAATTAGTACCAGAAAACAAGTATACAGGTGAGATGCGATCCGTGACATTTGCGTCATGCGACGTCAAGCAAGTACCTGTTGCTAGACTGTTCATGCGAACACCATTTTTTGAAGGAGACGCGGATGTACTAGTAATATCCAGACCAGCATTGCCAGTTTTGGTAGGGAATGCACGATTCTTGAACAAAGAGAAAACAAACACTATTCCAGTTTATCTAGTGATGAAACCTTGCTCAAAAAGAGATGCAAGCGAACAAACTGAAGACCATGTAGAAAACATCCCAGTTGTAATGGAAAGCACCGAGACGATCACAAAGAAACGAAGCGAACCAAACGATACGAAAACAGATGAGCAGTGTGCAGAAGTAGAAACAAGAAGCACGGCAACGAAAGGAAATCAAAAAGAGCTCAAGATCCCAGAAACAAAGATTGTTGATGTTACACCCGAGGAATTGAAACAGGCTCAAAAGGAAGATGAAACTTTGAAGAAATGCAGAGATGCAGCTGATGGGAAAAAAGAGGGAAATCAAAACAGCAAACAAACCAAATCCGAATTTAAATGGAAGAATGGAATTTTGGTACGAGAATTCACTGAAAAGGAACAGAGAAAAACGCAGATCGTTGTACCCAAGAAGTATAGACAGGGTGTCATGAAATTAGCACATGATACGCCAATGAGTGGGCATTTAAGCGTTAGGAAAACCAGAAACAGAATTTGGACTGATCTTTATTGGCCAGGAATTTGCGGTGACATACAACGGTATTGCGCATCATGCGATGTGTGTCACAGGTCGTCCAATGAGGGCAAAGAAAAGGTGTATCATGCTAACTTATTAAAAGGCTAGCCAGAGACACGCGAGAAACTTCAACAGAAGAGCAAAACCTAGAACTATCACGGAAGGTTCAAAAGTACTGTTGTTGTTGCCAGAAAAAAAGAACAAACTACAGCTTACATGGAAAGGGCCATTTACGGTGACTAAGAAAATAAACGATTTCGATTACAAAGTGAATGTGCAGGGCAAAGAAAAAGTGTACCATGTGAACTTACTGAAGAGCTACATTGAGAGAGAAGAAACAGAAGAGGTCGCAGGGGTTATGACTGAACTCAATGTTGAAGGTGGAAAGCACTAGTAGTAGTGCATGATGAGTGAAAGCACTAATAGTAGTGTATGATGAGTAGCAACACTAGTAGTAGTGTATTGTGAGTGGTAGCATTAGTAGTAATGCATGATGAGTGGCAGCACTAATAGTAGTGTATGATGAGTGGCAACACTAGTAGTAGTGTATGGTGAGTGGCAGCATTAATAGTAATGCATGATGAATGGCAACACTAGTAGTAGTGTATGATGGGTAGCAACACTAGCAGTAGTGTATGATGAGTGACAGCACTAGTAGTAGTGCGTGATGATGAGATTGCAGTTGCAGCAACACGATTTCCAGGTGAAGGTGATCAAAGGAAAAGATAATGTTGGTGCAGATTACCTTAGCCGTATCGACAGTGAAGAAAAATAAAACAGACGCGGTGTTCACGTATGACGAACGTGTATTTATGTATTGAACAGTGAGGTTATAGGGAAAGAAATAGTTATTGTCGTAGATGTGATTTATTCGCAAATGATAATATGAAATTGTGTCAAGTATAGTCTAAAACTAGAGTTTTAGCTGGGAAAGGGCCTTGTGTCACAATTTATTTTAATCATTATGCAGTATTTTCTTTCGTGGAGAACTTTCGTTCTTTGTTGTGTGTTGCGGTTATGGCATGTACTTTTTAGTGACGTCAAGAACATATGACGTAAGATGTGTGTTTGGAACATGTGACGTAGGATGTTGGTTTGAAGAGTTACGTCACTGTGAATCGTTTGGAAGACAGTCAGTCAGGAGAGATTTTGCTCTCGAGTAAAAGTTGTTTTTTTGTGAGGTGTAGTGGGCAGAGAAATGCCGTGTTATGGTCTATGGTAGAATAGACGATTGAGAGCAGAATGCTCAGTACAGTGGTACGTAAAATTTTGTAGTTTAAGAACTACGACTAGTAACCAGATCGACTGATTAGAGTAACGAGTACCGGACCTTGTCCAACGGCCAAGATGGGCAGACAGGCCTGAAACAGTCGAAGGTTTACTTCACGCATCTTTGGGTATGTATTTGTTTATTATATAGCTGATTCGCGTTTGTTAAGTAGTAGATTCGGAAAATGTATTAGTTGTTCGGCTCTAGATCTGAGATTGTATGATATTCGGCGTGCATCGGCGAGTTTGCGGTGTCGTCTGGCGATCGGCGCGCGGGATTGAATGGAATGATCGAAACATTTTGTAGAGCCTGTTGATTTTGAAATGAATGATTCGGATCGTGGCGAGAGGTTATGTGTTGTGCGGAAATATGTCGTATTCGTGTGTGTGCATGATATTTCGAATTGACTGTTATTATAATATTTATTCGATGTCGGAAACGATCGGGAATCGGCGACAACGTCCGGAAGCCGTTAACGGTCGTCATCGTTACAGTGTCGTCATTCTGGCGGAAGTAACTTTTTAGCAATGGCGGATTTCTTATGGAGAGATACGTTTTGTATGTGTTATAGATGCTTCCCTCCCCTATCACCAGCTGAGAAGTTGGATTTGTGTATGCTTCATGTGGGAATGTAATTAATCAACGTGGTGTACGAGATAACAAGTTGATCCTGACGGTGTGCGTGTGGAGCTTCGACGTGTCATCGCGAGAGACAGTGCGCTGGATTATTCGACCAGTGGTGTGGCCGAATCAACAGCAGCGACGCTACATCCATCTTTATCCACGGTCGGAGTAATCAAACTGTTTGATCGTTCGAGGATCTAAGCATTAATTAGTGTCAGTTATTATCGACAGACATTGCGGAGATGTGACATCGTAGTGGAACAATAAGTGTAGGATGTGTGGTTAGTGCTGTGAACATTGTGCGAATGGTTAAGGGTGTGCGTGTATTACAGGTGCATGTGTGAATTGAGCGAATATTGTATAGGTTTGTATACGTCCTGTCTATTGTTTGTCGTGCGAATGAGAAGATCAAATCATTAAAATCGAACAAATATCCAAATATTCCGAGTGGTATATATTCTTCCTCCCTGGTGTGACACGCGCCTCCTTCCGAACGTCTCTGCAGCCTCGGGCCCTTGGCCCCCGGACTTCTCGGACAGGCACATCAGTTGGCTGGAGTTGAAGGCAGTGTGGTTGGCACTCAACCATTTTCAGACTCGTCTCCTCCACCAAGAGGTTCTGATCACATCCGACAATGCGATGGTCGTCACGTACATCCAGAAGCAGGGGGGTATGCGCTCCCCATCCCTCTGCATGCTGCTGCACCTGCTGCCCCTGTGGTGCAGCGATTGCGGCATCTCTCTCAGGGCTCGCCACTTACAGGGCCGCCTGAACATCCTCACGGACTCCTTCTCGCGGAAGGGTCAGCTCCTGCACACCGAGGGGTCCCTGAGTCTGGAGATCTTCCGCAGGATTTGCACGCACTGGGAGACCCCGATGGAGCAGACAGCTCCCCATCTTTGTCTCCCCCTTGCCGGACCCCCTCGTGTGAGCAGTGGATGCTCTCTCCGTCTCTTGGGTGGTGCCCAAGGTATTGCTGAAGCTCAGGGGCAGCAACGCGATCCTTCTCCTCTTTGCCCCGTTCAGCTGAAACAGGAGCTGAACAACCAATCTCCTGAGCCTCGCCACGGACCCTCCCCTACCTTCGCCCCACCCCCACCCCCCCCCCACCCCCGCATGATACTGAAGCAGCCCAGACAGGAGCTCTTTTGCCTGTGCCTGGAGCAGCTCCTCTTACACGCCTGGAGGTTGTGCGGCAAGCCCTCTCCACAGGAGGTTAGGAGGTTTCTCGCGTGCGGCAGTGAAGGCTATCGCTGCGGCCCGCAGATCTTCCACCCGCTGGGTGTGCGAGGCGAAGAGATGAGTCTTCCGGGGATGGTGCGAGTCAGAGTGCCTCTCCCCCACGGTGCTGACGTCGCCCTACTAGCCGAGTTCTTCCTGTGGCTATTTCAAGAGAAGAACCTGGCCCCTATCACCACACGGGGATACCTTTTCATGGTGGCAGACACATACGCCATTTGGGCTGTGCGGACCCTGGGGCATGCCCGGACCTCTGGGGCCTGTTGCGCCATTTCGAACTCCGGCGACCGGTCGCGTGCTTGCTGATCCCTCCCTGGGACCTCCCCTGGGTCTTTCCCTGCCTGAATTTGAGCAGGTTCGAGCCTCTGCCCGTGGCCAGCCTGGCGGAAGTAGCAAGGAAGACCTGCTTCCTGCTGGCTCTTGCTACAGCGTCCAGAGTCAGCGTTCTGCACGCATTCTCAGTGGACCCGACCTGTCTACAGCACAGGTCGGATGGCTCTGTGCATCTCTTGATGAGCCCCACCTTCTTGGTGAGGAAGCGGCTCCCCTCGGCCAGGGCCCCAGTGGTTATCCTGCGCCCCTCAGGGGACGTGACCGGACCCAGGACTCCCGTCGTCAGGACCCAGTCCGGGCGCTGCGAGTCCACCTGCACAGGACAAAGCCTTCAGGTGTGGCTGGACCCGCCTCTTCTTGCCATTATCTCCCGGTGGGGACCCTGTCTCTGCGCAGACGATCTCCTCGGGGCTGCGCTGGCTCATCCCGTCTGCATACGGGAGCCTCACTCCAGAGGGGGCTAAGAGGCTGCATATCCAGACGCACGACGTCCGAGCAGTCTCCACGTGTGTCGCATTGGACCGCAACTGTGCCGTGAGAGGTGTGGTGGGCAGATTCCACCCTTGCCCTCTTCTGCCTCAGAGACCTCTCAGGCCCACAGGGGAGTGGGGGGGGGGGGTGGTGCTTGGCCCTGGTGGAGGACTTCGCTGTGGCGCAACACTCCCTCCTGGCGCCATAGGTCACGCTTAGCTGAAATCGTCGGGAGGTTGCCCCTTGTGGGCTGCGCTAAGTTTTTCCAGTGGCGGGTTTTTGGGGGCGGCACCCACCTCCTTTTCGCTGTTCTTCTATATAGTAATGCCATCAGTAATGTATTTTATCTATTTTGAAGAAACAAATGTATTTGTTTCCTCAAAAACATTACCGATGACATTACTGTCTGGAAGTGTCTACTACTTACTCAATTTCAGCCTAAGAACCCGTTGTGTTGATACACAACCCGGGAGGCACTCGGGGAACCCTTCCTAGGGCCGAGAGTTGTCTCCCGCCCCTGCCCATCCGGTCCCGCCACGTGGCATGAGCATTCAGTCGTTGCTACTTAGCTCTTGAGTGCAGACGTGTTTAGCCTATAGGACTTTGTACCGGTTCTTAAAGGGCCGGTCGTTTTGGTTTGCTTTTTCTCTGGACTTCGTGCAACACTACTGGATTACCAAACCACCTTATTCTTGTCAGGAGCTGGGTGTTTTTTGTTACCAACGCTTCTTGCTGTGGTTGTGGCGTGCTCTATTCGGTGCGGACCCGCTCGGGACTTCTTCCCACCGTCGCGTGCTATAGACACCATGGATGTTTCTTTTCCCGTCCCCGCAACTCAGGAGAGGTAACATATCGGCCCCAGCCCTTGGCCGGTGCCGGACCGTGTGCCTGCTTCAGTTTGTGGCTTCGCTTTGATCATATAACTTCGCGCCGATTTCTCGTATTTCGTAGTGCCTGCGCTCGGTCGCTAGTCATGTCTGGTTTATGTTGCAGTAGCCAAGTGCTTACTTGCCAGCAGTGCGGCGACTTCCAGTGGCCGAGCGATACGCACAAGTTCTGCCTTCCTTGTACGGGATGCGCGTCTGACCACTCCTGTGATATCTGCGTAGCCTGGCCGGAACAACGTTGGTCACAACTGTGGGGGTTTTACCGGCACGAGCGCTCGACGCCGGCTATTGACCGTTCGTCCTTCCTGAAGCCCCCCTCCATGCCTGGAGCTTTACCCAGACACCCTCGCTCTGACCTTGGGGAACGGTCGACACGTCGGATGCATGAGCCTAGCTCTTCACACAGGATTGCATCTTCCGTGATTCACGCCCGGACTAAGCCCTCTGACTCTTACGGAGAGACAGCATTATGGCAGAGTGCCTGCCTTATGGAGGCAGGCCTGCAGAGATGCGCTCCGCGCCGTCATTGGTCCATTGACAGTCCTGTGAGGTCTCGCAAGGATAAGTCCGCTGACTCTTACTGAGAGACAGCCCTAGGGCAGAGTGCCTGCCTTACGGAATTAGGTCAGCCGAGACCCATGTCCAAACATCCACAGACTACTGACAGTCCACACAACTCTCGATCGGCCAGCAATTCTAGACACTATGGCGCATCTACAGATGATCGGAGGAAGCATCGTGATGCTCTACGCGACGGCCATCACAGCCCCCGACCAGCGTCCTCGTCACGTTCATCTACTTCACGAGCTTCAGACCCGTGCTCCGCTTTACGTCGCCCGTCGTCTTCTTCGCTTGGGCCTTATAGGAGGAGTTCGTCCGTTAGGGATCGCCGTCGCAGTCGCTCCCGTCGGCGCAGCCGCTCCCATCTTCGTAGTCGCTCCCCCCGTGGCAGACACTCGGCTCGCTCCAGGTCCCTGTCTCCCGGTCGCGTTTTTCCTCACCCCCGCATCACCCACACCAGAGGGCACGACGCTCGCCGGCGGCTACACACCCGCACCAGAGGACACGACGCTCGCCGGCTCCTACCTTTTCTCGTCGGGACATGGCTACAGCGATCTCTGCCAACTACACCCCTCACCGGACTTCGCTCCCTACATGGGAGGAGGAGACTCTTAGTCTTCTTCCAGAGGATTCAGTTTCGGCCCTGCTTGGTGTGGACAGTCCCTCCCCCTCATCTCGCTCTGCTGTGTCGGATGATTCTGTGTCGCCTAGGACCCCTTCTGCGTCGCACGGCTGTACAGAAAGGCCGATTTCTCACTCTTTAGTTTGGTCCGCAGCCTGCTGCTGTGGTGTGCGGTAGCCCCTCCCCACTGCGAGCAGACTATCTAGGTCACTGGCTACCAGCAAAAATTCCTTCTCTAATCTCTGTAACGGACTACTCACGTGTGGTGTGTAATGCCTGTGTTTAATGTTCTCTAACGCCTCTTCACCAGTTTTCTACATAAAACCGTTTAACACACTTGTGCACCAATTCCTGCTAGTTCCCGTGTTGGTGGGATTATTCATGGGACGTTTTTATTTAGGGTGCATTATGAGGATAAAAACAGGTACCGTGTTTGTGTGTGACTGCATAATAAGTTATCTGTGCCTCGCACAGTACTGGGTAGGTCTGAACATTCATTCTCTATGGAATACTGTTGTGTATAGTTTAATCCCGGTGCTTTATGCTCTGTTTATAGCCTCCAGTATTCTCTGTGATACTGTTTAATAGTATCAGGTACTAACTGTTGTCTGCTCATTTATATTTTCCTGTTCAAGTTCCTTAGTTCCGAAATGGTGGTAAGGGAAAGACAGTACAGTTAAACATAATTAACGAACAACCGGAAAAAGGAGACGTAATTCAAGTACAAAAACTGTATTCATCCCTGAGAGGGAAATTCTAAAAACGGTTCATATTAAAAAACCACCAGTGTGATATGCTTTGGACCTATTACTTGTGTTCATGTTCATATAAAGGCCCAGTGTGATGTGCTTCAGATCTGTTATTCAGTGTGTTAGTGTTAATGTAAAGGAACCAGTGTGGTGTGCTTTGTGTTAGTGGTTATGATTTATTGTGTAAACCCAAGTGTACGGGATAAACACAGTGCACAAATGCTGGTATCAGCATGTTTGTGTTGATCGTCTTGATGTACCTAACGGATTACCAGCTTACCAGCTTCTCAGCAGTGGAGTGCTTTCTGACGCTAGTGTTGCTCTAGCAGGAATGGCCCAGGAAATCTAGTAAGTGATAACAGTAGAGGCTAGAATGCTGCGTAGATACATCAACTTTTCATCCCACAGAAAACTGACATGCACAACAGATTGAGCTTCAAAGTTAACGCTTTATTTTGTCAGTGCATGTTCATTGTATTGCAAATATGAAATGTAACTGCTCTTGAAGGTGTGCTGGTAGTAAGCAGCATGGGCATGTTTAGTATGAAAAGAAAGCAAATTTTATCAGCTACAAATTTACACTCATGTTATAATGACATTCTTGAGGCAAAAACACATTTTATGATGAATGTTCAATTACTAACACTTTTATCGTTTCCGCTGCTGTGCGCCGGTATGCGGATGTCGGCACGTAGACATAGTGTAGGGTACTGGAAGAGCACTCCTTTCTAGGACCATGAACAGCTCTGTCACTCTGCCTGAAGAGGCGCGCGCTAATGACTAATTGCCCCCATTCCTGGCCATGCCACAGATGGCTTATCTTGCACTCAGTGGCCCCCGGTCCTCTCCTAACTAAAAGTGTGGTTCTGCACAGCCGTGGTCGCGCACGGAAACACTTCTCGCCATTTATGAAGCAGCTCGTCTAATCGCGGCCGCACTGCCTGAGGACACTTGTCCCCAGCCCCCCCCCCCCGCTTAAGAGGAAGGTGTCCGCCTTTGTCGACTCGGGCCGTCAGCAGAAGAGGTTCAGGTCTCTACCTCAGCCCCCTGGCTTTAAGGATCTGAGGGATTCCTTCTCCACTCATCTCCAGGCAGATTCCCAGGAGCACTTTTTTTTGCGGATCGCAAGTGGCCAGCTGACCTCGACATCTCCTTCTGCCAATCCTGGTATGCGGGACATTCCCAGTCCTTTAGCTGTCAGCTTCCATCATTGGACCCTCAATTGATAACCCAGCTTGGAGGTCCCACTCAGCTGAAACATGCCCTCCCTCGCGGTTTGGATAAGACGGCTTCGCTAGTACGGAACTCCTTGGCCTGCGCTGGTTTCCTCAAGCTTCTCACTCAAGGTTTCAACCGTCGCATCGAGGATGCCTGGCAACCTTCGCTTACGCCCTTTCTTGGTGACCTTCTTGCCCTCGCGGTGGCAGCAAACCGGGCAGCGTATCACTCATCGGTCAACGCGATGGCAGCCACCTCCAATTGTGACCTCATTTGTCGAGATGCCGTACTACTCACCTGTCGTGGTATGCCCCCCGATCTGAAGACCCAGCTGCGTCGCGCTCCCCTTGGTGGTCCCCTTCTCTTCGGTGAGACCTGGCAGAAGGTGAAGGACGGGAATTCGGATCGCTGGCCTAGCCGAGTAACATCCTCATGCTTTCAAGCAGCCCGCAAGGCCGTGGGTCGCGCCCTGCGGATCTCCAGACCCGCTTCGTCCTTCACTACAGCTCCCGCCAAAGCACCCCGGCGGGCCCCCGCCTTCGGCCGCGCTAGACCCGTTAGGACCTCTGTCCCCGCCTGGCCCAGGTCTGCCCACCGCCGTGGGCGCAGGCGGGTCCCCTGACTCGTTTCCGCTCCAGCCCCCGCCGACTGCTCCCAAGTCTCCTTTTCAGCGACATGTGGCAGTCGCTGCTGCCGGACGACCCCTGGGTACTCGCCACCATCACCAAGGGACTCTCAGTTTCCTTTCGTTCTCCCCCACCGCTGAGACGCTCACCCGTGTGGACCGAGATTCCCTCAGATGGGCTGAAAGCCATCGCACTGCGCGGAGAGGTCGACTCGCTTCTACAGAAGGCCGCCACAGAGGTAGTGTCTCATTCCCACTCTCCCCAGCATTTTACAGCTGCCTCTTTGTTTTTCCCAAGCCGGGCGGAAAGTGGCGTCCCATTATCGATCTCTCAGCCCTAAACAAGTTTATCATAGCTCCCACCTTTCGCATGGAAACCGCCAGGATCCTTTGGGCCGCCGTGCAACCGATGGACTTCGCGGTCAGCCTGGACCTCTCCGATGCGTATCTCCATGTCCTCATACACCCGGCCTCAAGGAGGTATCTCCACTTCGCTTTTGACGGGGTGATCTACCAGTTTCAGGCCCTCCCGTTCGGTCTCAACATCAGCCCGTGGGTTTTTACTCGCATTATGGATGCTGTCATCGCCAAGACCAGGCAGTCGTCGTCCAGTCCAACCTCC
Source organism: Semisulcospira habei (assembly GCA_036245525.1). Taxonomy (NCBI): domain Eukaryota; kingdom Metazoa; phylum Mollusca; class Gastropoda; family Semisulcospiridae; genus Semisulcospira; species Semisulcospira habei. Next base: position 212,549,313 of record BTPG01000002.1, on the reverse strand, counting down.
AACTATTTGGACAACCTCTTCCTGAGAAATCAGTCGGAGACCTCCCTGAGGACGGACAGGGATTCCCTGCTCCTGTTGCTGTCGCGTTTGGGATTCCTGGTCAACACGGGCAAGTCGGACCTATTCCCAGCTCGCCGCTTTATTCATCTCGGCTTGAAATTTGCGACCGACCTCAACAGAGTGAGTTTGCCGGAGCTTCGGATTCACAAGCTAGCCTCCTTGGCCACCCAGGTAGCACAGGCGGAGTCAGTCCCCGCCAGAGTTTGGCTTCAACTACTCGGCTTGATGAATGCAGCGGCGGATCTCCTTTCCCTTGGTCGTCTTTACTCCCGGCCGCTCCAACTACACCTCCTGTTGCATTGGCGTCCGTCCTCCGGCGACTTAGCTGCCTGTGACTCAGATCCTTCGCCCACATCTGCAGCGCTGGACGGACACCTCATGGCTCGCTTCAGGAGTTCCTCTAGCCTCTCCGCCTCCTCAGCTCTTGCTCTACGTGGATGCAAATCTCGCCGGCTGGGGTGCACACCTGCTTCCGAGTTTTCCTCTCGACGTCCGGCCTCTGGTCTCCGGACCTAGCATACAGACACATCAACTGGCTAGAGCTACAAGCGGTATGGCAAGCCCTCATCAATTGGGAAACGCACCTTTGCCACCAGGAGATCCTCGTCCTTTCGGACAACTCCACAGTCGTTTCTTACATTCATAAGGAGGGCGGTACGCACTCTCCCGAATTGTGCATTCTCCTCTACTGACTGATGCGCTGGTGCGAGGACCGCGGCCTATCCCTCTGAGCTCGACACATCCCACCTGAACGTGTTGACAGACTCCCTATCTCGGCGCGGCCAACTACTCCACATGGAATGGACGCTACACCCAGACATCTTTCAGATGATCTGCGCTCACTGGGAGACTCCCATGATCGACCTATTTGCCACGACGTGGAATAGCCAGCTTCCCCTCTTCGTCTCCCCGATTCCAGACCCCCTAGCCTGGGCAATCGACACCCTCTCCATTCCATGGGATGGGCTCATCGCGTACGCTTATCCCCCGACGGTCCTCGTTCCCAAAGTTCTACTCAAGCTCAGAGGTTGCAACGCAGTCATGTTACTGGTCGCCCCTTTCTCCTGGAACAGGTCTTGGACCACCGATCTACTCAGTCTCGCCACGGGTCCCCCTCTTCGTCTGTCCACCTCGAGGACGATGTTCAAGCAGCCCCGCCAGCCTCTTTTCCACCCGTGCCCGGAGGGGCTTCTCCTTCACGCCTGGAGATTGTGCGGCAAGCCCTCACCGCAAGAGGCTTCTCGAGTGCAGCAGTGGCAGCTATCGCTTCAGCCCATAGACTCTCGACCAGACGCGTTTGTGAGGGAAAGTGGTGAGTATTCCGTTCCTGGTGCTCTGACCGACAACTCCCCCCCCACTGAGTTGACTACTTCACAGCTCGCTGACTTCTTCCTCTGGCTCTTTGGAGACCAAGGACTAGCCCCCATCATGATCCGAGGATACCTGTCCATGATTGCCGACACTTACCGTCACCTAGGCCACCCAGACCCTGGCGAAAGCAAAGACCTTGCAGACCTGATGGCACACTTTGGCCTGCAGCGTCCGGTTCCTCGCTCACTGATTCCTCGATGGGACCTACCTTGGGTACTGACGTGGCTGAACTCGGACAGGTTTGAACCGCTTTCGCTGGCTCGGTTCTCGGATGTGACACGAAAGACATGTTTCCTGTTGGCCCTGGCCACCACGGCTAGAGTAAGCGAGCTACATGCGCTGTCGGCAAGCCCTGCCTGCCTCCAGTTCCGGGCAGACGGTTCTGTACAGCTACTCACAGACCCTGCCTTCCTCGCCAAGACCAGGTCTCCCTTGACTGCGCCCCAGGTGATCACCATACGGCCGCTGAAAGATGCAAGCTTTCCCCGGGAGACCAGGCAACAGGATCCTGTGCGCGCCCTACGCGTTTACCTACGACGTACCAAGCCCGTCCGTCGAGGACGGTCTCGCCTCTTTCTACCTTTGGCCCCCAGCAGAGAAGACCTATCAGCTCAGACGATTTCTTCTTGGCTGCTCTGGGTCATAAGGTCGGCCTACCAGGACCTTTCCCCAGAAGTTGCAAAGCGGCTCAAGATACGCGCACATGAGGTGCGAGCCATGGCCATGAGCGTCGCCTTTGATTGCAACTGTGCTGTTCGAGACATCGTGGCAGCAGTGGGCTGGCGGGCAGAATCTACCTTCGCCCGCTTTTACCTCGGGGATCTGGCAGGCCAGCGAGGCAACCTTGCACTGGTGGGGGACATCGCCGCAGCGCAACACTTCCTCCCAGCGCCGGAAGCGCCGTAGGTACGCACTTAGCTGAAGTTGTCAGGAGTTTTGCGACTGAGCGGATAGCTCTGTCTTAGCCCCATAGAACGTAACTGGGGGCGGCACCCTCTTCCTTTTCGCAATTCTTCCAGACAGTAATGTCATTGGTAATGTTTTTGAGGATACAAATTAATTTTTCTCTAAAATATTTTTTTTTTGAAAAATACTTACCAATGACATTACTCGAAGGACCCTCCCTCCTGTCCCGCTTGCCGCTGGTAAGCTAAGTATCACGACTGAATGCTCATGCCACGTGGCGCTAACGGATGGGCAGGGGCGGGAGACAACTCTCGGCCCTAGGCAGGGTTCCTCGAGTGCCTCCCGGGTTTTGTATCAACACAACGGGTTCTTAGGCTGAAATTGAGTAAGTAGTAGACACTTCCAGACAGTAATGTCATCGGTAAGTATTTTTCGAAAAAAATATATTTTAGAGAAAAATTAATTTTTCTCTAAAATGTATTTTTTCCGAAAAATACTTACCAATGGCATTACTCGAATGGACCCCCCCCCCCCCCCTGCGCCTACCCCGCTTGCCGCCAGAGCGCTATAGCGTTCGACTGGCGTGGCACCACTGCACACGTGACCAGATAGGGATGGAAGGGAGGCTACTCAGGGTTTCTTGTTAATGACTACATAGAGTCGCCTCCCTGGTTGTGTATGTATACACAACAGATTCTTAGGCTGAAATCGGTAAGCTAAGTGTACCTTAGTAATGCCATCGGTAAGTATTTTTCGCAAAAATACATTTTAGACAAAAATACATATTTCCTAAGATCTTTTAATAAATGCTCCTTTCAATTTTTTTCAGACGGCCAACAAAAGTTTTTTGCAGTGATCCTGGAGTCAGTTTTGAGTGGCCATGAGGGTTGGATCTACAGTGTTAGATGGCAGACTCAGACACAGACAGGTACAATTATGTCTTCTCGTTTTTGTGAAATGTTATCAAATGTTAAGTACTTTATCTGATAATCACATATCCAGGCTGCCCATAGTTCAGTCCATACAAGCACTGAAACTGCAGACCATTCAGAGGTGCAGTATACCAAAATGCATATCAAGTTGCATCAGTCAACGGTGGATGAACACACAAAACAGTTTGATCCCTCTTGCTCTATGAAGGGCATACAGTAGTAAGTCCATTTGGCGAAAGCAAGATTTCATTGTATCACAATCAGAATCTTACTTTGCACAATAATGGACTTACTGTTTTTACCCTTCACAGGACAGTCTTTAAACCTTCCTTATCCCAATTATCCCCAAAGCGTCGGTTCTTACATTTTGGAGTTGTCACCTAACGACTATGTATCCGTTGCAGGAGATGGATCGACCGTGCTAATTCAAGGGTAGTGCCAGATTAGCTTGGCGCCTGATGGCACCAAGCTAATCTGGTGCCAAGTTAATCTGGCACTACCCTTGAATTAGCATGGTTGATCCATCTCCTGCAGTAGTGCCTCAGGGCTAAATGGGCTATTGCACCAAATCGTCGGCCACAGGACATTCCATAATCCCACATCTGCTCTGTGTAATCTCGTTCCTCATCTCTCCAAACAGCTCTGCTCTGTGAAAGCCAATGGCAGCCCATTTTTGTGAAAAGCAGATTTTTATTGTATTACAATACGGGTTGCAGGAGTTCTTGAGAACCTGTGCTTTTTGCTGGCAGAGATTGTCTCATCGTGCATTTTGTTAACCCTTTTGCTGTTGGTAGCGATTTTTTGGATAAAAGTGCAATCACAGGAATCACTTCAACCAAAATCGCTGTCGACAGCCAAAGGGTTCAAATTCTGGTCACCCATTTTTCTGCTCAGCCAATGGGAACTGGACCCAGCCATTGCGTCTGTTGTCAGCCAGCATGGACAAAACCATGATTGTGTGGTGCCCGGACTCTGACAGTGGTGTTTGGGTTGAGCAGGTGGGTGGATGGACAGGACACATTGTATTTTAACCCCATCACTGTTGAGGAAAGTGAACATGATCCAGCTGCAAGTGCCATACACCCTCATGAAACCCTGCAGCTGCAGCAGCTCATGAGGATCTATGCTTCTTGTTGACAGCATTTTGCAGCCAGGTTTCTTGGAAGGCTGGGTTCTGGTGTTGAATTTACAAAGATATCACAAGCCAAGGGGTTAACCCATATTATACTGAGGCTAAAAGCTTCAAATTTGTACACTGCCATATGCAATCTACATTATAGTACTTACAGATAAGGATATAGACCAATGGCTTTAGTTCAAGGGTGGTGCCAGAGTAGCTTGTTGTCTAGAGTCACAAAGCTATTCTGGCACTACCCTTGAGCTATTTTTGTCAAACTTATTTCACACACTGGTGTATTCCGAATGATTAAGGTTAACTACCAAGTGCAGGGTTTGATTGTATGTTGGTCTGCTTGTATGTTGGTCTGCTTTTTGGACTGTGTGGCCTAGAGCTGCAAGGTCCAACGCACAAACCAGCGCTCAAAATGTTGACCTTGACTGATATGTGACCCTCTCTCAACAAACCAGTCTTAACTCGCAGCGAGCCGATCAGCGCTACACGGCTGTCTGGTGGGGGTCAATCTGGGTCATTTTCACTTTTTTGCAGAAATGTATTCTACATACACCAAAGTATCATATGGTTAAAATCTTTATCATGAAAAATGCCATTAAATAGGTTAAAATGATTTTAAAAGTCTGAGCTCGGCCCCAATTATTCTTTTGTTTTGTGCAAAATGATCCATTTTTAACATAACAGAACACGTTGCATCCCCTACAGAACCCCATCAAGTTATATACCGTTGGAAAGGCCTTTGTCCGCGCTTTCGCGGGCTTGGGTTGTGTTCTACATTACACGGATGTGTTCCTCCCAAATAAGGAAAAAAGGGCGTACACAAATGTTCGATTTTGACCAGAGAGTAGAACACTTAGCGGCATGGCAACGATGAAGTTACACGCATTCTGATTGGCTGAGACAAGACTAAGGGAAACAACTGCATCCTGTTCCGCTGTTCAGTTTTCGTCTGTTTACAACACGCGAAAATGAAAGCAAGACTCGATTAAACTATTGTAAATCAGGCAAAAAAAAGCCTGCAGATCAGAAAGAATTGAGCGACCTGATCACGGACTATTTCGTCGCCGATTCTCATCACGACGATAGCTTCTCATACAACGATTTTGAGTTTGAACCGGCCGATCGAGAAACAAGCAAAGAAGCAATGGCTGCATCAGTCTTCAACTCTCAATTCAACACATTGATCGAGGTATGTGCATCCTTTCTGAATGCAGATGTATGATCATTAGTGTGTGTGTGTGTGTGTGTGTGTGTGGAGTGTGTGTGTGTGTGTGACCAACTCTCAACAGAAGATGAATAGGCTAATTGTAAGTACTGGCAATACAGAAATGGCTCACATAAACAGACAGTTTAAAATGATTTTGTACTTTGTTTTTTCAAAATACATTACCGATGGCATTACTATCTGGGAATACACTCTATTGCCTATAGATTTCAGCAAAATTGTGTGTAGCACACAACTGGGGAGGAGACACCGGGGATCCAAGCACTATGACCCCGGGTGGCCTCCCCTTACTACCCTATCCCGGCGAGCACAGGGCGACCTCGTCAGTTTTCACTCATAGCTCGACCGGGGACGGTCGAGTTTTTGCCTTTCTCCGTTCTACGGGTTTCAGTGGGTTTTGACTGTGGGCTTGAATTGGAGTCTTCGATTCAGCCCTGGACTCACTACATTCGTGGTTTTTCCTTTGACAATTGGACTCCTTGTGACCTGTGCGCCGACCGGTTTTACCGGCTCTGACTTGTGAGTTCACCCTTGGCTTGGCCTTGGGGTTCGACGACGCACGTGACTTGTGCCCGGCTGGTTTGTGCAAGGCCTTGTCCGCGGGCAGACGCCACATCTCGGCCCAGATCGTGTCATCCTGGCTGCGGTGGGTGATTAGGTCAGACTACCTAGACCTCTCCCCACGCGGCGCTGAGCCTTTACAAATCCGGGCGCATGAAGTGAGAGCAGTAGCCACCAGTCTAGCCCTGGACCGCAACTGCTCGGTCAAAGATATTTTGGCAGCGGGTGGCCGGCGCTCAGACTCCACTTTCGCACGCTTCTACCTTAAGAGACCTATCCGGCTGACGTGACTCCCTGGCACGGGTGGGCGACATCTCCGCGGCCCAGCACTCCCTCCGAGCGCTGCTGGCGTCTTAGGCACATCATAGCTGAAATCGTCGGGAGTTCTCTCTCGAGGGGGCCGGCGGAGTGGTTGGGTTGTGGTTAGATACGGCACCCTCCGCCTGTTCGCCATTCTCCCAGATAGTAATGCCATCGGTAATGTATTTTGAAAAAACAAATGAATTTTTTTTCTAAAATGTATTTTTTTGAAAAATACTTACCGATGGCATTACTCGAATGGCCCTCCCGCCTGCCCCGCTTGCCTCTTGTGGCTATGTGTGAAACTGACGAGGTCGCCCTGTGCTCGCCGGGATAGGGTAGTAAGGGGAGGCCACCCGGGGTCATAGTGCTTGGATCCCCGGTGTCTCCTCCCCAGTTGTGTGCTACACACAATTTTGCTGAAATCTATAGGCAATAGAGTGTATTCCCAGATAGTAATGCCATCGGTAAGTATTTTTCAAAAAAATACATTTTAGAAAAAAAATTCATATTTTGTTCAGATGCAAAGGAGTGGATGATCCCCAGCATTCTGAGTGAGTGCATGCGGAACGGACTGAAGACAGTGCAGCAAGTGGAATGAGCAGCATGAACGCTGGGTATGTATAATACATCATTTTAAGCACTATACAGAATCATGCAAATTCATGTGTTGTGTCTAGTGAGCAATGACAGTTTATTTTCATTGACTTCATTATTGTTTTTCTTTCAGTTTTCTGACTTCATTATTGTTTTTGTTGCTGTTTTCTGACTTCATTATTGTTTTTGTTTCTGTTTTCAATATCAGCCAAAAATCCTGACACGCCTTTCAAAGCACTACCAGGCACAGGGACTGATGCCAACATGACAAAAGGCTGGGGGCAAAAGAACAACACCCTCAGCTTGACGCTCCACGACACAGACCGCGTGGTGCGCTTTATTAAAAAAAAAAACTGTGCATAGGAGGACAAGGAGTAGCTTGAATGGGATCAAGTCTTGGACGCTTCAGGTTCAGTCGCCATGGAAAGGTGTTTTACAAGACTACCCGCATCACCGACGCTGAAGAGGACAAGGTGCTGGCTGTTCCTGGCCATGTTGCTCACTCCCCCCCCCCCAGCCCCCCCCCCCCCCCACCCACCATGGCACTGGCAGGCATCATACCAGTTCCTGGACTTTTCAGAGACATACAACAGTACCTATTTCAACACATTCAGGACTACGCCCGAGACAACAAGTGTGACATTGTGTGCCCTACTCCTCACAGCTGATTTCCAATGTGCAAAGACAACTGTCTGGTTACTGTGCTTGTGTGGTTACTGTGCTTGTGTGGTGTAGTGTGCTGTGCTTGAGTGGATAGTTGGATACTGAAGGGGATGTATTTGGCGAAGTGGTATGCTGCCTGCAATACATGAGGACTTTCCTTTTTTACATTTCTTCTGCAACCTGTAAGTAAATATTGTGTTGTTGTTTTAAGTTGTTGCATGTTTACAAATTTATATATGAATGTGGAACTACTAATACTCAGTTTGTAGATTTGTTCTTATCTTTTGTGACTTCATTTTGCAGGGTAGTGGTAGTAAATAGCATTCATTTCAGTCTGGGACAACAGGTAGCTGACTGCGACTTCTGTTTTGCATGTTTTAAGGATAATTTCTCTCTAGTGTCCTTTCAGTTTGAATCAGTCATAAGTGGGTATAAATGACAAACAATGAAATAAAATGATTGGCAAATTCATAAATTGGATGTAAATTGTATTCAGTCTTTGAAATGATGGTTTTTATTTTGCCTTGGTGATGGTGGTTTTCACGTTCCTTGAACGCGTCCGCAGTCTAATTTTAGATAACATTTGCCACTAAATAAGAGTGCTACAGAGAATATTCATACATGTTTTGCCTAAATATATTATAGCAATATACTTTTAAGCTCAAACAGAATTGAAATTATTTATGCCTTGAGTTTGATAGCAAAATATGAAAATGCATTTTTTCCCCAAATCTGTCATGTTTACATTAGGTATGGCACTTTTGGGGGCTATTTATCACAAGATCCTGACTAGCTAGCAACTTAATGTGAGGTTTTACACATAGTGATGGACTTACTGAACCACCATGTAAAATATCAGGTTGATTGGTTGACTTTGAACCCCCGTTGCTAAGGTAGGTGTGCAAGACATGCACACAGAAACTTTGCAGGCTGTTTTCTCAAAATGGCCACCGGTGCATTTAACAACTTTAAACCCTAATAACTTCTACAAATTTTGCACTACAGCATTCATTCATATATCAAATTAATCAGCAGGCTCTGTACATTTCAGAAATGTGTATATCTCAAAACACCCAAAATGCAAGTTAAGACTGATTTTGTGAGAGAGGGTCACATATTATTACCCCATTTAGCCTCAATGCACTACAACAGGACATAGATCGACTATGATAATTCAAGGTCTTTTAAATTTTCAGCAAATATTAATGTTTCAGTCAATATTAACACTGGCAATCTGCTCCTGTGATAAAATAATAATATAATAATAATAATAATGCATATGTACATTGCACTTATTATTAAACACTTTACAATTTGAAAAAGACAATAAACTTGAATAATGAATTTTTCTCTAAAATGTATTTTTTTGAAAAGTACTTACCGATGACATTACTATATGGAAGTGTCTACTAGCTTACCCAATTTCAGCCTAAGAACCTGTTGTGCTCCCACACAACCAGGGAGGCTACTCAGGGAACTGTAACCAGGGCCATGAGTAGCTTCCTGTCCCTGCCCATCCGGTCACGTGCCACGTGGTGTCATGCCAGTCGGAATGCTTAGCTTACCAGTGGCAAGTGGGGCAGGTGGGAGGGTCATCCGAGTAATGTCATCGGTAAGTATTTTTCGAAAAAATACATTTTAGAGAAAAATTCATTTGTTTCCTCAAAAACATTACCGATGACATTACTATATGGAAGAATTATGAAAAGGAGGAGGGTGCCGCCCAAAAGATTACCCCCTGTAAAAGGGCTTAGCCAGAGCCACCCTCCCAATAGCAAACTCCCAACAATTTCAGCTAAGTATTACCTACGGTGCCCCTGGCGCCGGGAGAGTTGCGCCCTGGCGATGGCCCCCACCAGTGTGAGGTGGTCTCGCTGGCCTGCCAGATGCCGGAGGTAGAAGCAGGTGAAGATTGACTCTGCTCGCCAGCCCACAGCTGCCACAGTGTCTCTGACGGCACAGTTGCGGTCGAAGGCGACGCTCGTGGCCATGGCTCTAACCTCGTGTGCAGATCCTTAGCCTCTTATCTCCCTCCAGGGAGAGGTCCTGGTATGACCCAGCGTAGCCAGGAAAATATCGTCTGGGCTGCAATGTCAGTTCTGCCTGGGGCCAATGGCCGAAAGACGCGAGACCGTCCGCTCCGCAGGGGCTTGGATCGGCGTAGATAGACTCACAGGGCATGCACTGGATCTTGCTGCCTGGTCTCCCCGGGAAAGTTTACTCCTTTTAGCAGCCATATGGTGATCACCTGGGGCGCGGTCAAGGGAGATCTAGTCTTGGCGAGGAAGGAAGGGTCAGTGAGTAGCTGCACGGAGCCATCCGTCCTGAACTGCAGGCAGGCAGGGCGCGCTGAGAGCGCGTGTACCTCGCTTACTCAGGTCGCCGTGGCCAGGGCCAACAGGAAGCAGGTCTGCCGAGTCACATCCGCCAATCGGGCCAAGGAGAGTGGTTCGAATCGGTCGGGATTCAGCCATGTGAGCACCCAGGGTAGGTCCCAGCGTGGAATCAGCAAACGGGGAACCAGGCGCTGGAGGCCAAAGTGTGCCATAAGGTCGGCGAGGTCTTTGCATTCGCCAGGGTCCGGGCCCAGGTGGCCGAGGTGTCGAAAGTGTCCGCAATCATGGACACGTATCCTCTGATCATGATGTAGGCTAATCTCTGGTCGCCGAAGAGCCAGAGGAAGAACTCGGCGAGCTGAGGGGTAGTCAGTTTGGTGGGGGAGAGCTGCTGGTCAGCACACCAGGACCATAGTACTCGCCACTTTCCCTTGTAGACTCGTCTGGTTGAGGGTCTGCAGGCTGTAGCGATCGCCTCCACTGCTGCACTTGAGAAGCCTCTTGAGGCAAGGGCTTGCCGCAAAATCTCCAGGCGTGAAGCCGCTGGCGGGGCTGTTTGAGCATAGTGCTCGGGGTGGGGAGCAGCAGGTGGGGGGAGGGGGGGGGAGCCTATGGCAAGACTGAGCAGGTCGGTGGTCCAAGATCTGTTCCAGGAGAATGGGGCCACCAGTAACATCACCGCATTGCATCCCTTGATCTTGAGCAGGACGTTGGGGACTAGAACCTTCGAGGGGGATATGCGTAAGCGATGAGACCGTCCCACGGAATGGAGAGCGCGTCGACTGCCCAGGCTAGGGGGTCTGGAATAGGGGAGACGAAGAGGGGAAGTTGGCGATTCCACCTCCTGGCGAAGAGGTCGATCATGGGAGTTTCCCAATGAGCGCAGATCATCTGAATGATGTCCGGTCGCAAGGTCCATTCCATGTGGAGTAGCTGGCCGCGCCGCGAAAGGGAGTCGGCTAGGACTTTCAGGTGTCCCAGAAAGTGCCGCGCTCGGAGGAAGATGCCTCGGTCTTCGCACCAGTGCAGGACCTAGTAGAGGAGTATTCATAGGTCGGGGGCGCGTCCCGCCCTGTTTCTGGATGTAGGAAACCACCATGGAGTTGTCCGAGAGGACGAGGAGCTCCTGGGGGCGGAGGCGAGACTCCCACATGATGAGGGCTTGCCAAACTGCATTCAGTTCCAACCAGTTGATGTGCCTGTCTGCCAGGTCCGGAGGCCAGCAGCCGGACATCGTGAGGAACCTCGGTGAGCACCCCACCTGGCAAGACTTGCATCCACGCAGAGCGAAAGCTGGGGCGGGGGGTGAGGCCAGAGGAACTCCCGACGCGAGCCACGAATGGTCCGTCCAGCGTCGCATATGGGGACGAAGCATCTGAGGAACCGGTACTGGGGCAGTGAGATCGCCAGAGGACGGACGCCAGTGGAGAAGGAGATGCAGCTGGAGAGGCCGGGAGTAAAGACGACTGAGTGGCAGGAGGTCCGCGGCTGCATAAAGTATTATTGTATTGTATTCATCAGGCCGAGAAGTTGGAGCCAAACTCTGGCGGGAACTGCATCCTCTTGGGCCGCCTGGCAGGCCAAGGTGGCCAGCTTCTGGATCCGAGGCTCTGGAAGACTCACCCGGTTGAGGTCGGTCACAAATTCCATTGCCGAGGTGTACAAACCAGCAGGAAGGTGTGAGATCCGACTTGCCTGCGTTGACCAGGAAGCCCAGCCGCGTCAACAACCGGAGCAGCGCATCCCTGTTCGTCACTAGAGTGACCTCCGACTGGTTCCTCAGAAGGAGATCGTCCAAATTGTTCGAGGTCAGACTGGTGGACGACTGTCTGGCCTAGGCAACAACGGCGGCCATGATGCAGGTGAAGACCCATGGGTTGAGGTTGAGGCCGAATGGGAGGGCCCGAAACTGGTAGACCACGCCGTCAAAGGTGAAGCTACCATTGGGAGGCGGGGCAGCATGGGCACGTGGAGATACGCATCGGACAGGTCCAGACTGATGGTGAAATCCATGGGCTGCACGGTGTCCCTAAGGGCTCTGGCTGTCTCCATGCAAAAGGACGGGGCTGAGAGATCGATGACAGGTCGCCACCTGCTGCGCAGCTGGGCACCACGAAGAGGCGGCTGTAGAAGGCTGGGGAGTCAGATGCGAGACTACCTCTGTGGCGTCCTTCTGCAGTAGAGCGGCGACCGCGCCGTGAAGGGTGTCGGCTTGAGCTGGTCGATCGGAACTCGGTCCATAAGGGAGAGCGTTGTAGCGGCGGTGGAGACTCTGACCGCAGGGCGCGACCTACGGCCTTGCGGGCTGCCTGAAAGCAGGGAGGAGCGTCGCTGCTGGGCCAGAGGTCTTTGTTTGCTCCCTTCACCGTCTGCCATGTGGGGCCGAAGAGGAGGGAGCCACCAAGGGGAGCACGACGGAGCTGCGACTTCACCTCCTCCGGAGGAAGGCCACAACAGGTCTGTAGCAGGGCATGCCGACGCATCAAGTCACAATTCGAGGCGGCGGCCATGGCGCTGGCAGAGGAGTGATACACTGCCACCGCTAGAGCGAGGAGGTCACCCAACAGGGGCGAGATGGACGAGTGCCAGGCGTCCTCGATGCGACGGAAGAACGCTTGAGTCAGAAGCTCCAAGAAACCTGAGCAAGCCAAAGAGTTGCGAACCAGGGACGCCGTCTTGTCTAAGCTGCATGAAACACTACGCCGTACCTGGCCAGTTCCTCCTGCCAAAGGAAGCGCCGGAGGATCCAGTTCGGGGAGGGGACAGGAGAAAGCCTGTGATTGGCCTGCATACCAGTCCTGACGGAAGGCGATGTCCAGGCCAGAAGGCCACTTACGGTCGCAGAAGGAGACGGCCTCGTGCGAGGGACCCAGTAGTCGACGGCGGCAAGGTCCTTAAAGCCTGGGGGCTGGGGAAGTGTCTTCAGCCTCTTGACCTGACGGCCGGTGTTGACAAGGCTGAGACCTTTCTCTGAAGCGGGAGGGGGGAGGTGGGGGGGGGGGGGGCAGGTCTCAGCAAGGCGACAAGCTGCAAGGAGACAAGCCGCTGCATCTAGGGAATGAAGAGTCTCCGCCCGCTGGCCGCGGGCGACGAGGGGCTGGCAGGAGAGCGCGAGCGGGGAGAGGGAGACGGTCAGTGCCAAGGAGAGCAGAGACGGAGTCATCTGGCTGCAAACTCAGAGCGTCATCCTCTATCAAGAGGCGAGTCGAGTGGCGGGGAGGAGGCGAGGGAGCCAGGGGTCACGCTGGGCACGTCACAACGTCCGAGGCTGGGGGACGTACCAGAAGGAGTCCTCCTAGAGCTCCGTCGTTGCCTGCTGGGTGAGTCACGGGACAAAACACGCCTGAAGGGACGACAGGGCGAGGCGGCGCTGGAACGTGCTGGGTGCACATCCCAGGGGAAGCGACTGCGACGGGGTGAGCGGAGCTGCCGGGTCCGAACAGGCGAGCTCCGTCCACGGTGCCGAGGAGGGGGGAGGGGGGGTGCGGGCGTCAGGTCCGACACCGGGATGAGTGCGATGGAGGGCGCGGTCCCAAGTCGCGTGAAGCCGCCAAGTGAGACGAGGACGAGGAGGGCCGGGGGCTGCGTCACACATCTCGGTCCTTCATAGGGATCCCACCCACCGAGCGGGGGCTCCTGTCATCTCGCGATCTGTCCGGTCTGTCCTGTGTCCTGGGAGGTAGTGACGAAGGTCGCTGCGAGTGGACCTCAGTGAGGAAAGCTCGTTGCCAGCTATCCTCCCGGTGGGAGGGAGCGGGCTTGTCCCTACGTGAAGCGTCAGGGCCCAGTGCATCAATGTCCGCAGCGCGGGGTCCAAGCGAGCGGACCTCAGTGAGGAAGGCTCGCTGCCGGCTAAACTCCCGGCGGGAATGAGCAGGCTTGTCCTTGCGTAAGGAGTCCCTAGGATCTATATCCGCATTGCGGGGTACAGGCGGGCGGACCTCGGTGAGGAAGGCTCGCTGTAAGCCAGTCTCCTCCGAAGAGCGGACATACCAGATCCTAGAGAGCACAACGGTAGATGAGGCCTTGGACCTGAGGTGTAGAAACGGGCCTGACGTGTCGATCTTTCCCCAAGGCGCCAAGCTCTGAGCGGACGCGTCTAGTCTCTTCTCCTGGCAAGGAGGGGGGGCGCCATGGCGGACGGGCGGTCAACTGCCGGCATCGGGCGCTCGCGGCGGCAAAAGCTCCAAAGCTGCAACCAATGGTGCTCAGGCCAGGTGGAGCATACATCGTAAGTTGTTTGGAGATGCAGCCAGAGCAAGGGAGACGGACCTTGTGGTTATCGCTCGGCCATCGGAAGTCGCCGCAACGTAGGCAGGTGCGAACTGGCAGCCTCAACACACATCAAACGTGAAAGGCAACCAAGCGCGGGGTCCCTAGCAAAAAGCGACCTGTGATGAGCGATAGTCATATCATAACAAGCTCCTATATAGCGTCCCAGTAGCTCTTTTCTAAACAGACCACCTCTTAATGGGGACGGCATGCGCCGCCTGCCATTTGGCAAGATTTATGGCCGGGCCCGAGCTTGAGCCCAAGGGCCTGCCGCAGGGAAAGACCGAGGCCTTACCTTTCCATGGTAGCGGGAACAGGGGGGGAAGGACACTCCACACAACCCACAGAGGGCGCCAGGTGGGAAACGAAGTCCCAAGTCACACCAAACCCCCGAACCACTGCACCCACAGAGTCCCAGAAGGAAAGGCACCACCAGAACTCCACCGTAAAATGTAATCCAAGGAACACAAAAATCCAAGACAACCGGCCCTTTAAGAACCAGTCCCACCATACACAGTCAAGGTCAAGGTCCTGTAGGCTAGAATACGTCTGTTCACTGTAAGCTAAGTAGAACAACTGGCGTGACACCACGTGCACGTGACCGGATGGGCAGGGACGGGAAGCTACTCACGGCCCTGGTTACAGTTCCCTGAGTTGCCTCCCTGGTTGTGTGGGAGCACAACAGGTTCTTAGGCTGAAATTGGGTAAGCTAGTAGACACTTCCATAGTAATGTCATCGGTAATGTTTTTGAGGAAACAAAGGACAAAGCTCACAAAATGCATAAAAAATATGTGAATTTGCAAAAAAAATAAAAAAAGTTTTTCATTCCAAACAGCAGAGCATACCCCCCCCCCCCCCCTTCTCCCACACACACACACACACTGCTCTTTGCATGGAACGTATACCAGATTTACCATGTCTGTCTGTGGTAACTCAAGGCTAGTGCCAGATTAGCTTGGCGCCTGAAGTTTAGTTTACATAGTTTACATAGTTATTAGTCTCCTCATTCAGTTTCGTTTGCAAGCTTGTGTGTTGTGTGTCAGGTGCGTGTTGGTGAGGTCGGGGGCAACACACTAGGTCTGTATGGTGGCCTGTTCAGTCCCACGGGAAACTCCATCCTTGCTCACGGGTACCAGGGGGCGCTTCATCAGTGGATGTACAACACGGTTAGTATTTGTGTGTGTGTGTGTGTGTGTGTGTGTGTGTGTGTGTGTGTGTGTGTGTGTGTGTGTGTGTGTGTGTGTGAATTAGCTTGGAAGCTTAGCGCTGCCTGTGAATCTGAGTCTGAGGGTCATCCATCGGAAGTGAAGCTTTTAACCTCTTCACTGCTGAGACAATTGAACACCACCAAGCTGCAAGAGGCATAGATCCTTCATGAGCCCCCGCAGTTGCGGGGGCTCATGGGGATCTGTGGCTCTTGCTGACACTATTTAGTATCCATGTTCCCTTGACGACTGGGGATCTGACTTTGAATTTACAATACGATTTCAAAATCACTGTCTGCGTCCATTGGCATTGAAAGGGGTAACCCCATGGCCGTCAGTAGTGATTTTTGTCAAGGTGATTCCTGTTTGAATCTCCTCAAGAAAAAGCACTATCGACAGCCAAAGGGTTAACTCATGAATTCAACTTTTGCCTTAGGAAAGGGCCTATGGGTGAGCATGCATGGCAGACTTGAACACGCGAGTGTCTTACTTTCTGACAAATAACAGCAAGCACTACCGATAACCAAAGGGTAAGAAACAGTTGTGAAAGGCAGTCTTTCTGCCGCTGTGTTAGGAGCTAAACACGTGGGAGCCAGCGGTGACTGGGGGTGGCCATTTTGCCAGCATCGAGGACATGGATTGGGGCAGGGGTGGAGGTAACTTTGTGCTGACCACCAGCCTGGACCAGACGACGCGCTTACACGCCCCTTGGGTGAAAGACGGGAAACATGTAAGTGTTTTGACTCTCTTGTGCATGTAGCCTTCATTGCTGGTACCAAAGGGCACACCAGAGCCACGCAGTTGCAAGAGGCATGGAACCTCATGAGCCCCTGCATTCGTGGGGGCTCATGAGGTTCTATGCCTCTTGCTGCCTTTATTTTGTATCCATGTGCTTTGGATAATTGCTGGTACCAAAGGGTTTAACCTTGATTTCTGGAACACCTGAGCCACGCAGTTGCAAGAGGCATGGAAACTCATGAGCCCCCGCATTCGTGGGGGCTCATGAGGTTCTAACTTCTATGCCTCTTGCTGCCTTTATTTTGTATCCATGTGCTTTGGATAATTGCTGGTACCAAAGGGTTTAACCTTGATTTCTGGAACACCTGAGCCATGCAGTTGCAAGAGGCATGGAACCTCATGAGCCCCCGCATTCGTGGGGGCTCATGAGGTTCTATGCCTCTTGCTGCCATTATTTTGTATCTGTGTGCATTGGGCCATTGGGACTCTTTTACTTTGAATTTACAATGGATTAAATAGCTGGCAGAAAAGGGGTTGACTTGAAGGAAATTAAATTCTGTTTCTGTATTATCAGTTGCATTCGTTTTTGCCCTGTTTTTTAAAGTGCACGACTGTACATGATTTGGATGGAACTGATAACCCAGGCTCAAATCCTTATTGCCTTTATTACTTTTAACCTAAACTGACGAGTAAGAAGTGTGACATCATTTGAATGATCAGAAGCACTGAAGTGTTTCGGATCATGACGCATTTCTTTTGCTCATCATATTATGACTGTCCTCACCTTTCACCTGTGAAATTTTATATTATTTTTCAGATAGGGTGGTATGAGATAGCCAGGCCTCAGGTCCACGGGTATGATATGCAGTGTCTGGCCATGATTAACAGATACATGTTTGCCTCGGCAGGAGATGAAAAGGTTGTGCGAGTGTTTCAGGCCCCACGCAATTTTATCGAGAACTTGTGTCGAATCTGCGGCCTGAATTTGGCCAACGAACTGGCAAGAGAGGTGAGGTGTTTTTATCTATTTTCTTCTTTTCCAGGTTATTGTACTATTCTATTTCTTTGGCTATCAGTAGCTCATCTAGTCACGATGATTCTTGCAGGAATAATCGCAACACAAAGTGCGCTGACAGCCAAATGACTGGTATTTATTATGCTTCCCCCCTTCCCCCTATCAACTCCCCATCCCCACCATCCCAAAAGGAACAGTACACTGGATTAATTACCATTGGTGTATGTCTATCTTGCCTTCATCTGTCTGTTCAGGGTTTTTGTCCTCTCAATCAGGCTCAAACTTTACCCCTCATCCTGATGCATGTGCCTTGTCACGGCAGGGAAGCCAGCATATTCTTTTGATCCCAAGAGTTATGCCTGCGGGAGCCTAGTGCTCCTGGCAGGTCCAACCAAGCTGGACAGGTCAAGGGGGGAAAGCCAGACGAAACATACACCCTGGTCCACCAGGCTAGGGGATTAGGCTCAGGGCTAGGGGGCTAATGACCCTGACCTATAGAACACTTCTGTCACTCAAGCAGCAACAGAGGCTGCCCTACAGGCCAGTAGACATAGGGGGCAGAAAATCCAAATTTATGGCTGAGAATTTGAAAATAGTATACACTAGTTTTTAACACTTTGTTTGTCGGTAGCAGTTTTATTCATGATGATTCCTGTAGGAATCATCGCGACTAAAATCGTTACCGATGCGCAAAGGGTTAAGAGTATTTTTTTACAATATACAGTATGCTTTGAGCAACCTCTTTTAAAGTTTTATTGCAGGAAAAAGTAGTCTTAAAAGACAGGTACTCTCTCACAATAGAAGTTTTGAAGAGCAAAAATCTTCATCTGTCAAAGACCATCTTTTAGATTTTACGTCACCTCCTTCAGTTGCCACATTCCTTCTGCCATTGAAGATAAGTAGCGGCTAATCTCTATGTTTGTTTGTTTGTCTATTTTGACAAAGGGTATTTACCCGAAATATTAATAAATTGTGTTGTACCCGTCTTTTCTAAGCGTGTTTCTTTCTCCGTTGGGTACTTCTTTGCATATTACACGCTTGGCAGTCACCCTTTTGGTCTGGATTTATTCATCTTTTAGGTGACTACAACCACCTAAATGATGGGCTTTAAAGATAGGGGGTTGCTCAGAACAGATTCTGCTGTATTAGTGGTCATTGTAACGATAACTTTCTCTGCAGGAGGTGAGCCAGCTACCAGAGGGGGCCAGCGTTCCTGCGCTGGGTTTGTCCAACAAAGCAGTGTTTGACAGTTCCCAGTCAACCGTGGATAATGATCGGTTGATACCAGCACAGCCAAATGAACAGTATTCTGACATTTACTTCAGCCCAGTGTCTTTAACAGGTAGTGGAGTTCTTCTTTCATTTTGCAGCTGCCCCCCCAAAAAAAAAATGTTGGGCAAGTTTTAACCCTTTGGCTGTTGGTAGCTTTTTGTGATGATGTTCATCATGACAAATAGTACTACCCAGATCCAAAGATTTACAGTACGCCACTACCAGAGTTCTCAAAGTGCTCATGCTGAGCTACATTTTGGCTCACTCTGTGTCATGGGCAGAGGGCTGTGGGAGACCCCACAAAGTCCATGTTCTGAAACGCTTTGGTTTTGGGTTTCATTTCCTCAAAAACATTACCGATGACATGACAATGTGGAAGTGTCTACTACTTAACTCAATTTTAGCCTAAGAACCTGTTGTGTTACCATAAAACCCGGGAGGCACTCAGGGAACCCCTAGAGGGGCCGAGAGTTGTCTTCCGTTCCTGCCCATCCGGTTCCGAGTCATGCTACTTAGCTCACGCCGTTCAGACGTGTTTGCCTTAGCCTACGGACTTAGACTTTGCCTTGTTCGACCGGTTGCTTCGTCGGTCTTCTGCACGACTTTGACTTCTCGTTGGACTTCTGCTTCGCCAGACCCTGCCTGAGCCCTGTGTGGGTCTGCTTGTTCCCTGCTCGTTCGGCTGCTGCCCACGCCTGCGCCTCGGTTTGCTTGGGCTGCTCGGTGCGGTTTTGCTGGGACGCCGCCCGCGTTCGCACGCTGAGGGTGATATGGAGGTTTCTTCCCCCGTCCCTGCTCCAGCGGAGAGGTAAGGTGTTAGCCCTCGGCTGGCTCCCGGGTTGGGCGCCGGTTCGAGCAGAGACAAATCATTCTTCATCTTCGCTGTGGCTTTTCGCGCCAATCATTCATCTTAGCTTGGCGGGGCCCCACGTGCCCGCGTTCGCTCACCTTTCACCTGATTGGTGTAGCAAGATTTGGTGCTTACCTGCTTGCTTGTACATTTATTGTTCTTGGGGTGCTATTATGCATCCATGGCTCGCTTAGCCTGGCGGGGCCCCTCGTGCCCACGCCCTGTCGCCATTACATTGATAAATGTTGCTGCCTTCGTGCCTGTACCTGTCGGGACATGCGGTGTTGAGTGCTGGCATTAGCTTGGTGGGGGCCCCACGTGCCCGCGCTTCTCGCTTTGCCGGTTGACAGGTGTTGCAGTACCAGGCACTTGCCTGCTTGCTTGTTTGTTTTTTCAAAATACATTACCGATGGCATTACTATATGGAATACACTTTATAGCCTAACGATTTCAGCCCAAAGTTGTGTCCCCTACACAACTGGGGAGGAGACACCGGGGATCCCAGAATAGGAGCCCGGGTGGCCTCCCCTTAACAACCTATACTGGCAAGCGTGTGGGGAACTCACCTCAGTTTCACTCTTAGCTCGACCGTGGACGGTCGGGCTTTTTGCCTTGCTACGGTTTTTGACCGGTTCTTCTGTGGTTTACTACTACTTGGCTTTTTGCCTTGTTTTTTACTTCTCCTTGGACTCAGTGTACTTCGTTGGTGTGTTCTACACTTCAACGTTTTTACTGTGTGTGGACAGCGCCGACCGGTTTGACTTTCAGTGAACTTCGTCCTTGGCTGCAGCCTTGGGGTTTCAGCTTGTGACTTTATTCACGTGGCTTTTGCCTCGCGGTGTGAGTTCGGCGCTTGAGTGTGTTCCTTCCTGTGAACAGTGTACAACGAACGCTATGGCGGCTTCTGTTGAAGTTTTGCCCCTTTTGTGAGGATTTCTGTGGCCCTCGGACGCCCTCGTCGCCTGCCGGCCGTGCTCTACTGCTCTTCCGACAGGATGTGTGACGTGTGTGCCGACGGGAGTGAGGACCGGCGGTCTCAGGTGCGGTGTGCCTCATGGGATCCTACAGACGTGTCCTTTCTTCCTGGTCGCAACGTTCTCCCCAGACTTCTCCGCAGGATGGCGTTGCTACGTCAGCTTCTCGAGCCCCACTTCACTACGGCTTCCGGGCCTTCCAGCCCGCAGGTAAGTCCCCTTCTTTTACCTTAGCCGCGCAGAAACTCCCTCCCCTCTCCGAGTCTTCTGAGCAGAGCAGGCGAGTACCAGGGTCGTGCTCCCCACTTAGGCGTGTCGGAAGCTCCATTTTTTTTTGTACTAAAGAGGTTACCCGCCCACTCTGCTTCGTCCGAGCGGACCCGTTTCCTACGTTTACGTCACCCACCCCAGGCAGGCCCGGTGTGACCATGGTCACGCGCACCCCACGCTCCGAGGCTTCGGAGCGGGGGTCGCGGGCCACAAAATTGTCCCCTCCCCGCTCCGCCTTTCTGAGCGGGCTTGGCGTGACAACTTTCTGTCCCCCCCCCCCCTCCCACCCACCCCCCACCCCGCCCCGTATTTTCCAGGCGGGCCCGGTGTGACTCAGATTTTTACTCACAGGTGCAGATTCGTGCGCACCATTTGTCCCCTCCCCGCTTCGCTTTTCCTGAGCGGGCTTGGCGTGACACTTTTATGTCCCCCCCCCCCCCCCCCCCCCCCCCCCCGTACCGAACTTTCCAGGCGGGCCCGGGGTACTTACTTACGCCTGTCACCCCTACCCTGGTATAGGCCGTCGACGAGAGACCTCCAGCAACTCCTGTCCTGTGCTTCTCCTTCGATTCTACTCCAGGTGGTTCCCAGTCTCTTGATGTCTGCTTGGAGGTCTCGACGCCAGGAGTTTCTCGGCCTACCTCTTTTCCTCTTTCCCTGGGGGTTCCATGACAATGCCTGCCTAGTGATACTGGAAGCTGGCTTTCTCAGACTGTGACCGATCCATCCCCATCTTCTTCGCCCAATTTCATTCTCTGCTGTTATCTGCTCTGTTCTCTCCCAGAGTCTGACGTTGCTGATCTTCTCTGGCCAGTGGATTTTCAAAATTCTTCTAAGGCAACTGTTCATGAAGGTCCGTACTCTGTTGACTGGTTTTTGTCAATCTCCAAGTCTCTGCTCCATATAGGAGAACTGCTTTTACATTGGAGTTGAAAATCCGGACTTTGGTGTGTTGTGACAGGTCTCTGGAACTCCACACTTTTTTCAACTGGAGAAAGGCTGCTCTGGCTTTACCGATTCGTGCTCTGACATCTGTATCAGTGCCGCCTTTTTTGTCTATGATGCTCCCGAGATAGGTGAAGGACTCCACCTCCTCCAGACTGGTTATTCCCTAGTTGCGTTCAGCCTCATTGTCTTTGTTTTCTGTTTGTGGATGGTGAGGCCCACTTGGGACGAGATGTCAGCAAGGCTCGTGGTCTTGTCCTGCATTTGTTGATGAGTGTGGGGGGGCCCGGGGTGACTCAGATATTTACTCACAGGTGCGGATTCTTGCGCACCATTTGTCCCCTCCCCGCTTCGCTTTTCCTGAGCGGGCTTGGCGTGACACTTTTCTGTCCCCCCCCCCCCCCCTCCCCGCACCGAACTTTCCAGGTGGGCCCGGGGTGACTCAGATCAGATATTTACTCACAGGTGCGGATTCGTGCGCACCTTTTGTCCCCTCCCCGCTTCGCTTTTCCTGAGCGGGCTTGGCGTGACACTTTTCTGTCCCCCCCTCCCCCCCCACCGCCCTGTACTTTCCAGACGGGCTCGGTGTGACTCAGACATTTATTCACAGGTGCGGATTCGTTCGCCCCAATTGTCCCCTCCCCGCTTCGCTTTTCCTGAGCGGGTTTGGCGTGACACTTTTCTGCCCCCCCCCCCCCCCCCCCCCCCCCCCCCCGCCCCGAACTTTCCAGGCGGGCCCGGTGTGACTCAGACATTTGCTCTCAGGTGCGGTTTCGCGCACCCATTGGTCCCCTCCCCGCTTCGCTTTTCCTGAGCGGGCTTGGTGTGACACCCTTTCCGTCCACCCCCCCCCCCCCCCCCCCCCCCCCCCCGCCCCGAACTTTCCAGACGGGCCCGGTGTGTCGCGGACTCTTTCTCTCAGGTGCGGATTTGCGCGCCCCAATCGTCCCCTCCCCGCTTCGCTTTTCCTGAGCGGGCTTAACGTGACACCTCTCGGTCCCCTCCCCACCACCCCGATCTTTCCAGGCGGGCTCGGGGGAAATCAGATATTTACTCTCAGGTATGGTTTCGCGCCCAGGTGTCACCTCCCCGCTCCGCCTTCCTGAGCGGGCTTGGTGTGACACTTTCTGTCCCCACCACCCCCGCCCCGAGCCTTCCAGGCGGGCCTGGTGTGACTCAGACTTTTACTCACAGGTGTGGATTCGCGACGAGCAGGTTGGGGGTGCCGGCTTTTCCCCTTCCCCCTCCCCTCTTACCTTCGGAGTGTGGTCTCCGGCTCTCGCTTTCCCCTCGTCCTCCGCGTGCTATTCCCGTCACTAGTAGCCCCCCCTCCCTCGCACTTCGGCGAGTCGGGGGCTTACAGAGCCTATTTAGCCTTTGGCCGAGGTCCCTCCTCCTTCACGACGCCCCGACTTACGGGCTTCGCGGTCGCCTCCTCCTTTCCTTTGGGCTCGCCCTCACCAGTCGCTGCGGCGGTCCCGCGCTCTCGGAGCCGGTCGCCCTCTTTGCAGCTTAGCTTGGTAGGCGGAGGTGGAGGTAGACCCTGACATTCTAAGCCTGCTTTCAACGGTTTCGGCTTCAGCCATCTTCTTGCGGGATTCGCCCTCTGATCTTCCTCTCGCTTCACAGCTGTTTCGTCGGCCTCCTGCTCGTCTAGGATTTCGGCTCTTCGCTCAGCTCACAGTCGGTTTGTGCGTGGAAGAGGCCCCCGTCTGTTCGACTACTTCCTCCCTCCGGACTTATGACCACCTTCGCCTCCTCTGAAGAGCAGGCTTCCGCCAGGTTGTTGCTTTGTGGCGGGCTAAGGTCGCAAGTCTCTCCTTCAGCCACATGGTTACGGGATCTCGTTGACGCTTCTCGACCCAGCTTCGCCAGGACTCAGTCGGCGACGAGGACTCTTTCGCAGCTATGCATTCACCATGCTTGGTACGCTGGTCACTCTCAAGCCTTCATTGTCCCTGTTCCTTTGGCAGATGCGGCAGCCGTCGTCCTGGCGGTGGGCTCCGGCTACTCCAGACTGCTTGTCCTCGCCCTCTTGACGGATTCGCTTCCTTAGTTCAGATTGGCGACGCAAGCGGTGCTTCTTTTACTTGGAGGACTCTTGGGATCTGGAATCTTCGTCTCCGCGCCGTGACTTTCCGTGGTTGCTGCTAGCACAGCCGCCTACCTTCCTCAACCATCCCTGTGGCGGCGTTCGCCTACTGGGACCTTGGGCCGCGTGGTCACTCCTACGACTCGGCACGGATCTCCCCTAGACGGTGAAGAGGCAATTCCTCCAGGCTCCACTCGGTGGTTCCCTCTTGGTGAGATGTGGCAGACTGTATAGGAGACTCTGCCCCCGCTGCGTCTCCTCGCTTGGGCCCTCTGACATTCCCCTTCTCCAACTCCGGCGCCAGTTCTTGGGTCTCCAGTCGGCGGGCAATTGGCCTTCTACAGCGACCTTAGGAGATTGCTGTTCCCAGCCGACCTTGGGATCATCTCTATGGTCGACCAATCTCTTCTCTGCACAGTAAGGTGAAGGCCTGGCTCAACAAAACAGCGACAGTAGCGGTCTCCCGACACGACTCGCTGGCGTTCTACGTCCATCTCCTATCGTCCCCTTTCTTGGGGCAGGTGGCACCCAGTTATCGGCGCTATACAAGTCTTCTTTGGGAAACGCCCGTTCAGATGGAGACAGCCAGACTCTTCACTCAGCTGTCCGGCCGATGGATCTCGCTGTCGGCCTCGATCTTCTGGCACGTTCACGAGCCGATTCTTCCATCTTCGCGCCGGTGTCTACTTGCCTTGGCGGGATCGTCTAACAGTTTCCGAGCCCTCCCCGGCGTCCTCAACGTCTGTCCGTGGGTCTTCATGAGGATCCTCGACTAGGTGATGGCCAGCTTTTGCCAGCGGTCGCTGAATCCGTCTTTCTCTTCCTGGACGTTCTTGATGCTGCGCAACCTAGTCACCGCGACTCTCAGAGAGGACAGAGACGCCCAACTTCTCTCCCTCTAGGACTGGGTCTGGCTTCAGCTCCTGGGACTGCTCGGTGCGGCAGCAGACTCGTCTCCCTTCGACCGGCGCTAGGGATATGAAGTGTGAAGGCTCGCCGCGGCTACTACACCTCCTCCTATGCTGGCGCCCCTTCGTTGACACCCTGTCAGTTCCGTTCTGTTTCCCACTTCCTGCCCCTGCTTCGAACGTGGGCGGATCTGGCATGCTGGGCATCGGGCGTGTCCCTGTGCTCCCCTCCGACCAGGTGATCAATCTCCACTGATGCGAGCCAGTCCGGTTGGGGCACTCTACTTCCCGGACCTTGCCTCGGACCGGTTACCCGGGGACTTCGCAGACAGTCACTTCGACTGGGAGTTATAACAGTTGGGATGGCCCTCAACGCCTGGCCAGAGACTCTGACCAACCAGGACGTCCTCGTCTGCCAGACAACTTGACAGTGGCGGCCTTGATACAGAACCAGGAGGCACTCGCTGGCCCTCACAGTGCTTCCTCCTTTTTTCCTACTCTGGTGGTAGGACCCGGACCTTGCTTTCGAGCCCGCCACTTCCCGGAGTGGTCCCTGCGCCCAGACGTCTTCGTCTGTTCCGCTCGAGATGGGAGACGCCGCTAGTCGACCTTTGCCGCCAGATGGAACATCCAGCTACCGCTGTTTGCCTCTCTAGTCCCGGACCCTCTCACCTGGGCGGTAGACGCGCTCTCCTCCTGGGTACGGACTGATCTCGTTTACATTCCCTCCGTCGGTGCTGGTGCCGAAGATCCTGCGGAATCTGCTGGTTGCTCCGCGGTTATCTTCCTGGTGACCACCCCTTCAATTGGACCTAGAGCTGGACCATGGATCGGCTCGTTCTAGCAACGGACCCGGCCCGAGAGCCCCACCCCTTCCACGACGCTCGAGCAGCTCCGCCCGGCTCTGTTACACCCATGCCTGGAGCTCCTCCCCCTTCTCGCCTGGAAGTTGCCAAACTAGTCCTCGCCGCTAGAGATTGTTGGAGGCGGCAGTGGCGGCCTTGGCCGCAGCCCGCAGACTTTCTACCAGGAATGTGTGCGAAGGCAAGTGGAGGATCTCTCAGTCGTGGGGCGCCGCCCAACGGCTCCCGCCCCCACGAGTCTCACTTCCCCTACCGGAGGAATACTTCATTGGCTCCTCGACAAACAAGGATTAGCACCTTTTTACCGTCAGGGGATCCATTCTGAGATCACACACACTTACCGCCTCCTGGACCTGTCGGATCCGGCCCTTGGAAGACCTTCGGACCTGTTGGCTCTACTGAACTCAGAGGTCCTCTCTCCTGGTTTTTCTACCTCGGTGGGACCTCCCTTGGGCACTGATGTGGCTAGAGACAGCCCGTTTCGAACCCCTGCGGTTCACCGTTCTGGCCCGGACACGTGTTGCTTCCTGGCGCTCACCATGGCTTCCGCATGAGCAAGCTGCTTGCACTCTCGGCTCGCCCCGCAGGTGGGCAGTCAAGCCTTTGGCTCAGCGCTTCTTCTCACCGGCCCGTCCTTCAGGCCAAGAGCCGGCCTTCCTCGGCTGCGCTCCAGACGCTGACCTTACGTCTGTTTCAGAGGTCGACTGACCCCTCGGGTCGCGTCCACAGGACCCAGTCCGGGCACTGCAGAATTCCTGCGTCGCTCACAACCATGCCGTCGGAGGCGTCCCCGCCTCTTCCTACGTCCTTCCCCAGGCAGGCCGGGTCTCGGCCTAGACAGTTCGCCCTGACTGGGGTAGGCGACTTGTTGGCCTTCCAAGATCTCTCCCCAGACAGGGATAGATGGTTACAGTTCCGGGCGCATGAAGTATGAGCAGTAGCTATCAGAGTGCCCTTGACCGCTACGGCTTGGTTAAAGTCATAGTGACGGCGGTAGGCGGGCGTGCAGACTCCTCCTTCGCCCTCTTCTACCTCCGCGACCTATCCGGCCAGCGTGACTCCCTGGCCACGGTGGGTGACTGCTCCGCGGCCCAGCACTCCCTCCGCGCGCCGCAGGCGCATAGGCACTTCTTAACTGAAATCGTCGGGAGTGCTCCTTGCGGGCCGGCGGAGGGTTTAGGTACAGGGGGTTGAGTGTCGGCACCCTCCTCCTCTTTACGATTCTTCCATATAGTAATGCCATCGGTAATGTATTTTGAAAAAACAAATGAATTTTTTTTCTAAAATGTATTTTTTTGAAAAATACTTACCGATGGCATTACTCGGATGGCCTTCCCACCTGCCCCGCTTGCCTCCTTGGCTAAGTGTTTTGGCTAAGCGTGAAACTGAGGTGAGTTCCCCACACGCTTGCCGGTATAGGTTGGTAAGGGGAGGCCACCCGGGCTCCTATTCTGGGATCCCCGGTGTCTCCTCCCCAGTTGTGTAGGGGACACAACTTTGGGCTGAAATCGTTAGGCTATAGAGTGTATTCCATATAGTAATGCCATCGTAAGTATTTTTCAAAAAAATACATTTTAGAAAAAAATTCATGTTTTGTTGTACCTGATGCGTCGTATGCTCGCCTTAGCTTGGCGAGGCCCCACGTGCCCGCGCCCACTAGCTGTTACGTTGATAGATGTTGCAGGACCAGACGCTTACTTGCAGGCTTGTTCCTTGTTGTTTTGTGCCATTATGTTGCGAAGGCTCGCCTTATCTGGTCAGGGTCCCACAGGCCCTTGCCCGCATGCCTCCATGTCTGTTATGTGTTGCAATTGCCAGGTACTGACCTGCACGCGATGCGGAGGGTTCCAATGGCTGTCGGACAACCACAAGGTCTGTCTCCCCTGCACCGGATGCGCCTCTGACCACGCTTGCGACACCTGCTCCATCTGGCCTGAGTTGCGCTGGTCGCAGTTATGGAGTTTTTACAGACGCGAGTGACCGGCACCAGTGTGTGATCCTACTCCAATCGAGGCGCCATCCCCCATGCCCCAGTGACCGCACAAGACAGCACCGGCCTTGTGGAACGGACGCCACACCGGACGCGTGCGCCAGCGCTCCTAGCAGGACTGCTCTCAACGTGATCGCTTCCAGGAGGGAGCCCGCCCGGACAAAGCCTGCTGGTTCCTACGGGGAGCCTATTTGCCCGCAGAGAGCCTGCATTAAGCCCGGCTCGGAGAGACGCGCCACGCGCCGTCCCATGTCCGCTGTCAGTCCTCGCTCATCTCCGATTGGAAAGCCCGCTGACTCTTACAGGGAGTCATTTAGCCGGCAGAGAGCCCGCCTCACTGAGCCCGGCTCGGAGAGACCAGTGACGAGAGAAGAGCGCGACCACACCGCCCTTGGGGATGCACGCCGTGCCGGACACGGAAGCCTAGCGCTCCTAGCAGGACTGCATTCAACGCAACAAGCTCCCCGGAGGGAGCCCGCCTGGACAAGCCCACTGGTTCTTACAGGGAGCCATATAGCCGGCAGAGTGCCCGCCTCACTGAGCCCAGCCTCCTGGGACGCGCCGCGCGCCATCCTGTGTCCACTTTCAGTCCTTATTGTCTCTACTCAGAAAGCTTGCTGACTCTTACGGGGAGTCATTAGCCGGCGGAGAGCCCACCTCACTGAGCCCGGCTCGCAGAAACCAGTGTCAACTCGCACGAGGACTTCGGGCAGTTCGGAGCCCTCCCACTCCTCCAGCAGCTCCAGACACTCGCGCTCACCCGTGGACGAGCTCAGGATGGACCGCGGTGTGCGTCACTCCAGCGGACGCAGCCCTCGACCAAGTCTTGTGCTTCGGTTCCGCAGCCGTCTCCACGTTGTCTTGTTCTGCTTGCCTCACCCGCCGCGTCGCCTGGCACCTTCGCCACTTCGGCGCTTGAGTAGGAGCTCTCAAAAGTATGGTATGGTACGGTATCTCCAAGGCGCACATATCCATCTAATTAAAGATGCTCAAGGCGCCGCCATAGGGATGGAAGCTGAAGCTTTGAAAGCCTGCTGCTAGTTAAGCGCTACTTTATGTGCAAACCTCCACCCAGCTATTAACCGGAAGCAAAGAAGGTCCTGCTGCCCCCAATGGTGCTTTGTGCAGAGCTGCCTTGTCCTGCGCGGACAATTGAGCCTAATAGCAGCCGACGGGATTTGCCATCCAGCACAGCACCGAGAGCTCAATCCTGCCCGTCGATCGTCAGAAGGGAAATAGGCCAGGCAGGGGTTCACCACTCCCGGTTTTAGTGAGGCCTTGGAGCTCGGCCCTCCCTGCAAGGATTGCGTTGGGTCGCATGGAAGCCCTCCTGGCAGTAAGAGGACCCAGGCAGCAGAAGCGGGGAAAGGATTTCAAGACGCTGACTTGGTAAGCCGCATGTTATGTTTTCAGGGTCCAGTGATAGAGAGTGGCTATGACAACTTCCTTCAGGAGAGGACCGGTGTGGTCAGTTCGAGGTGCCATCATATGGAGAGTTCTCTTAGATGGCGGAAGCACAGACTTACCAAGGGTTCGGTCTTCGCGTTTGAAGGAACGGTCACTGCATGTGGAGTCTACACGTGGCAGGGACCGTATGCGTGTTGACGTCTCGTCTCCTCGCTCTTCACCATCGGGTCGGAGGACTAGTTCAAGCGTCTCGCGCCAACGGACTTCGCCGCGGCAACGGACTTCAGAGTTTCCAGCTAGGTGCAGCAGTTCCTCGGTCCAGTTGGGCAGCCGTCGCTCCACTCGGGAGACGCAGGTTCGACGACAGTGGGACGGCACACAGCAGTTACTGCTCTCGTGATGATGTCTCATCTTCCCTCTCCTCTTCGCCGACGGCGGACAAGTTCGAGCGTGGCGCGGCACGGACCTCATCTAGACGGCTGGGCTTCGGAGACTTCAGCTAGGAGCTCAGACCTTGGGACCAGTTGGCAGGGATCGTGCGGCCGCAGGTGCATTATGACCTCAGCACCGGGCTCTCGGGCTTCCTTGGACGGAGGTGCCTTCACGGGGACTTCGACGCAGCTGCCGGCGAACTGCACCAGATCGCTGAGTCGTTGGCAGGGACGGCGCTTACATGGAGATGCAGCTTCAACGTCAGCGGCGGGACCACTTGTTTGATGACAGATGGATGGAGGCAGCGTCCCGGGGACACCGAGACGACCACATCTCAGCGCATGGCGGATGATGAGAAGGCGTGCGGTCTGATGAGGACACTGACGCATCCGCACGGGTGAACCGCGGCAGATCGCCTGACGGACTGAGGGGGGTTGCTCTTACCCGAAGTGAGCGGCGGATCCACTCCCACTCGATTGTCTTCATGCCCTCCCACTACAGCAGCACCTTCTGCTCCATTGGCGTCCGTCTTCCGGAGACGTAGCTGCCCCGGTGCCCGTGACTCCGATGCTTTGTCCCCTTCTGCGGCCTTGGACGGACACTTCGTGGCGCGCTTCGGGTTGTCCCCTTGCCTCTAATTCCCCTCAGCTTCCCTTTGCATCGATGCTAGTCTCTCCAGGTGGGGGCCTCACCTGCTACCGCAGTTTCTCACGACGCCTGGCCCGGACTTCCAGAGCTGGCGGACAGACACGTCAACTGGTTGGAGCTGCAAGCGGTCTAACAAGCCCTCATCGCGTGGGATGCACACCTCCAGCGCCAGGAGCGGCGCATCCTCTTAGACAACGCGACAGTGGTGCCTACTTTCAGAAGCAGGACGGTACGCGCTCACCCGACCTGTGCATGCTCCTCTACCGTCTGATGCACTGGGGCGAGGGCCGCAGCTTCCCCCCGAGCTCGACACATCCCCTGCCACCTGGACGTCTTGGCCGACTCTCTCTCCCGGCGTGGCCGCTGCTACGCACGGAGTGGACGCTACGCTAGGACTTCGTGCAGATGATCTGCGCTCACTGGGAGACGCCTAGGATCCACCTGTTCGCCACGAGGAGGAATCTCCAGCTTCCCCTCTTCGTCTCCCCGATTCCAGACCCCTTTGCCCGGGCGGTTGACGCGCTCTCCTTCCCGTGGGACGGCCTCTTCGCGTATGCGTACCCCCCGACGGCCTTTGTTCCCAACTCCCTCCTCTCCCCTCGAGAATGCAATGCGGTCGTCTTGCTGGTAGCCCGGTCTCCTGGAACCGGTCTTGGACCTTCGTCCTCCTCAGCCTCGCCACGGCCCCCCCCCCCCCCCCTGCTGCTGCCCGCGCCAAGCACGGTGCTCAGGCAACCCGCCAGCTGCTATTCCACCCGTGCCCAGACCGTCTCCGCCTCCACACCTGGAGTTGGTGCGGCAAGCCCTCACCGATAGAAGCTTTTCGACTGCAGCAGTGGAAGCGATCGCTACAGCTCGCAGACCCTTGACCAGGCACGTCTACGAGGGGAGATGGCGAGTGCTGTGCTCCTGGTGCGGTGACCAGTGCTTCTTCCCCACCTAACTGGCGTTTCCCCAGCTCGTGGACTTCTTCCTCTGGCTCTTCGGAGACCAAGGGTTGGCCCTGTCGCCTTCAGGGGGCACCTGTCCATGTTTGTACCGGCACCTCGGCCTCCCGGACCCCGGCGCCTGCTAAGACATCGCCGACCTGATGACTCACTTCGGCCTGCAGCGTCCAGTACCCGCTCGCTCATTCCTCGCGGGGACCTTCCTGGGTACTGGCATGGCTTAACTCTGCCAGCTTCGAACCGCTGCCCTTGGCCTGCTTCGCGGATGTGACTCGTAAGACATGCTTCCTGTTGGCTCTCCCCACAGCGGCCCGAGTAAGTGAACTGCACGCGCTGTCAGCGCGCCCTGCCCTTGAGAGCAGATCGTTCCATGCAGCTCCTCACGGACCCTGCCTTCCTTGCCAAGACTAGGTCTCCTCTGACCGCGCCACAGGTGATCACCTTACGGCTGCGGCGAGATACGAACTTCCCTGGGAGACCAGGCAACAAGATCCTGTGCGCGCCCTTCGCGTTACCTATGCCGATTCAAAACCGTCCGGAGAGGACGCTCGCGCCTCTTTCTACCATTAAACCCACGCAGAACTGACATAACAGCCCAGACGATATCTTCCTGGCTACTCTGAGTCATACGGTCTGCCTACCAGGACCTCTTCCCATAGGGAGCAAAGAGGCTTAGGATACGCGCACACGAGGTACGAGCCATGGCCACGAGCGTCGCATTCGACCGGAACTGCACTGGCAAAGACATCGTGGCAGCCGTGGGCTGGCGGGCAGAATCGACCTTCGCCCGCTTTTACCTCCGGGATCTGGCAGGCCAGCGAGACTATCTCGTACTGGTGGGAAACTTCACCGCAGCGCAACACTCCCTCCCGGCGCCACAGGCGCCGTAGGTGCAGACTTAGCTAAAATTGTCGGGAGGTTGCGGCAGGGAGGATGGCTCTAACTATAGCCCTTTTGCGGGGGTGTTTTTGGGCGCGGCACCCTCCTCCTTATCGCAATTCTTCCACAGTCATGTCATCGGTAATTTTTTTGAGGAAACAAATTAATTTTTCTCTAAAAGGTATTTTTTTCGAAAAATACTTATTGATGACATGACTCGGAGGACCCTCCCACCTGCCCCGCTTGCTGCTGGTGAGCTAAGTATACTGACTGTTTGGTCACCACGTGACTCGGAACCGGATGGTCAGGAATGGGAGATAACTCTCGGCCCCTCTAGGGGTTCCCTGAGTGCCTCCTGGGTTGTGTGGTAACACAAGGGGTTCTTAGGCTAAAATTGAGTAAGTAGTAGACACTTCCACATAGTAATGTCAACGGTAAGTATTTTTTTTAAAAAAGACCTTTTAGAGAAAAATGAATTTTTCCCCCCCGCTCAACCCTTATCATTCGGAATACACCAGTGTGTGAAATAAGTTTGACTAAAATAGTTCAAGGGTAGTGCCAGAATAACTTGGCACCTCTAGGCGCCAAGCTATTCTGGCACTACCCTTGAACTATTTTAGTCAAACATTGGTCTATATCCTTAGCTGTATGTAGCTTGCATATGGCAGTGTACAAATTTGATGCTTTTAGCCTCAGTATATGGGTTAACTCCTTTACTGCTAGGCGTGACTGTATTTATGAAATCTTCGTTAATTCAATGTCAGAAAGCCTAAACCATCCCAGGATCATGGATACAAAGTGGCGCCAGCAAGAGGCATAGATCCTCATGAGCTCCTGCAACTGCGTGGTCTAATGACGATCTATGTCTCACAGTTGGAGTGTGGTCATTTGTTCTCATCAGTAAAGGGGTTATAAAGGTCATCAGTGAGATTGACATTTTTATACTTTTAGCAGAGAAATGCGTTTGTTTCATTTAATTTTCATTTTATTTATGTACTTTTGCTCCCAGCGCCCCCAAGTGAGGAACATTTACTGCAGAACACCCTGTGGCCAGAAATCCACAAACTGTATGGACACGGTTACGAAGTCTTTGCTCTGGCAGCTGACCCGGCTGGAAAACTACTGGCTTCTTCCTGTAAAGTAAGTTGGCACCAGTCAGTTTGTATTATGATTAATTCATTTGGCCCCAATGCCCTACGGCAGGAGAGGGATTGACCGTGATAACTCAAGGGTAGTGCCAGATTAGCTTGGCGCCTGCAGGCGCCAAGCTAATCTGGCACTACCCTTATCATGGTCAATCCCTCTCCTGCAACTGGTACATAGTTATTAGGCAACACCTCCAAAATTTGTGAAATGTGGCTGTGGGGTTAATGGGTTAAAGTAAAATAAAGTTTCTTACTGGCAGGTGGCAGGAGGGATGGTGTTGGATACATTTGTGTATGTTTGTTTTGTCATGTAATTTAGTTTGGTTGTACATGTCTTATTTTTTTGTATGTGTTTTCAAAGGCATCAAAGGCAGAGCATGCTAACATTTTACTGTGGGACATGGCCACCTGGCAGAAGGTTGCCTCCCTTGATGGCAGCTCATTAACGGTTGTGCAGATGGCATGGTCTCCGTCAGGCCGTTATCTGCTGGCTGTATCGCGTGACAGGACGTGGTCGCTCTATCACTGTGCAGGTAAAAAACACATTTATGTTGGTAATGTCCAGATGTGATCAAAACGGTCACACCTAGAGAACTGTTAAAAGCACACTACACCCTTTGCATTGATGCACAGAGAATCTTGTCATGTTTTTTAAACATGCCTGCAGCTAATTTCATTGGTGATCTGGTAGATCGATACGTTGCCAAAGGGTCATAATTCGTCAGATGACTCCATTGGTAACTGGAAGTGAGCTGCAGTCAGTTGGGAGCTTTAACGGTTTCAGCCCTGATACATCACAACAGAAGATGGGTCGATTATGATAGTTCAAGGTTGGTGCCAGAATACCTTGGCGCCTTAGGGTGCCAAGCTGTTCTGACACCAACTTTGTTTCCTCAAAATCCATTACCGATGGCATTACTGTATGGAATATACCCCTTAACTTACCTGATTTCAGCCTAAGCACCCTTGTGTACACCTACCCAACAAGGGGCATAAGAGAGAAAGAGTTGTAACCAAGTGACCGGGTAGTCTCCCCTCCCTCCATCCGGTCATGCGCCGTATATTCCCGCCAGTTGTACCCTTTGCTTCACGATGGACGCTCACCGGCTTCAGCCTCTCTCGTTTTTGGATTGGTTCTTTCTTCTCTGCCTCCCTTAGTGGCTTGTCGATGGCGAGGTAAGGCCTTGGGTTATGCCTACGAGTAAATAGGCCACTTACTTTCTCGTTGGCACCTCCCTTGGAATTTTTCGGTTTGTTTGTGGGCTTAGCCCTCGACCAGTCATGAGTACTGTTCACGGGCCTTTTCGTGTAGCGGGTCCACGTGTTGTTTAAAAATGGCGTCTGCTTTGTGTTGCAGCGTACAGCTTCGCACCTGCAAGCGTTGCAAGGGCTTTCAGTGGCCTACGGACGACCATAAGCTGTGTCTTCCTTGCTATGGCTGCTCCTCTGCTCGTTCCTGCGCTATTTGTGGTCACAGCTTTGGGAATTCTATCAGCGTCGCCGCCCCGGGGCTACGGAATCTGCCACGCTGATGGAACAAGACAGGTCAGTGCGTAGCATTGTTATTCCGGTAGCCCCCGCCCCCCTCAAATCTCCGCGCCGGCGGGCGACTTCGGAGATTGTGGGGCCTTCTTCTCGGCGGTTGATGGACTCAGTCCCGTTTCGCCCTCACACAGTGATAGCCAGTAGAGTCCAACCAGTCTCGCATGGCCCTTCGCAAGGGGTGGCTGAGAGACCTATGCCAGTCTCACATGGTCCTCCGCAAGGGGTGGCAGAGAGACGGGGCACGCGGGACTCCCTCCCGCCTTCGCTAGCTTCCCGTCGACACTGTCCGTCAGCCTCTGCCCGCTCTTGCAGGCTTCCGTCTTCGGACTGGCGCTCTTTCCCGTGCCACCTCAATAGGAGCCCGTCCCCGCGATGTCGGTCTCCTTCCCCCAGAGCTGTCAGGGCTCCCGGCCGTATCCGGTCCCTCGTGCCCCTCGGACTTTCGTTTGTCTCAGCAGCTCGCCCAGCCCTAGGAATAGGCCCTTGGCGCGTCGGTTTGATGCTTCCCCTCGGTCCTTGACTTTGGAGCTTCTTCCTTTATGTGTCGGCCGTACAGGAGCCCCGGTCAGCTCTACACTGGTGCCCGGTTCTCGACAGCGCGCGCATTTTGCTAGCCTTCGACTTCCTTTAGCTCGCCAACGTTTGGACGATGGTTCTCCACATCGGAACACAGTTGCAGTCTCTCCTGTGGTCGGGACGATGACGTTCTCAGCTTATTTCCGGAGGACTCCGCTTCTGCCATTTTCTCACTGGATCCTCGCCCTCGCAGTGCTTGGGACTTGGATGCACGGGGGGAAGGGGGGGGGGGCCGTCGGGTGCGACAGACACTTCGCGTGCTCTAGACGAGGCAGCGGGGTTGATTGCAAAGATTCTTCCTTTGGAGGGCTGCCCTCTGTCACCCCCACTCAAGAGGAAAGCTGCAGCTTCGGTGGACGTTCCTCTACGAGCGAAGCGTTTTAAGACTCAGCCTCAGGGATCTGATGGATGCGACTTAGGGATCTGATGGATGCGTTTAACGAACACCTCACCCTAGGCATGCTCCGTGATAGAGGTTTCTTCGCCGATACGCGGTGGCCTTCCGGCGTCGATATCAAGTTTCGGCAGGCGTGGTACGCGGGACATTCTCAAGCTTTTGCCTGCCCCCTTCCAGCAGTGGACCCGGAGGCTTAGTTGCAGGCCGGGGGCAAGGTTCCTGCCTGTCGGTTTTTTCCTCGCGGACTGGAGCACACTGCTACCCTGGTGCGTAACTCTCTGGCGTGTGCGGGTTTCCTGGACTTGGCAACTCAGGCGGTGGTGAGAGGTATAGGAGATTTTTGGGAGCGGCCAGATGAGTATTGTCTTCGCGACGTTCACTCCATCGCCATCACAGCAAATCACGCAGTTCACTACGTTGCGACTAATTCCTTGGCGGATGCGGCGAATTGGGACCTCATGAGATGGGATGCCGTGCTGAAGGGCTGTCCGGGCATCCCTGCGACCTCCGTGGCTCAGCTGCGCCGTGCCGCCCATTGGGGGTTCCTTTCTCTTCAGTCTCACTTGGCAAGAGGTTCGGGATTCGACTAAGGACCTTTGGCCCAGTGCCCCTAGATCGAACCCGGCCCCCGACCCAGCGCGGGGACAGGGAGCTGGCACTGCAGAGCTTCAGACCTTCCACCTGCATGGTTACCAGGTTTCCTCCCCGTTCTGGACCATGGGCTCCCTTTGGTAGAGCCCGTCCCTCCCAGGCAGCGGCCCCCGCCTGGCCTTGGGCCTCTTGGAGGCCTGGGCGCGGGAGGGCCCAGTGTCTTCTCTCTGATGCTGCCCCTGCCGACCCCTCCAGGGCCTCCATTCAGCGGGAGGCTTTTGTTGCACAGAGACGCGTGGCGTTCGCTGTTGCCGGAGGACCCTTGGATTCTTGCCACGGTCTCGGAGGGACTTCAGATTTCGTTTGTGAGTCCCCCTTTGTTGAGACATTCGCCACTGTGGACAGACATGCCATCCGATCGAGACAAGGCGGAGGCACTTCTAGCGGAAATCGCAACCCTTCTTCGGAAGGCAGCCACGGAAGTGGTGGCTCGCCACGACTCACCGGCATTCTACAGCCAGCTATTCATCGTCCCGAAGCGCGGGGGCAAGTGGCGCCCGATCATCGACCTCTCCACCCTGAACAAATTCATCCTCGCACCCTCCTTCAGAATGGAAACGGCAAGAGCCCTGCGGGCGTCAGTACAGCCGTTGGACTTTGCGGTCAGCCTCGACCTCTCCGACACGTACCTACATGTTCCCATGCACCCTGCTTCACGTCGTTACCTTCGCTTTGCCCTCGCCGGCTTCGTCTACCAGTTTTGGGCTCTCCCCTTCAGTCTCAACCTCAGCCCATGGATTTTTACTCGGATCATGGACGCAGTCGTCGCAAAGGCCAGGCGGGATTCCTCAAGCCTGATGTCCAACTACCTTTACGATCTGCTCCTCAAGAACCAGGACTCAGTCGCGCTGGCGGCAGACAGAGACATACTTCTAGCTCTACTTCGACGTCTCGGATTCTTCCTTAACGCCGGCAAGTCGGACCTGGTCTCTTCGTGTCACTTCATCCACTTGGGAATGGAGTTCTTGACTGACCTCAACAGAGTTCGTCTCCCAGAGCCTCAAATTTTAAAACTATCAGCCATGGTGCAGCAAGTTTACAATGCGGAGACGCTTCCGGCCCAGACTTGGCTCCAGCTTCTAGGCCTCATCAGCGCGGCAGCGGACTTGTTACCACTGGGCAGGCTTTACGCTCGACCGCTACAGCTTCATCTCCTGCTCCTCTGGCGCCCATCTTCGGGAGATCTCCCAGCGCCGGTTCCGGACTCGTTTCTGATCAGACCTCACCTACTCCGTTGGTCGGACCGTTCCTGGTTGGCGATGGGAGTCCCTCTCTCTACCCCTCCCCCGACATTCTCCATTTGTACGGATGCTAGCCGCCAGATCTGGGGGGCCCATTTGCTGCCGGAATTCAGCACCGTATCGGGCCTGTGGACGGCACACCTTCGAGACCGACATATCAACTGGTTGGAGTTGAAAGCGGTGTGGTTAGCCCTCATCCATTGGGAAGCGCGGCTTCAGGACCAGGAGGTCCTGATCTTGTCTGATAACGTGACGGTCGTGGCCTACATCCAGAAGCAAGGTGGCACTCGGTCGCCGACCCTCTGCATGCTGCTCTACCAGATCTTCCTCTGTTCCTCTGGTGCAGGGATCACGG
This sequence comes from Semisulcospira habei, assembly GCA_036245525.1. Taxonomy (NCBI): domain Eukaryota; kingdom Metazoa; phylum Mollusca; class Gastropoda; family Semisulcospiridae; genus Semisulcospira; species Semisulcospira habei. The sequence continues at coordinate 212,511,612 of BTPG01000002.1, read as the reverse complement.
CATGTCACTCCGAGCGCGTCACATCCCGGGACACCTGAACGTTCTCGCGGACTCCCTCTTGAGGCGGGGACAACTTCTCCACACCGAGTGGTCTCTGCGGCCGGACATCTTCCGCATGATCTGCACTCATTAGGAGACCCCCATGATCGACCTATTTGCGACCAGATGGAACAAGCAGCTCCCGCTCTTCGTCTCCCCCATTCTGGACCCTCTCACCTGGGTGCCACCTGCGTTGTCGTTTTGTTGGGAGGGCCTCGTAGCCTACGCATACCCTCCCTCAGTACTTGTACCCAAGATACTGCTCAAGCTTCGGGATGCAACACGGTCCTACTGCTCGTCGCTCTGTTCAGTTGGAACAGGACGTGGACGACGGACCTTATGAGTATCGCCACCGAACCACCTCTTCGGCTTCCCACGCCTCGGACGATGCTGAAGCAGCCCCAACAGAACCTCTTCCACCCCTGTCTGGAGAGACTGCTGCTTCACTGGCGGTTGTCAGGCAGGCCCTTGCAACCCGAGGTTTCTCGGATGATGCAGTGGAGGCGATCACTTCAGCCGGCAGACAGTTCACCCTCAACGTGTACAAAGGGAAATGGAGTGTCCTACGGACCTGGTGTGAACCCAGACATCTGGACCCCTCGGCACTGACTACTCCGCAGCTCGCTGAGCTCTTCTTGTGGCTGTTTCATAAAAAGAACTTGGCGCCGATTACCATTCGCGGTTATCTCGCCATGGTGGCGGACACCTATCGTCACTTAGGCCGTCCAGACCCTGGAGCGTGTTAAGACCTCTTAGACTTGATGTCCCATTTCGAACTCCAACGGCCAGTCACTCGTTCCCTCGTTCCGTGCTGGGATCTTCCTTGGGTCCTGACATGGCTGAACTCCAGTCGCTTCGAGCCTCTGCGTCATGCCAGCCTCACGGACGTGACTAAAAAGACCTGCTTCCTTCTGGCCCTCACCACAGCTGCCAGGTCAGCGAACTGCATGCCCTGTCTGTTGACCCGGCCTGCTTGCAGTTCAGGACGGACGGTTCGGTTCAGCTTCTGACCAACCCCTCTTTCTTGGCCAAGAACAGGCTCCCTTCGGCCATACCCCAGGCGTGGAGTCTTCGGCCTCTTACAGGTTTCGACCGGTCCCAGACATCACGACTGCAGGACCCGGTCCGAGCGCTAAAAGTCTACCTGCGCAGGGTGCAGCCCTGGAGAAGAGGTCACTCCCACCTCTTCCTGCCCTTGGCCCCAGGCCAGGCCGATATTTCCCTCCAGACGATCTCATCTTGGTTGTGTTGCACTATTCGTTCCGCTTACAATGATCTGTCCCCACAGGTGGCCAAGACTGTGGATACGGGCTCACAAAGATAGAGCGGTCGCTGCCAGCGTCACGTTCCACCGCAACTGCGCAGTCAGAGACATCGTCACGGCAGTCAGTTGGAGATCAGAGTCCACCTTCGCCCTCTTCTATCTCCGGGATCTCTCCGGCCAGCGGGACAACCTGGCCCTCATTGGAGATCTCTCGGCAGCGCAACACTCCCTCCGTGTGCCGCTGGCACCTTAGGTAACCCTTAGCTGAAATCATCGGGAGGTTGCCCCTCGATGCTAAGCTTACAGCCGCGATGGTTCTGGGGGCGGCACCCTCCTCCCTTTCGCCATTCTTCCATACAGTAATGCCATCGGTAATGGATTTTGAGGAAACAAATGTATTTTTCTTTAAAATGTATTTTTTCAAAAAATACTTACCGATGGCATTACTCAGAGGTCCCTCCCACCTACCCCGCTTGCCATCTCTACGCAAAGTGTACAACTGGCGGGAATATACGGCGCATGACCAGATGGAGGGAGGGGAGACTACCCGGTCACTTGGTTACAACTCTCTCTCTCTTACGCCCCTTGTTGGGTAGGTGTACACAAGGGAGCTTAGGCTGAAATCGGGTAAGTTAAGGGGTATATTCCATACAGTAATGCCATCGGTAAGTATTTTTCGAAAAAAATACATTTTAAATAAAGATACATTTTAACTGTCTGGGTTGATCTTTCCCCTGAAATGATATGTAGTGTTCAGCAGACCATTCCCAAATTTAAGAATTTTGAACTTTTGGCCAAAATAGTTTTAAAAAATTATTCTGTTTCCAACTCATCACTTAATTAACCCTTATCATTCGGAATACACCAGTGTGTGAAATAAGACACTAAAATAGTTCAAAGGTAGTGCCAAAATAGCTTGGTACCTCTAGGCGCCAAGCTATTCTGGCACCATCCTTGAACTAAAGCCATTGGTCTATATCCTTATCTGTAAGTACTATAATGTAGCTTGCGTATGGCAGTGTACAAATTTGAAGCTTTTACCCTCAGTATGGTATGGGTTAAACAATTTGATAAGTTTTCCTTTTTTTCATTGCTAGAACAGATGAACACTTTGAGGTTTATGCTATGTGGGTACAAGGCTTCAGAGACAGGGGCAAGTAAGAACTGCTTTTGATGTAAGTGTTGTCCATTCTTATTTCAATTTTTAGGTGTGTTTTTTCCACCTCGGCCCCAAAAAGTTTTGGGTCAGCACAAAAAAACAGGGTTGGTCTGACAAACAAAAACAAAGTGTTTTCTTTTGCTGTTATGGACAATGATTTGTATGCGAATTAACTCAGTTAACTAATTCGTGACCAGTCGCATCCGGATGCATGTCATAAGCCACGCATCCTGATGCGGCTGGTTGCGAATGAGTTAACCTAATCATAACATTCACAACTGTGGGATGTGTCTATAAGTACATTGTACAGTGTACCAGCCATTGGAAATGGATCAGACATGACAGTTCTAGGATTGTGCCTGATTGTTGGCAATACTATACTGAAATGGAATGCAATACTATTCTCAATAACATTTCATGAAATTTGAATTCCGATTTTGACTCCCATCGTGCAGGCAGTCACTGGTATTGAAAACAGTACTGGTGGCTGCATGCTTAAGAGGGTTAACCCCTTGACTGCTACTGATGATACTGTTCTGCGGAAAAGCGTTTGGCGGAATAGACGCAGTTATGTGTCTTTTCCGTCAAGCCTTCTCATCAGTAGCAGTTTTCATCCTGATACACCCATTGCTTGAAATAAATTTGACTATGATAGTTCAAGGATGGTGCCAGAATAGCTTGGCACATGAAGTGTCAAGCTATTCTGGCACCACCCTTGAACTAAATCTATCTCTTAATCCGTAATGCAGACCCCTAGCTAAAAACTCAGAGGGGCAGGGCGCTGGCCACTTCAAAAAGGGCATCAGCTCACCGGAGGGGCACTTCACACTTTAAAAAGGGCACCAAAAAAAAAAGGGGGAGCTAATTCATCTATTAAGTCACGTGTGTTCAGTGACTGTGTCCCTTGACATGGACATCTTGTGCATTTCTTTCTGTATGTGTGGATACAAAATCAAGAGTAAAATCAAAACATTCACTACCCCGCCTCTCAACACTCACACATCGCCCACACAGTACATTAGGGGCAGAACGCTAATTATCCTACAACAGGCGTAAATTTTTATAAGCATCTGCAGCTTATCAGAATATACATCCATTGCAAAGGAAATTAGCTCTTTCTTCTTCAATTAGTTTTTGAAAGTAACAACAAGCAAACGTGCATATCTTTCTGTTTTTATATATAATCATCATGTATATAACAGATATAACAACGTTCTTAAGAGGCAACTGAAAAAGTCCTGACATTTAGCTAAAGGATTTTGTGAGCCAGAGCAGACGAATCACATCTCAAATCCACAGTGTACTGTTCAGCTGCTTAAACGCCAGTGTCTTCTATTCAATTTGGGTTGACCGTCCTACGGCACTATGTGTGATCAAGGGCCGATATCGTAACAGTCGCATATATAATCAGACTCATGAGACCCTGCGGAAGTAGGAGCGCAGTGGAATGAATCTATTCTTGCAAGCGATTTACACTGTAATGAGCCCCTGTGACTGTCGTGGTGTATGAAAATCTATGTCTCTTGCAAAAGGGAGGGACTGAATGCGGGATTGTTTGTTGTCTATACCATACGGACCTAAGACCTTTAATAAAGACACCCCGCCAACTCTATTTACACAAGCACTAATGATCGAAGCTAACACTCGGAATTCAAGTCACCTGCGTCCCGGAGCGATAACAGCTGCTAATTGCTCTTTTGTGTTTTGGAGAGAGACATTAGGTCAGTGTCTGTGTATAGTGTCAGCTGCCATTTCCTATCGCCTCTTTTGTTAATTTATTAGTAAAAACAGCTTGTCACCCTCTCAGTCGTCAAGTCTCAGTGGGTGTATAGCAGCAAGAGGCATAGATTGTCATGAGTCGCTTTTGTCCAGCTGTACTTATTATGCGCAGGTGTCAAGCGCTCATGAGAATCTATGCCCCTAGCTTAGTGTAGTGGAGCGGAGATGCAGGCGCCAAAAAGGCGGGCCAGGCGGTCAGTGGTCAGCTTTACAGTGATTGACAGCTTTAATGCTCACGAGAGGAGACACCGCAGTGCCAGGGTGCTAAGGAGGCCGAGAGGTCAGGCAGCGGACGGCCAGCAGACAGACAGCAGGATGGGCAGCGTACAGATAGCAGGCGGGCATTGTGGCAGGGAAAAGAGGGAAGCGGGGCACCCGACATTCCCGCCACGCTGAAACATGCTAGCTAGGGGTCTGTAATGTAACCTTCATAGGACAATAAGCAAATTTTTTAAACATCAACCTCAGAATGTAATGGGTTAAACATTATTGTGCTTGGAAATTTGTTTGTGAATACATTTTCTGTCACCAGATGGGTCTTATACCCGTGTGAGTTTTGTGGATAAGAAAACATCTCCTCATTCCCGTATCATTTGGGCCTGTGCATGGAGTCAAGATGAATGCTATTTCTTCACATCTTCAAGGGATAAAAAGGTAACAGCCCATTCTTACTTTACTGTCTGTGCATTATTACAAGCATACAGATTACAAGCAAATATTATGTACAAGCATTGTACATATTCTTATGCTTTATGAGACATGTTACTGGTAGCAGGGGGTTGCTACATGGACCGTTGTACAAGTACAAAATCATGCTTAGGAAGGACAAGTTGTGTTGTACTTGCCCTGTCTAAGCATGTTTCTTTCTTTCTATTATTATTATTATTTATTGGAAAGAAACATGGTTTGAAAGGACAAGTTAAAACACCTTGTCCTTTCTTAGCGTCTTTCTTTCTTGAGTATTAACCATAGCTGCCAACCCTGAGGCAACAAAATTCCTGAGTTGCCGAGACACACTTCACACATGACAGCCTGCGGACAGAAAATAAACATAACATATTCCGATATAATATATAAAAGAATATAATAATAATATATAAAAGAACATAATATTATATATGAAATAATATAATAATAACATAGGAAGGAGGGAGAGAGAGTGAGAGGGGCAATACACAATCCAGGGTGCAGTTGACTTGTTCAAGTGCAGAATTAATTATTCACAAATAAAGCACATGTTTAAAAAAATGTTTGCAGTCTTCTCATTTATTGCTGTCAAACTGTGAAGAGCAGAAACATTTTTAAAAAATCATAAAACTGAACTGTTTCTCACTCTCGGTCTTCTCATATATTAGGTGGTAATGTACATTTGTTTTCTCAAAATACATTACCGATGGCATTACTATATGGAATACACTCTAGCCTATAGATTTCAGTCTAAGCCAAGTTGTTTCTCCTACACAACTGGGGAGGAGGAGACACCGGGGATCCATGCATAGGAGCCCGGTCATGCGTCATAGGGCGAAAGCCCGGCAGTTTCACTTCTAGCTCGACCATGTACGGTCGAGTTTATGGTCTTACTCTGTTTTGCAATGGTTTCAGACTGTCTACCCGGAAGGTCTACGAAGGCAAGTGGAGGGTCTTCCAGTCGTGGTGTGCCACCCAGCGCCTCCCCCCCCCCCCCCCCCCCCCCCCCCCACGAATTTAACTACCCCCCAACTGGCGGAATTCTTCCTGTGGCTCTTCGACGACCAAGGCTTAGCACCTATTACCATCAAGGGTTATCACGCCATGCTGGCGGACATTTACCGCCACTTAGGCCTCCAGGATCCGGGCGCTTGCAAAGATCTCTCGGACCTGTTGGCTCATTTTGAACTCTGACGTCCAGTCTCTAGTTCCTCATACCTCAGTGGGACCTCGCCTGGGTACTGACGTTAAATCGGATCGCTTCGAACCTCTGCCTTTGGCACAATTCTCTGACTTGACCCGGAAAACATGTTTTCTCCTGGCCCTCGCCACCGCATCCCGCGTGAGTGAGCTTCATGCGCTCTCGATACGCCCGATGTGTTTGCAGTCAAGCAGATGGCTCCGCTGAGCTGCTCACCAACCCATCCTTCCTGGCGAAGAATCGACCACCCTCAGCTGTGCCCCAGATGCTGACCATGCGTCCACTCAGAGGAACGGATCTTTCCAGCAGTTCGCGGCAACAATATCCAGTCTGGGCACTAAAGATTTACCTGCGTCGAGCAAAGCCGCGCCGCCTCGGTCGCTCCCGCCTGTTCCTACCACTTTCTCCAGGCAGGCCAGATATTTCAGCTCAGACAGTCTCGTCCTGGCTGCGGTGGGTGATTTGATTGGCCTACAAAGACCTCTCCCCGGATGGGGACAAACGGTTACATATCCATGCGCATGAAGTTCGAGCAGTGGCCACTAGTGTAGCTTTTGACCGCAACTGCTCAATAAAGGACATTGTGACGGCAGTAGGCTGGCGTGCAGACTCCACCTTCGCCCGCTTCTACCTCCGTGACCTATCTGGCGGGCGTGACTCCCTGGCCTTGGTGGGCGACATCTCCGCAGCCCAACATTTCCTCCGCGCGCCGCAGGCACCTTAGGCACCTCCTAGCTGAAATCGTCGGGAGTTCCTTAGTGGGCCTGCGGGGGTGAACATAACTGAGGATAATGGGGCGGACCCGCCTCCTCTTCGTAATTCTTCCATATAGTAATGCCATCGGTAAAGTATTTTGAGAAAACAAAAGAATTTTTTTCTAAAATGTATTTTTTGGAAAAATACTTACCGATGGCATTACTCGGATGACCCTCCCTCCTGCCCCGCCTGCCGCCTGGGCTAAGCGTGAAACTGCTGGGCTTTCACCCTATGACGCATGACCGGATAGGGTGGTAAGGGCAGGCCACCCGGGCTCCTATGCATGGATCCCCGGTGTCTCCTCCTCCCCAGTTGTGTAGGGGACACAACTTGGCTTAGACTGAAATCTAGAGGCTATAGAGTGTATTCCCTATAGTAATGCCATCGGTAAGTTTGTTTTTTTTAAATACATTTTAGAAAAAAAATCATTTACAGCAGTCTGAGGTTTGCAAAACTTTGCATGTTGAGGATCATCAGTCAAGGCAGTGTCACAGGCTTTCAGTTTTTACTGTTTCTGATGTAACAGTCTCATTATTCTTTTTAACCATGTTTGCTGTTGCAGACTTGGCTTTCAGAAGCAAGTCTTTGCTAAATGACTGCTTGTGGCAGGCTCCAACAAGGCTTCCCTTGGCAATCATACTGTGACCGATGTTTATGTCTGCCCGGCACATTTTACAAAAGGCAAAGTGTTCGCCCTTTCTCGATTCGTCGATGTAAGGAAAGGAACGCTTGTAGTCTGGATGGAACTTCACCAACCACTTCTGCTTCTTTGGAGGCATGATTTTGTTAAAAATCGAAAATACCAATTGTGAAAATCGTTGAGCATGTGCTCCAGACCAGAATTCGAGGTAACCGGAACAAACACAGAATGGACGGAAATTTGCTGTGCATGCGTAATCAAGACTGGCTGTGGGTCCCCGAAAGCTTAGTGGTATAGTATAGCGGTAGCTCTCAACTACAGGCGCTTGACCCCACGCGGTACACCAAAATGCCTCAAATTTTAAAATAAAGCTTGAAAATATGAAATCGGGAGAAATGTACCAAAAAACGGAGAAACGGGAATTGAAAAAAATCGGGAAATTCCCGATAAAATGCATGTAAGCCAGATTACGGATAATCTGACGGTTCAGAGCTGATATTAAACATATAAAAGCATTGCTCAAGAAAACAAACAAACAAAAGAATAATCAGCTTCGAGAAGGATGGCTGATGATGCTGAAACCGGTATAGGAAACAGAAGGAACACGGTAAGCTATGATTAATCCATAAAGCCCTGAAAAACTAAACAAGATGTGGATCAACCATGATATTTCAAGGTTGGTGTCGGAATAGCTTGGTGCCTGTAGGCGCCAAGCTATTCTGACACCAACCTTGAAATCATGGTCAATGTAACACACGCAGACTCTCCCCGTTCGCACATACAGACTCAGCACAACAGACACATGCAGGAAGGTAAAGCGATCTGTACGGCTGTCAGAACAGTTATCGGTACGCCCTCCTTACAAAAATGACGCTGTAGCAAGCCGTCTTTCACTACAAACTGGTACGAGTTTACCCCACTTTTCTTGACCTCGCCCACTGCAGCTTTCTCAAACCAACCCTGTAATGACTCGTCTGCCTTCTGTAACTCAATGAGATTGTCAGGCGAAATAGCGTCAAGAGTTGAACTAGCCACACAGGGCAGCGCAGCCTTTTCCTCACCATCGCGCCTCACTTAGCTCTCGTCGCAACTGATGCGACTGCCTTGCGGGGAACATGAGCTCTCTTAATCGCCCCAAACATACCGATGAATGGCTCGATACCCTTCATGTTTCTGAGAATCAAGTCAACTACTGGCTCGTCAAAGACACAACAAATCAGATCCCTTGAGAAAAACGTAGTGTCAACCTCTATCTTAGCCAAACGAAAAGATTCTACCTTCCCTCCGAATGAAATCACTTTCTGCGTCTCCCCCGTGAACTGATCATCCCTAACGAGGCTACGTCTGACCCCTGCGGTCATGGCCCCTGAGTTGCGCAGAACAGAAACGAGAAATCCATTTACTACTCCGTCCACTAATGGTAGGTAACCACCTCTGTCAGCTGAGCACAAAACGCCCAGCTGAGGTTCCTCTCTGACTGGCACTGCAACGCTGGCCATGTGAGTGGGCTGCTCCACCCCATCCACCCAACCAGTATCGCTAGGACATTGACGAGTGAAATGACCATATACTTGACAAGTAAAACACTCGGTGCTTGAATTAGCAATACGACCACGTCCGTACCCACGCCCATATTTCTCTACCTGTGCGTAAGGATCCTGACCGCCAACGTTGTCACCCCTATCCCCACGTCGAAACCGGAAAGTACCTCTACCATTGAACAGGTGGGTCCGTCGCAAGGTATTGACATACCGTTGTCCCCCAGTCGTGTTAGCGGCGACTAACCTGACTGGCGGCGACTCAGTCCTACGTGCTAGGTTCTTCGCCGGATGTGCGAGCCGAAAAGCCTCCGCGTTCCGAAATAGCTCCGTGGTACTCTTGAGGTCATGTTCCCTCAAAAACACAGCAAGATCCTTAGAAATGCTACCAAGAACTGTTCCACCAAAATGAGATCAAACAATTCCTCGTACGTGTGGCCGATCTTGGACAGCTCAACCCAACGATTCCCCTGTCTCTGGCCGACAAGCTCTCAAGCGCTACCTGAATCCCTCCGCATCACACTGGAACTTCTGTAATAGATACCATTTCAAAGTATCATAATCTGCGTTAACCAAAACGTTTACTTACTTACTTACGCCTGTCACCCCTACCCGGGTATAGGCCGTCGACGAGAGACCTCCAGCGACTCCTGTCCTGTGCTTCTCCTTCGATTCTACTCCAGGTGGTTCCCAGTCTCTTGATGTCTGCTTGGAGGTCTCGACGCCAGGAGTTTCTCGGCCTACCTCTTTTCCTCTTTTCCTCTTTCCCTGGGGGTTCCATGACAATGCCTGCCTAGTGATACTGGAAGCTGGCTTTCTCAGACTGTGACCGATCCATCCCCATCTTCTTCGCCCAATTTCATTCTCTGCTGTTATCTGCTCTGTTCTCTCCCAGAGTCTGACGTTGCTGATCTTCTCTGGCCAGTGGATTTTCAAAATTCTTCTAAGGCAACTGTTCATGAAGGTCTGTACTCTGTTGACTGTGGTTTTTGTCAATCTCCAAGTCTCTGCTCCATATAGGAGAACTGCTTTTACATTGGAGTTGAAAATCCGGACTTTGGTGTGTTGTGACAGCTCTCTGGAACTCCACACTTTTTTCAACTGGAGAAAGGCTGCTCTGGCTTTACCAATTCGTGCTCTGACATCTGCATCAGTGCCGCCTTTTTTGTCTATGATGCTCCCGAGATAGGTGAAGGACTCCACCTCCTCCAGCGGGGTGCCAGCAAGCAAGACTGGTTCCTCCCTGGTTGCGTTCAGCCTCATTGTCTTTGTTTTCTGTTTGTGAATGGTGAGGCCCACTTGGGATGAGATGTCAGCAAGCCTCGTGGTCTTGTCCTGCATTTGTTGATGAGTGTGGGACAGTAATGCCAAGTCGTCTGCAAAATCGAGGTCGTCAAGCTGTGTCCACAGTGTCCACTGTATTCCACTTCGTCTGTGCTCTGTGGTCATCTTCATGACCCAGTCTATGGCCAGTAGGAAGAGGAACGGAGACAGCAGACACCCCTGCCTGACACCAGTTCTGACCTGGAGCTCCCTGGTGAACTGCCCTTCGTGGATCACGCGACATGTCATGCAATCGTAGCTGCTCTTGATCAGGCGGACAAGCTTTGTGGGTACACCGTAGTGTCGTAGGAGTTTCCACAGAGTCTCTCGGTCCACACTGTCAAATGCTTTCTCATAATCCACAAAGTTGACGTACAGCGGGGAGCTCCACTCCAGAGACTGTTCCACGATGATGCGGAGAGTGGCGATCTGGTCTGTACATGATCTGTTCTTCCTGAATCCTGCTTGCTGGTCTCTCAGCTGGGGGTCAACGGAGCTCTTCATTCTCTCCAGGATGATCCTGTTGAAGACCTTTCCTGGTACTGACAGCAAGGTGATTCCTCTGTAGTTGGAACACTTGCTGAGGTCGCCTTTCTTGGGAAGCTTGATTAGGTACCCCTCCTTCCAGTCAGCCGGCATCACCTCCTCTTCCCAGATCTTTCCAAACAGTGGGTACAGCATCTCCACTGTTGTCTCTAGGTCTGCTTTCAGAGACTCCGCTGGGATGCCATCTGGGCCTGCTGCTTTGCCATTCTTCAAAAATGCCACTGCTCTTCTGATCTCTTCCCGGCTGGGTCTGTCACAGCTGATGGGTAGGTCGGTCTCTGCCGGCTGGATGTCTGGGGGGTCGGGTGGGCTAGGTCTGTTCAGTAACTCTTCAAAATACTCGGCCCATCTGTCGAGTTGATCTGCTCTGTCTGCAATAGGCTTGCCTTCTTTGTCTTTTACTGGTCTTTCTGTATGGCCATACTTGCCTGACAATCTTCTGGTAATGTCGTAGAGCTGTTTCATATTGCCGCTGCCTGCTGCCTTTTCTGCCTCTGCTGCCAGGCTGTCTGTGTAGGCCCTCTTGTCTGCCCTGATACTCCTTTTCACCTCGCGGTTGGCTTCTGAGTATTCCCCCTGTGCCCTTACTTTGGCTGCTCTCGTGCGACTTTTGTTGACAACTGCTTTCTTCTGCTTCCTCACTTCTATCTTCTTCAAGGTCTGTGCCGACAGCCAGTCCTTGTGATGGTGTTTCCTGAACCCTACAGTGTCTTTGCAGGTTGAGTTCAGCGCCTCTCTAACTGCCTTCCACTGCTGCTCTGTGGTGGCCGCCTCCTCTTCATTTACTAGCTCCTGTAGCGCTTGAAACCGGTTGGACAGCACCAGTTTGAACTCTCAAAACGTTTAAGCTATGGAAATAACTCAAGGCCTGACCTTCCAGAACAAACGAAAGCAAAACGGGCCAGTTGGCAGGTGCCCAACTCAATGCCTGCGCATGAGCCTCAAACTGACACAGAAAAGCGTTACTGGAATAAACATTGGTAATCTAGGGAAGTTACGTACGCCCCAACCTACTGAATCACCATCTGGAGATGTCCTAGAACCTGCTTTTCGAGCCAACTGCAGCTGCAGCTCCCTATCTCTCTCTTCCCTCTCTCTCTGATACTCTATTTTTTTCTCTCTCACGGCATGTTCTTTTTCGGTTTTCTCTCTCTGAACTACTAGTTCTTTCTCGCCTTTCTCTCTCTCTCTCTCGTCTCTCTGTCTCTGAAGATCTAATTCTTTCTCGTCTCGCTGTCTCTGAAGATCTAATTCTTTCTCGTCTCTCTGTATCTGCACTTCTAGCTCTTTCTCCTCTCTCAGTTTCCAAATCTCTAATTCTTTCTCGTCTCTCTGTTTCTGAACTTCTAACTCCTCTTTTCAAAGGACTCTTTCTCTCTCTGACACTCTTGTTCTTTCTCTCTTAAGGCGTGCTCTTTCTCATCTTTCTCTCTATTAAAGACTCTCTCTCTCTCTCCCTTTCCTCTCTATCTTTACACTTCTTCACATAGTCAAAGAGCCTGTCCTCCTTGAGACCTAATCTTTCCCCTAATATAAACCTCTACTAGGTCCGACTCCATATCTATGGCAACAACTTCCAAAATCGGAAAAAAACGTAAAAATACAAAAACACAGAACAAATTTAAGAACAGAACTTAAAAGAAGGGCCACAGAAATGCCAACAGCCTATGCATAAGAAATAGCAACCTACTTGAAGACGTCCAGATGGAGTGAAAAAAAAAACGACAGACCAAAGAGCAAGGAAAAAGAATAGTACAAGCTATACAAAAGGAAGAAACAAGAACTAGCTCCTCGTAAGATCCAGAAACTACCGAAACGAGGGATCTTACCCCCTAGAATCGGAGAGGGGAATATCAATACAAACAAACAACCATCAACAATCGCACTCTATACTACAGTCCCTACGCAAGGACACAGACTATGTAATACTCTAATCTAACCTACCGCTAGCAAACAAAATTCAGCGTCACCACTGTAATGCATGCAGACTCTTCCCCAGTCACACGTACAGACTCGCAGCACAACAGACTCATGCACCGCCACTGACTCAGACGGGCGCATTCACGCGGTACAACTCAAACACTATTTCTGTTTCTTCTAGGCCCATTTACTCTTAACAAAACAAATAACGTAGACTCAAAAGATTCTTTACACTATATACATTTCTCACTACAAGAACGTCAACACCGCATACACATACACAACGTAAAAGCCAGGCTAGGTAATTGTCCTCACAATCCAACCTGTTTCACTGGTGTTATCGTTCTGTAACGTTCTGTCCTTCCACGTCTAGGCGTGTATTTCCTCATGTCGCACGCTTCTGAGTAGTCTCCTGTTTCTCGTACCGTGGGGACATCCTCCTGACTCGCTCCCGTAGTGCAGTCTCTGATGACCCGGGTGTCTACGCACCGGTCACTCACTCCTCGAGAGGTGAAATGACCTCACAACAGGTCCTCTGGCGGCAGCCTCCGTTGACTGACATCTCGGCGTCACGTTGCTCCACTCCACACAAAAACTCTGCACACAAAGTCCTGACATCATAACACTTGTAACACACACACAACTTGGATAATATAAGGTACCTTACATAACATGGCTGATAAAAGTAATTCTCACACATTCATTCACACACATGCTTCATAACACGAACTACTTCCTCAACACACCGTAAACTCTGTCGCTACACTAAAACGGACTATAACCTGACACTCTCGCCATACATTATTTCATACATTGGAAAAGACTATACATAAACCAACTGCATACTACCTTCACCAATCAATTAGGTATACACATCTCATATTCTTTAACTATCCCTGTTGGTAAATAACTAACTAGACAAATTACCAAATATTTCTACAAATTCCAAACCAACCTAACTAAACCATATCCACGCTATACAACCAAACTACGCTGCTCTAATGCATATTACCATTAACTCCGTAACTCTCAATAATACATAAACATCCCTGAAATCTAGGTCTCGGAGTGTTGGAATAGGGGCTAGGCTATCCCACACACAACCGTCCTTGCTGACAGCATAGCCCGTACTAACTACTCTCTGCCTCGGTTAGACTGAACTCCCGCCTAAAACTCCATGCAAAAAGCTTTTCTTATGATTGCACGTGACCTCGAGATACAGGGATAATTGTCACAAAACAAACCACTGACAAGACCATACCATACAAAAACCTTGTGTGAATGCTATACATGGGTATAGAGCTTCATCACAATCAATCTGTCTCCAGAACTGTGATATAGACCTCGGAGGATAACTACAAAAATGTGATAATTTCGTCCGCAGGGTGTAAGGAGTTAAACCCCTGAAAGAAACACGTAGCAAGGATACGTTGAAACAAATTGTCCTTTCTAAGCATGTTTCTTTCTTTGTTGTGTCTTTCTGGCTTCAGAGCTGCGCAGTAATATGGACCAGCACTCAAAAATCATGTCTAATAATAATAATAATAAAGAGCTTTTATATCGTGCAAAATCTCCAGGAGCAGTGGGCTCTAAGCGCATTACAAAACAAATGTATGTATGCAGATCTCAGAAAAAAAATGTCTGTGCTGGCCTTTGATTTTGGATCTTGCCAAAATCACTGACCAACACACGTATCCCGGCATGGTGTGTGACACTGACCTTGTGGCGGGGGATCCGTAAGGTCCAAAATCACAGACCATGACACATGGACGCTATGAATAGGTGGTGGTGTGGAGCCTGGAGGAAGTCTGCAAGTCTCAGCCACCAAAACCAGTGGCTTCTCTAGAGATGAAGGATTCCGTCACTGCTGTTGATGTGGCGCCTGTTACGCTTTCAGGTGGCAGGTAAGTCTATTTCAGTCTTACAACAGTGAACTTAGGACTGACATGGGTTTTTGTTGTTGTTGTTTGTTTGTTATCTGAAGTTTGCTGTATGGAGAGCCATTTACAGGGGTGGAGCTCTGCGCAAGGAAAGCAAAAAGACATTAAGTTCATTTTTGCAAAAAGTGAGATTTTATTGTAATACAATGAAAATCTTGCTTTTCACAAAAATGGACAACCCATTCAGCCCTGACGCACTACAGCAGGAAATGGGTCAACCATGATAATTCAAGGGTAGTGCCAGATTAGCTTGGTGCCTGTTGGCGCCAAGCTAATCTGGCACTGCCCTTGAATTATCATGGTTGATCCATCTCCTGCAAATCATGCATAGTCATTAGATGACACCTCCAAAATTTGGGAAATACGTGCTTAGGGCTGAATGAGTTGACAGGACTTGCTGTCTCTTGCCTTCACAGAGCAACATAGCAGAGCTAGGGATGTTCTTGCCTCCCCCCCCCCCCCCACCACTCCCCTAACACTGTTAGTAAAAAAAACAAATTGAACTAAATTGAAATGCAGTTATTAGATATATTTGGTAATTTTGTCATCATATGCTCACCCAACCCTGCAGCTGTGACAAAAACAGTTACCGACAGCCAAAAGGTTAATGGAAATCATCTGTTTAAACATGCGATGGCTACAGCACCAGATTGTGGAACACTGTCTTTGCATGATCACATCCCTGATGCTCTGCCCCGCTATTGTCCTCCCATGTGTAGTGGTATGCATTAACCCTTTATGTGTCGGTAGCGGTTTTAGTCACGATGTTTCCTGTAGGAATCATGACTAAAACTGCTACCGACATGCAAAGGGTTAATGTGGACTGAGTCAGCCAGTCTAAGCTAAAGTCTTGGCCTTCTGTCATAACATTAGGCTAAGACTTCGGCCTAGACCAGGATGACTCAGCTCACGTTCATGTCATAACAGTAGGCTGATGTAAGGCTTAGACTTATGTCCATACCACCGCAGATGTAGGGGTAACCAGTTTTTAGCAAATATAAATTTTTCTCTAAAATGTATTTTTTCGAAAAATACTTACCGATGACATTACTGTTAGGAAATGCCTCTTAGCTAGCACAATTTCAGCCAAAATTTGGTTGTGTACCTAAAGGCCAGGGGAGGCATCACCTAGTACCCATCCAGTCACGCGCCCAGTGGATTCCCGCCAGTCTGTTCGCTTAGCTGACTAGCGGCAAGCGGGGCAGGTGGGAGGGTCCTTCGAGTAATGTCATCGGTAAGTATTTTTCCCAAAAATACATTTTAGAGAAAAATTCATTTGTTTCCTCAAAAACATTACCGATGACATTACTATTAGGAAGAATAGCGAATAGCAGGTGGGTGCCGCGTATAACACCCCTAACCCCTGAATACTGCTAACGAGACCCGCCCTCCCCGGGGCAACCTCCTGACAATTTCATCTAAGAGCTACCTAGGGCACCTGGGGTGCCGGGAGGGAGTGTTGCGCCGCGGCGATGTCTCCCACCAGCGTTACGTTCTCCCGCTGGCCGGAGAGGTCCCTGAGATAGAACTGGGCGAAGGTCGACTCTGCTGGCCAGTCCACGGCCGCCACAATGTCTTTGACGGCGCAGCTGCGGCAGAAGGCGAGGCTTGCGGCCATGGCTCTAACCGCGTGCGCCCTGATGTTTGGCAGCGTCAGAGGAGAGGTTCTGGTAGGCGGAGCGTATAACCCATCGGTGCCAGGAGGAAATCGTCCAGGCCGAGATGTCGGGTCTCCCTGGGACAGAGGGAGAAAGAGGCAGGAGTGTCTCCTGCGTAGCGGCCTGGTCCGGCGCAGGTACACCCGGAAGGCTCTCACCCGGTCCTGCTGTCTGGTCTCCCGAGCCAGGCTTGGCTTCCTCAAAGGCCGAGTGGTGATCACCTGTGGGGCGGCCAACGGAGACCGAGTCTTGGCCAGGAAGGCCGGATCGGTCAGTAGGTGCACAGAGCCCTCTGTTCTGAACTGCAAGCAGGATGGGCGCGCAGAGAGAGTGTGCAGTTTGCCGACTCCGGAGTCGTGGCGAGGGCCAGCAGAAAGCAAGTCTTTCGGGTTACGTCGGCCAACCGCCCCCATGGGAGCGAATCGAAGTGGTCCAAGTTAAGCGACGTCAGCACCCAGGGTAGGTCCCATCGCAGAATCAGGCCTCAAGAGGCCGAAGAGGCCATCAGGTTGGCGCGGTCTTGCGGTCACCCGGGTCTGGGCAGCCCAATGGTGGTACATGTCGGCGATCCTGGCAAGGCAGCCTCCGCTGGTGATCGGTGCCAAGTGCTGCTGGTCGAAGAGCCAGAGGAAGAACTCGGCCAGCTGGGGAACCGTCAGATCCATGGTGGAGAGGCGTCGGTCATCTCACCCAAGCACAGGACTTGCCACTTTCCCTCGTAGACTCATCGGGTCGATTGCCTGCGGGCCGCAGCGATAGCTTCCACTGCTGCACTTGAGAAGCCTTTAGCGGTGAGGGCGTGCCGCACAATCTCCAGGCGTGGAGGAGGAGACGCTCGGGGCACAGGTGGTACAGCGCCTGCTGTGGTCGCGAGAGCATCGTGCGCGGGGTGGGGAGCCGCAGGGGGGGGGGGGGGGGGGGGGGGCGTGGCGAGGTTCAGGAGGTCCGAGGTCCACGACTTGGTCCAGCAGAATGGAGCCACCAGAACAGGACTGCGTTGCAAACCTTGAGCTTAAGCAGGACCTTGGGGACGAGCACCGTAGGCAGTAAGCATGCGCGACGAGGCCGACCCATGGGGTGGAGAGGGCATCGACTGCCCAGGTGAGCGGGTCTGGCATTGGGGAGACGAATGGGGAAAGCTGGCGAATCCACCTTGTCATGAAGAGGTCGATCATGGGGGTCTCCCACCCTGCGCAGATCATCCGAAGATGGCCGAACGGAGCACCCATTCGGTGTGGAGAAGCTGGCCGCGTCATGAGAGGGAGTCGGCCAGGACATCAGGTGGCCCTGGATGTGTCTCGCACGGAGAGAGATGCCGCGCACTTCGCACCACCGGAGAACCTGGTAGAGGAGGATGCAGGGGGAGGGAGAGCGCATCCCGAGCTGCTTGTGGAAGTAGGCGACCACGGTGGAGTTGCCTGAGACGATGAGGAGCTCCTGGTGTCGCAGACGTGACTCCCATGCGATGAGGGCTTGCCAGACTGCTAGCAGCTCTAACCAGTTGATGCACTGGGCCGCGAGGTCCGAGGGCCAAGTGTCGGAGGCTGTGGAAAACATCGGCAGCAGGAGCGCGCCCCTGCCAGAGAGGCTTGCGTCAACGCAGAGAGACGGCGGGGGGGGGGGGGGGGGGGGGGGGGGGGTGGGGGGTGGCGGGGGGAAGGGGTAGTAGAGGGGAACTCCTGTCAGGACCCAGCAGGGATCTGTCCAGCATCGAAGATGGGGACAGAGCATCGGAAGCACCGGAACCTACAACTTGAGGTCGCCAGCCGAGGGTCGCCAGCGGAGAAGCAGGTGCAGCTGCAACGGGCGGGAGTAGAGGCGGTCGAGGGGAAGGAGGCCTGCTGCCGCGCTCCTCAGGCCCAGGAGCTGTAGCCACACTCTGGCGGAGACCGCTTCCTCTTGAGACACCTGTTGCGCTAGGATCACCAACTTCTATAGGTATCAGGTCACAATTAACGGCAGTGGCCATGGCGTTGACCGAGGTGTGGTACGTAGCATGGTTGGCAGAGACCGCCAAGCCAATATGTTCCCCAACAGCAGTGATCGAAGGGTGCCAAGCCTCCTCGACGCGTCGAACGAAGGCTTGCGTGACCAGGTCCAGGAATCCCACAGAGGCCAGGGCAAGTGTAGCGGGTAGCTGTCCACACGTAAAACCAACGAAGGTAAACTCCAAGCTAGCACAGTGAACACAGTAATCCAAGGCTAGCACAGTGCACACAGTAACCAAGTCCAAGGTGGTAAGCCAGTCCAAGGCGCAGTAGAGTAGGTACACAACCGTTCACGGCTAGCTAAGAGAACAGACAGGTGGGAATCCGCTGGGCACGTGACCAGATGGGGTGGACGGGAGGCTACTCAGGGTACTAGGTAATGGCGTCCCTAAGTTGCCTCCCCTGCCCTTTAGGTACACAACCAAATTTTGGCTGAAATTGTGTTAGCTAAGAGGCATTTCCTAATAGTAATGTCATCGGTAATGTTTTTGAGGAAACAATACATGTATCACATTTTAACCACTTCACTGCCAATGGTCACATGTCAAGTTTTGAATATTGTACGTTCATCGCAACAACAACAAAAAACAACCCAACAAACTCATCCATTGAAAGAATACATATAAACAGTGGTTACCAAGATGTGTAGAATCTCATGAGCCCCTGCAAGTGTGAGGGCTCATGAGGTTCTATGACTCTTGCAGTTTGTTCTTGGCAGTGATGGGTAATCTGTGAATTATTCCCACACCAGGTACTTGTTTGCGACGGGTCAGGATGGAGGGGAGGTTACTCTGCACACGTGGTGTCCGACTCTGGGTGCTGGCGACACTGGCTCTTTTATGTCATTCCCACTGGACACACGGTGAGTACTGGCCCAGTCCGAACCTCCAAAGCCACAGTACAGTCAAACCTGCTCAACCGGTCACCTGTTTATAGTGGTCACCTGTTGTTAGCTGCCACCCAATAAGTATACCCTCACTTAATAAAGCAGTCGCCTGTCTACAATGGTCACATCTGTCCTTTTCCTTAGATGACCATTAAACGCTGGTTTGATTGTATATCCATTTTTTAGAAAAGCAAGATTTTGAGTGTTGTTCATTGAAAATCTCAGTTTTCACAAACATAGACATATTTGCTTTTGCAAAATCAGGGCAGATTTGTAATGTGTATATAAAACTCCTATAAAACCACCCCAGCCGGGTCTGCCTTGGGGGACGGGTGGGATTAACTACTTTTTAGTTCCCAGGGTCACCCTGGTCAGCCCCACAGGGTGGGTTTTCCCCTCTATTCTGGGGCATGTGTTTCTGTCTACCCTTGGTCCATTCACCTGTATTTTCCTTTTTTAAACTCTCCCTACTGTCTGCGCTGTCTGTAGCTCTTGATATTGGATGTGTGTTGCTAAATGGTCTTAGGTTTATTTAGTGTATTAGACTGGGTGGCGACATACAATTACATTCAATATTCTGTTTATTTTTTTTTAATAAAGCAGTGCAGGCACTTCCTGAGAAAGTCTTCTTGCTGTTTGGACGTTAAGCAATGTACAACCTACAACCCATCCTATAAAACCTTATGTTTTTGATACAGAAAAAAGAAGAGCTGAAAATGATCACAGGAAGAAAAATATATTTATTTTCTCAAAATCATTACCGACGGCATTACTACTAGGAATACTTCGCTTAGCTTAATTTTAGCCCCAAAAACTCACTGCGTACATTACCACAGGGGAGGCAATCACTAGGGGTGTCGTTACCAGGACACCCGTGGTGGCCTCCCCTCCTTCCTATCCGGTGGCGCGCTCACCGTTTCCCGGCAGTCTCTTCGCTTAGCTGCTCAGGACAGGCCGTGTGCACTTCGTGCTCCGGCTTGAGTTAGGTGGATTACGGTTGTGTACTGTGGACTTTTGGATTTATGTGTTGGGACTTCGTGGACGGTGGATTTGTGCTTTGTGTTGTCTTTGGATTACCTATGTGGTCTATGGATTACGTGGTTTTGGTTTTCTGTGGAATTACCGGTTGGCAATGGTGAGGTAAAGTAGCGGTGACTGCCTCTAACCGGTTTCGACTGGGCAGCAGCGGTGACCGGGCCGTGATGTTCAGCAAGCTGACCGGGAGCGCGGTTCTTCTTGGAGGTTCCCCGCTTTCACTTGGTTTAGATAAATTATTGAATTAGCGCATTAGATAGGCGCTTTACCCAATTGAATCGGCTCAAAGCGCCGCCGCGAACTGAGCCCGTCAAGCACACTCACGTGATCACGCGCATTCATTTATACACTGTAC
This sequence comes from Semisulcospira habei, assembly GCA_036245525.1. NCBI lineage: Eukaryota > Metazoa > Mollusca > Gastropoda > Semisulcospiridae > Semisulcospira > Semisulcospira habei. The sequence continues at coordinate 212,490,898 of BTPG01000002.1, read as the reverse complement.
TTAAACACTGAGCTTTCACATGGTGCTAAGGGCAAGCTCAAGCGAGCTACTGAAGTTTTTGGAAGTTCAAATTGTTTTATATTTGAAACTGATACTAGAGCGCACCTTTAGCATTGGTGGCAGGCGCCTTAACCACTGTGCCACGGACCACCCTGTTGGTTTTGTTTTTTGTTTTTTGTTCTGTCCTTTGTTACAGTACTTAGGTACGGACATGCACCAAGTGTGGCGCCTTCCAATGACCGAGCGAGGGCCATGGGTTTGCCTACCCTGGTCGGGCGGCTCCTCTGGCCGGACGCGCCGTTGATGCGGGACTTGGGAGGAAGAAAGATTGTCACAGCTGTGGGCGTTTACCGGAGGGAGTAACCGGCGCCGATCTCACAGCTGAAGTTGAGGAAGGTGCTACAGGAAGGCAGAATCATACAGAATTGAGAATAAAAGGAGTCTTCTATCCCCTCCGGTGCCTCGGGAATTCCCGCCTTCAGCGGATGATTGAGTCTAACATTCGGATCGGGGATTGCCCCCTGTCCAAGCCCGGGCACCAAGAGCTCCACCCCGCCTCGTAGAGGCCCCGGATATGCTCGACCGCCAACGATGGGGTACTTCCCCTAGGCACGTGTCGGCATTGGAGCTCGGTCCCTCCACAGTAGAGAGATTGGGCGAGATTTTCACCCCACAGGTGAAAGATGGAGAGAGAGAGAGCCCAAGCGGGGGACCCCCCCTCTGAGAGGAGAGTGGCCGACAGCCTTAGGCCGGACCAGCGCCGTCACCGGGCCGCATCTACAACGCACCTCTCAGACAGGGACAGGAATGAGAGACACAGAGTGAACTCTGCACCTCCACCCCTCCGCTTTGAGTGCCCGGATTTGAGAGAACGGCTGAGACAAGAAGGGAAGTCTAGACAGAATTTGGTTGGCCGAAGCTATCCATAGGAGGTCGGACTTTCGGTCATATGAGCCAGCCGACGGGAGGTGCATTCCCGTCGCGAGTGAACCACCAGGACACCTCCTCCACGCCATAGGCACATGGAGATGACACAGGCTTTAGGGTCCCCGAGTTGAAGAGTGGAGCCACAGACGAGATCTAACGCACAGGGCGGATCCCCCATGACCGAAGCCCTATTGGGAAGAACTAACTCGGTCAGCAGTTGACGAGAGGTGGTGCAACCACACACCCACATTCCACCCTTGGAGGTAGAGAGGATCTCACAGTGGCCATGGATCTGCGTTACGCGGGGAGGAAACCTACATGTTCGGTCGGACGACCGCAGCAGCGGGAAGAAGGACACTACAGATACCTATTGCCTGGGAACTCCTTCTTCCTTCTTTGCCTCTCCGACCAGCGGACAAGCGCAGGTATGGCGCAGCGTGGGATCTCTCGGTGATGTCGAGCATCAGAGGCTCCCGGCAAGAGCAGCCGTTCTTCAGACCAGAGCTTTAAGGGCCAATTTCCTCGGGAGAATGACAGCCTCAACACCGGCGCCGGGATCACGGAGATGGCAGCGGCAGGACGGAATCGCGCTCACTTTCGACACTTGACCTCAGCCTGTTGGATTATGGAACGAGCGTTAACGCAGCAACACAGTGGGTCCCGCTCTCTTCCGAGTGGGAGCAGCATCTCGCGGGTCAGGATCCTCGTAGGGGACGAGGGATCAAGTGGAAAACATAAACAGGCTAGAATTGGAAGCAGTGTGCTTCCCGTTCTCGCCGGGAAGCAGCGGCGCACAGGTCAAGATATCCTCGCCGTTGGACGAAAGATCAAGCCGCCAAATACCTCAACATGTCGCAGATGAAGCAGGGCAGCTTGCGCTCTCTCCGTGGGAAGCAGCGTCTCACGAGTCAGGATCCTCATAATGGACAAAGGATCAAGCGGACGAACACATCAACAGGCGGGAGATGGAAGCAGTGTGCCCCGCATTCTCTCCCGAGGGAAGCAGCGGCTCACAAGTCAGGACATCCTTGTACATGGACGAGGGATCAAGCCGTCTAACACTTCTACAGGCTGAAGTGAATGCAGTGTGCCCCGCATGCTCTCCGAGTGGAAGCAGTGGCTCACAAGTCAGGACATCCTCGTAGTGGACGAGGGATCAAGCCGTTCTAACACTTCAACAGGCTGGAGGGAAAGCAGTGTGAATCGCGCTCTCTCTGGGTGGGAGCAGCGTATCTTGGGGCAGGAGTACACGTAATCTCCAACAGCTCGACAGTGGTGGCCTACATCCAGAACCGAAGGTCGAGGAGGCGCTAAGTGTACACCCGGAGGACGTGGTTCGGAGTGGGGGTAGACAACGGACACGCCTAGCAGATGGTCGGTGCGCTCCAACACATCGCAGATTCGCTGCTCTTTGGACGAAGCGTCTGGGTTCGTCGCGTCATTCCGCTGGCCGTCATCGCCCTGAGAGGAAAGCTGTGACGATGGCCGACGCATTGAGTGGCCCAGTGCGTCACGTCGCTCCCTCGCAGACTTCGGGATCTAGCAGAGGCATTGGGCGACCACTCGGCAAGACGGCGGCGGACAACAGAGGTTCTTCTGAAGACTCCCGATGACCAGAGAGGATGAACATCTACTTCCGCCGGCAGTGATGTGGAGTCTCTTCTGGGCGGTACTGTGCCAGTGGTGGATAAGGAGGCGTGGATGCTGTCGGCGGCTCCCCACAGAGTACAGACTCGGGCGCGAGGAAGCGAAAGCGAGGCTTGGTCAGGACTGCGCCCGGGGTTCGCTTCCCCCTAGCGGACGCGGGGTTTCATCGAGAGGGTGAAGCCTTCCGGTAGCAGGTGTCCGGAAAACATCTGGGACTTTGCAGCCTCGGTCCATCAGAGCGGGACACGCACGGAGCTAGTGACAGCATTTAGGATGGCGTACCACCCCGCAGCCTACTCCTTGGTGGAGATCACCGGTGACGACGGGATATGAAGGGACTTGCTGTTGTGACAGGTTCCACGCTCGCCCGTCTTTTGGGGATAACACAGCGGTGGAAGGCTCCGCGCGAGGACATTCTTCGGTGGGACCAACTTGGCAGACGATAAGACGACAGCACAGGATCCCTTGTCACCTCGGCAGGATTGTCTCCACTCGCTCCAATCAGCGGTGGCGAGAGGGAAGCTTTGGCTATAGCGCGACTTGGTGATGCCCTGCCTAGAAGGAGACCACGGAGGTGAGCCGAGATCCTGACGCCCCGACAGGTTACAGTAGGCCCTGATGGATCCCGGACCCGGAGACTACGTGACGTCTAGTGTCGGCTTTGACGCTTACTAGTAGCTTCGGCCCTGCGCTTGCAACTACTTGGACGGTCGGCCCTCTGGACCAGATGGCGAAGCGTGGGAGGACCCGGACTCCTGGCTGACACAACGACGCCAACGCGGATTCCGGGGCTTCGGAGGCAAGTCCAACGTGGGACCAGCACCCAGTTTTGCCGCCTAGGCAGGGAGTGCCTGACCGATAACAGTGGGATAGCAACGAGTGAACACACAGGCAAATACATCCGCTGGCTGGCGTGATGGCAGTGCAGCTGGTGCTCGTCAGATGAAAGCAATGGCTGACGCTACAGAAGGTACAGGTGCGCGCCGGCTCCTTGACAATGGCTTACGCTATGGAAGGTACGGGTGTGCTCCAGCTACTCGACAATGGCTGACACACGGGAAGGTACAGGTGCGCTCCAGCTACTAGAGGTCGGGGTTTCTTCGTGTAGCACTTCTGCCGGGCGTGCAGAGATCGGGCCAGCACTCGTCGGACACGTCGAAGGTCAGCTCAACGTACGTGCGGATTCCCCTTGTGGCAGGGTCAGCGGCAGTGTAAAGAGTGTTACTACACCCGGCTGCCTTCCAACTTCTCTACGCGTGTGAGGAGTCTCCGATGATAGGCCGGTCCTCCTGTAGTGGAACAGGAAGCTGCTTCCTCTGTCGCCTCCAGACCGGATCCACAAGCCTCGATGGGCTCCTTCGAGGAACGGACTCCTTGCATAGCCAACCACCTTTACATATGGATTCTCCGGTTCATCTGTTCACTGAAGTTAAGCCGTTGGGGGCGGTTAATCCTTGGTTGGATAACCTCCTGGGAACAACAGGTATGGTGGAAGTCATCTTAACCCTTACTTGTTCACCAGAGGGTGACATACGTTCGAATAAGAATGGTTAATGGGTAGCGCCGGAGTGGCTTGGCGCCGCTAGGCTTCACGCTAATCCGGGCTAGCCTTCAAGTAAGCCTGTGGGCTATTTTCTTATTTCTATAGTATAACCTGTGTATGGCAGGGCACAATTGAAACTGTTGGCCTCAGCCTGATATGGGTTAAGATGTGGCAGCGCGTTTCCTCCCTATAGGATGGGTACATAGGGGCTCTACAAGCCCAGGAATGGCATGGGGATTAGGACTTTGATGACCGTTCAGCTGGATCAGTCCTTTGGAGACGTGCGGCGAACCCCTGCCTCAGCTCCGCGTCCGAGACGATCGCAACCCTGGCAGCAACTGTTTGTACAGACACATAGCAGTTGGCGCAGCACGCTGGGAGATGGACAGTCAGCACTCAGCCCAAGAGGCTTCTCGGGTGTGACAGTGGATGCGATTGCAGCGACTCAAGGATTCTCTGACATTATGGATAAAAGGGAGAGTGGAGAGTACTACAGGCCTGATGTGCAGCGGAGCAACTCTCCCTACAGACCGTACTAACCCCATTTTGGCCGAGTTCATCTAGGGGTTTCCAAGCAGATCGGACTCCTCAGCATCATACGAATTTACCGGGTAGCAGCCACTTATTGACACTTAGCACGGACCAGCGCCGGTACAGACCTCTCAGACCGGATCGAGCACCGTCGTCGGCAAGACGGCTGGCTTCCGCTGACGTTGAGGGAAAACCTAACAGGAAGACGGCTCGATACAGCTCTTCACAGACCTTACAAAGAAAAGCCTCCCAGCATCGGCACTCCAAGTATCGTCCATCCGTCCTCTCAGGACAATGGAACAGGATGGGGAATCCCGCCTACAGGACCCCGTCAAAGCGCTTAAAGTTACCTGCGCAGAACTAAGCCAATATTACATGGGCGCTTGCGCCTATTCCTGCCCTTGGCTCCGGGCAGATGAGACATATCTGCGCAGGCGATCTGGCTCCGCTGGGTGATACGGGAGGCATACAAAGATCTCGCCCTGCACAAACCAAGACCTTGCGTATCAGGGCACATGAAGTCAGAGCAGTGGCAACTGGCATTGCCTTTGACCGCAACTGCACGGTCAGCGACATGGTGGCAGCCGTGGGTTGGCGGGCCGAATCTACCTTCGCCCGCTTCTGCCTATGAGATCTATCCGGCCAGCGCAACAACCTGGCCTTACTGGGGGACATATCAGCAGCGCAGCACTCCCTCCAGGCGCCTCTGGCGCTGTAGGTAATAGCTAAAATTGTCGGGAGTGGGCGTGTAGGGAGGGACCCTCAATTTACGCGCAGAGGCGCTTGGGCGTGGGACAGGTGGCCCAGGAACTGCGGCACCCTCCTCCTATTCGCCATTCTTCCTAGTAGTAATGCCGTCGGTAAAGATTTTGAGAAAATAAATAAATTTTTTTCTAAAATGTATTTTTGGGAAAAATACTTACCGATGGCATTACTCAGAGGTCCCTCCCACCTTCCCCGCTTGCCGCAGTCGAGCTAAGACTCAGAGACTGCCGGGAAACGGTGAGCGCGCCACCAGATAGGAAGGAGGGGAGGCCACCATGGGTGTCCTGGTAACGACACCCCTAGTGATTGCCTCCCCTGTGGTAATGTACACAGAGAGTTTTTTGGGCTAAAATTGTTAAGCTAAGCGAAGTATTCCTAGTAGTAATGCCGTCGGTAATTATTTTTCCAAAAAATACATTTTAGAACAAAAAATATTTTTCTCTAAAATGTATTTTTTCGAAAAATACTTACCGATAGCATTACTATATGCTAGGTACACATAGCTTACCGATTTCAACCTAAGCATCTGTTGTGTATACTTACACAACCTTGGAAGCAAATCTAGGGAGTTGTCACCCAGAACCCTGAGTAGTCTCCCTTCCCTCTATTAGGCCACGTGAGCAGTGGCGCCACTCCAGTCTTACTCTTAGCTTACTGGCGGCAAGCGGGACAGGTGGGAGGGTCCTATGAGTAATGCCATCAGTAAGTATTTTTCGAAAAAATAAATTTGGGAGAAAAATACATTTGTTTCTTCAAACCCTTACCGATGGCATTACTATATGGAAGAATAGCAAAAAGAAGGAGGGAGCCACCCACAAGCCCCTCCACTGCAAAATGCTTAGCCAAGCCCACTAGGAGCAACCTCCTGATGATTTCAGCTCAGCGTTACCTGTGGCGCCAGAGGCGCCGGGAGGGAGTATTGTGCTGCCGAGAGGTCTCCCACCAGAGCCAGGTTCTCTCATTGGCCGGAGAGGTCTCGGAGGTAAAAGTGGGCGAAGGTGGAATCTGCTCGCCAACCGACAGCCGCTACAATGTCTCTCACTGCGCAGTTGCGGTTGAAGGCGACGCTCGCGGCAACCATTCTGACTTCGTGTGCCCGGATGTGTAGCCTCTTAGCTCTCTCATGGGAGAGGTCCATGTATGCGGACCGGACGACCCAGCGCAGCCACGATGAGATCGTCTGCGCGGAAATGCCCAGGGTCAAAGGCAGGAAGAGTCGGGACCGACCTCTTCTGAAGGGCTTTGATCTGCACAGGTAGATCTTCAAAGCTCGAACTGGGTCCTGTAGCCGGGACTGGGACCAGTCGAATCCCATGAGCGAGCGGAGGCTTATCACCTGTGCCGCGGCCGAAGTGAACCTATTCTTGGCCAAGAAGGTCGGGCTGGTCAGGAGCTGAACGGAGCCATCGGCCCTGAACTGTAGGCAGGAAGGGTCCACCGACAGCGCGTGCAACTCGCTAACCCTGGCCGATGTGGCGAGGGCAAGGAGGAAACAGGCCTTCCTGGTCACGTCCGCGAGTCGCGCCAAGGGTAGTGGCTCTAACCGACGAGTTCAACCATCTTAGCACCCACGAAAGGTCCCAGCACGGAAGCAGCGAGCGGGAAACTGGTCGATGGAGGTCGAAGTGGGCCATCAGGTCGGAGAGGTCTTTGCACCCCCCCCCTCCCCACTCCTTTACCATAGCTGACACTTAGTTTGCTTCTAGCTGCCAGAGAGATAAGGCGCGGCGAGGTCAAATTCCACTCTCGCCCACTCATTTTATTTATATCGCACCTGCTACTGTGCGGAACACGGCTGTCTATAGCGTGACTGGCATCTGCCGCTATAACAACTACCTACAGGTTTGTATTCATAACACGTCTCTGCCTAAAGTGACTGTTGTGAAAGCAACATTGTTCAAAAGTAGAAATTCTCACCTACATACTGATACGAAACATGACAACATTGCAACTTACTCTTGTGTAGCAGGTTATAGTGAAAATGAAGAGAATGAGAATTTGTTGATGCACGATGTTGGTGTTTGTTGTGAAATTGACAAAGTTCCCACAATCCTAACACGAAGGCGCAACTTTTCCCAATGAAACACACTTGCATGCATAAAGGTCAGCATGCCTACAGTAAATATCACTTACCGGATTTTGGTTCCTTGTTGGGGGACGGAAGCAGGAGGGTGGTTAATGAGGTCACTGACAGGTTGCGTTCTGGCATTTCTCGCCCGCAGTCCCGGTACTCCACAACTGTTATTGCCATTCGTGTATTAAAATCCGATCAGACCATTGCAGGTCACAGTTTTTAACAGTGTTTTTAAATATACCTGGCGGTTCAGCACATTTTCTGACACACTAGACATAAGAACAATAGTTTCTGTTCACAGATACACCAACGCCAGCTAAACAGCACTATACGAGAATTTTTTTCTGTTTCACTACTGGAGGAATGATAAAGTGGAGGACGGGTGACACGAGTGTCATGTGCTCGATCATGAAAAGTCTGAGTTTTTCCTCCTCTAAAAACACTGTTGAAAACTCTGACCTGTGATGGACTGATCGGATTTTAATACACAGATGGCAATAGCAGTCTTTGGAGTACCAGGACTGTGGGTGAGAAATACCAGAAGGCGACCTGTCAATGACCTCATTAGCCACCCTTCTGCTTCCGTCCCCCACCGCAGAACCAAAATCTGGTAAGTGATATTTACTGTAGGCATGCTGACCCCTTATGTAAGCAAGTGTGTTTCATTGGGAAAAGTTGCGTCTTCGTGTTATGGCTTTGGGAACTTTGTCAATTTCACAACAAACACCGACATCGTACATCAACAAATTCTCGTTCTCTTCAATTTCACCATAATCTGCTACACAAGTGTAAGTCGTAATGTTGTCATGTTTGGTATCAGTGTGTAGGTGAGAATTTCAACTTTTGAACGATGTTGCTTTCACAACAGTCACTTTAGGCAGAGATGCGTTATGAATACAAACCTGTAGGTAGTTGTTATAGCGGCAGAGTGCCAGTCACACTATAGACAGCCGTGTTCTGCACAGTAGCAGGTGCGATATAAATAGAACGAGCACGCGAGAGTGGAATTTGACCTCGCTGCGCCTTATCTCTCTGGCAGCTGGAAGCGAACTAAGTGCTAAGCTGGCTGGTAAAGACGTGCCCCGGGTCAGAACGGTCCAAGTGTTGGTAAGTGTCTGCGATCATGGCAAGGTAGCCTTTGATGGTAATAGGCGCCAGAACCGTGGGAGGGTAAGTGTAGGCCACGAGGCTCTCCCAGGAGATGGACAGTGTCCACGGCCCAAGCGAGGGGGTCTGGGATGAGCGAGATGAAGAGCAGGAGCTGTCTGTTCCATCTCGTTTCATTGCGAAAAGGTCGATCATGGGCGTCTCATAGTGGGCACAGAACATCTTGAAGATGTCCGGGCGGAGGGACCATTTGGTTTGGAGGAGCTGACCCTGTCACGATAGGGAGTCCGCTAGCACATTCAGATGGCCTGGGATGTGTTGCGCCCAAAGTGAGATACTGCGATCTCTGCACCACAGGAGGATCTGATAGAGGAGCATGCAGAGGGACGGGGAGTGAGTAACTCCCTTCTTCTGGATATAGGCCACGACCGTCGCGTTGTCGGACAGAACGAGGAGTTCTTGGCCTCTGAGACACGTTTCCCAATTGATGAGCGCCAGCCAGACAACGTGCAACTCCAGCCAGTCTGGAGGCCACTGGCCCGATACTATGTCGAAGCTTGGCAGCAGGTGTGCTCCCCAGCCGGCGAGGCTTGCATCTGTGCAGAGTGAGAGCTGTGGCAAGGGGGGGGGGGAGGGGGGAGGGCGGGGGGAGAAGAGGGGAACTCCCATCTCCAGCCAAGAGGGGTCTGTCCATCTCCGGAGGTGAGACTTGACCAACAGAAGAACTGGGACCAGCTTCGCGAGATCGCCCGAGGACGGTGGCCAATGGAGTAGAAGATGCAGCTGGAGCGGCCGCGAGTAGAGCCTGCCCAGGGATAAGAGGTCCGCCGCTGCGCTCATGAGACCCAGAAGCTGTAACCAGACTCTGGCCGGGACCGCTTCCTTGAGGGACTTTTGGTGGGCTAGTCCCGCCAACTTCTGGATGCTCGGCTCCGGTAGCCTCACCGTGTTGAGGTCGGTCAAAAAAGCCATGCCAAGGTGGACGAACCTGTGGGACGGGTAGAGGTCAGGAGGAGTAGGTTGTCGAGATAGTTGAAGGTAGGGCTGGAAGCAACCTGCCTGGCCTTGGCCACCACCGCATCCATGATCCTTGTAAAGACCCAGGGGCTGAGGTTGAGACTGAGACAGAAGGGGAGAGCTCGGAACTGATACTCCACTCCGCGAAAAGGCAAAGCGCAGGTACATAAAGGCGAGATGCTGGGTGCACGGGGAACGTGTAGATAACGCATCTGACAAGTCGAGGCTGACAGCAAAGTCCATGGGTTGCACCGAAACTCTCAAGGCTCTCGCTGTTTTCATGTGGAACGGAGGTGCTGTTCAGAGCTGAGAGGTCTATTATTGGTCGCCACTTGCCATCGGGCTTCAGAACCATGAAGAGACCGCTGTAGAACGCCAGCGAGTCGTGGCGGGTGAAGACCTCTTTGGCGGCCTTCTGGAGTAAGACGAGGACCTCGCCCTGCACAGCATCTACCTTGAGCTGTTCAACCAGCATGCGAGTTCAGAGGGGAGAGCACCGTAGCGGAGGGGTTTGCCAAAAGGAGATTGAAGGTCCTCCGAGATAGTTGCAAGGATCCAAGGGTCGTCCGGGAACAGTGACCGCCACGCGTCGCTGTGTAGTGCGAGCCTCCTGCCGACTGGAGACCCTGCAGGAATCGGCAGGGGCAGACCAGGAGTAAAGTCAGTGGGCACTCCCACGCACGGGCCTCTGGGCACTCCTGGGCCAAGAGGGGTCAGGGACCGGAAAGGCGCGCAAGCGACCGGAGAAGGACTGACGACTGATCCTGAGGGCGCCTCTGGCAGCTGGTCGGGAGACGGGTCTGAAGCTCCGCAGGGCGCGACCCATGGCCTTGCGGAAAACCTGAAACTGGGTGGGGCTAGCTCTAGGGGTGCTAGGCCACTGGTCCTTAGCCGACTCTTTAACCGAGTGCCAGGTTCGTCCGAAAAGGAGAGAGCCACCAAGGGGGGCTTGACGAAGCTGAGACTGGAAAGCCACGGGCAAGCCAGAGCAAGTCTTCAGAATGGCGTCCCGTCTCATTAGGTCACAGTTAGCGGCCGCCGCCAAGGTGTTAGTCGAAATGTGGTAGGCCGCCCAATTCGCCGTCACTGCCAACGTGTGAATGTCGCGCAAAGGTGAAGGACAAGGACGCTCCCAGGACTCCTCCACACATCGCCTGCGTCGCCATTTCTAGAAAGTCCGCACAGGCCAGGGCATTGCGGATCAGGGTAGCTGTGCTGTTGAGACCACGGGTAATCAACCGTCGAGCCGGTCCCACACTTCCAGCCTGCGACGTCCAGGGGCGGGAGGGGGCAAACGAATGATTGGGAGTGGCCCGCGTACCAAGCTTGCCGGAATTTGATATGGACATCCGCAGACCTGTGTCTGACAACTTGCTCTGTTGGAGATGGGTGTTGAAGGCGTCCGTGAGATCCTGAAAGCCGGGGGGCGGGGGGGGGGGGGGGGGGGTGAGGGAGGGACTTGAATTTCTTGACCTGGAACGGCGCATCCACCAGGGCCGATGCCGATGCCTTTTTTTTTAGAGGTGGGGACGGCGAGCACACCTCTGGCAGTAAAATGCCAGCAATCAGACGGGAGGCCTCCTCCAGAAATTTAACCATCTCTGCACCGGGGGCAGAAGGGGATGGGCTGCATGCGTAAGAGGAGAGAGGACTGAAACCATAGGGAAGGGCCGAAGCTGAGTCCTCCAGGTGGAGGCTGTGGGCCTCTTCAGCGTCCGCCGTGGTCAACCGCGAGGACAAGGGGGCACTATCGTAGCGTGGAGGCAACTGACTAGGAGAAGTCCGACTGAGGGTCGAACAAGCCAAGGCCCTGCACGATGGGCCAGGGAGGGACCGCCGGGAAGCCGAATGCTGATAGGGGCTGGGATCGAGGCGGTGAGCCCACTGGCTATGGTCTAAGCTAGCACTCAACCTGAGAGCCTGCCCGCTGGGGGGCGAGAGCGAAGGCGGGTACCCCGGGAAAACTCACCCGTCAGCTTACGGTGAGGATGGGCGATGCTAGGGTGCTAGTCACGGAGGCTATGTCGGGGAGAGCGGTGTCGTTCGTTGCCAGAGCGCCGGCTGCGGGCGGGTGGGTCACAGCTCCGAGAGGTGGAGCAACGTCGAGATGTAGAGTCCCGCACCCCTAGGGGGGGGGGGGGGCCTGGAAGTTGTTGAGGGACGGCGCTGGCGGCGGTCTGACGAGGAAGGCACAGGGAATCGAGAGACTGTCGTCAGCCCTGGAGAAGTATGCCTCGAGGGGCGAGACTGGCCGGAAGCCATAGGTCTCTATCCGCTCCACCACGAGTGTCACACCATGGAGGAATATTAAATATCACACGGAATTGTTGGATTTTTGTTAGATTTTAATGATTCGATTTTCTCATTCGCACAACAAACAATAGACAAAGACGTATATAAACCTACACACTACTCGGTCAATTCATACATGCATTTTTATGAAAACTGTCTTTTCAACTTAGAATGTCAATATACCCCAGGTTATGTTCTTGTGGAATTGAACTGATCTATGTATACGCTCTCCATGTGAAAATGGCCGAAGTGCCAACATCAATAAAACTCTTGACTTGACAATTCATGCATGCACTTGTAATACACGCACACACTTAAACATTTGTACAATGTCCAGAGCACTAATCACATCTCATACACTCATTGTTCCACCACGATGTCACTTCTCATTGTCTGCTGAAAAACTGTACACTATTTAAGTTGATGTTTAGATCCTCGAATGTATTAAACAGTCTAACTACTCCGACTGTGAATGAAGATGAATATATCGGCGCTGCTCGTTGAATCTCGCCACTGGTCGAATAAGCGGACTGTCTCTCACGGTGGCCTGATTAAGTTCTCCTGCACACCGCCTGGATCAACTCTCTCGTACACCAGGTTGATTTACATCCCACCCGGAGTACATATATCCAACGTCCCAGATGGAGAGCATCTATTCAACATATAAAAATTGTATCTCCCTATTAGAAATCCGCCATGGACTGATCGTTACTTCCGTCCGAATGACGACACTTGTAGCGATGATGACCGCCAACGGCTTCCGGACGTTGTCGACGATTCCCGATCGTTTCTGACATCGAATAAAATATCATAATAACAATCAATTCGAAATGCCATGCACACACACACAAATACGACATATTTCCGCACAACACATAACCCCTCAAACTCGACCCAAATCATTTCAAAATCAAACAGGCTCAACGAAACGCTTCCCGATCAACCGACTTCATCCCCGCGCTCAATCGCCAGACGATACTCCAAACCCACCGATGCGCGCCCAAATGTCATACAGTTTCCGATCTAGAGCCAATCAACTAACACACTTCCCGAATCTACTATTTAACAAACAAACAAATACATGCCCAAAGATGCGTGAAAGGTTTACTTTGTCGACTATTTTAGGCCTGTCTGTCGCCCATCCTGGCCGTTGACAAGGTCACTGGTTATAGCCATCCGGTTACATCGTAGTTCTACAACTACATACTTTTTTTTTACACACTTCTGTATTGAGCGTTCTGCTCTCAACCATCTATTCTACAATAGATTTATCATACGGCACCTCCTGCCACCTATACTCCTCACAAAACTAAACTCTGTCTGGGAGCAAATCTCTCATGACTTGATGAGTCTTAAAATCCACAATGACGCATACTGTCCCTTCAAACAAACATCCTACGTCACATGTTCTTGACGTCATCAAAAAAGAACATACCATCATCTCAACACAACACGTAGAACAGAACTTCTATCCAAAAGAAAATAATAATGATTAAAATAAATTGTGACAGCGAGCAATCTTCTGCCCAAAGAGGACCCCGTTGTGCGCTGGCCCCGTCCACCATGTGACTAGATGCAGCTGGGAGGAGGGGGCCTTGGGCGAGCGTCGACCCCGGAGGTTCAGTACTCGGGGGGAGGAGACTCGTGAGAGGCCGGAGGCAGGTATCCGTGTCGTCCCAGGCGCGCCTCTGTCTGCCGCTGCCTCCGCTGTGCGCTGGCCCCGTCTACCAGGTGACTAGATGCAGCTGGGAGGAGGGGGCCATGGGCGAGCGTCAGCCCTGGAGAATGGTTACTCGAGGGGTGAGACTCGTGAGAGACTGTCCAGTGGGTCTGGCGGGAGGAAGGCCCCCCGCCCCAATATCCAAGGACGCATGTCTGCGAAGGCCTGGGGGGCTGGGCAGAACGGTGGAGGGAGGGTTGAACACTGACCGGTCCCGCACCGAGAGTGGGTGGTTCCCGGGAGGCTCACAGGCGCTCGCGCCGGTAGAACTCCCAAAGTTGGGACCACTTCTGCTCCTTCCATGGGGTGCACTTTTGGCACGTATGGTCGGAGGAGCAGCCAGAGCAAAGAAGACACAGAGTGTGAGAGTCACTAGGCCACTGGAAGCCTTTACATTGACAGCAGGTACGTAATTGTGCACTGTAACAGAAAGCGCAACCCAATGAAAGGCAACGGCACAGGGCCATTAACAAAAGGCCCTATGAGAAGAACTCATAACCACCCTCCAAAAACTAAGTCCAGCTGAGTTCAAGAACAAGCCGTAATCCACGGTAAATGCCACAGTCAGTCGCAATTCCTTGACGGCCCTCGTGGCATTACCTGAGGCCTTAGCTGGCCATATGCAGCGAGAGAAGCTTGCAAAAGAAGTAGAAGAAACTCCACGTGCCCTAGGCTTAACCGGTAACGTGTTAACAAGGGAAGCTAAGCAAAGACTGGAGTGGCACCACTGGTTACGTGGCCTTATAATAGAGGGAAGGGAGACTACTTAGAGTTCTGGGTGACAACTCCCAAGAGTTGCTTCCCTGGTTGTGTAGGTATACACAACAGATGCTTGGGCTGAAATCGGTAAGCTAAGTGTACCTTCCATATAGTAATGCCATCGGTAAGGGTTTGAAGAAACAAAATGGCTTTCGGCTCTTTTCAGTGTCACTGTAAATTGCAAATAAGTCTTTTACAGCTCTTCAGACAGCTATTTACACAGTGCACACTGGCAGCTATTTAGAAAGACTGCTTTTAGGATAAATGTATTAACCCTTATCATTCGGAATACACCAGTGTGTGAAATAAGTTTGACTAAAATAGTTCAAGGGTAGTGCCAGAATAGCTTGGCGCTTCTAGGCACCAAGCTATTCTGGCACCAACCTTGAACTAAAGCCATTGGTCTATATCTTTATCTGTAAGTACTATAATGTAGCTTGCATATGGCAGTGTACAAATTTGAAGCTTTTAGCCTCGGTATGATATATGGGTTAAATATGACATCAAGGAACTGAATCCAAGGATTCTGCATTAACCCTTTGCATGTCGGTAGTGGTTTCTGTCGTGATGATTCCTGCAGGAATCATCGCGACAGAAACCGCTACCAATACGCAAGCATGGTATACAGAGTCTTCAAGAGCCATAGATCCACATGAGCCTCATGACTGTGGGGCCTTATGTAGATTATGTCTCTGCTGGTCTTTTTTTTACATATGACAATGAACTATTTTCTTATTGCATATTCGTATTGCTTTCTGTTATCGCTGATTCTGATTACTGTGCGTGCAGCCACCATCACCAGCTGACAGTGAGGCGAGTCAGGTTCCGCCCAGTACCTGGCTTGGCAGGTCAACCGGGCCTCAGAGAAACAGAGACGGGACAGTGGTTACAGCTTGCCACATGTGGGGCGGATCACTGTTTGAAGATTCACAATGTCCACCTGACACAAATGCTGCAGGGGACGGGGGTAGCCTGTGCAAGTACATGACATATGACTGTGATGGGCAGCTGTGCCCCAGGCTTTCTCATTTAGAAAATGTGAACAATTGGTGTCTGGAAGTGAAAGCTTGCAGGCGAGAATACTTCTTGAAGTTTAATCTTTCAAAACTGGGAGGCATTTTTTTTCTCAGATTTTGGAGGCGTCCTGACTAAGATGCACTGGCTGTGAGAGATGGATGGACTGTGATAGTTATAGAGAGATGAATTGACCATGACAGTTCAAGGGCAGCACCAGATTAGCTTGGCACCAGAGGCGCCAAGCTAATCTGGTGCTGCCCTTGAACTATCATGGTCAATTCATCTCTCTATTGAAGTGCATGGTCTGTTTGTCTCTCTGTCAAAATACATCCGTCACTTTTCAAGTGTCATTATATGTGATAGTGCCATCAGTTTCAGCACGTGTTGTCTTGAACATCCGCTTTGACAGTGAAATGTTGAAAGCATTAATCCATTACAAACCAACCGACTCACATTCATACCTTGACTACAGCTCATCGAACAACCCCAAAACAGAGAACAGCATCCCTTAATCACAGTTTCTTTGGCTGAAAAGAATACACTCCGAAGGATCGCACTTCAGTGAAAAATCCAAAGAAATGGCCGGATTTTTCATCAACAGACATTACCTGCAGTTGTTCAAGGATCGCTTCAACAAGTACAAAAGCTGAGCTGGTAAAAATAACTACTGGACAGACCTGTCGTCGCCATGATTTACCACCCCTACACCAATACAGTACGCAAGATACTTTTCTCCAACTGGGGTCTTTTGTCATCAAGCAGAGGTGGCCGTTATCTTTTCAGAACCTCTGTTGGTGGCGTTCAAGAGAGATATCAATCTGAAGGGACCGTTTCATCCAATCAACACTGAAGCCTCACCATACCACCAGACCTTCAGGCTCCACACCTTGCAATGTTTCAAATTGCAAAACATGCCCCTTTATTTGCCCCTCCACTGTGGTGAATGCTCATCATTACAAATTCAGCATCAGCAGGTACTTCACGTGCCAAACTACTAACATGATTTACGCAATCTCCTGTCTGAAATGCAGCCAACTATACATTGGAGCAACAAAAAGTACTATCAGTGACCGTTTCAAGAAACACCTGCAGTCCATCAAATACCAATATAACAGACCAGTCAGACATTTTAACCAATCTGACCACTCGATCACAGACATTTGCGTAAACGTTCTATGGCTTATGGAAGCTGATAACATATGGGCTAGGAAAGGTACATACTTTCCTCTTTAGCTGCCTTTTTGACACATTTGACGTCACTTTTGTGTTACTTTTATTACGCACTTCATCTGTTTCACGTCATACCCACAGTTGCATCTTTATCAGAAATATGTACTTGTTTGTATGTCTATTTTGAAAAAGGGCTTTAACACAAAATATTAATAAATTATGTTGTAACTGTCTTTTCTAAGCATGCTTCTTTCTTAACCCTTTTCATACTGATGCACTATTGCTTGAAATAAATTTGACCGATAGTTCAAGGGTGGTGCCAGAATAGCTTGGCGTGCCAGAATAGCTTGGTGCCTAAGGCGCCAAGCTATTCTGGCACTACCCTTAAACTATCGGTCAAATTTATCTCCTGATCTGTAATGTAGCCTTCATGGGACAATAAGGAAATTAAAAAAAAATCACCCTCAGGATGTAATGCGTTAGTTGGGTTCCTCTGTACTGAGACATAGCTTCGAGGACTATGCTGGCAAACCGATGTGGAGTGCCGGTTATTCATGAGCTGATCAAAGCAATGCAAGCTGAACTGGGCTTGCACATTCACGCAGACTGTACTCATAATCTGACTCACTGAATTTGGGCATTGGATAGTGCATGAGTCTATTACTCTAGGCATGCAACACATATACAACGCATGTAGCAACATGTAACTTTAGTCGACATGTTGTTCGATATCCCTAGCTTGAAGGCTCTGCAGTGATATAAAAAAAACAACTACACAGACTTCATAGAACAACAAGAAAGGTGAAGCCCTTATGGCTCACGTGTATGACCAATCCACATGTCTGACAATAAGTAATTAGATGGCTTCTGCCCTAACAAAATCCATGGGTTCTCAAAATTTAATCAGTTTTCACACATCTGTGAAACCCCCTTGACCTTTGCGCCGAGTCGACTAAATTATGATACATAGGAAGGTTTTATCATCAGCTACCTTTGTGCCAAATTTGATTGAAAAGTTTGCAAAAATGTTGATAATAACTACAAATATTGGCATTTTATATACATTTGTCGACCTCTTGTGACCCTTGACCTTTTCCCAGGAGTCACCCAAATTATTATGCATAGATAGGTCTTACCATGAGGCATCTCTGTACCAAGTTTGGGTTTGAAGTTGTGAATAGTAATTGAGAAAAAACATTTCTTGTCAAAATATGACTATTTTTTAAACCTATTTCCAGAGCTCTTGTGACCTCTCCGAGGGGTCATCCAAATTAGTATGCATAGATAGGTCTCACCATCAGGTATCTCTGTAGTAAGTTTGAGTTTGAAGTTGTGAATAGTATTTGAGAAAAAAACATCTTTTGTCAAAATATGACGATTTTGGATCCGTTTCCTGAGCTCTTGTGACCATTGACCTTTCCGAGGGATCAACCAAATTATTATGCATAGAAAGGTCTTACCATCAGGTATCTTTGTGCCAAGTTTTGGTTTGAAGTTGTGAATAGTATTTGAGAAAAAATAATTATGTCCCAAAATAAATATTTTTGATATATTTCCTGATCCCATGTGACCTTGACCTTTGTGAGAGATCACTGAAATTGGTATGTTTAGAAAGGTCTTGCCACAAAGTATCCTTGGGCCAAGTTTGAAGACTGTAGCTTGAATAGTCTCTGAGAAAATGCCAACGTTAAAGTTTACCATGGACAACTACGGATGGATGACGGACGATAGACGGACGACCACTGGCCCAGAACATACTCACTTTTGCTTCGCACATCAGCCAAAAATCAGGTCAGCATCATGGGAGGGTTGCATAGAAATTCCCCACACCATGTCTTTGTCCTACGCAAGATGATGTAATCATATAGTATGCAACATGGTGACAAATGCAGTCATTCAATGCTGCTTGACATTTTTCTGAAAACTATCCAAGGTGCAGAGAAATGATGTGTCAAATGTACCTAGATGTTTATGATTTCCATCGGATAATCATGAGGGCGGCTTTGAGCAGGATTTTTGTTTGCTTTTTTACATCTGTTCAGGTGCAGAAAAAAAGAGAAAATCGTGCCATTTCCTCCTACGCAGTACAATGAAAGTATTCCTTCAAAATGTTACTCCAAGAACATTATTTAGCTCATTCCCAGCCAACTGCATCCCAGATGCGCTGCTTATGCCGCGCATCCAGATGCAGCTGGCCACGAATGAGTTCCTGCGATCTCTTGTGAACTGTGGCTAAATCTGCAGTCACACACACAAGCACACACACACAGAGAGTGTAAGTCACATACCTTTATTAAAAACATGTGAGTGACTATCTGCTTGGACATTTTGCAAAATCATACACTGATGTACTGTACCGACATTGTACTTATTGAATCTACATATGTGATCAAGCATTCAAATTAAATATTTTTCTGGCCAACAGCCTTCACATACACCTCGCATAACCAAGTGACAATCTAAATCAAAATACATGATGCTGATTTAAAGTGACATTAAGAAATCTACAAGCAAGTTATCAACATCATAGATATCACTACTATAATAATATATTATTACACTGTTGATTATCAATTCAACTATATTCTAAATCAACTCCTCTGAATAACTGAACTGTGTGTACATACTTTATCATGGCTCCCTCTTTTCACTTCTAGTGCCAAATGGCTGAGAAAAAAATGCATACAATTCTTTCTAAGCACTGGATACAAGTCCTGAAAGATACATTGACCACGATAGTTCAAGGGTAGTGCCAGATTAGCATGGCGCTTTGTTGCCAAGCTAATCAAGCACTAACTTAGAACTATCGTGGTCAAACTATCTCCTACAGTTGACTCTGCAATCAAAACAGCTACAAAGATGCAGGCTCAACTAATGAGAATGTTGCAATACACTCAATCACCCATGAAGCGGGGACTGATCGCATGCGGGACGCCTCTATTTTGGGTGCGTTTGGACCCTCATCATGAACGATAAATATCCCGCAATCCACCAATCTGCTGTTCGGCGAAGCATGATATGGAACCATCACTTCGTACTCGTCAAGTGTAGATAGGCGGGGTTCCCTTGTAAGGATATGAGCACCCCCTTGTTTGAGTAGCTCTATCAGCTCCTGGCGATCAGGCGGCAGTCGAGAAAAAGTGCCGTGAAGGTAGACCTGACAGCCGTCAAACAGACCAGGGAGCTGGAAATGCACAGAGAAACAAGTTGTCTCGTCAAATCTACACACATTTTTGCGTGGGTGAATGTTGAAATTGTAAACATGCAGAGATACGCTATGGTCCAGGAGCCGGTGGGGTGTGGAAAACAATCCTCCCCCACCCCTAGGATTGTATGTAATCCAAACAAATTTTTATTTCTGCTGTTCGTATAGGGCCCCACCCGGGTCTGCCCTGGGGGACTTGGGTGGGGTTAGGTACTTTTTAGTTCCCAGGGTCACCCTGGTCAGCCCCACAGGGTGAGTTTTTCTCTCTATTCTGGGGCATGTGTTTCTGTCTACCCTTTGTCCATTCACCTGTATTTGCCTTTTTAAAACTCTCCCTACTGTCTGCACTGCCTGTAGCTCTTGATATTGGATGTGTGTTGCTAAATGGTCTTGGCTTTATTTAAGCCCCGTGTGTTAGGTTTATTTAATGTATTTGACCGGCTGGCGACATACATTCAATGTTCTGTTTAGTTTGTTTTTTTCACAAGCAGTGCAGGCATGTCCTGAGAAAGCCTTGTTGCTGTCGGGACGTTAAGCAATGTACAATCAATCAATCAATGTTCGTATAGGTGACGGCACAAAAAAAAAAATCGAATAATGGTCCATAGACCAACTATGCCCTATGATCCAAGGCCAGCAAGAGACATAAATTCTCTTGCGTCTGCAGGGGCTCATGATAATTTATGTCTCTTGCAGATGGAACAGGCTGGTTGAAGGACTGTTCTGTCTGAAATAAAAACTGTAAGTCAGCTTTATAGGATTTTGAATGAAAAATCTGAAACAGCCTCCATGACTGAAGACTGTCATCCATGCAATAGTGCATTGATTGATTGTACATTGCTTAACGTCCCGACAGCAACAAGGCTTTCTCAGGACATGCCTGCACTGCTTGTGAAAAAAACAAACTAAACAGAACATTGAATGTATGTCGCCAGCCGGTCAAATACATTAAATAAACCTAACACACGGGGCTTAAATAAAGCCAAGACCATTTAGCAACACACATCCAATATCAAGAGCTACAGGCAGTGCAGACAGTAGGGAGAGTTTTAAAAAGGCAAATGCAGGTGAATGGACAAAGGGGAGACAGAAACACGTGCCCCAGAATAGAGAGAAAAACCCACCCTGTGGGGCTGACCAGGGTGACCCTGGGAACTAAAAAATACCTAACCCCACCCAAGTCCCCCAGGGCAGACCCGGGTGGGGGGCAATAGTGCAAGAAAGAGTAAGAGTTTTAAGGACCCTTGGCTGTTACCGATCATAGTATTTAGCGAAAAAGCTGTATGCAGTAAACGGTTCCCCCCCCCCCCCCTCCCCCTACGAACCCTGCTGATGCATGAGATTGACTTACCTGCTGTTTGCGGTTGAGTCGAGCCTTGTGAGGAGCATTGGAGTTGGGATGAAGGTTACTCCCTGGGATTTCAAAGGGTTCCTCTGATACACGGTCTCCATACTCCAGGCACACGCTGATCCCTGGAAATAATGCAGCAGTTGAACCACTAAGATTTCACACATTACAAGAAAAGGATCGACCAAGACAGTTCCAAGGTGGTGCCAGAAATGCTTGACACCTTTTGTTGCCAAGCTATCTTAGCACCATGAACTGTCCTGAAGACTTATTTAGCTTTTTCCAAGGCCCAAAAAGCTGAATTTCAGCCTTTTGGTTCAGACACGACAACGCTTCAGCCATCCTGTTCCACCTGTGAGAGGCATAAGTTATCCTGAGCCCCTGTGTACGCAGAAGCTCATGAGAATGTGTGTCTCTTGCTGGCCATGGATTTTGGGGCATTATTTTTGGACCGGTTTCAGTCATTTCAATTTTTTTTTACAGTCACCCATAATAATAATAATAACATGGGTGGGACAGAAAAAAAAAGTTGAATCCTGAAAAAAAAAGTTGAATCCTGAAGCGGAGGTCTGGGGGCACTTTTTAAGTGAAAAAAAAACCTTTCTTTTTTTTTTAATCCGGAAATCTGCCTGTAGCCGGAAAATTAATTTTTCTCAAAAATATATGTTTTCGAAAAATACTTACCGATGACATGACTAATAGGAAGTGTCTACTACTTGCTCAATTTTAGCCTAAGAACCCGTTGTGTTACAACACAACCCGGGAGGCACTCAGGGAACCCCCAGAGGGGCCGAGAGTTGTCTCCTGTC
The DNA here is from genome assembly GCA_036245525.1 of Semisulcospira habei. Classification (NCBI taxonomy): domain Eukaryota; kingdom Metazoa; phylum Mollusca; class Gastropoda; family Semisulcospiridae; genus Semisulcospira; species Semisulcospira habei. The sequence continues at coordinate 212,468,967 of BTPG01000002.1, read as the reverse complement.
CCTGCCCTATCGGTTCCGGGTCACGTGGTAGAACAACCAGTTGGAATACTTAGCTCGCCTGCAGCAAGCTGGGCAGGTGGGAGGGTCCTCTGTCACGACACGGATTTTTTTCGCCTAATGTTGTAGGGGAGTAAGTTTAGAGGGGTGACAGGATTCAGTTAGTCACCGGGTAACGATAGAGTAGGTGTGTAGTATTTGGCCTGAAAAAGCAGCTGTGTCGGTCGTTTGTATCGTCCCTGCGATACGGTTCGGGTTGTCCCCGGAGCCGTTGTTAGAGGAAAGAGAGAGAAGAGAAGAGCTGCGACGACTTTACTTGTCTTGTCTGTCTTCGTCTTAGCCGGGGCGTCTTCACGGATGACAGTGAGTACACGCAACAGTTCTCTAGTGGCCATTTGCTCGGGGGGTTTGTTTGTGTTTGCTTGTTCTGTATTATTATTTTGGCTAGCGTGTGGGGGGCATGTGTAGAACAAGAGGACAGAAAGTAGAGGGCTATTTTGTAGTACCGAGAGTATCTAGCGGCGGATTAGTTATTTGGGGGTTTAACGCCGAACGGGTGAATAGGGCCATTTCACTATCTAGCGTATAGTTAGTGTAAATATTGGAAGTGAGTCAGGTGGTGACGTGTAGATATGTATTCTGCTGAGGTTGAATTTATTGCTGCGGGGAATGTGGTGCGATTGTAAACATGTATTTTGTTGAAGTTAGTTTCTCGCTGTGGGAGAAGTGAAGGGAATGTGTTCAGGTTGAATTCATCGTTGTGGGAGAGAGGTGAAGGGAATAATTATGTTGGTTGAGTTTACCGTTGTGGGAGAGAGGTGAGGGGAATACAAAAGACAGTAATTAAAGTTGCGGGAAGGGTGACGTGATTATCTTGTTTCTTTGGTTAGGTATTTATTTGTGTATTTTTGCACCTGTGTTTTAGTGCATCCTATTTCCGACGGGTTCCTATCCTAACCCAGTGGTGTACTGAGAGTGGAGGCTGACGTTGTCACTCCACCTTGTGGGGCTACGACGCCGAAACTGAGTGCCTCTGCGAGTGCCACGGCGCGCCTCATTTAGTCAGGTCGGGTCGTCCCGTTTAAATATTCCTAGCTTGTTTAAGCGAAGTTTTGTTCGCATATAATCTTGTAAAGAACGTCATACATTGTGATCTTTGTTTCATCTCCTCGTAGTGACTGTATTGTGAGAGGAGCTCTGTCACAGTAACATTTTGAGTTATTGTATTATGTAAAGGTAGCCTGTGTTACGGAAGACCTTATCGCGGAAGCAAGAGCGTCGAGTTGAGCTGCGCTTAACGGTTGTGCTTCCGGCGAGAAGGTCCCGTGACGTGAAATATATTTATTCAACTTTCAGTTATACTAAGGACATTTGCTCCATTTGCATATGTGATATTGTTTAGCTTCCATTTGCATGTGCGATATTGTTTAGTCTCCATTTGCATATGTGATATTGGTTATTCTGAAACGTTGCTAGTTAAAGGAGCCTTGTGTATTCTGAGATGTGCTAGTCAAAAGAGCCTTTTGCTGTTAATGCCTAGTTTGCTAGAGCGTTAGTTTAATTCAAACTTGTTGTTCGTGATCCCGCTGGGGAGATACAGTAGTGTACGGATTGTATTCATTTTTTCCTCGATCTTTGAGTTAGTAAGCAAGCGTATTTGGTTCATATAGTTGATATTGTGCTATTTGAACTATTGTGTTACTTAAGGAGCCACGTGCTGTGATAGAGACTCAGCGGAAGCAAAGGCGTTGGTCTTAACTGGCGTCAGCGATTGATGCTTGTGCTTCCTGCGGGGTCTACTGGCGTATGGTTTAAGCCTTTCAGCCCGTTTTCTTTTATATTATTAGTAAGGATAGCAGTTTATTTATATATTGTTCATTTGTATTTTATTAGGGATATTTAATTATTATATATTTTGTTGTTATTTTGTATTGTGTATAGATATTCGGGGTGAGGGGTTCGGACGTGTGCGAGTGTGAATGTGAGGTGTGAATGTGTGGCTGTGTAAGAATAGTTGGTTATTGTTAGGGTTTTATTTAATAAATGTCGTCGTCATTGTTCCTCTGGTGTTTGTGTTAGGTTTGTGTTAGTGTGGGTTGGGTGTGTCTCGAGCGGTAGCGCTCATAGTTCGCACCCCGGAAAAATACTTACCGATGACATGACTAATAGGAAGTGTCTACTACTTGCTCAATTTTAGCCTAAGAACCCGTTGTGTTACAACACAACCCGGGAGGCACTCAGGGAACCCCCAGAGGGGCCGAGAGTTGTCTCCCGTCCTGCCCTACCGGTTCCGGGTCACGTGGTAGAACAACCAGTCGGAATACTTAGCTCGCCTGCAGCAAGAGGGGCAGGTGGGAGGGTCCTCCGAGTCATGTCATCAGTAAGTATTTTTCGAAAAAATATATTTTTGAGAAAAATTAATTTGTTTCCTCAAAAACATTACCGATGACATGACTAATAGGAAGAATTGTGATAAGGAGGCGGGTACCGCGTACCAACGGTAAATCAGAGCCATCCTCCCTGTCGCAAACTCCCGACAATTTTAGCTAAGTGCATACCAACGGCGCCTGTGGCGCCGGGAGGGAGTGTTGCGCCCAAGAGATGTCCCCCACCAGTGCGAGGTTGTCTCGCTGGCCTGCCAGATCCCTGAGGTAGAAGCGGGCGAAGGTCGATTCTGTCTTCCAGCCCACGGCCGCCACAATGTCTTGACAGCGCAGTTCCGGTCGGACGCGGCGCTCGTGGCCATGGCTCGTACCTCGTGTGCGCGCATGTGAGGCCTCTTCGCTCCCTGCGGGGAGAGGTCCTGGTAGGTGAACCGTGTGACCCAGCGTAGCCAGGAAGATAGCGTCTGGGCTTTTTTATGTCAGATCTGCTGGGTTTCAACGGTAGGAAGAGGCGTGAGCGCCCTCTCTGGACGGCTTTGGATCGTCGCAGGTAACGCGCACAGGATCCTGTTGCCTGGTCTCCCGGGGAGAGTTCATGTTTCTCAGCGGCCGTAAGGTGATCACCTGTGGCGTGGTCAGAGGAGACCTAGACTTGGCAAGGGAGGCAGGGTCCGTAAGGAGCTGCATGGAACCATCCGCTTTAAGTGCAGGCAGGCAGGGTGCGCTGACAGCGCGTGTCGCTCGCTAACTCGGGCCGTGGTGGCAAGGCCAACAGGAAGCATGCCTTATGAGTCGCATCCGCAAAGCAGGCCAAGGGCAGCGGTTCGAACCTGGCAGAGTTAAGCTACGTCAGTACCCAGGGTAGGTCCCAGCAAGGAATGAGCAAGCGGGGAACTGGTCGCTGCAGGCCGAAGTGAGTCATAAGGTCGGCGAGGTCTTTGCAGTCGCCGGGATCCGGGCGGCCGAGGTGCCGGTAAATGTCAGCAATCATGGACACCCCCTGAAGGTGACAGGGGCCAACCCCTGTCTCCAAAGAGCCAGAGGAAGAAGTCCGCCAGCTGGAGGATGGTCAGTTCGGTGGGGGAGGGGCGCTGGTCGTCGCACCAGGCGCATAGGACTCGCCATTTTCCCTCGTAGACGCGTCTGGTCAAGGGTCTGCGGGCAGTAGCTATCGCCTCCACTGCTGCACTAGAGAAGCCTCTAGAGGTGAGGGCTTGCCACACAATCTCCAAGCGTGAAGGAGGAGCCGCTCCGGGCATGGGTGGAACAGTGGCTGGCGGGGTTGCTTGAGCATGAGCAGCGTAGGCAGCAGCGGGGGAGTGGGGGGGGGGGGGGGGGGGGGAAAGGGGGGGGGGGGGGGGGGGGGGCACCCATGGCGAGGCTGAGGAGGTCAGTGGTCCAGGAGAGGTTCCAGGAGAACGGGGCGACCAACAAGACGACCGCATTGCATCCTCGAAGCTTGAGGGGGACTTTGGGGACAACCGTCGGGGGGTAAGCGTATGCGATGAGTGAATGGGGGGGCGCATCGACCGCAGGGAATGGGGGGGGCGCATCGACCGCCCAGGTAAGGGGGTCGGGGATCGGGGAGATGAAGAGGGGAAGCTGGTGATTCCACCTCGTAGCGAACAGGTCGATCATAGGGGCCTCCCAACGATCGCCGATCATCGGAAAGATGTCCCCGCGCAGCATCCATTCCATGCAGAAACAGGCCGCGCCGGGAGAGAGAGTCGACCAAAACGTCCAGGTGCCCTGGAATGTGTCGGGCTCAGCGAGAAATGCCGCGGTCCTCGCACCAGCGCATCAGACGGTAGAGGAGCATGCACAGGTCGGGGGAGCGCGTCCTGTTTCTGAATGTAGGACACCACCGTCGTGTTGTCCGAGAGGACGAGTAGCTCCTGGTGATGCAGGTGAACTTCCCACGCCATGAGAGCTTGCCAGACTGCTTGCATCTCCAACCAGTTGATGTGAGTGTCCGCCAGCTCCAGTGGCCAGGGGCCGGACGTCATGAGGAATCGCGGCAGTAGTTGGGCACCCCAACAGGAAAGACTTGCATCGACACAGAGGGAGAGCTGCGGGGGCGGAGAGGCCAGGGGGACTCTGGAGGCGAGCCAAGAAGTGTCCGCCCAACACCACGATGGGGACGCAGCATCTGAATCACTGGCACCAGGGCAGCTATGTCGCCGAAGGATGGACACCAATGGAGCAGGAGGTGCAGCTGTAGCGGCCGGGAGTAAAGACGACCGAGGGGGAGAAGATCTGCGGCAGCGTTCATTAAGCCGAGAAGCTGAAGCCACACTCTGGCGGGGGCCGCATCCTCCTGGGCTAAATGGCCAGCTAGGGCGGCAATCTTCTGTATCCGCGGCTCTGGTAGACGTACTCAGTTGAGGTCGGCTGCAAATTCCATGCCGAGATGGACAAAACGGCGTGAAGGAGTGAGGTCCGACTTGCCCGCATTGATCAGGAAGCCCGAGCGCGATAACAGGCGAAGCAATGCATCCCTGCCCGTCGTCAGGTCGGCCTCCGACTGGTTGCATAGGAGGAGGTCGTCTAGGTAGGTCGACGTCGGACTGGAAGACGACTGTCGGGCCTTGGCCACTACGGCGTCCATGATGTGGGTGAACACCCAAGGGCTGAGGCTGAGACCGAATGGGAGGGCCCGAACTGGTAGACGACACCGTCGACTGCGAAACAGAGGTATCTCCTGGAGGCCTGGTGCAATGGGACGTGGAGATATGCGTCGGACACGTCCAGGCTGACCGCGAAGTCTCCGGGCTGCACGGCGGCCCTCCGGGCCCTGGCGGTCTCCATACGAAAGGTCGGGGCCGAGAAATGCTTGTTCAGAGCCGAGAGATCGCCGACGGGTCGCCACTTCCTGCCTGGCTTTGGTACGAGGAGGAGGCGGCTTTAGAAGGCTGGAGCGTTGGGGCGCCGCACTACCTCTGTGACGGCCTTCTGCAGAAGGGAGGTCACCTCTCCACGCAGGGCGGAGGCCTTGAGGTGGTCGCTCGGAATCTCGGAAGCAAAAGACGATCCAGAGGCCGCAGCGTTGCGGGGCCAGCGGTCGGAGATGGCGTCCTTCACCGATTGCCACGAGTCGCCGAAGAGCAGAGTACCTCCAAGGGGGGCGCGACGCAGCTGAGTACGCAGAACGGCAGGCAAGCAAGGAATCCCGACGCATCAAGTCGCAATAGGCGGCGGCTGCCATGGCGTTGACCGAAGAATGGTACGCAGCCCGGTTGGCCACTACCGCGAGAGCGAGGTCTCCCAGTCGGGGCATGAGCAAAGGATGCCAGGTGTCCTCAATGCGGCGAACGAAGGCTTTGGGACAGGAGCACCAGGAATCCCGAACAAGCCAGGGTGTTACAGACGAGGGTAGCTATCCTATCCAAACTGCAGGGAAAGGAAAGTCTGAGCAGAGTGGGGCCGCCCGCTTGTGTCAAGGCTGGAGGGAGAGTGGCGGAGAATGACTGGGAATGGCCCGCGTACCAGTCGCAGGGGAAGGCCATGTCAAGTCCGGCTGGCCACCTACCGTCTGAAGTAATCGGCATCACGACCGGCGGCTTGCTGGAGGTGGGCGGAGAAGGCGTCTCGCAGGTCTGGAAGCCGGGCGGCTGGGGGAGGGACGAAGGCAGGCGGAGACCTTCCTCTTGGGGGGGGGGGATGCGGGGCAGGCGTCTGCAGGAAGGGTTGCAGCGAAGAACCGAGCAGCCTCGTCGAGCGCCCAGCAGTGTCTCTGCACGAGAAGCCAATGGAAGCCTAGGGAGTCCGGGTCATCGCCGGAGCGGGGCGAGGGCGAGCGGCTGTCAACGTCGCACAGGGCCGAGATGGAGTCCTCGGAGAGTAGACTCAGGGCCTCGTCATCCAAGGGGCGGGCGGGCGGGCACGTGGGAGGAGCCCTCAGTAGCAGGGGCCCGACGAGACGTAAAAACGGCTATCCTGCGACCCACGGCTCTCCAGGGACAAGACGTGTCGACGGCGAGCTTAGGGCGATGAATGCAGTCGCAGCGAGGCAACAGGGGGCTGGAGCGCGCCAGGCGTCTGTCACGGGGAGAGCGACTGCAATGCCGGGAGCGGGGACAACGATCCCTCACAGGCAAACTCCTGGCGGGGAGCCTCCGGGGAGAAGACGAACGGCGCAAAGGGCGCCGGGGCGAGGGAACCCAACGTCGGGAGGGAGTGCGTGACGAAGCGGCGCGCAAAGAGGACAAGGAGGGTCAGGGGCTGCGACCGCGATCATAAAGTATGGTCCTGTCCTTCCGATGGAGCCCGTTGGGCGAGCGAGAGTGTCTGGAGCTGGTGGTGGAACGGGAGGTGTCAGGTCCGTGGCTGACTTTGAATGCCGGGGTGCAAGTCTCTGCTGGCTGGGCTCAATGAGGCGGGCGCTCTGCCTGTATTTAGACCCCTCGGAGGAGTCAGCGGGCTTTTCGAGGAGAGACATACGAGGACTGCCAGTTACTAAGGCACGGCGCAAGGCGCGATGCTGCAGGCCGGGCTCAGTGAGGCGCGCACTCTGCCGGCATTTAGACCCCTTGGAAGGGTCAGCGGGCTTGGCAGTGGACGCAGTCCTGTGGTAAGCACCTTTGGCGTGTGTCCGACGTGTCGTCCGTTGCAAAAGCCGGGTCGGGTAGGAGCGGTCACTTCTACGGAAGCGGGTGGGGGCGGCAAAGGAGCCGGTCGGTTCGGGTTGCTAGCTGGCATAGGGCGCTCACGCCGGTAGAACTCCAAAGGTGAGACCACCGTAGTTCGGGCCAGGGTGAGCAGACATCACAGAGGTGGTCTGAGGAGCAGCCAGCACAGGGGAGGCAGACCGCATGGTCATCCGTCAGCCACTTGTGAGTCGCCACACAGGGAGCATGTAAGCACCTGGGAGCTGCAACACACATCAGGCATGCTAGGCGACCGAGCGTGGGCACCTGAGCATAATACCAGCGACAAGAGGTGCCTCTGATCGAATAAACAGCGACACGTGTCCAACACAACACACTAAAAAGGCGAGGGCACAAGGGGCCACGCCAAGCTAAGACGATCGTCGGGCGCACAATGGTACAACAAAGTACAAACGAAATGAAGAGCCGCTGACCAACAGTGGCGCTAACCACCCGCTAATGGCGAGGACACGAGGGGCCCTGCCAAGCTAAGATGAGCGTCGGGCGTGCAATGGTACAACAAAGTACAAGCAAAATGTAGCGCCGCTGAAAAATTGGCGCTAACCACCCGCTAACGGCGTGGGCACGAGGGGCCCCGCCAAGCTAAAACGAGTGTCGGGTGTCAGAGAATACGATGTATGAAAGAGAAAACAAGGCGCCCCAGGTGCAGCTGGGACGTGGGGTGGGGGGGGGGGTTGGGTGGGGGGAGGGGGGGGAAGAACCTCCATAACACCGGCCCGGCGCAAGGCGGGAAATCAGGCCACACCAGGCAGGCGCAGAAGAGGCAACGGTAGCCCAGGCAAACGAAGCCCCCTCAGCAGGAACCCGCAGGGGAGAAGCACTGCAGCACAGGCAGAGGAGAACACGAAGTCCGAAGTCGCATAAGCAAGAGAACCGGTCACCAGTTGAAGCAACACAGGTAGAGTCCCAAGCTAACGCTGAACACGTCTTCACAGCGCGAGCTAAGTAGGACGACTGGTTGGTCTACCAGGTGACCCGGAACAGGTTGGGCAGGGACGGGAGACAACTCTTGGCCCCTCTGGGGGTTCACCAAGTGCCTCCTAGGTTGTGTTGTAACACAACGGGTTCTTAGGCTAAAATTGAGCAAGTAGTAAACACTTCCTATTAGTCATATCATCGGTAATGTTTTTTTAGGAAACAAAGTCCCACCCATGTAATAATAATAGTAAATACATAGTTTTTATATAGCGCCCTTCCCCACAGACAGCAAGCTCGGAGCACTTTACAGCACATAAAAATAATTTTAAAAGGAAAAGAAATTAGAACAAAATAAACACGCACTCACTCTTTAAATAAACACCAGCTCACACCATGTAGGCACATTCCTAACACATGCACATACACGAGCACATACATGCACACACATACACACACACACACACACACACACAGAGTCTACATACATGGGCTACACATATAAGACAACAGCCAACATTTCCAGGCAGCATATCCAGACTAAGCTAATCCTGATATGCTACCTAGAAAAGATGGGGCTTCAAATTTGTTTTAAAAGTCATCAAGTGAGTTCCAGACTTGAGGGGCCTGATAACAGAAAGAACGTGCACCAGCCAAGTTTAGGTTGACTCTGGGCTGAATGAGCAGTTTCTGTGAGCTTGAGCGTAGACTTCTACTAGGATTGTGTGATGCAAGGGAAAAGGACATGCCCATGCAAATGGCAGAAAATACAGAAATAGAGATGTGTCTGGAATACAGGGAAAAAATATAAAATGTTGCAGGGCACCCACATGGCAATGGCATACCTCTGCATTTTTACAATTTTCAACATTCACCCATTGAAAAATGTGTGTAGATTTGACGAGACAACTTGTTTCTCTACGTATTTCCAGCTCCCTGGTTTGTTTGACGGCTGTCAGGTCTAGAGATAGATAAATGGGGGATCCCAAACCAATACATTCAATAAAGCCGCATCCGTCGCTAATTTACGCTATTTTTAATAACAAAATTCAGTTATCCCATTACACTCTCGTTATTTCTGAATCAACCCTTTAATTTTTAAAAAATGATGAGCATGACGGATGCGACTCTATTGAATTTATTATTTTGGGATCCCCCATTTATCTATCTCTTTATCATCAATACAATTATCATTTAATAAGACGTTTTATTATAATCATTAAATAATTAATGTTTTTTATTATATTAAATTATAAAATGAATCAAGACGAATTACTTCTTCTCAATGATATCAATGCTGTGGAAAATAAAGACTTAGACTCTAAGAAACAGAGACTTCTCTCCGTTATTGTTTCTGGTTTAGGAAAACAATACATGGCAGAAGACATAGAGTCTTTAACTGCCGATGAACTAATCAAGCTTCATGCTAAATATGAGAACCATATTGCTTCACTAATGACACGCGATTTGAGTCGATCTCTTATATTTTTATACACAAAAGCTGTTAATCACTTCATACCGATAGACACTGAAAGCCTTTCTCATGATCTAGAAAACAACCCCATAGTTTCTAGTTCGATTGGTAGATTAGCATGTAACATGTTTTATAAGTTTGGCAATTACCTTGCTCCTGCCGTAACTTTGATGGTAACTAGTAGTTATATCGATTTATCAAAAATAAATTTTACTGCAGAAGAAAAAGAAGTATCAAATGGAGGAGAACAAGATGACTCCATTTTTGACAGAGGTACAAACGGTGACTAAGACTAAAAGTCAAGGCAGGGTTGATGCTGGAAAAAGATTAGCTGAATGGAATAGGCAAAAAAAATTACAGATTCAAAAAGAACAAAATAATATAACTGATCCACCATCAACAGAACCAGTGTCAATACCGTCAGAGCCGACACTTACTTATAAAAGTGAGAAACAAACAACTAAGTCTAACCCTCAAACAACAAAATATATAGTTGCTGGATTTGTTGTCGGATTTGGTTACGTAGGTTACAAATTATATAAAAAATATAAACCAAACACTCGTACAGTGACCAAAAAATCAGACACTCCAAAAATAAAAGAAGAAGTCTCCACATTACCAGCAACACCCAAAGCCGTGGACCCATTTTACATGCAGTAAATAAATTTATTATTTTAATTTTTATGGTATAAAAATGAGCGACACAAAGAACTTAATGAACCTTGTCTATCACTCTGCTGTAATAAGTGGACTAGCAGTAGCTTATTCTATGCTGGGAAAAAGTCTTCTCAAAATGAAATCAGCAGACCTGAGTAAATTAGACTTCGAAGACAGTGCTAAGCTAGTAGTTGTTATAACAGCTTCGATTGCAACAAAAGATTTTCTAGTTAAGCAAGGAATTATTCCAGAAAATATTTCTATGTAAATAAAAATATGGCAACTATAGCTGTTATGATTGGCGGTGCAGTTATTAACGCATTAGCTTTCAGTGGGTCAAACTATTTCTTTTCAAAAGTTAGTAAAGAAGAATCAGCAGAAGAAATGAAGCGCCACAATGAGGCATCTGAAAAACTAGCTCAAGCTCAACAAGATTACGAGAAGCAAAGAATAGAAAAACTGGATTTTATTAATGAAAAACTAAAACTTGAGGGTCACGCACAGCATACATTTTCAAATGTTGATGACGCGATCAAAGAATACTATCTTGTAACTGGTGAAGACATGTCTATTCCACAACCAAAACTTAGTGACTACTACCAACCAAGCCCAGAACAAAGAAATGGAGAAATAATATTTGTTTTAGTAGGAATGACATTAGTATATTTTACAGGAGTTTATATTGCTAGAAAAAATGGCAGACGCTAAACTATCAAAAATATATTACTCTCCAATTGGCTACTGGAAAGGGAATACTGCAGTAAAAAAATTACATGCTGCTGTGGGTGGAGATGTTAACCAAATAAAACAGTGGCTTAAAAAACAGGCAATTTGGCAAATATATCTTCCTGCTCCAAGAAAAATAACAAGGCCTCATTTTGAAAACACTATCCCTAATGACACACACCAAATGGACCTCCTGTTTCTTCCGCATGACACAATAAGAAAGAAACGATACAAGTATGCATTAACTGTTGTTGACATAGCTTCAAGGTATAAGGATGCAGAACCCATAACTGACAAAAAAGCTGTAACAGTGGCCACTGCATTATCAAAAATATATAGTCGAGGTCCTTTAAAATACCCTAGGCTTGTGCAGGTTGATGATGGGAGTGAATTTAAAGGGGCTGTTAATCAATTATTTGCAAAGCATGGCGTACTGGTTAGACGCGGTATTCCAGGCTTGCATAGATCACAGGCTATTGTTGAAAACTTTAACAAGCAATTATCGGAGAGACTTTTTAGCTATCAGTATTCTAAGGAACTCATGCATGACGCACGTAACACTGAGTGGGTTAAAAGATTACCTTCTGTGATAAAAGCAATGAATAATGATGGTTACCCTAAACCTGTTGATTCTATTAAATTGAAAACAATACCGTCAGAAATAAAAGCAATAACACCTCCAGACACTAGCTTGTTTACAAAACAGGTGAGATATTTGTATCAACCTGGTGAGGCTGAAAATGACGTTAGACGTAGGGCAACTGATCCAATTTGGTCTACATCTGTTCATAATATAAAAAAAATAGTTCCTTCAGCTAATGCAACAATATATTATCTGTATGAGCCTGCACCCCAGAGGGCATTTGTTAGAGAAGAATTACAGATTATTCCCACAGACACCGTTACTCATTTTTAACAATTTCAATTCATCAATTAGTTCATCAAACAGTTCATCAGCTATTTTTTCAGATAATTTGAGCCTGTAATGACCTGGTGCATAAGCTTTTTCCTTACTATGAAACACTCTTTTTGTATCACCTACTGCTAGAGACTTTTTATATGTTTGAATCATTTCAATATTATGTTTGTTTGATCTTAGTGTCTTGTTTGGATAATCAGGCATTAATGCACCATCTAACACTTGCTTATAATGTTCATGACGTATGTCTTTATTTTTTATTGCTGTTTTCTTGATACCTTTAGCTTTTGACTGACTACCCTTTTGGTGCAGTATAGAATACATTTTGGATCTCAGTCCAACGTACTCAACTATTGGCACACCATTCAGTTCATCCTTAAACTTTCCAGGCACTTTCTTGTTTTGTGTGCTAAACAATGGGTGATCTTTAGGGTAGTCAGACGTGTCATACATGTGTAGTTCTGTTTTCATGTCTTCATAAAAGTCTTCAGTACATACGTCTATGATCATAGAGTCAGTGTCAGTGTATAGCAGACGACACTCAGGATACTTTGGTTTGAAGTAATCATAATAAAATTCAAGCATTAATAATTTTGACAACTCCAGAATAGCCATACCTATAAATACTGGCTTATCCAGTTTAACAATCTTTTTTTTGAGTGACACTGCATACAATGATGGATGAAATTCTTTATACCCTGTGTACTGAGGCTTACTTGTAAGTTTAATTGCGCCTGATTCAGTTGTAACAAGTCTCACATCTTTTCTGTGATGAGGATTTTCCATCGTCTTACCAAAACAGGCATTGTTCATAAGCTTAAAGAAGTCTTTGTCAAATGCAGTGTTACCATCTCTTGCACGCAATGTTGTGTTCTTCATTATGTAATCTTTCATAAAAGCACTTTGGTCAAATTGAATTCCTCTATGAACTTTTTTTAGTACTAAACCATGTCTGATGTAAAACTGTAACAAACGATAGTGGCAAACGTAATTAAATTTGTCATTCAGATTGGGTACAAGTTTGGTGTCTTCTTTTTTCCCCGTTAAACTCAGTTTCTCAACTGCTAATGGATAATCATTATGGTAATCATGTAGGCGGTGTGGGTACTCCAGGTCTACTTCAAAGATCCAACCCTTTTCATCATTTTGACCTCGATCCATAATATATTTTGTTAATTTTTTTATGCCATACTGTGACAAATCATACAAACAAAAGTTTTTTAATGGTAACATTTCACACATTGCAAATCCATACAAATTATTAGCATCCAAGTATGTAATAAATGACATTGGCTTTGACGGGTCAAAGTCGTCAAGATATTTGTTGTTGGCCTTGCCATAATTGTTTGCTGCTAGACTAATACCTCCCCTCAATCCACGTTCCACCATTTCACCCATCGTACGATCAGACAACAGGTCTATAAATATCTTACTGGATTTCAAAAATGCATCCCATGTCATGCCAGGACTAGTTATGTAACAAGCAGGGTCAAGCTTGTAGTGTAACAAACCCTTTTCACGGTAACTTTCAAATACGTCTGCTAGCAAACAGACATCAGCCTTTAAGTACTGATCGTGGTAATCACCAATTGTCTGACACCCTAACTTATCCCATGCATCAAGTGCATGTTGGTATTCAGAGTCAGAAATACCTTTACCAATTAGTGTAGAATAAAAATTTTCTTTTGGTGGAAGACTCCTTTCTTCAAAAACTACCCAGTCACTGATGTACTCATATGGATAGACTCCTTTCTTAATCAATTCTGGCTCAAAATATTTACTTGTTATTGGATACTCACTCAGTCCTTCTGCCAGACTAGCCAACCCTAAAGACAGATGTTGCATAGAGTCATAAAATGCTAATTTATCTAATCTAAAAGTCAAGTATTTCTCTGTTGTCTGGGCAATGCAACTAATTTTTTTGTAAGACTCATCCACAACCTGCATGATAATATGTGAATCATATCCTTTGAGATTGTGGAAAAAGATAGGTAGTTTATATTTTTTTGGATCTATTTTTAAAAACAAGTTACAATTGTTATGTGCAGCGCCTCTGTAACATCCAGTTATGTGATCATGGTCACGAACTTTATCACCCCCCAGAGGCTGTTCACAAATCCAACACATCTCAGCTGCATCAAAATTCTGTTTGTCTTCTTCTGTCATTACCAAAGGCATCTGACAGTTTTCCAAATACTTTACTACCTGAATATACAGATGTCTCATTTCTGTTAAAAACTCAGCTGCTGCATTTTCACCCCTATAGATAACAGGTTCTGTATGCTGACCATCTGACCTAACAAGAATGTATCCAAAAGAACACACCACTTGGTCACTCAATTTTATAGTCTTTGGTAATGACTCTGGAATTGGACCGTCATACGGAACAACGAGTGATTCAAAATCTGCATACACTACAAACGGCAGCTTTTGCTGATTCCCATAGTTCTTAAAATACACTTGACTACCAGGATCTGGATACTTAAGTACTGTTTGTACGTCATCAGCTGACCTACAATTTAAAACATGTTTGTGTGCTACTGCAATAGAAGAAAACCTCTGTAAACATTTTTTACAAACTTCCTGTTTACACTTGTGTTTTGTTACATGATTGTGAAATAGACGTGACATACTCCTAATAATTGTGTAGTGAAAGTTATCACCAGAGCTTATTAGTAACATATCAACATGTTTATCTTCTGACTGCCCATAGGTTGGGGCAATTGGAGATACTCTAATTGGCTGTAACTTATTCTCTGACTCATTTTCCCACACATACACATTCACAGATATACCAGGATTTAGTTTTTCAAACAAGTCTATGTCCTCTATTTTAACAGGGAACTCAATGCCACTGAAGTTGAGTTCGTTTACAAATTTGGTGTAGTTAGATACACGATCAGGTTTTACTTTTACAAAATGAAGTTTAGCAAGCACACACCACATAAAACATAAATTATCATTGTTTTGAATATTGACTACAGCCTTTTTGTTTGCAACCTCAGTTGGAAGTGGTATCCATGATTTACCTAGTATAGGATGATATCTTGACTGCTTCAGTTGTAGTTCATGTACAAGGCCTTCATGCCAGCCAGACCCTTGCATTTCTGCTCTGTCAATTGCTTCATGGAAGTCTGGTAACAATCTTTCTCTAAACACTTTCTCTAGTTCTCTTCTCGAATTAACTGTGTGCTGCCTTGTCGAGATATATGTTACAATAACTTCACCAACATCTCTGGTAAATTCTATTTTTGCAACAATCTGAATCTTTACACTATCAGAAAGAAGGTTATTTTGTATGACTAAAAAAGATCTTTCTATTGATTCATAGACATTGTAAATATTAGATATAGGTAAGTCAGTTGTGTGAAACACGTTTCTTAATCTTTGTCGGTTGTCCATCTTTTTTATTTGTCCGTCAAAATAATAAATATAAAATCACACCATGTGTAATAGCTCTTTATTGACTGTAATTCCAACAAATCATCCACTTTCCTGGTATGTGTCTTAAGGTCTTGTGCTCATGCTGCAGGTGTAATATCACTTTATTGACAGTAACAAATTCAATATAATCATGTTGTTTACTTATTTGGTAAAATATGTGTAAACACATACTCTCAAACCAGTCACAGTTAGCATCATAAACTATAAAATCTTGTGTCTTAAGATCAACAGTCTTGTAATTATAGCGTGGTGGTCTATTAGAATATATAAAAGTTACATTATATACCATGTATATTTTTGTTGGTGTTGAGAGTTTTATCAAAGGGTGTTTAACTTGTTTTTTTAAGTCATTAAATCGCACAACACCTCTGAAGCTCTGTGTGATATCAAATGCTTGCCCGCTTTGTCTGTCCATCATTTTTATGGACAAAACAAAAGGCTAAATTAACCCATACCCAGTGGGCTGATCTGTCTTTAAGATAAGCTTTAGATGCTTAGTTGATTTCAGTTTGTTTTTCACTATGTCTCGTTCGTGTTTGTTGGGAATGACATCGTTTTCTCTGAGACAGTCTTCAAAGCTGTCACGATCCTTACAGTAAAACAAACAGATAAACTTTAACTGTTCACGAAAATCTTTTAGTACAGCATTATATTTCTGAGTGAGAATCCAAACACTGATGTTTGCGTGTCTGCCACTGAAGGCAAGTTCTGCTAAAGTATTTCTCTTTTTGACAATATCTTTCTCTGCAGAACAGTCATCAACAATAAACAATGTTGGCTGTCCTTCAAATTGCTTGTAAAAATATTGCAGGTAGTCATTCAGTTTTTTCTCAGGGTCGACTAAATAGATATTACTGTCAGTCCAAATGAATAAACGGTTGTGATAAGCTTTGTTGTGTTTTATTGTTGGACAAAATATTACAATGTTTTCAAAGTGGTGGATGTATCTTGTTTGTAATAGGTTAAGAACAAATTCAGTTTTCCCACACCCTGTGGCACCACAAAACAATCCACAGTGTGGATCGAGTGTCATTAAGTTCATTTTAATACACAATATAATTTTAATAGATGTGTCCACTCAGTCTGCTTTCTGCAATATTGAGTTGTGCGTCATAAATTAGATACAAATATATGTTTATGGCTTCGGCTTTTTCAACCTTCTTTTGTATCTGAATTGTAATCCCATCACTACCGTTCTCGACAGTTCGTCCTGACCCATGAAGATAGTCATCATCTGTACTACGCAGGTCTAACCACAGTGCATACTTGTTTGTCAGGTATTGACCAATCCTAACGTCATACAGATGTAGATCTTTGCACGCAATGTTTGCTGGTTTATCTCTAATCCTTCCACCCGCAAAATACTTTGTGATCTCATCGTAGTGTTGATAAGGCAGCATTCCTGAAGCGTACACTTGATTAGGGCGGCCTTCAATTGTACAGGACAAATGTGTAATCTTAGGATTGTAGAATTTTTCTGAATCCCGTTTGTATGGAGCCGCTGGTTCAACAAACAACATAAGAATACCTTTCAGTGACCTAGCTGGCGTGTTTAAGTTTATGTTCCACATTGGGTCGCTTTTGTCTTTGGGTATTAAACTATGTCTAATCACCCTGTCATAATAAATTGGCAGTCTTGACTGATACTGATTTTGAATGAGTCTGGCTAGTTCAGTATGTGTAACAATTTCATATTCCAAGGAAATGTTAGAGATCTTATATGTTGCATCTGTGGCAGATGATTTTATAACTTTGGAGTAGTCATTGAAAGTTAGTTCAAAACTTAGACGGTCATTCAGTGCTCCTTGATAATAAGGCAGATGAGCTGTTAGGATTTCAAACTCAAGTGGAATGTAAAACCTATTTCCATATGTTTCAGCTAAT
Organism: Semisulcospira habei; assembly: GCA_036245525.1. Classification (NCBI taxonomy): domain Eukaryota; kingdom Metazoa; phylum Mollusca; class Gastropoda; family Semisulcospiridae; genus Semisulcospira; species Semisulcospira habei. Next base: position 212,451,900 of record BTPG01000002.1, on the reverse strand, counting down.
ATAACGTCCTTTGGTACCCCAGTAGTTACCTTATCTGCTGCATTGATTCGAAGTTTACCAACATTATCTGGCTGTATGCCTTGATAAATACGATCTTCTCGTTCTTCTCTTGTAAGCCACAGATCTTTGTAACAGTAAAATACATCTGAGTCATCAAGACTAAACACTTCCTGTCCTTCAAGTTTTACTTTAATAGTTCTAACAATTGCTCTGCCAAGATTGTCAACTAGTGTTCTGTTTACATCTGTGTCTGATGATAGTTCAATATTAAATGCTAGGCGTGCAGTGCCAGGAACAATAACGTCACTGGGACCTAGGTTTGGAAACTTGACTGTAAGTGTTTGATTCTGGTCTATGGTACTAGGATTGTTTGTGATGACTATTGTTTGTCGAATGCCCTTAACACCCAGGGGCTCACGTAGTTTTCTGTATGGGTCTAACTTTGATCCGTAAGACTGTGTCATTTTTATTATGCACAATAAAAAATAATAAATTAATAAAACAATGGCAGCGGGAGGATTTAATCATGAAGATTTTAAAATGGATGACATAAATGTCTCTGATAATAGTGTAACAGATATGTCGAGTAATACTTCTTTTTTACAACAAGAACTTTTACAAAGTAAAGTTAACTCGTTTTATGATAGTGTTAATGAGCGTCCATATCAAATAGATCCTAATCAGTTTGAATATGAAAAAGGACATTTATATTTAAAAACTATTGACAAAGGAAAAATACAATTGACTAACAAAAAAGACCCTACTAAGTTTAGAGCTTTAGGTACAATCAAAAAAGAAGGTGGTGTTGGTGCCTTGCGTCAACTTGGTGTTGGTGATAAAAGGTTGCCACCTCGAGTTGTTAGTGCTCTTCATGATGCGCAAACAAGGTTGCCAACAGGACAAGAAATTGATGTGGCACCAGTAACAAGCCTACCAGAAATAGCAAACACAGTAATACAAGAAACATCATTTACAGAAGGACAAATAAATGAGGAATTAAAAACAATTGGTGACTCTCCTTTGACAAAGAGGGAGTTAGCTGCGTTGGATAAAACACTGCAGACAATAAGAGGTGAGCTTTTGAATAATGTAGCTAAACTGGGTGAACTTGATAATCATATTGAAAAAGAAAAAGAGAAACTGGCTACTGCAGACAATGGGAATTATGACATTGAAATAAAAGAAAGAATACAACACAGATTAAAAGATTTGTATACAGAAAGATCAGCGCGACTAGAAGTGATTGAAAATGGAAAAGAAAAACTGAAAACACAGGTCAACAGAATTAGAGAAACTATTCAGAAAATACTTAATGAGGATACAACTTTGACTGAGAGATTAAAAACACTTTTCAGAGAGCAGGGTATCACTATTGCAAGTTTAATTACTGCTCTTGGATTTATTATTAGTACTATAGTGTTAGCTGTAACAGGTGGTGGTAGTAGTCCAGCACCTCCAGCTCCTCCAACTCCATCAGACCCAAAAGATTTACAGACGTGGGTAAAAAAACAGTTGTCTCACATATCAGACTTGCTTAAAAAATTAGCTGTAAAAGCAGCAGATGCTTTACCAGGTATTATAGGTAGTGTTGTCAGTTGGCTTATTAGTACTACAGCAAAGGTAGTAGGGTTTATGGCAGAGCATGTATGGATATTTTTGGTAACAGTAGGAGGGTTAATTATAGGATACTTAATGAAACAGGTAAAGAAGTAATATTCCTAATCCAGTAAGGCCTATTACCAATGCAGTTCTCTCTGACTCATGTGTGTTTTCTTGGCCTGTTACTGACTGTACTGGTGCTGGTTCAGGTGTCTGTGCCGATGCTTGGGCTGTTATTGACATTACTGGTTTTACTATCTGTTCAGGTGGTGGTGTTGATATTTGTGTTACTGGTGGTGTTACTGGTTGTATGTGAGAGGTTGTTGGACTCAAGTTTACAGATTGATTAAGTCCTAATTTCTGATTACTCCCTGCAACAACTATTTCATTATTATAATTTGTTATTACTCCAATTTGTAGTTGAAGATCAGAAGGCAACATGTATAACCCAATACCAACTACAAAGTCAACTTTTGATCTAGCATATCTGAGAACGTCTTGGTAGCGTTGTATGCTAGATGGGAGATCGACTGTTGAGTTGATTGAATCTTCTAGATTAGCAAGAAACTGTTTTTGTGCTTCAAACTTTCCACTTTCATTCAAAATGTTTGATTTTGTTAGTGATTGTGCTCCTAGTAAACACCAGACATATGTTCTGATAGACTCATTGACGCGCTCGACTCCTGCTTGAGTAAACCCGTCAGATTTATCTAAAATAAATGTGGTCCACGCATTAGTCTGCTTCTGCTCTATTGATCCTAACCAGACTTGTGATTTTGATGAGAATGAAGTGTAACCAGGGTAGTAATCTTGTGGGTATTGTCTGTGACTCATAGCATAATACAATGTTCCCATACCATTGTGATCATCAAGTTTTTGTGTAAAGTCATACTTTGTACTGATGTTAAATTCATTACAGATCCGTTCAAATGCTTTCAAATCCATGGGATTGTTAAACTGATTAAAACTGGATTCAGTTGGTAATGGTGTATGCAGTTCTGACAGTATTCTTCTAAGCTGGTAATAAACATGGAAATGATACACAGACTTAATCAGTTTGTTTGAGTGATTCAAATGGTCTGTAAATGAAACACCACAGCCTGTAGTAGAACACAGTATGGCAAAGTTAAGTTGGTTTTGAAACATCTGTAGTGGACTTGAAGACCACTTTCTTGCTGTAGCATCGTCTGTTATTGGAGGGTTTAGGTAATGATCAAAAGGGTTGGGTACTTTGACTTGAAATAAATCTTGTTCAGACAAAGCTATATCAAGCTGATTTAACTGAATTATTTTCTGTTCATAAGTAGGTGCAACATTATACTTGGCATCCACGTTAAATTGAAATGCGTTTGTAGTGGTAATGGTTGGTGATTTAAATTCCATCCTTTTTTTTTATGTGATAATAAAAATGTTTATAACCTTAACAAATATTGACACAAGCAAACCAATGTGGTTAACTAATGGGATTGATAATCGTGATGGTAGCAAGGCTGTAGCTATCCATGAAATGTTCTACACAGTAAAATGGTTTAATGTAACTGATGATACAAGTTTTTATGCTGTTTATGCAGATTCTGGTAATAGTGGTGTAGACAAAAATACACACTTTATACCATCTGGGTATTATGACTTTTGTACATTGGCTAACTGGTTTCAAAATATATTTAAAATTAAAGCAACTTTAAATCAGGCTAACTTACTTGTTGAATTAGAAGTTCCTACAGGTAGTATACCAGTATTTTCAAGTGAACTTGCATATTTGCTTGGTTTAATAGATAGAAATACAATGCCCATAAATTGGGTAATGAGTTTTGCAGATAATGGTACTAGTGGATGGTATTATACAGAAGATGTAACTAAAATAACTGGAATATATCCTGTTCATTTGTCAGTACACACAGTGCTAAATGTTTATTTAAAAGAACTAAACACGACTGAAAATATATATAATGGAAAGCCTTCAGATTTGTTGAGATGTTTACCAACTGGAACTGCTCCGTATTGTGAAATTGAAGTTATTAGATTTCCTAATTTACAGTTTAAAAAATTAGGTTCCAGTTTCTTTGAGTCACTGAGCTTATATGTAACTAATCAAGATGAAAAACCAGTTGTAATGCATGATTTTACTGTTGTTTTAGAAGTTAAATAGTTTTATTTTTGATAAAAAAATGAGTGGCGGCCCGAAGACAAAAATTATTCCAGTTTCATGTCCGTCAGTAGAGTTAAAAGATTTAGCTGACGTGCAAGATTTCGAAAAAGAAGGCGAGGTAGGAGAAGTGTATGGCCTTGAACTTGTGTCCGTTGGGTTGTACAAACGAAAGGCAATTGAAGATGAGAGACAGTTTCCTAAACTTAGTCAACTTCGTGATGTTACTGTTCCTACTCCAGTAAGTAATGTGTTATACAGTTTAAAATATGTTGGTAATAAATGGGTAATTATTCCTACCCCTGTTTCGCTTGCTCCTGTTCCATTGTATGGGACATAAAGTTTGTTTTTATCAGTCCTTATGTTTATTTTACTGATGAAGGTGCCCTAGTATTTAAAAAAGTTGTTAACTCTGAGCCAACGTTTGTAAGTCTTGTGCCAAGCTATTCCGCAGAAACCAATAGCAGAGAAAAACTAAAACTTCAAGAGTATGGGAAACGAAGGTATCTTCTAACAAATAGAAAGGGTAGAACAGATACTTCTATTTCGTTCGTACCAGCAAATTTTACCATAGATAGAGAAGCGACAATAGTTTTTGAAATTCTCATGAGATCTGTGGAAGCTGCGAAAGAAGCAGATATCGCCCAGGGAATCAAACTTACATGGGATACCACAGTAGCAGAGTCAACAAAGGTTGTTATTGCTATTAGAAAAATCAATACAGATTTTGAAGTTTCGAGTAGTGTCCCTGCCGTTAAAGTAATGATTGATAAAACAACTCTAGTTTATCTAAATTTCATAAACCTGGAACACATAGATCTTGTTTCGTTTTATTACGCTAGCAAATTGTATACATTTGAAGAGTTGCAAAATAAAATAGAAGATTAAAAAAATATTTGCCATAAAAAATGCCACCATTGTATCCTCAAATACAATCTGATAAAACATTAAAGGCAGATTCATTTCATTTAATAAATATTACAGAAGCATTAAAATATTTGGAAGAAGAACAAGCAAAATACTCTCGATGTAAAAGACGATATAAAACGGTTTTCAATTCTTTACACAACACATCAATGACCATGGGGGTGGTTTCGGCCGGATTATCTGTAGGAGGTATAACTCTGTTTGCAACGGGGGTGGGAAGTGTCGTAGGAATTGCTGTTGAAGGTATTGGTCTTGTCACAAGTCTAGCATGCTTTGGTATGGAAGCTATTAACAAAAGATTTTATATGAAGTTGCAGAAGCATGAAGCCTTGAGTACGCTCGCAGCAGCTAAGCTGACGAGTATGAAACTTATTATTAGTAAATCTTTGGAAAATAATGAAATTGACGATAATGAATTTAAAAGAGTCCAGGATGATTTAGCAAATTACAAGCAACAGAAGTCTGAAATACAGAATAAGATGCGTAGTCAACCCGCGAATGTTGAAGAGCTAAAGCAATCTTTTTTAGAGGAAGGAAAGAAAATAGGCGTAGAAGAAACTATGAAAAAAGTTTACGGACTGTTAGGCAAGTAAAGATCAGTTTTGGTAATCATTCATTAATTCTGAAATACTCTTCACAAAGAGATGTCATGCCTTTTATGCCTGCTCATTTGACGCTATCTGCACCACCGCCAGAGTACTACTGAGAAAAAAAAAGTTTTTTTATTGTCCTTGTATCTTGATAAAACTGATCGAGTAAGTTGTGACTTAAGTCAAGTTGTTGTAAGAACTTAGGGTAAGTAATTAATAAGTTCTTATGGCAACTCACTTAAAGGTTACCTATGTAGGTTCCTAGAAGTTAGTTGCAACTTGTTAATAAGTATTAAGTTTCGATTGACATCACTTGATAGAGATAAAGAGATAGATAAATGGGGGATCCCAAAATAATAAATTCAATAGAGTCGCATCCGTCATGCTCATCATTTTTTAAAAATTAAAGGGTTGATTCGGAAATAACGAGAGTGTAATGGGATAACTGAATTTTGTTATTAAAAATAGCGTAAATTAGCGACGGATGCGGCTTTATTGAATGTATTGGTTTGGGATCCCCCATTTATCTATCTCTGGTCTACCTTGGCAGCAAGTTTAACTCTTTCCCATCGAAATGCTTCCGCTTTAGTGTTAGCGCAAACAAACCCTTAGCCATCGAAACGCTTATGTTATAGCGATGTGCTCGTTGCCGTCTATAGACAAGTCGCTAGTATTCTGGGTTGGGTTTTTACAAAAATCGCATGAAGCACAGCTATCGGTCTAAGGGAAGCAACCACTATAACGTTTCACCAACCATTTCTAAAATATCTGAAAGTGAATGCCCTAGTCGGATGGTGTAGGAACAAGGCCAAAGTAGCCGATGTGCCGTGAATTGACTCCGACGATGAGCTTGTTCGATCCTCATGAGTGCGGTTTCAACAGTGATTTTTAGCTCGTAAAATTGTGATTCAAGAATCTCTTGTGTGATTTCTTTGCTTGTGGAATACATTTTTCTGCCATGTTGGTGAGTAAATCTGGGTTTTTCGTTGCATGTGCTTATACTGTTGCTACCAAAACCACGTTTCTCATTTTTTGCTCCGCCATGTTTGTTCTGTTGCATAATAATCAAATTGGTTCGACTTCCCACTAAACTGATGCACAAACACGCGCATTTTTGAAAAGTACTTTTAATGCTCTTTCCAATGATACCCAATTTATCTATGGTTGTTAGGCTGTGAAAATTAATTTAATCTACCCAAAAAATGTACATCACCAGGGAACACATGTCCTCTTTCCTGCTACGTCTGCAGGGAACTGACTCACTGAAAATTTTACGATGGAAAAGAGTTAAAAGGTTTCTTTTGGAATTCAAAGGAACACTTTCAAACCTAAATGGATTTTTCTCTAAAATGTATTTTTTTGAAAAATACTTACCGATGGCATGACTAATAGAATGAATGCTAAGCTTACCAATTTCAGCCCCAAAATTTGTTGTGTACACCTCGCAACCAGGGGGGCGACTCTAGAGGGCCCTTATCAGGATGCCTCGATTTCCTGCCAGTCATTTTGCCTTAGCTCAACAGCGGCAAGCAAGGCAGGAGGGAGGGACCTCTGAGTCATGCCATCGGTAAGATTTTTCAAAAAATACATTGTAGAGAAAAATCCATTTGTTTTCTCAAAACTCTAACCGATGGCATGACTAATAGGAAGAATAGTGAATAGGAGGAGGGTGCCGCCCCTTATGTATTCCACCTGGGAACCTTTGGCAGAACGCCCCCTGAAGTGCACTCAGCAACGAGGTCCCCACGCGTGCTACACCCGACAATTTCAGCTAGGCGTTACCTATGGCACTGTGGTGCATGAATGGTGTGCTGCGCGGCCAAGATGTCCCCCACCAAGGCCAGGTTGCCGTGCTGGCCGGATAGGTCTCACAGATAGAATCAGAAGGTAGAATCAGCCCGCCAACCCACGGCCGCCACAATGTCTCTCACAGCGCAGAGAGAGAAGAGCGCCTGCTCCTGCGGAGATGAAGCCCGGGGGGGGGGGGGGGGGGGGGGGGGGGGGGGGGGGGGGGGGGCTGGCTAGAGCGGGAAGGTGGGGATGAGTCCGCCGAGACTGACCACTGGCTGCTGTCTGTGAGGCCCCACCGCTGGAGGCGAGGGCGCCAATCCCGCGAGGCAGAACAACACGTCGATAGGCTCCGCGAGGACGTCGCAGAGGGACGAAGTTGAGCCGAAAGCGGGCGCTGGGACGGAGTCGAGGCTTTCCTACCCGTAGAGGTGGAGCGGGAGCCCGAAGCATCGAGATGCCAGGGTCTAAGGCTGTTGCTATGACAAGGCTCCTGACTTTTATCTTGTCTCTCTTTTCTTCCTTCGCCATGCCCGATGGGCGAGTTAGACGGGCGAACTCTACTGGGAAGGTGCTGCCGCTGACGATGCCGCTAGACTTGGCCCTCCCCTGTGTGGTCCTCTCTGGTGGCGCTGCGAGTCCCCCAAGTGCTTTCCCCACCGAGTGGTGCGGCAACCAGGACTGCTGGCTGCGCCTTTCGCTGCTCCTCGAGCGGAGAGGCGGGGTAATAGAGGACTGGATACGACGAGGAGGGGAGTCTGGTCGGCGACTGTCCGGAACCAGTCTGTCTCCAGTCCACGGACGTAAGAAGCATCAGGATCATGGAAGCGGGGCAGTTCTTCCCACTGGTGGCTGGCAAGCTTCCCCCTTTCTGAGTGACGGCCTGTGGATCTTGGCGCCCGATCGCGGCGCTTGTCCAGCCGATGGCTGCGTGGCTGACAGCTCTCTGAGCGTGGGGAGTGAGTACCGGCTGCCTGGACCCACCTGGTGCGCATGGCCCGTCGTGGGCGGACTGGCATTTCGGCCACCGAAAGGTGGGGTAGGGTCTCTGTTGCCTGTACCTGTGGTGCGTCCTTCCAACTGCTAACAGGCTCCCCTGAGCGTGAGTGTATATGTCCCGCTGCCTGGTAGCGCCTAGGGACCAAGTCCCGTCGTAGGCATGCCGGCATCTTGGCCACCGAAGGGTGGGGTAGGGAACTTGGTGCCTGTCCATGACAATTGTTATCCCGTCGGCTGTTGACTGCCCTAGCATGAGGCGGTAGGGTTCTAGGCACCGGGAGGGGGGGGGGGGGGGGGGTGGGGGAGAGGGGTGGGGGGGTAGTAGTGCCGTACGCGATGACAGCCCCACAATGTCTGACATGTCACGCCTCAGCGGCAATGGCGCGGCGGTAGTCGGGGCGGGGTTGCATGGCTTCCTGGCCCGGCCATTCTCTCGTATAAAAGGCCCACAGCTGAGACCAGCATTCCTCGACCCACGCCGCGCAAGTATTACACGTCTGTCCGGAGGAGCAGCCCGCACAGGGCAGGCACACATCATGGGAGTCCGTCAGCCATTGGAACTGCCCGCACCTGGTCCATGTGATGATTTGTGTACTGTAACAAGCAGACACAGACAAAGACCCGTTGTAAGGGCGGGGCCACTCTGGAGGCCCCGCTCTCACGACTAGTCGCACAACAGAATCCCCAGTAAATGCCGCCGCCCGGTCTTCTAAAACGACAACTGTCGGCTGGGACATTCACCGAAGCTTTACCTTGTCATGGGTGGGTCGGTATCCTCTCCAAGGAACCACCAAGTAACTCCGCCACACACGGTAAACCTCCGAGCTTTACACAGCCACTCTCTCACTCTCTCCTTCTTTTCTCTTTTTTTTCTTCTCTTTTTTCACATAAATCCAAGGAATGCACACCAAACCATGAAGGGTAAGCACACACGAAAGCAGTAAATCCACACAAAGTCTCCAAGTAATCGCACCGTACACAGCCGAAGTGAAGCAGGCTGAACACAACCGGTCTTGGTGAGCATGCGAAAAGACTGGTGGGAAACGGCCAGGCACGTGACCGGATAGGGAGGCAAGGGGGGGGGGGGGGCTGCTCGAGGTGTCCTGGTAACGGCCCCCTAGAGTCGCCCCCCTGGTTGTGAGGTGTACACAACGAATTTTGGGGCTGAAATTGGTAAGCTAAGCATGCGTTCCTATTAGTCATGCCATCGGCAAGAGTTTTGAGAAAACAAAAGGACTTTCAGAAGGCATCTTGATAGATTTTGTACAAGCAGTGGATGAATTGGCCATGAAAATACAAGCATAGTGCCAGATTAGCACCTAAATGTGCCAAGCTAATCTGGCACTACTCTTTAACTATTGTGATCAATTCATCATCTGCTTTAGCGTCTTCTGGGTGAATGTGTTCACGAAAGAGCATGTCGTCACTTACAGTCTATAGCGACGACCCACTTGCCATCCAGAACAGCCTGCAGGTATTTGAGTGTTCTCGGACACTGTCCATCTTCATTGCACCAGCTAACCAGATGGGTCACTGCAAAACAAAAACTAAATACAGTGTACATGTAATAACATTAACAATAGGAATCTTTAATTCAATGATCACCAAAATGCCAGCTGTTTGCAAGGGACAGAGAAACGTAATTTTATCAGCCCCTGCACACATTACCCCCCCCCCCCCCCCCCCCCCCCCCCCCCCCCCCTAAAAAAAAAAGATGACCGAGTCTGTTTCATGGCACCAACTCTCTGACACACCAATTTTTAAAAGCCTGCCGTCCTAATTTACCCTAATTTTTAATGTTTTAATTTTTAATGGTAAAATCGGAAACAGATTGATTGATTGATTGTACATTGCTTAACGTCCCGACAGCAACAAGGCTTTCTCAGGACGTGCCTGCACTGCTTGTGAAAAAAATAAATAAACAGAACATTGAATGTATGTCGCCAGCCGGTCAAACACGTTAAATAAACCTAACACATGGGGCCTAAATAAAGCTAAGACCATTTAGCAACACACATCCAATGTCAAGAGCTACAGGCAGTGCAGACAGTAGGGAGAGTTTTAAAAAGGCAAATACAGGTGAATGGACAAAGGGTAGACAGAAACACATGCCCCAGAATAGAGAGAAAAACCCACCCTGTGGGGCTGACCAGGGTGACCCTGGGAACTAAAAAATACCTAACCCCACCCAAGTCCCCCAGGGCAGACCCGGGTGGGGTAAAATCGGAAACAGGGATTTTTTTTTAAAAGAAAATTTACACTGTTTGCATGCAGAGATTAATAAACTCGTGTCCACAGATTGAAGAAAATGATCCGTGTTGAGTGAGTAAAGACAATACTGACCCTTTAAGCCCGTTCTTAATTGGACGAACCTTTGATCAGCAAACCTAGATCGGAGAAAATCTGCGACCTTTTGGTTTGTTTCTTGAGGTTGAACGAACCTAGGCGAACTTGAGCAAACTAGGTTCGCCATGGTTCTCTTTCTTAATTGAAGTGCTTGGTTCAGCGGAAGTAGGTCTGCGAAGGTGTTCAAAATCGCTGCTGCAATGCCGCTTCGCGATTTGGAAGATTTTTGTTTTTGTACTCCTTGCAAAATCGATCCCACAAACAGCATTGCGCCTCCCACAAATCAATCAAATAGGTCTTGTTCTTCGCATGAAAGTGAAATATCGCCGTCTGCCATGGTTGTTGGATCTGTGGCTATCTTCTTATCTCCAACACAGAAGAGGGTAAAAGATTTGACCAATCAGAAAAAAGGATCGCCTTGGATTGCTCAACATGTCATATCTTTTTCCAACAGCGAACTATGGTTTGCCGAAGTTCGCGAACTATTTTTTACTAGTTCGCCGTATCTTTGGATTGTCCAATTAAGAACCAACCTGATTTGCCCGAGATCGCAAACTCTAGATCGTCGGAGTTGGCGAACAAATGTACGGGTAGGTTCATCCCATTAAGAACGGCCTTAATGCAGTCAGCAGCTCTTTTTATTAAGGTGAATCACATCAACAAAAAGTGCTACTGACATGGCTACAGCCAAAGTGCTAACGTGAAGCCAATTCTTTCACTGGTATCAGACCCTGATCTCAATTGCAAGGATGTATCCAACAACTTAAGGCTAGTAGTAGTAGCCAATTAGCTTGATGTCTTTCTCGATGCCTTGTTAATCTGGCCATGTACTTGAGACTGTTATTACTACACAGTTCTTCGAGACAGATAAAACCTGAGCTAAACTGTCGCAGTGGAGAGACATCTAGGTGCAAGGTAAACAACGATTGTGTCTGTCACCAGTCCTTACCTTCAGGAGAATATTCTTCCACCACTTTGGCGTGCAGTTTAGACGCACACTTCTGCAGCATGCTGCGCTGGTCACGATTAAGTTGTGTGCCTAGAAAACACAGTGGCATCAAGTCGACCATGTCTTTCGGCTGAAGAGGACATAAAAAATCAATCATAACTTCAGTGTCGGATACATGTTTTACAAAACCTGGATTCACAACAATCGTTCAAGATTACAAATACCCTGTATCTGAAAAATGAATTTTTCTCTAAAATGTATTTTTTCAAAAAATACTTACCGATGATATTACTATTAGGAAAACGTACACTTAGCTTACCATTTCAGCCAAAATTCCATTGTGTACCTATACGACAAGGGAGGCGACCCAAGGGGGCCGTAGCCAGGTACCCTGAGTAACCTCCCGTACCTCCCTATCCGGTTGCGTGCCCAGTGGCGTCACGCCAGTCTGAAGCTTAGCTTTATGAGCAGCAAGCGGGGCAGGCAGGAGGGTCCTCCGAGTAATGTCGTCGGTAAGTTTTTTTTTTTTTAAATACATTTTAGAGAAAAATTCATTTGTTTCCTCAAAACATTACCGATGACGTTACTATTAGGAAGAATAGCGCATAGGAGGTGGGTACCACCTAGAATCATACTCCTTGTAAACGCGCCCACCAGACCCGCCCACCCCGGGGCACACTCCCAACCATTTCAGCTAAGCTAAATGCAAGGCGCCTTAGGCGCCGGGAGGGAGTGTCGCGCCGCGGCGAAGGCCCCAGCCATGGCTAGGGTCGCCCACGGGCCCGAGAGGTCACTGCGGTAGCATCGGGCGAAGGTAGATCACGCCTGCCAGCCCACGGCCGCCACAAGACTTGACGGCGCAGTTGCGGGCGAAGGTGACGCTCGTGGCCAGGGCTTTAACCTCATGCGCCCTGATCTTCAGCTTCTGAGCATCCTCTGGGGAAAGGTCCAGGTAGGCGGACCGGATAACCCCCGCGAAGCCAGGAAGATATCGTCTAGTCGCGATGTCTGGCCTTTCTGGGGACAAGGCAGAAGGAGGTGGGAACGTCCACTCCGAACAGGTTCGGATCGGCGCAGGTACACCTGTAAAGCCCTCCCCGGGCCCTGCCGTCTGGTCTCCCAGGTAACCCCTTCAGCGCCGTATGGTGATCACCTGGGGCATGGGTAACGGGGACTGGGTCTTGGCCAGGAAAGACGGGTCGATCAGGAGCTGCACAGAGCCATCCGTTCCGCACTGAACGCAGGCGAGGGCCAGGAGGAACCGGTCTTCCAGGTCAGGTCAACGCAGCGAGCCAAGGGGAGCAGTTTGAAGCGGTCCGCATTGAGCCACGTCAGCACCCAGGGTAGGTTCCAGCGCGGAATCAGCAAGCGGGGGGCAGGCCGCTGGGGGCCAAAGCATGCCGTAAGGTCGGCGAGGTCCTTGCCAGAGCCCGGGAGGCCCAGGTGGAGACACGTGTCCGCTATCATGGCCAGGTAGCTCCTGATGGTGATGGGCGCCAAGTTCTGCTCGACGAATAGCCAGAGGAGTAGACAGATCTGTGGTGGAGAGGACTGAAGGACTCGCCACTGTCCCTCAGAGACGCGTCTGGTCGAAGGCATGCAAGCAGTCTCGGCTGCGTGGCATCAGCCTTCCCACTGGGTCCAAAGCACACCCACTTTGGGTAGGAGCCGACCCAGGTAGGAAAAATCCCGCTTGACTCGGCTGGGATTCGAACCCGGATATCCTGGCCGCCAGTCCGCAACGCTAACCACTGCGCTATGGAGGCTCGGCGAGGAGGTCGCGGCAGGAACGGAGGACAGCATCACGACGCATACGGTCTGTCGTAGAAGCGTCTTCACCTCGGCGAGGAGGTCGTGGCAGGAACGAGGGCAGCATCACAACGCATCGGGTCGCAGTAGGGGGCAGAGGCCATGGCGTTGGTGGAGGCGTGAAATGCAGCCCGGTTCCCTCGACGCGCCAGACGACAGTCTACGCGAACAGCTCCGTTCCCACCCAGGCCAGAGTGCAGCGGAAGAGGGTCGCGGTCCCGTCCAAGCCACGGGGGGAGTGGCGGAGCGAAGCTGAAGAGCGGCGCGCTGTCACTGTGCCGGGGTAACCACTGCTGGTGAGGGTCCGAGAGGGAGCCGTGTACCAGCGTAGGCGGACAGCACTGTCCAAGTCCGGCGGGCCCGAGGAGTCAGAGAAGAAGCCAGCGTCGCTCAGGAGCTCTGCTGCCGGAGCGCGGAAACGCCTCGCCAAGGTCCCAGAACCAGGGGCCGGGGAAGGGACTGCGACCGCCCGGTCGACGCCTTCCTCTGAGCAGGGGGAACGGAGAGCAGTCCTGCAGGGAAGACAGGAAGGATCAGCCGCGCCGTCGCGTCGAGGGACCGGCAGTCTCCATCCGAGGGGCCAGGGGGCCACCGGCGATGAGGGCAACTGTCATCTCTAAGGAGGACCTCGACGGAGTCCTCTGGGAAACAGCTGGGGGCTCCTCGCTGTCGGCACGGCTGTTTCAGATCGGCCACTTAGTTTGTTCCAGGCGAGCCGAGAAACTGGGTCACAGGTGGTGCTGGCGCGCTGGGGCAACGAGTCTCTCAGCTGTCAGGCTAGCTGATAAGCGGGTATCCTGATAAGCGCAGTACAGCAGGGAAAATGACTACCTTTTGTTTTTCATGACTTTCTTATTTACCATTTATGTGTGTGATGCAAAACTTTGTTTAAAAGCGGACATTCTGCCCAACACACTGACACCAAACACACTATAGTTGTGACAAACCAGTAGCCAGCAGGATAAGGTGGAAATAAAGAGAAAAGAACAGATTTCACTGTGTTGATTTTTTTCACAAAATAGATGAAGTTCCAACATCAATAACACAAATACAATACAAACTACATCAAAACAGACTTGTGTGTGCTAGAAGTAACATGCCTAGAGTAAGTATGACTTACCAGATCAGAGATACCTTGAAAGGGACCGGAGAGCAGAGGGTGATAATGAGGTCACTGTTAGTGCCAGTACTCTGTCACAGGCACGAAGCAGTAGCATGGATTAATGTTATCATTTCTTTCATGTACTTCATTAAGTCTTTTTGTAATGTTCATCTATAGCAAAACACTTAGACATTACATTCTTTGTACATAGTTAACAAGACTGCAGACATACGGCTCTCCGACACTAAAATTAATGGTCTGGTTTGTAAGAGGCCGTGAGGTGGGAGCAGAGCAGGGATTAATGAGAACAATGACAGACGATAGCCAGACGACAAGTGGTATCCAAGATGCCACATTCCTTGCTATTAGCATTAGTTTCATCCACAACTAGAGATTCTTGTTGCAAGGTTTTTAGTGGGATAAAAACATTCAGGCATTAGTCATGGGAATATGTGACAGTCATACTCTCTTGTGCGTTTTCTGCTTTTGTGATGTCGGAGTGCTTGCAAAATGAACGTGACTTTTTGTTTAGTCCCTTTCTAGCTATAGGACCTATTATCAGTCGTAGGGTGTGTTTATGTGAGAGTTTGCATTAAATTAAATGAACTGTATTCCAAAGTGCACAAGGATGATTCACATAAACTACCAATCAGAAGGACAGGTGTTGGCATCCAAGAAATCAAAAACAGCATTGACAACTACATGATCTTCTTTAGAACCAACTTTCCAGCAGTAAAGATAATCCCAAAACAGCACATAATTGAATGCCACTGTGCACACTTTATCGCACAATGGGGCTTTGGACTGGCACTCCATGGTGAGCAGGGAGGCAAAGAGACGCACGCAACAAAAAACATTGTAAAGAGCAGGACATACTGCTTACAAAAGGAAGTGGAGATGCTCAAATTACTCATGAAAGAACACATGACACTAGTGTCACCTGTGTTGTACTCAGTCATGCCACCTGTGAAAAAAAGAAAACAGTAAATGGAAGCAGGTGATTGTTATGCTGTCGTTACACACACACACACACACACACACACGGTGGTGTTTTGTTTTGTTTTTAAATTTTTTTATATCACATCATAGGATTTCTATTGCTTTCTGTCAGGCAATTAAGATAATCTTTTTTTTCTTAGTCACTAAGTTGGTCGCAGTTGCTGTCAGTGGATGTTTTGGTGTGCCAAGCAGACTGATGTGCATAGGTATATTAAATTTCTGTGCTGCTTTGGTGGTCTGTTCATGTTCAAAAGCAGACTTTTCCAGATTAAACATATTCATCCTGAGAAACTATCCAAGAGTGAGATCCTCTTGTTTACCACACAACAGTTTTCTTTAACCCATATACCATGAATGCATTTCCCAAATTTTGGAGGTGTCATCTAACGAGTACCAGTTGTAGTAGATGGATTGACCATGATAATTCAAGGGTAGTGCCAGATTACTTTGTGCTTGATGTCGCCAAGCAAATCTGGCACTACCCTTGAATTACCATGGTCGATACATCTCCTGCTGTAGTGTGTTGGGGTAAAACTGAAAGTAGTGCCAAAGAACTGTGTGTCAAGTGTTGAAATTGTAACTCAGCAAGTCCAGCAGTGTAATCATCGTATAGACAGATCCGTGCTACTGCTACGTGCCTGTGAGAGTACTGGCACTAACAGTGACCTCATTATCACCCTCCGCTCTCCGGCCCCATTCACGGTATCTCTGATCTGGTAAGTCATACTTAATCTAGGCATGTTACTTCTAGCACATGCAAGTCCGTTTTGATGTAGTGTGTATCGTAATTGTGTTATTGGTGTTGAAACTTCATCTATTTTGTGAAAAAAAACTCAACACAGCCAGTGAAATCCATTCTTTTCTCTTTATTTCCACCTTATCCTGCTGGCTACTGGTTTGTCACAACTATAGTGTGTTTGGTGTCAGTGTGTTGGGTAGAATGTCCGCTTTTAAGCAAACAACGTTTTGCATCACACACTTGAACGGTAAATAAGAAAGTCATGAAAAACAAATGGTAGTCATTTTCCCTGCTGCACTGCGTGTATCAGGAAGCCCGCTTATGAGCCAGACTAACAGCTGGGTGACTCGCTGAGGCAGTGCGCGAGCACCAGATGTGACCCAGTTTCTCAACTCACCTGGAACAAACTAAGTGGCCACTTCTAGCGCTGGGCCAAACAGCCGTGTCGGGGGACACGGGCGGTCAACGCAAGCCGGGGCGAGCGCGGGGTCGGTCAAGCCCTTGAGGAACGCGAAGTAGCCAGGCGCGAGAAGGAGGCGGTGCCAGGCCGGAAGTGCATTGGTCGTCTCATCGAAGATCTGGGTCCTGTGGAGCTGAGACGTAAGCGCCTACGAGCGAGAGGTCCGGTCCCGCGGATGCGCGCATGGGAGGGCGACAGGGGGTATCCCGGAATCCTAGCGCGATCCTTCCAAGTAACCGTGACTGAGCCCGAAGCCAGTCGGGCCGCAAGGCAGGGCGAACAGGTTTGCCATGGGCCGGGTGCACCAGATCCAGTAGCCGCACCCGGTCAGGGGCGCTGTTACTCACCGCGGAGTGAGCCAATCTATGTCGCGTCTGGGTCGACGTAGCCGCGGGGCTGGATTCGAGGAGCGGCGGGGCTGATAGAGAGTATCCGCGTCGGAGTCCGGAGCAGATCGGGCCGCAAGGCGGGGTGAATAAGCTCGCTGTGGGCCAGGCTCTGAGGAGGGGGCGCACAAGGTCCCGTAGCTTCGTCCGGCTGGGGGCGCTTGTCACTCACCGTGGAGCAGGACGAACGGTGTCGCTGTGGGGCTGGATCCGAGGAGCGTCAGGGCTGTGGCCCGGGCGCAAAAAGGTCCAGCAGTCTCGTCCAGCAGGTGGCGCGTGTCACTCATCGTGGAGTGGGACGATCAACGTATTCCGCGAAGCCACGTCTGAGCCCGAGAGAACTCGGTTGGGAGGCGGGGCGAGCAAGCTCGCTGTGGCCCTGGCTCCGGGCGCACAAAGGTCCACTAGCCTCGTCCGGCCGGGGGCATTTGTCACTGACCATGGAGCGGGACGAAGGACATTGGTGCTGGCCTGGTTCTGAGGGATGGCGGGGCGATATCTGCCGCGTCTGAGCCTGAGAGAACTCGGGTCGGGAGGAGGGGCGAGCAAGCTCACTGTGGGCCAAGCTCAGGGGAGCGGACACCCCAGGGTCCAGTAGTCCCGTCCTAGGGGTTGGCAGGCCACCACCCAGTAGACGCGTCTGAGTCCGAGAGAACTCGGGCCGGTAGGCGGGGCGAGCAAGCTCGCGGACGCACCAGGGTCAAGTAGTCTTGTCCTAGGGGTTGGCGGGCCGCTATCCAGTAGCCGCGTCTGAGCCCAAGAGAACTCAGGCCGGGAGGTGGGGCAAGCAAGTTCGCTGTGGGCCAGGCTGGGGGGAGCGGGCGCACAATAGGCAATTGTCCAGGGACCTGCAGCACGTGTCGGGGCCTGGGTAGTCAGCCCCGCATCGTCAGAGCGGATGCGCCTTGTCCCATCTGCGGTGGCGGCAGGGGATGCAGTAGTGGGTGGCCGGTCTCAGGTCGGCGTAGGGCGTTCGCGGCAATATGGAGACCAGTGCTCTTCCATCCAGGAGGCGTAGGTGTCGCAGGTGTGACTGGAGGCACCGCCAGGGGAGACAAACCGAATGCGTGTCGCTCGGCCATTGAAAGTCCCCACAGCGTGCAGGCGCGTACTTGGTAACTGTAATACATAGCCAAGGTGAGAGGCTGAAAATCCACTGGCCAGAGAAGATCAGCAACGTCAGACTCTGGGAGAGAACAGAGCAGATAACAGCAGAGAATGAAATTGGGCGAAGAAGATGGGGATGGATTGGTCACAGTCTGAGAAAGCCAGCTTCCAGTATCACTAGGCAGGCATTGTCATGGAACCCCCAGGGAAAGAGGAAAAGAGGTAGGCCGAGAAACTCCTGGCGTCGAGACCTCCAAGCATACATCAAGAGACTGGGAACCACCTGGAGTAGAATCGAAGGAGAAGCACAGGACAGGAGTTGCTGGAGGTCTCTCGTCAACGGCCTATACCCGGGTAGGGGTGACAGGCGTAAAGAAAAAGAAGAAGGTGAGAGGCGAGCGAGCGTGGCTCCCCAAGGCCACGTAAAACGAGAGCACACGCACATGAAGGCGAGCTCCGTATAAAGAGCAAATTCCACGGCCAGTGCCGCCGCACCGAGCGCTGGTCGAGGACAACAACCGAGGCCTTACTTTGCCATGGCGAGAGAGGCCGGCGAGGAACCTGTTACGAAGGCCATAGGGTACTGTTACGTGGTAGCCATAGTCATAGTGGGACAAGCACACCAGACGCACGCACGGTTCTTGGAGGGAAACATCACTCAGCTGCCACCCGTCACAGGTGACTGAAGGTTGTAGGCCCCTTGTGCGCAGCGGAGAATAGCCCAGCACCTCCCAAATCCAACAGAAGTACCACCAAAATCCAACGGAAGCACCAGCGGCCACACGTAAATCCAGAGAACAAAGGTAATCTAAGGCAGGCATGGTAAACCATGGTAAAATCCAATCCAGGGTACACAGCTGAAACATCCAGTAGGCTTGAACACAACCGTTCGCTGTAAGATAAGCGAACAGACTGGCGTGACACCACTGGGCACGCAACCCAGGGGGGGATAGGGAGGTACGGGAGGCTACTCAGGGTACCTGACTACAGCGCCCTTGGGTCGCCTCCCTTGTCGTGTAGGTACACAACAGAATTTTGGCTGAAATGGTAAGCTAGGTGTATGTTTTCCTAATAGTAATGTCATCGGTAATGTCTTTGAGGAAACAATTCATCTGCCTTAACCCCTTCCTGGCAGTTGGAATGCACATCATGCCTCTGAAATATTTGTCATTTCAATGCCAAAGAACCCTAAACATCCAAGCAACATGATACACACTTGTGTCAGCAAGAGGCACAGATCTTCATGAGCCCCACAAGAAGGCAGGTTAGCGGTATAACATGACAGCTGCTAGTCAGTCAATGTTCTAAAGTAGGCACTTTGTAGTAAATTACACTGACTTTCACACTTCCAATAGTCTGTAACAATGAGTAGTTCTATTCACAAATTAGCCTGAAGATATTCTTGAAGCAGACTTATGTCTTCTTTGCCATGTGTTTGAACTTGCTACTTATCTTTCAACAAAATTCAGACATACTTTACATCATCGTTTTCTAAATTCAGCTGTGTTTGAGGCTGTAGGGGTGTGGCTGGTTGAGGCCGTATGAGTGTGAGCATGTTCATGTATTTGACTGTGGTTGTTTGTGTGACTGTGAGTGTTACTGAATCTGTTGGCCACTCGGACTAAATTTCCTAAAAGATATATGACTAAGTGCCAAAAGTGATCTCACAAAGAGGACAACTGGGATGAAAATCAAAGTTTGACATAAAGTACCAGAAAATGTATTTGGGTGATGTACACTGTATTGGTAATTTGTTTGTAAAAGAAAAAGATAATATCTGAAATGGTTTTTGAGAAAATGGCCGTTAAAAATTTTAAATCTGGATATGTCGGACATCAGGTATTGCGACATAGTGCCTCTAAATTGGTGGGATAAAAAACACAAATCTGTTTCCAAACAGTTAAAATAATAAGTAGTGGTCAAAATTGACCTATCCAAACAATTAGTGCTCTGTGGCTTAGAATGTTCTAATCCCTGAACATGATTTGTGTTGCAATACCTGACATCCGACCATATTCAAGTTTTAAAATATCCTACAAGCAAGAAAAACACACTTTGCCGTGTTATGTATACCACTCACAGGAATACATGCACACAGAAGAGCACAATGAGAGTCATCTTTGCTGCCCAAATATATTTATTGGCAGTCAGGGCCAGAATTTGTAACGTAGGTCGAACATCAGGATTGCAGCAGATATCCCCGGGATACTTATCAGAAGCCACAAACACAAAGCCTTTCCCCCAGTTTCAAGCACATTATTTAACAAACTAAACAGATATGAAGAACAAACTGCATACAACTTTCTGATGTAATATACATGATAAAACATGATGTGCTAAACAGTCTGCGCCTGTAAAAAGAAAACAAATATTCAAATAAATTTCATCTGTGTACAGGCCGAGTCCTCGCGCTGGGACCATATGGCGTTGAGGCGCGTCCCCTGGGTGGTGGATAGGGGGTCCCTCGTGAGAGGGGTGCACCGAATGAAATAAGGTGTCGTGAACCAACATGGTCTAAGGGAAGGTGATACTCACAAACCAGATAGGTGAGGCTAGCGCTGGCAGAATTGTCAGTACTCAAACCAAGGGGAATCACAGCGCTTGACAGACAACAGTTAGATCCCCTGCCCCCGCCTATCAGGCACCCAATCGCCAGCCCACAGAGAAATACGCAGGTATAGAATAAGACAATCATTTCCATCCTCTGGCGCCCAACGTGAGGATGGAAATGATTGTCTTATTCTATACCTGCGTATTTCTCTGTGGGCTGGCGATTGGGTGCCTGATAGGCGGGGGCAGGGGATCTAACTGATGTCTGTCCAGCGCTGTGATTCCCCTTGGTTTGAGTACTAAGGTTAGGTGACCCCGACAGAAAACCCCTGGTCCTCCTAGTAAGGGGGTTGGGCGTGGGGGTAGCTTCCCCACCCTGCAAAAAAGGAAATAGCTACAAAAACGCGGACGAAAAGACTAACAGTAATTCCATTCCTGGAGGAGGAAGGTTCTTCTACCAGAAGACTTATGACATCCTGTGGTGAAAGCCGGAAGTCTTCGGAAGCCACAGGACCGAGCCGCCTCTCTCTATCAAGGGATACAACCATGGGCACATGGAACGTCAAGACCATGTACCAGAGCGGCAAGGCCGCCCAGATAGCAGCGGAAATGCAAAAGTACAACCTTTCCCTGCTAGGTATCAGTGAAGCCAGATGGACGCAGTCTGGCCAGAAAAGGCTGTTAAGTGGGGAGATGATTCTGTATTCAGGTCATGAAGAGGAGAATGCCCCCCATACAGAAGGTGTAGCATTCATGCTGTCGCCATAGGCACAGAGCACGCTGATGGGCTGGGAACCTCTTGGGCCAAGAATTATCACAGCAGCCTTTAGAACCAAGAAAAAGCTCAAGCTGAACGTCATCCAGTGTTATGCGCCCACTAATGACAGTGACGAGGAAGAGAAACAAGAGTTCTACGACCGACTCCAGAGTGCCTTGGACAAATGTGCGGAGCGAGACATCACCATCGTCATGGGCGATTTTAATGCCAAAATAGGGGAGGACAACACCGGATACGAAGAGGTGATGGGGAGACAGGGACTAGGCTCGGAGATGAGTGAGAACGGGGAGAGGTTTGTAGACTTTTGTGCTCTAAACCGACTTGTCATTGGAGGCAGCATCTTCCCACACAGAAGAATACACAAAGCAACTTGGGTCTCACCTGACCATACAACAGAGAACCAAATAGACCATATCTGCATTAGCAAGAAATTTAGAAGATCCCTTCAAGATGTTCGAGTGAGGAGGGGAGCAGATGTCGCCTCCGACCACCATCTGCTTACCTTAAGAATGAAGCTCAAGCTAAAGAAAAGCTGCACAGAGACAACAAGAAGACAGCGCTATAATGTAGGCCTCCTGAGAGAAACTGGAGTTAGAGAAGAGTTTAAACTGGTGCTGTCCAACCAGTTTCAAGCGCTACAGGAGCTAGTAAATGAAGAGGAGGCGGTCACCACAGAGCAGCAGTGGAAGGCAGTTAGAGAGGCGCTGAACTCAACCTGCAAAGACACTGTAGGGTTCAGGAAACACCATCACAAGGACTGGCTGTCGGCACAGACCTTGAAGAAGATAGAAGTGAGGAAGCAGAAGAAAGCAGCTGTCAACAACAGTCGCACAAGAGCAGCCAAAGTAAGGGCACAGGGGGAATACTCGGAAGCCAACCGCGAGGTGAAGAGTAGTATCAGGGCAGACAAGAGGGCCTACACAGACAGCCTGGCAGCAGAGGCAGAAAAGGCAGCAGGCAGCGGCAACATGAAACAGCTCTACGACATTACCAGAAGATTGTCAGGCAAGTATGGCCATACAGAAAGACCAGTAAAAGACAAAGAAGGCAAGCCTATTGCAGACAGAGCAGACCAACTCGACAGATGGGCCGAGTATTTTGAAGAGTTACTGAACAGACCGAGCCCACCCGACCCCCAAGACATCCAGCCGGCAGAGACCGACCTACCCATCAGCTGTGACAGACCCAGCCGGGAAGAGATCAGAAGAGCAGTGGCATTCTTGAAGAACGGCAAAGCAGCAGGCCCAGATGGCATCCCAGCGGAGTCTCTGAAAGCAGACCTAGAGACAACAGTGGAGATGCTGTACCCACTGTTTGGAAAGATCTGGGAAGAGGAGGTGATGCCGGCTGACTGGAAGGAGGGGTACCTAATCAAGCTTCCCAAGAAAGGCGACCTCAGCAAGTGTTCCAACTACAGAGGAATCACCTTGCTGTCAGTACCAGGAAAGGTCTTCAACAGGATCATCCTGGAGAGAATGAAGAGCTCCGTTGACCCCCAGCTGAGAGACCAGCAAGCAGGATTCAGGAAGAACCGATCATGTACAGACCAGATCGCCACTCTCCGCATCATCGTGGAACAGTCTCTGGAGTGGAGCTCCCCGCTGTACGTCAACTTTGTGGATTATGAGAAAGCATTTGACAGTGTGGACCGAGAGACTCTGTGGAAACTCCTACGACACTACGGTGTACCCACAAAGCTCGTCCGCCTGATCAAGAGCAGCTACGATGGCATGACATGTCGCGTGATCCACGAAGGGCAGTTCACCAGGGAGCTCCAGGTCAGAACCGGTGTCAGGCAGGGGTGTCTGCTGTCTCCGTTCCTCTTCCTACTGGCCATAGACTGGGTCATGAAGATGACCACAGAGCACAGACGAAGTGGAATACAGTGGACACTGTGGACACAGCTTGACGACCTCGATTTTGCAGACGACTTGGCATTACTGTCCCACACTCATCAACAAATGCAGGACAAGACCACGAGGCTTGCTGACATCTCGTCCCAAGTGGGCCTCTCCATTCACAAACAGGAAACAAAGACAATGAGGCTGAACGCAACCAGGGAAGAACCAGTCTTGCTTGCTGGCACCCCGTTGGAGGAGGTGGAGTCCTTCACCAATATCTCGGGAGTATCATAGACAAAAAAGGCGGCACTGATGCAGATGTCAGAGCACGAATCGGTAAAGCCAGAGCAGCCTTTCTCCAGTTGAAAAAAGTGTGGAGTTCCAGAGAGCTGTCACAACACACCAAAGTCCGGATTTTCAACTCCAATGTAAAAGCAGTTCTCCTATATGGAGCAGAGACATGGAGATTGACAAAAACCACAGTCAACAGAGTACAGACCTTCATGAACAGTTGCCTTAGAAGAATTTTGAAAATCCACTGGCCAGAGAAGATCAGCAACGTCAGACTCTGGGAGAGAACAGAGCAGATAACAGCAGAGAATGAAATTGGGCGAAGAAGATGGGGATGGATCGGTCACAGTCTGAGAAAGCCAGCTTCCAGTATCACTAGGCAGGCATTGTCATGGAACCCCCAGGGAAAGAGGAAAAGAGGTAGGCCGAGAAACTCCTGGCGTCGGGACCTCCAAGCAGACATCAAGAGACTGGGAACCACCTGGAGTAGAATCGAAGGAGAAGCACAGGACAGGAGTTGCTGGAGGTCTCTCGTCGACGGCCTATACCCGGGTAGGGGTGACAGGCGTAAGTAAGTAAGTAAGTACAGGCCGAGTGCATTATTTTAACTCTGACCCTCAGATTCAGAAGGTCCTAACGGCTATGCAACTGGTTGTCCATAATGGCTCATTTTAACAGAGTCTTCTCCCAAAAAAATTCTACAATCCATATGTGTTGAACATCAGGATTGCAGCAACAAATGTTGCTACAGCAGCGGTCGTCGCAATAAAACTTGTTATCACAAAAAATCATCTTCATTCTCTAACCTACTGCCTAAAGTTGGTACTGGAGTGTTAGGCGATTCAAACTCTTGAAAATGGTCCCTTACAATATTTATAAAATAAACATTTGGCTCATAATATTGTCTATAATTACAGTCGAACGTCAGAAGTGATCAAACGTCAGATTTATGAAAACGGTTGCGACAAAATGTCACGAGTTGTAGCTCTCCATTGACAGACCGGACATTTAAAACAACCACGCTGGAATGTGGCCCATAATGCATCTGTCATAACCGGACGATCGTAGACCCAAAAAACCAAAACAACTTCGTTAAACTTGTCAAATAGTTGAACGTCAGATCTTGCGACAAAAACTGGCCGCTCACAATTTTTTTGCCAGCTTAGAAAACTGTGACGGAAAAGTAAATTTACTTACGCCTGTCACCCCTACCCGGGTATAGGCCGTCGACGAGAGACCTCCAGCAACTCCTGTCCTGTGCTTCTCCTTCGATTCTACTCCAGGTGGTTCCCAGTCTCTTGATGTCTGCTTGGAGGTCTCGACGCCAGGAGTTTCTCGGCCTACCTCTTTTCCTCTTTCCCTGGGGGTTCCATGACAATGCCTGCCTAGTGATACTGGAAGCTGGCTTTCTCAGACTGTGACCGATCCATCCCCATCTTCTTCGCCCAATTTCATTCTCTGCTGTTATCTGCTCTGTTCTCTCCCAGAGTCTGACGTTGCTGATCTTCTCTGGCCAGTGGATTTTCAAAATTCTTCTAAGGCAACTGTTCATGAAGGTCTGTACTCTGTTGACTGTGGTTTTTGTCAATCTCCATGTCTCTGCTCCATATAGGAGAACTGCTTTTACATTGGAGTTGAAAATCCGGACTTTGGTGTGTTGTGACAGCTCTCTGGAACTCCACACTTTTTTCAACTGGAGAAAGGCTGCTCTGGCTTTACCGATTTGTGCTCTGACATCTGCATCAGTGCCGCCTTTTTTGTCTATGATGCTCCCGAGATAGGTGAAGGACTCCACCTCCTCCAACGGGGTGCCAGCAAGCAAGACTGGTTCTTCCCTGGTTGCGTTCAGCCTCATTGTCTTTGTTTTCTGTTTGTGAATGGTGAGGCCCACTTGGGACGAGATGTCAGCAAGCCTCGTGGTCTTGTCCTGCATTTGTTGATGAGTGTGGGACAGTAATGCCAAGTCGTCTGCAAAATCGAGGTCGTCAAGCTGTGTCCACAGTGTCCACTGTATTCCACTTCGTCTGTGCTCTGTGGTCATCTTCATGACCCAGTCTATGGCCAGTAGGAAGAGGAACGGAGACAGCAGACACCCCAAAAGTAAATTTGAAGCATATCAAATATTCAACGAAAGTGAAACAACGCAATGACGCCATTTTCAGTTTGGGTCAGCGTGCCTTTCTCTAGCACAAGTTCGCAGAAATTAAGATGCTTCTGTTGCGACAAACCTGACGTCCGACAGAGGCTACTTTCAAGAGCAATAAACAATAGCATGGCTTACCTTCAAATCTTGGAAATACACGGATTATAAGATCAACATTCCCTGAACATATGGGCATGGTTAGCACCAGGTTTGTTATTGTTGCTTAAACACGCGAGATAAAAAAAGACCGACTTCAAATCGTTGTCCGCTTTCCCGGGCCGATTTTTATTGGTGAATTCTGGCGTTTTACACTATACTCACCAAACGGCTTTACATTAGGTGCAGAAATTATTGCCAGTATATCTTCAATCATTCACACACACATTGCACTTGTTAAAGTCAACACATGTCTTTTTAAACAGATTTTAGTTTCCCACAAAAGAGATCACTCACTTTTTGCTCACCTTTTGGCACTTAGTCATATATAGACATCTCACTTAAAGTTAAACATTCAAAACAGAATATCCAACAAGCACCACAAATCATGATTACATAGTCAATGGCACTAAATGTATTTAAGCTGGGACTACAATTTTTTTATGCATAAGATAAATACTAGTGTCAAACATAACAGACCTCTGGCACGTTGATGACAGCTTGTGTATGGATAACAGGTTCCTTCAGTGCAGCCATCATCTCTGGAGTTTGTGCAAGATCCAAAGGTGTTCGCCCATGGATGTTTCTGACAACAGCACACACAAAACAAATTATTATGCAGGCTTCTGAAAAAGAAAAAAAAAAAATACACATCAATGTAAAATGAAAATGGCATGTGATGGATCATCTAACCCACCCACCCATCTCTCAAAAAGTCCAATCCACAATTGAGCAGTTGCTGGTAGTGTGGGACTGAGACTGACACTTGACAGTGCTCGCTAGCGTACACAACTTTGAGCTGGGACTCGCCACTAAAAATACTTGGTGGGCTGCAAAATGTGGACAACTCAGCTAGCAGTTGTACGTAGCCGCCACTATTGTGCCACGAATCGCATACCATCTCACATTAACCATAAAAACTGCATTGGTGATGAAGCCCTAAATCATTTCCACAGCTAGTAAAAGACAGTATTCAACTTTAATGTATCAACAGTAGATGCATTTTATTCATGAAAGTGATGTTGATAATGGGCAATTTCATGTTTGGAAAGATTTTCTGCTCACATTGCTTACATCCACAGTGTCATGTCTCCAGCGCTAAAGAGCAGTCTAGATTTGTGGAACCAGTAATTTCCCTACTGAAGTCATTTAAACCTAAAGCGTAATTTCTCAGATTCTGGAGGTGTCACCCAACAACTATGTACCAGTTGCAGGAGATGGATCGAACATGATAATTCAAGGGTACTGCGAGATTAGCTTGGCGTCACCAGGTGCCAAGTTAATCTGGAACTACCCTTGAAGTATCATGGTCTATCAACTCCTGGTGTAGTGTGTCAGAGCTAAAAGAGTTAATGTGTGCAGTGGTCTGAGATTTTGGACCTTACAGCTCATGTCATAAGGTCCAAAATCACAGACCAGCACACACATTGGACCCATAGACAGATCTGTCAGTATCTAACCTGGCCATAGTTGCCGCACCGTAAGCCACCAGTAGTTTAGCACAGTCCAGTCGATTGTTACACACTGCGTCGTGTAGCGGTGTATCATTATCCATTCCAGGCGTGTTGACCAAAGCGCCATGAGACAAAAGCAGCTCTGCAATGCGAGCATTTCCGTGGTTCACTGCTTCGTGCTGTAACAAGAGTGTTACATCGTGAACATTTCACACCGACTTAAGCCCTTTGGTTGAAACAGAAGTTATTCCTAAATATCAGATTATGATATTCATTATGTTCCCTGATAGTGAAAACATCCAACTCTAAGCAGAAACACGTGGACAGGTTTGCTTCAAATGATCAATACGATAGCCTCCCCTGACACCTACAACAAACAGACAGGAGACTTTGGCGCTGGTAACACTCTTAACCCCACAGCTGCATTTCAAACTTGTGGGGGCGTTGTCTACTATGTACCAGTTGTCGGAGATGGACTGTTCATGATAATTCAAGGGTAGTGCCAGACGAGCTTGGTGCCGTCAGGCACCAAGCTCATCTGGCACTACCCTTGAATTATCATGATCAATCCATCTCCTGCTGCAGGGTCCCAGGGCTAAATAATAATAATAATAATTACGGTATTTATAATGCGCTTATCTTATAATAATTATAACTCTAAGCACGCACTCACAACTCGCGTACGCATGCGCACGCTTTAGACGACTCACGTACCACAAGTAGTGAAAATACATTATGACAGTCAGCTTGGGGTGGGGAGTGTGGTGATATAGTGCTAGAACTGTTGAAAGAGGTGAGTTTTGAGGGCGGACTGGAAGGAGGAGAGAGAGTGTTTCTGACGGAGAGAGAGTGGGAGAGTGTTGCAGGTGGATGGACCATAGATGGAGAAGGAGCGGGGGCCAAAAGTGCTGAGTTTGGTGCGGGGGATGTGGAGGCAGAGAGGGTCGGAGGCGGAGCAGAGGGAGCGGGGAGGAGTGTAGAGGTAAAGTAAGTTGGAGAGATAGGCAGGAGCGTAATTGTTCAGGGATTTGTAGCAGAGAGACAGAATAAGGAGTTTGAGGAGAGGAGTGATGTGGTCGGATTTTTTTCTTTCTGAGGACGAGGCGGGCAGCATTGTTCTGGACGCGCTGGAGAGTGAAAGTGGTGGAGTGAGGGAAGCCGGAAAGGAGAGAGTTGCAGTAGTCGATGCGAGATAGGATGAGAGAGACAGCAAGTTTGGTGGCAGCTTCGGTAGTAAGGTATTTTCTGATCTGACTGATGCGGCGGAGGTGGAAATAGCATGCCTGGGCCGTGGCGGAGACGAAGCTGGTCAGTGTTAAATGGGTTAACTACAGACCAGTACCTAAAAATGAGGTCACTCCTTGTTATATATATATATATATATATATATATATATATATATATATATATATATATATATATATATATATATATATATATATATATATATATATATATATATATATATATATATATATATATATACTGACTTCCATTAAAAACACGAAAAGAGCCACCCTGACAGCAAAACAAGAAAATTGTATTTTATTTGTTGCTTTTTTCAGCCTACTGTCTGAGCTACCTTCACACAAAAATTGGATGAGTTATCACCCATGGCTACCTTGGAGGACACAGGGTTTCATTAATTAGTGGTGAAAATAAGCAAAACTGGACACACTCTGTGTTCAAGCAAGTTTCCTGTGATGTGTTTTAACACACAAGTTGTGTGGATTGCTTATGATGTTAGTGTTATTAACTGCCTCAAACGAAATTTGACTCGAAAAATTCATTAGAGAAAAAGAACTTCCGGTGCACATCATTTTCTTAATCTTATTTGATTTAATATGAATTACTTTCAAACCATTTTTTATGCTCCAGTGACTGACACAGAGATAAAGAACACACCGATATCCATTTGATCAGATAAATATGGCCGCTAACTTAAAAATAAAGAATTTTTTTGATTTTCATGTTGATTATTTAGGTGCTTTGACAAACGAAAAGTAGCTCAAGACCAAACAGGCCGGATATTCATGCACACAGACCCTAGTGACACTGCACATTGGTTGGCTTTCAGCTGTGTCCTCTGCAGATGCTCCCCATTTCACTTTCAATATCCTGCGACGGTATTGTCACTGATGACGTCATAAGTCATCGATGTGTGATTTGTAAGACTAAACACTCTTCATTTTCTAATAAATGACGTCAAAATAACCCGGGTTAAAGCATATTTACAACGAAAAGTGCTATGGTGAATTCACATTAATGGAAGTCAGTATATATACACACATATATATATATGCCCCGACAGCTGCAGGGGCTCACAAGATACTTGAGGTGGAATGTGCTGAATGAACTGCAATATCAATGTTCTGCCTGCTCTTGCCTCAAGACCTATTTCTGATTTCGGGATAATGACTATATCCAAATTTGGGAGTCATCTTCTTATGACTACACTCAGGCAAGATGAGATAAATCAACTATACTATGCACCAAAAGTTAAGGACCTCCTCGATTTTAAGGTGTCAAACAAGAAAGACAAAGCCATTATGGCTCACGTGTATGACCGATTTACATGTGTGACCTTTGTGACAAGGGCTGGCTTCTGCATCAGCAAAGTCCATGTTTCTGAAAATGTAAGCATTTTTCACACATCTGTCAACTAAATTAGTATGCATAGGAAGATCTTATCATCAGCTATCTTTGTACCAAATTTGGCTGAAAAATTTGCAAAAATGTTGGTAACACCTACAATTTTATAAAAATTGGCATTTTGCCAGCCTCTTGTGACCCTTGACCTTCCTAGGGGTCATTGAAATTAGGATGCATAGATAGGTCTTACCATCAGGTATTTCTGTACCAAATTTGGGTTTGAAGTTGTGAATAGTATTTGAGAAAAAATTTGATTTTTCCCTAAAATGTATTTTGTTTTCTCAAAACACATTACTGTGATGAAGCTCTATGCTCGTGCATAGTGCTCATACATTAGGGTTAGTACGGTACGGGTTTTGTTAACGGTTTGTTTGTGCCGATAGTCCGTGTGGCACTAGACGCATGTGGAATTTCTAAGGAACGGTTAGCACGACTTTTTAGTGAGTTCTGTTTAGCAAGTTCTAGGCGGAAGCTGTGTCTGTCAGAGGTCTAGATCGGTAGGTCTAGATCTTGTCGTATGGAACGGTTGTGTTTGAGATACCTAGCCCGCATTCCAAGACTCTGAAGCCTAGATTTCAGAGTTCTTGTAAAGAGTGGAACGACGGACGCCGAGAAGTCGAGTCACAGGTGGGACCTAACGTGAGGTCATCCCTCCAGCTCTTCACTGAGAGTGAGTCTGACCGGGACCAAGACACCCGAGTCAAAGCGAGAACTGCGCTACTGTACGAGAACGAGGACGTCCGTGCCAAAGAGACAGGACGGCAAGAAGAAGCGTACGACGAAGGACTTACACGCCTAGACGTGAGAAAGACCAACGTAACCAGGCAATAACATCAAACAGGTTGGAGACAATGAGAGACTAAAACCTAGCCTGGCAAAGATATTGTGATTTGTGTGTGTGTGTGATAGTAGAGCAGTGTATATAGTTTGGTAGTCTTTAAAGCGTTTCTTTTCTTTTATATTGTATAAAGGTCACTTTAGAAAGGGAGCCCGTGTGTTGTGTTTTACCGCATGAATGCGCCCGTCTGAGTCAGTGGCGGTGTATGCGTCTGTTGCGTGAGAGTCTGTACGTGCGACTGTGGGCAAGTCTGCGTGCGTTACATTACCGATGGTATTACTACTAGGAATGGTTTCTTAGCTAGTCTAATTTTAGCCCAAAAATTGTTGTGTACGAGAATGGTCATGATGGCAGGTGAGGGATGCCATAGCCTAGGCGGAACCCGGGTAGCCTCCCTTCCGGTTCAACCACGCATGCGCTCAGCGCTTCATACTCCAATCAGTTTCTTTGCTAGTCCAGAGTAGGTTGTGTACATCGGTGTCTCTCTAGGTTCGGACTGTATATTCTTCGGTGGAAGCTTATGTTTACGAGGGCTTCCTTTTTTGTGAGCCTTTGGCTTGGACGCTTTCGTGTGGTTACTAAAAGAAGAGAAAGCTATTCGGCGTGCCAGTTCTACGGACGTGACAGCGCCTTGTAAACTGTACTCAGTACTTGGCCGGTCCGGCCCGAGTGTCTGCCTGTGGTGCCCTCTGGCTTCGCCCTCAGCTAGCCTCGTGTGTTTGGGTAGACTTGAACACTGCCTGTGCCTCATGGTGCTGTTCCAATTTCTCCGACCGGTTGTCACTGTCGTCGCTGCATGCTACGCCCTTCACAGACCTTGGACTGATGGGAGCCGGTCTTCGACGCCATTTTGGTGGGGCTGCGCTTAGCTGCAACTGGTTGTCCCGTCCTTTTTGTGCCTCTTCTTCCTCATTATGGCAAGGTAAAATCTCGGTCACTGCTTCCGTCCGGCGCTCGGGGGAAGGGATAGAGCGCCGTGCGTCAGCATACGCCGTGAACTTTCTTCGTTCGTTTCCGCGGTTCGTATTGCGTGCCTGCGGGGGCACGATCGCATTTCAATTGTACGCTATGTTTTGCAGTTTGCAAGTCCGCACCTGTACTAGATGTGGACAATTCCAGTGGCCGAGTGACAGACATGATATTTGCCTGCCCTGTTCCGCCTGTACTTCCTCGCATCCGTGCTTGGTCTGCGCCCCTGGCTGGAAGAGCAGTGCACTTAGCTATGGAGCTTTTACCACCGCGAACAGCCGACACCAACACGGATAAGGGGTCAAACACCGGTAAGACCCACAGACCCGACTAGTGGCTATTACCTGGTGACAGGACAGTCAACGCCGTGGCTTAGACCGCGAGCCTGTCCTGCGCCGGCAGCTTCCACAGTACCGCTTAGTGGCCACTGTCCGGTCGCAGATCCGCGAGCTAAGCTTCGAGACAGACCCCCTTCTAGGCACAAGGATGCCTCGCTGGTAATCCCCACAGACCCGACTAGTGGTTCTTACCAAGCGACAGAACAGTCAACGCCGCGACTTCGGTCGCGAGCCCGTTCTTCTACGCCGGCAGCTCCCACAGACCCGACTAGTGGCCTCTGCCTGGTTTCGCCGACTTCGTCGGCACCAGTTATCTTACAGGAACAGGCTTCAGTGCCGGTAGCTGTCTCAGCCCCGGCGGCCAAATACATCACAGTGGCTGCTTCCAAGAAGGTGGAGCCTCCTCCTCAACGCTCGTCTAACGCAAGAGGTCAGCGCTCCGGAAAGGACCGTCACACACCTCGACCAGAAGAGCAGACGCGTCGGACGCTCTCCCACTCTTCAGGATACAGTACACGAGAGGCAGCCTTTCATTGAGAAGTTCCTTACCGGTTTTGATCGGATCGCCGCCACTCTTCTCGCCACCGATCGCGCTCGAGGGACAGGTCACCGCGCCGACGGTCTACTTACCGCACTTCTCGTGCTAGCCGGCCCTCTCGGATGTCTTCCAGGTACGACCCGCCTCCGGATGGTCGTCAGTCCAGGTCGCGTTCCCCGTTATGGGGATTATCCGCGCATAGAGTGCGCCCGTCTTCTCCTCCCCTCTCTAGACGTTCGTCGTCCACGGTCCGACACCACTCTCGGCGACGCTCCCGTTCTAGGAGTTCCCGCTCCCGCCAAAGCCGCACCCCGCGGTACAGCAGGTCACGTCGTCGTACCTCACGCCACTCTCGGGACTCGTCGCGGGAACCTTCACCAGTTCGCTCTGTTCGGCACCGCTCCACAGCGGGAAGGTCCCCTCCCAAGGCCTTGACTTCTTCCCGACCAGTGGCGGATCCTGGCCGCTCTCTCCTACCTCGGACAAGATCCCCACCCCCACGCGCTGTGCGCGTAGAGGATGACACCCTCAGCCTGGCCCCTGAGGACTCGGTTTCGTCCCTGCTGCGTGAAGACAGCCCCTCACGTTCGAGCCCGTCTCACCCTGACCTTGACGATACTGATCCGGATCAGCAACCTTTCGCGGTGGGACACAGGTTGGAGACTCTCTGCGCCCTTGACGAGGCGGCTCGTATCATATCGGCGTGCCTTCCGGCAGAAGATTGCCCTCCCTCCCCACCACTGAAGAAGACAGCCGCGGCCTACGTTGACGCGGAGTGACACTCCAAAACGTTTAAGTCTCTTCCCCAACCTCCGGGCTTCGGCAGCCTACGGGACGCGTTTTCCGCACGCCTCGCGCAGGGCTCCTTGGGCCCCTCCGGGTTCTTCACGGACACCAAGTGGCCCTCAGATTTGCACATGGTTTTTTGGCAGACCTGGTATGCGGGACACACACAGAATTTCGCCTGTGCCCTGCCCAAACCGGACCTGGCCGTCTGGTCCTTGGCGGCTACTCCCGCACGTCGCATCCTCCTTCCGGGCGTCGATCAGACAGCGACTCTCATCCGCAACACTCTAGCCTCGGCGGGATTCCTTGACCTCCTGACACAAGCCATCATCCGTCGCGTGAAGGATGCCTGGCATCCTTCCCTCACGCTGCTGGGAGACTTGCTTGCCCTAGCCGTCTCCGGTAACCGCGCTGCCTACCACACCTGTGTCAACGCCATGGCCGCAGCCTCTGTGACCTTATGCGTCGGGATGCCCTCCTCCGCTCCTGCCCGCTCCCTAATGACCTGAAGCTTCAACTTCGTCAAGGTGCCCCTCGGCGGAGAGCTACTTTTCAGTCCCACGTGGCTGGCGGTTAAAGAAGCAAATAAGGACACCTGGCCCACACGCACTGTTCCACCCTCTTTTCAGCCTACACGCAGGACCCTGGGTCGCGCCCTGCGGATGTCCAGACCCACCACTCGACCCTACACCAGAGGTGGACGTCTCCCCCCCCCCCAGACCTCCGGCCTTTCCCCGCACCCGTGCTCTCCCGGGCTCCGCCTCCGCGCCCGCTACCAGGACCTGGCCCAAGCCTGAACGTCGCCCGGGCGGGGCAGAGCCCACTGACTGTCTCTCCTCTCGGCCCCCGCCCCAGCCGACCGCTTCGGTGTCTCCTGTCGGCGGGAGACTTGCACTTCACAGCGCCGCGTGGCGGTCGCTGTTTCCGGACGACCCTTGGATTCTTGCGACCATCTCAGAAGGACTCCTGATCGCTTTTCGATCTCCGCCCCCCCTGCGACGCTCTCCAGTGTGGACATTGGTCCCGACAGACCAGCTCAAAGCGGACGCCCTGTGCAACGAGGTAGCCGCCTTATTTCGGAAGGCGGCCACAGAGGTGGTGATTCGACACGACTCCCCAGCCTTCTACAGCCGGCTCTTCATTGTGCCAAAGCCGGGCGGCAAGTGGCGTCCTGTTATCTACCTGTCGGCGCTCAACAAGTTTATCGTCGCGCCGCACTTCCGCATGGAGACAGCTCGGGCCCTTCGTGCCGCGGTGCAACCTATGGACTTCGCAGTCAGCCTGGACCTTTCGGATGCGTACCTTCACGTCCCCATGCACCCAGCCTCCAGACGTTATCTACGCTTTGCCTTCGAGGGTGTAGTCTAATACTTCCTCGCGCTTCCCTTCGGCCTCAACCTCAGCCCTTGGGTCTTCACTCGCATCATGGACGCCGTGGTAGCCAGAGCCTGACGAACGTCCACGAACCACACGTCCAACTACCTGGACGACCTTCTGTTGAAGAACCAGGCCGAGTCCGCCTTGGGAGAAGACCGAGATGCCATGCTTCAGCTCCTCGAGACGCTGGGTTTCCTGGTCAACTTCGGCAAGTCCGACCTCGTACCGTCGCGTCATTTCATGCACCTAGGTATGGAGTTCTGCACCGACCTCAACATCGTCCGGCTGCCGGAACCCTGCATCCAGAAATTGGCGAGTCTAGCTCGACAGGTGTCCCAGTTGACTACGATTCCCATCAGGCAGTGGCTTCAGCTCCTGGGTCTGATGAGTGCCGCAGCAGATCTTATCCCTTTGGGGCGTCTCTACTCCCGTCTGCTGCAGTTGCATCTCCTCCTTCACTGGCGGCCGACGACGTCCGACCTCGAGGCTCCGGTCCCAATCCCTACTATGCTCCGTCCTCACCTTTTGCGCTGGGCAGATCCCACCTGGCTCGCGACATGAGTGCCGCTGTTCTCGCCACCTCCCACCCTTTAACTCTGCGTCGACGCGAGTCTCTCCGGTTGGGGAGCACACCTTCTTCCGTCGTTCGAGACTGCTTCTGGCCTGTGGCCCCTGGAATCGCTGTCCCGACACATCAACTGGTTGGAATTGAAGGCGGTCTGGCAAGCCCTCCTTGTGTGGGAACCTCGCCTTCTACATCAGGAGCTCCTGGTACTGTCGGACAACTCCACGGTCGTCGCCTACATCCAGAAGCAAGGCAGGACCCGCTCTCCCTCCCTCTGCATCCTCCTCTACCAGGTGCTCCGGTGGTGCGAGGATCGGGACATCACTCTCCGCGCGCGTCACATTCCGGGTCACCTGAATGTGCTGTCCGACTCCCTCTCCTGACGCGGTCAGCTTCTCTATACCGAGTGGCCGCTGCGTCCAGACATTTTTCGGATGATCGGCACAGCCTGGGAGTCACCCATGATCGACCTGTTTGCCACGAGATGGAATCGCCAGCTGCCTCTTTTCGTGTCGCCAATTCCAGACCCCCTGGTTTGGGCAGTGGACGCCCTCTCCATTTCTTGGGACGGTCTGGTAGCCTACGCCTACCCACCGACGGTGCTCGTCCCCAAGGTCCTGCTCAAGCTCAGAGGGTGCAATGCGATCCTGTTCCTGGTGGCGCCGTTCTGCTGGACCAAGTCGTGGACGACCGACCTCCTCAGCCTCGCCACGGCCCCCCCGCTGCCGCTCCCCACCCCGCGCACGATGCTCAAGCAACCACGGCAGGCGCTGTACCACCCGTGCCCCGAGCATCTCCTCCTCCACGCCTGGAGGTTGTCCGGCAAGCCCTCACCGCTAGAGGCTTCTCAAGTGCGGCAGTGGACGCGATCGCTACAGCCCGCAGATCCTCGACCAGACGAGTCTACGAAGGCAAGTGGAGAGTACTCTGCTCCTGGTGTGACAATAGACACCTCTCCCCCATCGATTTGACAGTTCCTCAGCTGGCGGATTTCTTCCTCTGGCTGTTCAACGACCAGCAGTTAGCGCCCATCACCATCCGCGGCTACCTGGCCATGATCGCTGACACGTACAGGCATCTGGGACGACCCGACCCTGGTTCTTGCAAAGACCTTGCTGACCTGATGGCCCACTTTGGTCTACATCGGCCCACTCTGCGCTCCCTGGTGCCACGATGGGACCTGCCTTGGGTGCTTACTTGGCTCAACTCGGCCCGGTTCGAGCCGATCCAGTTGGCGAGACTGCCAGACGTAACACGGAAGACTTGCTTCCTTATGGCCCTCGCCTCAGCCTCCAGGGTTCGCCCTGCCTGTTTGCAGTTCCGGACAGACGGTTCGGTTCAACTGCTACCCGACCCGGCCTTCCTAGCCAAGACCAGATCTCCTTTGGCTGCACCTCAATTGGTCACCATATAACCATTAAGAGACCCAGGCTCCACCCCTGAGTCCAGACGACAGGACCCGGTGCGAGCCTTACGTGTGTACCTGCGCCGTACTAAGCCGCTACGCAGGGGACGCACCCACCTATTTCTTCCTCTGTCCCCAGGCAGACATGACATCTCAGCCCAGACAATATCCTCCTGGCTTCGGTGGGTGATATGATCTGCCTACCAGGAACTCGCACCTGATACAGCCAAACGCATGAACATCAGGGCGCACGAGATCAGAGCCATGGCTGCAAGCCTAGCATTCGACCGCAACTGCGCTGTCAAAGACATTGTGGCAGCCGTGAGCTGGCGAGCAGAGACCACCTTCGCACGCTTCTACCTGAGGGACCTCTCCGGCCAGCGCCAGAACCTTTCGCTATTGGGAGACATCGTGGCGGCGCAACACTCCCTCCCGGCGCCCTAAGTATCTTTGCTAAAATTAGAGGGAGGTTGCTTGGGGAGGGCGGCTCTAGTAGCCTCGATGGCAGGGGGTAGGGCAGTTATAGCGGCACCCACCTCCTCTTCAGGATTCTTCCTAGTAGTAATACCATCGGTAATGTGTTTTGAGAAAACAAATGTATTTTTCTTTAAAATGAATTTTTGGGAAAATTACTTACCGATGGTATTACTCGAAGGTCCCTCCCACTTCCCCGCTTCCACTAAGAAACTGACTGAAGTATGAAGCGCTGAGCACATACGTGGTTGAACCGGAAGGGAGGCTACCCGGGTTCCGCCTAGGCTATGGCGTCCCTCACCTGCCATCATGACCATTCTCGTACACAACAATTTTTGGGCTAAAATTAGACTAGCTAAGAAACCATTCCTAGTAGTAATACCATCGGTAAGTATTTTTCAAAAAAATTCATTTTAAAGAAAAATACATTTTTGGAAAAATACTTACCGACGGCATTAATATTTGGAAGGTACGCTTAGCTTATCAATTTCAGCCCAAGAATCTGTTGCACATCCTATGCAACCAGGGAAGCAACTCTAGGTGGTCGTTACCACAGACTCTGAGTATTCTCCCTTCCCCTCCTCATGTGAGCAGCACGAACTGGCCAGTCTTGCGCTGAGCGCACCGGCGGCAAGCGGGGAAGGCGGGAGGGTCCTTGGAGTAATGCCATCGGTAAGTATTTTTCCAAAAAATACATTTTAGAGAAAAATCTATTTGTTTCCTCAAAAACATTACCGATGGCATTACTATTATGAAGAATAACGAAAAGAAGGTGGGTGCCGCCCATGAAGCCCCGCCGCGGCATCCGGACCGGGTCCTAGGCGACAACCTTCCGATGATTTCAGCTAGGCGTTACCTAGGGCGCCCAAGGCGCAAGTAGGGAGGGTCGCGCCGCAGTAGTGTCCACCGGGGCCAGGCAGTCTCTGCGGCCGAGGCGTGACCGAAGGCACAGGGCCCAGTGGACAAGTTCGGCCGGCGCCCGCTGCCGGTACTCCGTAGGTCGGGCGAAGGAGGCAGGTGATTGGGGAGGGTGGGAGGGGGGCATCGCTGTAAAACAAGCTCCCCACCAGGCGTGACCGGTGGGCCCTCCCGCGCCCAGGCTGCCGGTCGCCCCCGGGCCAGGGGGAGGCGAAGTCCGGCGAGGCGTGCATGCACCTGGGAAAGGACCTATGGCCAGGCCAAGTGGAGGCCCTGGCTGGGGGTAGGGGTCGAAATGGCTTGTAGCACACCCCACAGGTCGGTAGGAAGGCCAGGGGCGGGCGATATTAATCCCCGCGGGGGAACGGCCACAAGTCCCTGGTCGCTTCCCTCACCGTCTGTCTGCCAGGTGGGACCAAACAACAGAGGGCCTCCTAGGGGAGCCTGGCGGAGTTGGGCCTTGACCAGCTTGGGCACGCCAGGGCAGGCGCTGAGGGCGGCGCATCAAGTCACAGTTCGGCGCCGCCAAGGTATTGGTAGAGGCGTGGTAAGCTGCCCGAATCGCCGTCGATGCCAAGGAGTGGAGGTCGCGCCAGGTCGAGGCATCCAGGCAGTAACAGGCGCGCTCCAAATAATGGACCATCGCTTGCGTCGCCAACTCGAGGAAGCCCGAACAGGCGAGGGAATTACGAACAAGGGTAGCTGTCCTGTCCAGGCCAGGAGAAAGACAATGTCAGGCCTGCCGCCCACCTGCACCTCTACCGCAGGGTCAACAGCTGGGAGCGGGCAAACGAAGGATTGGGAGTGACCGGCATACCAACGCTGCCGGAAGCTGATGTCCACCTCCACCGGCCACCGGGTGTCGGAGAGGAAACCCCGACCCTGCAAGGAACCCCGCTGGAGGCGATCGTTGAAGGAGCCGTCAAGTCCCGGAAACCTGGGCCTCGCGCCACACGTGGGCCTCGCGCCACACAGAATATTGTCACAAAACAAACCGCTAACAAAACTGTACCGTACTAAACCCTTTGTGTGAACCCTATGCGTGCGCATAGAGTTTCATCACAATTCCCCATTCCTCAGGAAAAAAAGAAACGACCGAGTTTCTTTTTAAGACAACTGGACGCAAGACATTGTTATTACTAACAAAAGAACTAAACAACAGCCTTAAAATTCAATGCACACCTTCTGGACGAAAAGAGAGCAAACGCGATAATATCTCTGAACTATACCCTAACAATGGGCCCGCTATAGCGAGAATCAACAGCGTCCGACCCAACTAAAGACGGGGTGGCCCTGTGAGCGGCATTTCTGTCCGCAACAGAACTATGCCGTATCTGGCCAACCCGACTGGTGGGCCAAACCTGCGGACCACTCCCCCTACTCTAGACGGCAATAACACGGTCCTTTTGAGCCCGATCACGCTTGCTCCGAGCCCTCGCCCCGACTGATGCGACTGCACCACGAGGATCAAAAGCCCGCTTAATCGCCCCGACCCTACCGATGACTGGCTTCACACCCTTCATGTTACCGAGTACTAAGTCAACTACTGGCTCGTCGATGACACAAGAAATCAGATCCCCTGAAAAAAACTCCGTGTCAATCTCTATCTTGGCCAAAGGAAAAACTTCTACCTTCCCTCCGAACGAAATCACTTTCTGCGTCTCCCCTGTGAACTGATCCTTCCTAACAAGGCTATGTCTGACCCCTGCAGTCGTTGTACCAGAGTCACGGAGAACAGAAACAAGACATCCGTTTACAACACCGTCCACCAGCGGTAGGCAACCACCTCCCTCAGCTGAACACACTCCGCCCAGCTGTGGTTCCTCTCCGACTGGCACTGCAATGCTGGCTATGTGAGTGGGCCGCTCCGCCCCCTCCACCATACCAGGACTGCTAGGACAGTGATGAGCCAAATGACCGTATCCCTAACACACGAAACACCGAGCGCCTGAACTACTGTTAGGACAGTCACGACTGAATCCCCCTCTGAAGCTGTTCTAGACCACGCATCTCGAGCTAACTGCAGTTGCAACTCTGTCTCTCTCTTTTGACTCCCGATCTTTCTCTCTCTGATACTCTAATTCTCTCTCTCTTAAAGCTCGCTCCTTCTCGTCCTTCTCTCTCAGACTCTGAAACGCTAGTGACTTCTCGTCCTTGTCTCTTTGAAACACTAGTGACTTCTCGTCCTTCTCTCTCTGAAACGCTAGTTCTTTCTCCTTAAGTACTCTTTTTCTCTCTCTCTCTGAGCTTCTAACTCCTTCTCTTTTAACTCTAGTTCCTCTTTCTTAAGGACTCTTTCTCTCTCTCTCTCTTTGAATTTCTTGCTCTTTCTCCTCCCTCTGTATCTGTATTTCCAGCTCTTTCTCCTCTCTAAGTTTTCGAATCTCGAACTCTTTCTCGTCCTTCTGTTTCTGAACCTCTAGTTCTTCCTTCCTAAGGACTCTTTCTCTCTCCCTGTCCTCCCTATCCTTACATTTCTCAACGTAATCAAAAAGTTTCTCCTCTTTAAGCCCTAACCTCTCACCTTGTTTAATACACCTCTACCTGGTCTGATTCCATATTTACAGTAACTATCTTCCAAAAATTCAAAAAACATAAAAATACCAAAAACACAAAACAAATCAACAGCCAAAAACTTAAAACGAAGGCCCACAAAAATAACACCCTACGCAAAAGAAACAGTGACCTACTTTGACGTCCAGATGGAACGAACAATAAAATGATAGAAAGAAGAGCAAGGAACTTAGACTAATAGCTATACAAAAGGAAGAAACAAGCACTAGCTCCTCGTAAGATCCAGAAAACTACCGAAACGACGGCTCCTACCCCCTAGAATCGGAGAGGGGAATCTAACACAGACAACCAAACACGCACATAGCAATCAAACCTTATTCTAAAATCGCTACTCACTAGCACCCGCAGCTACTCTAACCTACCGCTAAAACAGGGTCACCACTGTAACGCATGCAGACTTTCCCCCAGTCGCACGTACAGACTCTCGCACAACAGACACATACACCGCCACCGACTCAGACGGGCGCATTCACGCGGTAAAACTCAACACACTAGCTTTCTTTCTAACATAGATATTTATAACAGATAAACGATGAGAACACTATCTAAATTATGTACAACACCCCTTCTCACTATAAACACTTCATACACACGCACAAAGTAAATGCCAGGCTAGGTATTTGTCTCTCACAATCCAACCTGTTTGGTGTTCTCTCCTGGTTACGTTCTGTCCCTTTCACGTCTAGGCATGCAAGTCCTTTGTCGTACGCTCCCAAGTCATCCCGTCTCTCGTACCGTGGACGTCCTCGTAACTCGCTCTGTAGCGCAGTCCTTGCTGTGACCCGGGTGTCTCGGCACCGGTCGCTCACTCCCTGAGTGAAGAGATGAAGAGATGACTTCACAATAGGTCCCTGGTGACTGATGTCTCGGCGTCCATCGCTCCACTCTCCGACAAGCACTCTGAATAAATAATAATGTCCCAGTATCATAACACTTGCTAAACACACAACATATTGGATAACATGAGATACATTACGTAACCTGGCTGATACAAATAACTCACACGTTCATCCACACTGATCCCCTTTCATACACTGGAAAAGACTATACTTAACCATGTACTACCTTCATAACGACTTAGGTTTATACACCTCACATTCCTTAGTTATCCATCTCGGTAAATAACTACATAGAAACCACCGGTTGCCTCAATGAATTCCAAACCAACCTAACTGAAACAAACTAGTCAACACTACCCAAACGAATTAACTCCTATTAACGCACACTATCTTTAACGCAGTAACCATCATAATACATATAGAAACATACCTGAATTCTAGGTTTCAGAGTCTTGGAATACGGGCTAAGGTATCTCACACACGTCTGCC
This sequence comes from Semisulcospira habei, assembly GCA_036245525.1. Classification (NCBI taxonomy): domain Eukaryota; kingdom Metazoa; phylum Mollusca; class Gastropoda; family Semisulcospiridae; genus Semisulcospira; species Semisulcospira habei. The sequence continues at coordinate 212,409,979 of BTPG01000002.1, read as the reverse complement.
CAAATGAGAGTAAAGCCCTGTACTAACGTTTCTACAGCTCTGTTCGCCTGAACTCACTAAAACTCCCCGTGCCAAACGTTTCTTTCAGATTTCACATGGGCCTCGCGCCACACAGAATATCGTCACAAAATAAACCGCTAACAAAACTGTACCATACTAAACCCTCTGTGTGAACCCTATGCGTGCGCATAGAGTTTCATCACAATTCCCCCTTCCTCGGGGAAAAAAAGAAACGACCGAGTTTCTTTTTAAGACAACTGGATGCAAGACACTATTATTACTAACAACAGTAGAATTCCCTGAGCTGGGACCACTTCTCCTCCGGCCACGAAGCACACGTACGGCATGTCAGGCCAGAGGCGCAGCCGGAACAGGGGAGGCAGACCGAGTGCCCGTCCGTCGGCCACCGGAAACCCCCACAAGCACGGCAAGTACGAAAAGGCTCACTGCACATAGAAACAGACAAGAGGTTAATGGCGACCAAATGTGGCCATATGAGGGCCACGTGCCAAGTACTCACAACCATTTCCTGGCAAACGAATTTATTTGCATTTCTTCTTCCCGTCCGCTTTATCTCTTCTTTTTTGCGCAACCGCAAAAACTTGAAGGATAATGCTCCCGGCCACTGCGACCGAGTCACGCCATCCGCCAGAAGCAGCACCCGAGGCCTTACCTCGCCATATCCAAACGGGGAATGAGGCAGAGGGAACAGCGGGAAAAACCAAGACACGAAAACACCAAGCCTGAGTCCAGCGAAGAAGGCTGAAAGGTACGTCCATTCAACAGGAAGCTAAAGGTAAGACTGGCCAGTTCGCGATGCTCACGTGAGGGGAAGGGAGACTACTCAGGGTCTGTGTAATGACCACCTATTGTTGCTTCCCTGGTTGCGTAGGATGCGCAACAGATTCTTGGGCTGAAATCGGTAAGCTAAGTGTATTTTCCCAATAGTAATGCCATCAGTAATGTTTTTGCGGAAACAAAATCTTTTGTCAACATATGGCTATTTCTCACCTATTTCCTGAGCTCTCGTGACCCTTGACTTTTCTGAGGGATCAACCAAATTAGTGTGCATAGAAGGTCTTCCCATCAGGTATCACTGTAGCAAGTTTGAATTTAAAGTTGTGAATAGTATTTGAGAAAAAACATCTTTTGTCAAAATATAGCTATTTTTCACCTATTTCCTGAGCTCTTGTGACCCTTGACCTTTCTGAGGGATCAACCAAATTAGTATGGATAGAAAGGTCTTACCATCAGGTATCTTTGTACCAAGTTTGGGTTTGAAGTTGTGAATAGTACTTGAGAAAAAATAAATTATGTCAAAATATAGCTATTTTTGACATATTTCCTGATCCCCTGTGACCTTGACCTTTGAGAGAGGTCACTCTAACTGGTATGTTTAGAAAGGTCTTGCCACAAAGTATCCTTGGGCCAAGTTTGAATAATCTGGCTTGAATAGTCTCCGAGAAAATGCCAACGTTAAAGTTTACCACGGACGATCATTGGCCCAAAACATGGACTCGCCTTTTGCTTCTCACATGAGCCAACAAAGGCCATTTATTACTTACCAGTGGAGTCCAGCCAGCATTATCTCTGACATTCGGGTTGTCTCCCTTCTCTAGTAGTTCACGAACAGCTGTCACATCCCCCTGCAAGGGTAATGTGTCATTGAAGTGTTTATTGAAATATAAAGAATGTTACACAAAACTCTGGAGGCGAATTAGGCTTGTACAGGGTGCAGAGCTGGTGGGATTAGACAGAACACAACACACTAAAAAGGTCAAATTACAATTTTTTTGAAAGTTATCCCCTGAAGACTGCACAACAGACCTGGAGACAGACTATGAGTATGATAGTTCAAGGGTGGTGCCAGAATAGTTTTCTGGCACCGCATATGAACTAGCATAGTCTGTCTATATCTTGCAGCATTTCAGGGCTGATGTGCTCTGGTCAGCATAACAACCAACTTTAGCATATATATCATTTTTTTTTTTCATTTTGCATGATGATGAGGATGAGGGTGATTATATGATGATGCCATGGCGGTCCATGTGGTTGGGGACTGCGTGACAGGGCCGCATTCCACGCTTCCTGTCATAAATATCCTGGAGTTAACCAGGCCCGGGAACTGTGGACACCTGCGGCATGTATAGATCACCATATTTTTCATGTAAAGGTCTGTCGTGTGCTGGCCTGTCACGGCTGTTTGGCCCAGCGCTAGAACTGCACACTTAGTTTATTTTAGGCGAGCCGAGAAACTGGGTCACATCTGGTGCTCGCACGATGCCTCAGCAGTCTCCCAGCTGTTAGGCTGGCTGACAAGCTATCTTGTCCCTTTCACGGTATCTCTGATCTGGTAAGTCATACTTACATGATTTACTGAGCGTTTTTTCGCTAACCGTACAATAACTAAATTGTTAGTCAGTTGTATTCCAACAGCGAACGCGTGAGTTGCATTCCAGCTGCGAACAAGAACGGTCGGTTTCAAGGAGTCAACGAAACTAGTCTTCAAGGGGGGATTTCGCAGGCGTGGTTAGCATTTGCTCAAGTGGCGTGTCGTCCTCCTGTGGCGGTCCCACAATACGGCTCTGGTCGCTCCGGAGTTGTGTCCTGTGAGAAGAAGAAGAAATTGCAACGACTGAACCCCTGGCTTGTCTTCGTCCCAGCCGGGGCGTCTCCACAGATAGCGGTGAGTACACGCAACAATTCGTTAGTGGCCATTTGCGGGGGGAGGGGGGGGGGGTTGTCCGTGTTCGCTTTTTCTGTAATTATTATAATTATTAGTTTGTTTAGTGCGTACTTGGGGGGCAAGTGTAAGAATAGAATGTAGAAGTGAATGCCATCTGTTGTATTTGGTAGTAGTTAGCGTCAAATTAGTTATTGGGATTTAACGCCAAGCAGGCGACTAAGGCCATCTCACTATTTAGCGCTGGAGTGTAAATTTGGTAGCGAGTCATATGGTGACGTGTAAATATGCTTTTTGTTGAGTGATTTTGTTGTTGTGGGGGAGAGGTGAAGGGACGTAGAGACGGCAGTTAGTTGTGGGAAGGGCGATGTGATTGCCTTTCTTTTGTTAGTTATTCATATGGGTATTTTGCACCTGTGTTGTAGTGTATCCAAATCCAAAATTAACCAGCAAAGTCCACAGCCGCGCTGTGCAGAAGGCCTTCATTGTGAGAGTGGAGGCTGACTGTGTCTTTCCACTTGTGGATCTGCGACGCCGTACCTGGGTGCTGTCGAGAGCATCGCGGCACGCCCTGTGTTTAGCCAGGTTGGGTCGCCATTTAGTTATTTCTAATTCGTCCAACGTATCTTGTTTATAATTTGTAAACTGGTAGAGAACGTTGTGTTAATTTCATCTCCTCGTAGCGACAGTGTTGCGAGGAGAGCTTTGTGGCAGTGTCAGTGATATTCTGAAATATTGTATTGTTTAAAAGTAGCCTTGTGTTATGGAAGATCTTGTCACGGAAGCAAGAGCGTAGAGCTGAGCTGAGCTCGACGGTTGTGCTTCCGTCGAGAAGGTCTAGTAACTTTTGAACTATTAAGTTTGCTTAACTTTCGGTTGTGTTGTATTGAGGATGTTGGGTCCATTATATAGTCGACTTTGTGGTCGAAATACTGTTATTTAAAGGCAGTCTTGTGCTGTGAAAAACCTTATCGCGGAGGCAAGAGCGTTAAGCTGAGCTGAGCTTGACAGTTGTGCCTCCGGCGAAAAGGTCTAGTGACCAGTGAACGGTATTAAGGTTGTTCCACTTTTGCTTGTATGTCAGTAAGCATATTCGCTTCATTATATTTGACATTGTGCTATTTGAAATACCGTTACGTTAGGAGCCACGTGCTGTGAGGGACGCTTCGCGGAAGCAAAGGCGTAGGTCTATTGGCGTTAGCGCGCGACGCTTGTGCTTCCATCGGGGTCCGGTGGCTTGTGAATTAAGGTTTTCAGTCTCAGTTTCTGGTTGTATTTTTATTAGGGATATTTGTTTTATTATATATATATTAATTTTGTTATTTTTGTATTGTGTATAATGGTTATTCGGGTCGAGGAGTTTGGACGTGTGTGCGTGTGAATGTGATGCGCGAGTGCGTGGTTAGGAGTGAGAATAGTTGGCTTGTTGTTAGGGTTATATGTAATAAATGTCGTCGTCATTGTTCCTCTGGTGTTTGTGTTAGGTTTGTGTTAGTGTGGGTCAGGTGTGTCTCGAGTGGTAGCACTCATAGCTCGCGCCCCGGAAGTGGGGGTCGTGACAGTCCGCTTTTAAGCAAACAAAGTTTTGCATCACACACTTGAACAGTAAATAAGAAAGTCATGAAAAACAAAAGGTAGTCATTTTCCCTGCTGTACTGCACTTATCAGGAAGCCTGCTTATCAGCCAGCCTGACAGCTGAGAGACTCGCTGCCTCAGCAAGCGAGCACCAGCTGTGAACCAGCTGTGATCCAGTTTCTCGGCTCGCCTGGAAACAAACTAAGTGGCCGATCTGAAACAGCCGTGCTGTGGCAATGGAACTTATGGCTCAATGCATCTTTGCAAATGATTAGATCATAATTGACAAATTTTGGTCTAAAAACAGTCTTTAAATCTTGCACAAATGTGACAGCCATAAGGTCCGAAATCACAGATCAGCACAATGGCATTCTACTGGACATTACATACCTTTATTGATGCCACATGCAGAGGTGTCTCTCCTTTAGCATTGCGTTTCACTCTGTTGACAGCTGTAGTCCCACTTGCAACTCGCCCCAAAAACAGAGATGTTCTGGTCGTCGGTTTGGGTGCTGAGGGGGATGGAGCGATAAGGGGAATGAGTTTGGGTGTTGACCTCCTTCTTCCCCTTGGTGTTGATGACTGGTCATGATCAGGTGTAGCTCGCCCATTTGTAGGTGTCTTGGCTGTGGCCCTGCTGTTAACAGGTGTAGTTCGCCTGCTTACAGGCGTCACAGGTGTGGCATGGTTCTCTACAGGCGATGCCCCATTGTCAACAGGTGTGCCTCTGTTGCCGGTAGACTTTTTGTACGGAGGGGTCTGCGAGATATTTCCACCTTTTCCTCTGTTGTGGCTGCTAGTGCGACTTCTACTGGACACTACAGGAGATGTTGCTGGCATTCCAGATGACTGATTTTCCGCACCTGAACCCCTGCCTCGTCTCCCCCTATCTCTGTTACACAGTGTGTCTGATGAATGATTTTCTTGAGGACGATCTTCCTGAGCTGCCTCTCTGCTTTGTTTACTCCTACCTCTGTTAACCCTCTTGTGCATGCAGCCACCAATGCTGTGAACAGGAGCAGTGGCTGCATGCACCATTGTTCCATCCCCATTTTCACTATCAGCATTAGTGGACATGTCGGCATCAAAAAACTGTGTCATTGTTTTCTGCTCTAAAGCTGCAGTCCCTGCACTGTCAATCGATCCTGCTGATCTCCGCAACCTACTCTCTCTCACTCTAGTCTGATGAGATGACTTGCTTTCCCTGGGAGTAAAACTTCTCCGAGTCTTGGAGCCATTATTTGTGCAATCAACGAGATCTCCTGGGTCGTCCAAAGCCAAATCAACAAGCTGTGTCATTGTTAGCTGATTTTTGTCTTGAGCAGGAAGGCATGATCCCTGTTTCTTGGACTGAGCGTGTGATTTCATTTTCTGATCCTGACAAATCTTTTTGCCCTTCCTGATCGGTGTGGAGTTGTTTCCAGGGTTATGCTGTTTGTCTTTCTCATCTTGTGCAGATTTATCATCTAGGTCGACAGTGGCAACGGATGGAGATGAGGGTGGTCTGACCGCTTGCATGGTACCCCCTCCAACTGGTGTAGACTCAAATATTTCTGGAGCACCTTCTGTCGACAAATGTGTACTTCACTACTTGTCTGTGATTTTGGACCTTAGTAAATCTGTTAAATTTGTGGAATGCAAGCAAGTGCTGATGGAATGTGCACTGGTTTGTGAGTTTAGACATTACAGCTCTAGGCAGAAAGGTGAAAAATCACAAGACCAGCACAAAAGTAATTCACAGATTAAAGTTATGAGTTAACCCATTTAGCTCCGATGCCCTACAGCAGGAAATGGATAGACCATGATAATTCAAGGGTTTAATGCCAGATTAGCTTGGTGCTGTTAGAAGCCAAGCTAATCTGGTACTACCCTTAAAATTAAATTATCATGCTCGATTCATCCTCTGCAACTGGTAGTTGTTGGGGGACACCTCCAAAACCTGGGAAATGCGGCCTTGGGGTTAAATTTATACAAAATGAAGTATGAGGTCAGGAAATCATCAATCAGCTAAAAAAAAATAAAAAAGCAATTTGGAATGCAATGTGCCACAGGTGTAAAAATAAAGCCTGGTGCCCATTTTTAAACTCTACCTATCAAATCTTGCTGTGAGCTTAAGGTATTCACATTTGACCTAAAAAGCATAACTTTCAAAACGCATGACTAAAAAAAAGTAAAAATAAAATCCTGCGTCACAACTGCAAATAATCCTTCATAACTGATAATGCTGCATGAGTACTGGTGCAAGACAACTTCTGTACTGTGTGAACACAACTTACAAACTGTTGTGTTGATAATTCTGGGAGACTGCCTTTGATCTCCACATTACCACAAACTGACAAAGATCATGAAAACTGAAATCATACCAACTTAACCCCCTCGTACATGCAGCCACTGTATGCATACTCAAGAGGGGAGGAGTAAACTTAAAGCCCTCTGTATACCATGTATTAGGTGAAAATAACATTTCCCAGGGAAATGCAATAATCAGCTATTACACGGTTTTTATGATGTGCTTTGAAGTCTAGCACTAGCAGTAGCAGGGCAGAAGAAGCACTAACCAAGATTCTGCAGTGGAGAGTGGTTGTGAAAAACACGCTCCAGCTCCAGAGAGAGTGAAACGATGTTGGATAGCTGAATGTTGACCTGAGCATCGCGAGCATGAGCTGGCGTCCCACATATTGGGCAACTGCCACCCAGGCGATCTGCTACACATCCTCTGAAACAGGTTTTATACCTTGATCAGCCTCCTCATATTGCAACACCTGTGATCCATCAAGACTGTGTTATTGGCATCATGTTAATGCAGTACTAAACTTATAGGCCTATAAAGAAAAATCATACATTAAAAAATGTTCTGGCTGACTCCAGCCTCAGCTGTGCGTGGGCAAATTAAAGCTGGAGTCGGCTGCAGGACTTTTAAAAATTTGAGCCCAAGACTTGACCGCATTAAATATGATTTCACATTCCAATCCGTGTAATAGTAATACCGAGGCTCACCTGTATTATAAGAACCATGTGGAGAGGGCAGGGGGTAGGGGGCGGGGTGGGGGGGGGGGGGGGGCAGGAATGGACTGGTCTGGCCGGGGGAGGGGGGAGAGATCGCGTTTCCACTATAATTCATATCTAACTCATGACATAAGGTGAAAAGAAGTCTGGCCAGGGCCAGAGCGCTTTTTCTTATTTCATTCCAGTCACCTGGAATGGCCTTCCAGCCCATGTCAGATGTGCTCCAACTTACTTACTTACGCCTGTCACCCCTACCCGGGTATAGGCCGTCGACGAGAGACCTCCAGCAACTCCTGTCCTGTGCTTCTCCTTCGATTCTACTCCAGGTGGTTCCCTGTCTTTTGATGTCTGCTTGGAGGTCTCGACGCCAGGTGTTTCTCGGCCTACCTCTTTTCCTCTTTCCCTGGGGGTTCCATGACAATGCCTGCCTAGTGATACTGGAAGCTGGCTTTCTCAGACTGTGACCGATCCATCCCCATCTTCTTCGCCCAATTTCATTCTCTGCTGTTATCTGCTCTGTTCTCTCCCAGAGTCTGACGTTGCTGATCTTCTCTGGCCAGTGGATTTTCAAAATTCTTCTAAGGCAACTGTTCATGAAGGTCTGTACTCTGTTGACTGTGGTTTTTGTCAATCTCCAAGTCTCTGCTCCATATATATAAGAGAAATGCTTTTACATTGGAGTTGAAAATCCGGACTTTGGTGTGTTGTGACAGCTCTCTGGAGCTCCACACTTTTTTCAACTGGAGAAAGGCTGCTCTGGCTTTACCGATTCGTGCTCTGACATCTGCATCAGTGCCGCCTTTTTTGTCTATGATGCTCCCGAGATAGGTGAAGGACTCCACCTCCTCCAACGGGGTGCCAGCAAGCAAGACTGGTTCTTCCCTGGTTGCATTCAGCCTCATTGTCTTTGTTTTCTGTTTGTGAATGGTGAGGCCCACTTGGGACGAGATGTCAGCAAGCCTCGTGGTCTTCCTGCATTTGTTGATGAGTGTGGGACAGTAATGCCAAGTCGTCTGCAAAATCGAGGTCATCAAGCTGTGTCCACAGTGTCCACTGTATTCCACTTCGTCTGTGCTCTGTGGTCATCTTCATGACCCAGTCTATGGCCAGTAGGAAGAGGAACGGAGACAGCAGACACCCCTGCCTGACACCGGTTCTGACCTGGAGCTCCCTGGTGAACTGCCCTTCGTGGATCACGCGACATGTCATGCCATCGTAGCTGCTCTTGATCAGGCGGACGAGCTTTGTGGGTACACCGTAGTGTCGTAGGAGTTTCCACAGAGTCTCTCGATCCACACTGTCAAATGCTTTCTCATAATCCACAAAGTTGACGTACAGCGGGGAGCTCCACTCCAGAGACTGTTCCACGATGATGCGGAGTGGCGATCTGGTCTGTACATGATCGGTTCTTCCGGAATCCTGCTTGCTGGTCTCTCAGCTGGGGGTCAACGGAGCTCTTCATTCTCTCCAGGATGATCCTGTTGAAGACCTTTCCTGGTACTGACAGCAAGGTGATTCCTCTGTAGTTGGAACACTTGCTGAGGTCGCCTTTCTTGGGAAGCTTGATTAGGTACCCCTCCTTCCAGTCAGCCGGCATCACCTCCTCTTCCCAGATCTTTCCAAACAGTGGGTACAGCATCTCCACTGTTGTCTCTAGGTCTGCTTTCAGAGACTCCGCTGGGATGCCATCTGGGCCTGCTGCTTTGCCGTTTTTCAAGAATGCCACTGCTCTTCTGATCTCTTCCCGGCTGGGTCTGTCACAGCTGATGGGTAGGTCGGTCTCTGCCGGCTGGATGTCTGGGGGGTCGGGTGGGCTAGGTCTGTTCAGTAACTCTTCAAAATACTCGGCCCATCTGTCGAGTTGGTCTGCTCTGTCTGCAATAGGCTTGCCTTCTTTGTCTTTTACTGGTCTTTCTGTATGGCCATACTTGCCTGACAATCTTCTGGTAATGTCGTAGAGCTGTTTCATGTTGCCGCTGCCTGCTGCCTTTTCTGCCTCTGCTGCCAGGCTGTCTGTGTAGGCCCTCTTGTCTGCCCTGATATTACTCTTCACCTCGCGGTTGGCTTCCGAGATTCCCCCTGTGCCCTTACTTTGGCTGCTCTTGTGCGGCTGTTGTTGACAGCTGCTTTCTTCTGCTTCCTCACTTCTATCTTCTTCAAGGTCTGTGCCGACAGCCAGTCCTTGTGATGGTGTTTCCTGAACCCTACAGTGTCTTTGCAGGTTGAGTTCAGCACCTCTCTGCCTTCCACTGCTGCTCTGTGGTGACCGCCTCCTCTTCATTTACTAGCTCCTGTAGCGCTTGAAACCGGTTGGACAGCACCAGTTTGAACTCTTCTCTAACTCCAGTTTCTCTCAGGAGGCCTACATTATAGCGCTGTCTTCTTGTTGTCTCTGTGCGGCTTTTCTTTAGCTTGAGCTTCATTCTTAAGGTAAGCAGATGGTGGTCGGAGGCGACATCTGCTCCCCTCCTCACTCGAACATCTTGAAGGGATCTTCTAAATTTCTTGCTAATGCAGATATGGTCTATTTGGTTCTCTGTTGTATGGTCAGGTGAGACCCAAGTTGCTTTGTGTATTCTTCTGTGTGGGAAGATGCTGCCTCCAATGACAAGTCGGTTTAGAGCACAAAAGTCTACAAACCTCTCCCCGTTCTCACTCATCTCCGAGCCTAGTCCCTGTCTCCCCATCACCTCTTCATATCCTGTGTTGTCCTCCCCTATTTTGGCATTAAAATCGCCCATGACGATGGTGATGTCTCGCTCTGCACATTTGTCCAAGGCACTCTGGAGTCGGTCGTAGAACTCTTGTTTCTCTTCCTCGTCACTGTCATTAGTGGGCGCATAACACTGGATGACGTTCAGCTTGAGCTTTTTCTTGGTTCTAAAGGCTGCTGTGATAATTCTTGGCCCAAGAGGTTCCCAGCCCATCAGCGCGCTCTGTGCCACTGGTGACAGCATGAATGCTACACCTTCTGTATGGGGGGCATTCTCCTCTTCATGACCTGAATACAGAATCATCTCCCCACTTAACAGCCTTTTCTGGCCAGACTGCGTCCATCTGGCTTCACTGATGCCTAGCAGGGAAAGGTTGTACTTTTGCATTTCCGCTGCTATCTGGGCGGCCTTGCCGCTCTGGTACATGGTCTTGACGTTCCATGTGCCCATGGTTGTATCCCTGGATAGAGAGAGGCGGCTCGGTCCTGTGGCTTCCGAAGACTTCCGGCTTTCACCACAGGACGTCATAAGTCTTTTGGTAGAAGAACCTTCCTCCTCCAGGAATGGAATTACTGTTAGTCTTTTCGTCGGCGTTTTTGTAGCTATTTCCTTTTTTGCAGGGTGGGGAAGCTACCCCCACGCCCAACCCCCTTACTAGAAGGAACAGGGGTTTTCTGTCGGGGTCACCTTCCCTTAGACCATGTTGGTTCACGGCACCTTATTTCATTCAGTGCACCCCTCTCACGAGGGACCCCCTATCCACCACCCAGGGGACGCGCCTCAACGCCATATGGTCCCAGCGCGAGGAGATGTGCTCCAACTCTGCTTTCAAATCACTGCTCAAGACCTATCTTTATAGTCAGATGCACTTTCAGTGTGTTAGCAATCTCTAACTGTTCTTGTAATGGTATGTGTGTGTGTGAGCTTTTGATATTGTCACTTTAGTTTTTGTAAAATAAAAATGTAGATTTTACCCTCTTTTACTTTTTGTTCCGATTGTTATCATGTAAAGCGCTTACAGCATCAGTTATTTGGAGGTCAAGCACTATATAAAATGTACATATTATTATTATTTATGTTCTCTTCTCAAGACATGATGTGGCCAGAGTATCCTTAGACCATACCTTTTAATTACTTAGTCCATAGACTTTGATCCTCTTGGCCCTCCAAAAGTATTCTTAATCTTAGGCCATACCTCCAAAAGGTTCAACTGTACAGTTGCTCTGTGTAGCTATTCTTATTTATTATGCCAATAATTGAAAAACCTAGCAACGTATCATTGCACCCCCCCCCCCCCCCCAAACTGAATTTTCTGGGGGTCGCAACACACCTCCCCCAAAATCTTTTTTCACAATTATGACGCCAATATAAGACTTACTTGCAAAACAGATGTGCACAGTTCCCCAAGGTGCATACATTCCTTGTCAGCTGGTCACTGTGGAAAAAAAAAACAGGTTTCAGCCTGTATAGCACACAAATTATGCTCTTTTATTTTACTGCGACTGTGCTAGGGTGTCACGATGTGAGAGGGCACCCTAAGATTCCAATGGCTGCAATCACATTACTCATTTCCTGTCTATCTTTATTCTTGTAAATCCCCCCCCCCCCCCCCCACACACACACACACACACATGCACACCACAATTGCACCCTAACACTGGCACACACACTTAAAAAAGTGTAACAAAATACCATTGTGTACAAACTAAGAGGCGCTGCAGCGAGTCAAGAGCCTCCTTCGTACTAATGTAATCACTATTACTGCCGACGATCCCGACTGAACACATAATACAGCCAATAAGCGCAAACAGGCACTGAAGGAATCAGTTGATCTTTTCGACGTTCCCGCTAGAATACCATTTGAAACCATTTGAGAATTACCTATATATCAACTTAGTAAAATAATTACCTTCCTCCTCTTGCTATTGTCAATTAATCACATCTTTAATATTCATATGATTTGTACCATAAATATGAGTTAGAGTAACTTAAAGATCATCGTAGACTATATTCTAAAAATAAAATGTTTTCTTCCTGTACCTCGTCCATTCATTGTGCAAAACATTCAGTTAGCTTTAGCGGAAAAAATGGCCCTCCCAGGGTTCCGTTGTAAATATGGTCGTCTGTCAACTCATTGATAATTTTTCCTTTTTTGGTCGTCTGGAAGCTACCTGTGTTTTGGCTGTTTCCTAAACGACTTATTAGATGAAAACATGGTACGTACAATATGGAGCGGGTACGCACATCACTCTGGAAGCCCCGAGAGGTAGGGGATGAAAATGGGTCTGGCTCTACTGTTACGGGTGCGATTCCCACAGTTGCTACTTCCTCATCATTGAGCTGTCAGAGAACGGGAAGGATGGGTGCGATTCCCACAGTTGCTACTTCCTCATCATTGAGCTGTCAGAGAACGGGAAGGATGGGCACCTTCCATTTGGCATCACGCAGCTCATCCTAGTAGCATAATTAGAGATGGCGTGAAATGTTATGTAGGCCAGCATTCCTGTATGTCATGCTTGCTGTGTTTTCTTACTTTCTTGTTGTCTTTCAATCTGCACTTAATTTTCACGTAGTGGCATTGAGGTAATTATTTGCCAGCTCATCCCACGCATGACACGATCACTTTAATTATTTCAGTATTTAACAGTTAAGTTGCTTTGGCAATCTTTCGCTGCCCATTGTATGTCCATACATTGAATTGATGCATAAACTGAATGCCACAGTTCTAGTTCAAGCTTACTGTAGTGTACAGTGTACTGTTGACAACATCAATCCCAGATCTTAATGGAAAGAACATGTGTGGATTAGGCTTTCTCTATTTTAAAATATCTGTAACTGAAAAAATATAACCTTTGTTCTGGTCTTTGTGCCATGTTGGAAGTGGTATAGTTCTCACTGAGTACTGAGCCTTTTCCAGCTGCCATTTATATGGACCAACAGCTTGGAGCCATAGGGTCCAAACTTACATATCATATTTTTATTAGATGGCTTCAGATTTATTCATTGCACTTTAATTTACTCTGATCTTTCAGAGAAAAATAATGTGTAATACTGAATGTAAACATTTTTTTGGGTCACTTTCAGATTCATTCATTGAATAAGTGATCATGCGTCATTCAGCTGACACTGTCTGTATTACTACTGTGTGTTTCTGTATGATGCCTAGTAAACTGGTGGAGACAATGGGATAGTTGATATTTTCTCCGGCACCAGTAGAAGAGACTGATCTGTGGCATGGGGGACATAAACACACCATAAGTGACAGATAAAAGTTCTCATGCTTTAGCCATTGCTTGTTTCTTCTGGAGTTCTGCTGCCCTGTGTTGTGTTATCTTGCAACAAACTGATGGAGGCACATGATTAAAGGAGAGCATGTAAATGATGGTTAGAGCCAAAGGGAACCGGTCCAATTCGGACTACAGCTCTATCGATGACCTGTCACTGCCAAGGAACCGTTCAGCTGGAGCGGGGTTGCCTGCCTTGGATTCTGCACCACTGGGTCAGCGTGAGCGTAGCAACAGTGATTCCAATCTTAACCTGAGCACACCACAAAGCTGGTCCACACTCACTGTTGATCGCCGCCACTGTCAGGTGGGACCTGGTCGCAATTCACGCGTTGTGGTGTCCTGGGATATCAAGGAAGATGTGGCTGCCCAAGATTGGATTGGTCTCTTTCTGGCAGGTATGTCTAGCTTGTGGTTGTTATTTTGTTTTGAGTTTTGGTTTTTTTTTTCTCATTTTTTGTGGTCAAATATTATAATAAAACACCTAAAGAGAAGAAAAAGATGAAAAAAGCAGACTGTTTCAACTTTGAATAAGAAAATTAATACACATTGTCACTGTCAATATTTCAGTTTTATTTTCAGAGATTGATGTTATACATTCCAAGAATGTATCACAGTGTGGACACCACGATGATATATACCTTTCTGCAAATGTAACCCTTTAGCTGTCAGTCATGAATTCTGTGGAGGCGATATAACAATATATACAGAAACCAACAACAAAACACCACCAACAGCCAAAGGGTTAACATATTTTAAATTCTAAGAGGTGTTAAAAGTGTTAACCCACCACCACCACTCCTACCCTACCCTTCTGCTGAATTGTACCACCACCACTCCTACCCTACCCCTCTGCTGAATTGTGTTTCTCTGTGTTACTGTTAGGATTGGTGGACCTTGTTACTATGCATTATTTACCAATTCTCTCAATGCATTCTCCATGTTGCAGACGAAACAAATTGCTCCAAGTTCCTGGAGAGCAAGACAAGGGGGGCAAGTGGGGGACCCACAGGCCAGATCACCTGGGACTTAGGGGACATTCTGCACTTATTGGAGTGTGACGTCACGCAGGTGTGCTTCAAATACCTGCTTGCTTTGGGACAGGTGGTTGCAACCAGCCCCATCGTCAGCATAAAAAAGTTTGATGCTACCCAGGTGAGATGTTTACACATAATGCCCTGGGGACAACATTCCCAAATTGTGACCAATTTTTGTGATAGTCCTCTGAAGATGACACACCCTTTCAGCCAACAGATCGACCATGATAGTTTAGTGGTGGTGTCAGAATAGCTTGGCACCAATCAGCTGTAGCACCACCCTTGAACTATCATGGTTGATTCACCTTTCCCAGAAAGCACCAGCCAAAGTGGGCCTGTACACAGCTGTGCGGGACCCTCTGCAACTGTTGTCGACCCAATGATCTTATGCTTCCTGGGTCTGTTGTGTATCTGGGCTAAGACTACTGTGAGTAGGATGTCAAATCAGTGTCCTCATAAAATGTTGCTGTAAATGGTTTATTATTATGGTTTGAGTTTTACCAAAATTCCATGACATACCGCAATACTACGACAGCATCAAAATGTATGTTTTTTCATCATTGCCCATGGTTTCACAATCTCATAACTTGCAGTGGTGGTGACCCAACAGAAGCTATGAATAATGCAGTATGAAAGCTAAAAGTGCTGAGCTTTGTGATAATTATATATTGTCATACATAATACTTTAATAGACAATCAAGTATGTGTCATACATAATAGACAATCATCAA
Source organism: Semisulcospira habei (assembly GCA_036245525.1). Taxonomy (NCBI): domain Eukaryota; kingdom Metazoa; phylum Mollusca; class Gastropoda; family Semisulcospiridae; genus Semisulcospira; species Semisulcospira habei. The sequence goes on along the minus strand of BTPG01000002.1, from coordinate 212,394,948 downwards.
AGTGTCGACTGGAAGGAATATGTAACGCACACGCTGTCCTGGTTTGCCATTTGAATGCTAGCTGCCCGCGCTTTGTCTGTAGCCAGAGGTGTTCCTTGGGGAATAAACCCTATAGCTGTAAGCCACAGTAGGTCAGAGTTATGAATAATAATAAAAATAATAAGGAAGATTTATAAGGCGCCAATACATGGTAAGATGCTCTAGGCGCCGTACATATGAACAAAACATACAAATATTACACAAAAAGTGACAAATGAATGCTGTATGTCTGTAAATTTGATAGCTTAGACACTTGATGCAAAAGTAATGCACAGCGCAGTGGGCCAAAGTTATGAATGAGCATTTGGGGCAGTGGAGTGGACCCTTTAGTGGTTTGTGAATCATGAGAAGTTCATCGACCAGAACTCTCAAGCTGCAAGAGGCACGGATTCTCAAGAGCCCCTGCAGCTGCAGGAAATCATGAAAATCTGTGCTTCTTGCTTGAGCACACTGGTTCTTACTTGCATTCTGTGTCTCAAATAGCAGAACTTGATCAGTTGATGGGGGATGGATGGAACTTGTGAATAAACCTGGCTGCATGTATTGGGCAGTAGAGTGGGTTACATCATATCTCTCACTAGGTCAGAGGTCAAAGGCCATCACCTTCCACTGGCCTGCAGCCTAAATGGGACACTTCCTTTACTACTTTCACTCCTAGAACCAAATTTTACCGTTTAGCACGTTGCCACACATACAGACTATGATTATGAAGCACTACCAAGATCTATGTATGTAGCACTACTGACGTAATGGGCGACCGGATGGATTAACTGTTTCGAGATCAGATGGACTGACAGTGATAACTCAATTCACTATCTGATCTGCTTAGTGTCACTACCCTTGAGCTGTTGTAGCTCATCTACTATAAGTGTTGTAGCTGATCTACTATATAAGTCTGACACAGTTGGTATTAAAATGAAAGGGGTACTGCACTCTATGAGCTAATGTATGTCATCAGAATTTGCACATATACCTTCATGAGCTCCTGCGAGCTGCGTGGGTTTATGAGGATCTCCTTATCGCCATCAAGGATCAGATTCATTTTATTTTAGCTCTGTGTTCCTTGGGCACTGGAAGTAGGATTAACTGCTTTCTTTGCAGGCAGCCACCAGTACCGTTTACATTACTGGTGGATTCATGCACCAGGGGGTTAAAGTCTACACTTGTACCACTTAGCCTGGAATGTCCTGGTGTCACATACCAGAATGGCCCCTACGCCAGATTGACCCAGGGCCACTTTGTCAGGGGAAGCTGTTGTGCCAGATTGACCCAGGTCTCTTTGCCCGAAGGAGGCCTGATCACTTCGAAGTGGCAGACTAGCTTAGTTACTCACGTTAATTTGACCTCAGGTCACACTGTCGTAGAGGTCATTTTTGCGCGTTACACTGGCAGATGAAGGGCTTGTTCTGTAGTGTTGGCTATCTTGGGAATCAGGACATTATAATTATAGAGACAGGGGTCTGATTGTAAGTGTGTGGTGTGTGTGTGTGTGTGTGTGTGTGTGTGTGTGTGTGTGTGTGTGTGTGTGTGTGTGTGTGTGCACAATCATGCATGTGTGCTGTTGTGCATGTGTGCTGCAAGTATGTGTATGCATCTGTTATATGTTTGAGAGTGTAGATTAGTTTCTTTTGCAGTTTTAAATTGTATTTCTTTACCCCTTGGTTTGATGCACACACATATTCTTAGGTAGCTTCATAAAGTTTTTCACTCATGAATGCTTCCACACACCATTTGAAATCTGTTTGTAATAGTGATGCTAAAAAGTCCTCTTATTTGGTAGGCACTAAGCTGGTCAGATACTATCGTTTAACCCTTTGCATGTCAGTAGCGGTTTTAGTCGTGATGATTCTTGTATTTCATGCTATGTGACTCAAACTGTAGGAGAAGGATCAATCATCATTGTTAACTCTTTGCGTGTCGGTAGCGGTTTTAGTTGCGATGATTCTTAGATACTCTTGATTATGCAGAGTCATTTCTGATGACACCCATGGAGCACATAATTTCACACTTGGTACTGTCATCCATAATGACATAATGCAAGACACACTTGTTTGCTCACATTTGCACTAGGATTTGCCTTCCTTATCCTTTTTGTTTGTATTTTTTTCTGCGCATATGAGTTCTGAAGGACTGCCTTCGCTGATTTCCTATGTTGTTTTTTTGTTTTTTTTTGTTGGGTTTTTGGGGGGTTTTGTGCAAGAAAAGGGTGGTCTTAATAGACAGGTGCTCTCTCAAGAGAAATCTTAAGAGATAAAAACTAAAAAAGTGTCACTTGTCATTAAAGACTATCATTCAGGTGGCTGCAGCCACATAACTGGTGATCTTTAACTTATTCACGGCCAGCTGCATCTGGATGAGCGGCTTTTGCCACGCATCCGGATGCGGCTAGCCACAAATGAGTTAATCATGTGATCTCTTGTAAGGATGGTCACCCAAAACTGGTTACTCTGTATTAACATTGTTTTGCAAGGATGAGCTATATAAGATAAGCCTTGTGCTTAAGATTTTATCTTTTAATATGGCTTGCAACATTTCTTTTTTGCCTGTGTAAGAACTTGAGGAACGATAAGACTGAAATGTCTGTGCACCTAATTGTTTTATTGGTATCTAGTAAAACATCTCTCTCTTTCTCTCTTCTCTCTCTCTCTCTCTCTCTCTCTCTCTCTCTCAGTGTGGCCATGAACTTAGAGCCTGATGACTCCCTTCGTCTGAGGATGTATAACTCTGGTCAGTTTATGCCAGCAAGAGGCATAGATTCTCATGAGCCCCTGCAGTTGCAGGGCACATGCAAATTTAAACCTCTTAATCTTATGGAAGTGGCTTTTGGCTTGCTCAGGGATGCTGTGGTCTAAATTATCCAATGTCAGTATAGTTGCGAAGGAAAGGACATGTTGTATTTGCTCACTGCATGCTTCTGTCACAACCGAGGTGCACAGAGAGCAGAAGAGGAAACAGTTGACGACATTGCTGTCAAAGCATTTCCATTCAATTCTTACCAGTTCAGGAGCAGCATTCATAGTTGTACTACAGTACATTGAATAACATATCAGACATAGTATTCACTCTTCTTCAATTTATGGTTGCCAGTGTCAGTTTTAGTGTACACAAATGTGAGTGGATGTGTGTTTAGTTACATGCAGGCTAACAGAATAATGGGATCACTACCATGACCACAGATGACAGCCTGGGTATTTTTATGTATGATTCCTGTGTTTTGCACTGTGATGATTTTCCCAGCTTCGGAGGCATTTGTAAAGACTACTAGCTGCTTGATCTGAATCAGCAAAATAAGGCACGAAGCTGATCAGGCACTACCAGTGAACAGTCATGACCAATCCATCTCTTGTTTTGGTGTCCCAGTAAGTGAAGGTCCTCGGCTGTGCGCGGGCCCTCTGCGGCCATTGTGAAGACTTTTTGCTACTGGGGGAGAATGTCTGTTAGTACAGCTTTATCGATTCAAACTGTTGTGTTACACAAGAGGAGTCAGAGTCAACATAAAGAATAATAATAATATCTTTTGTTACATATGGTGCCTATCCATGTTGAAAACTAGCTTTAAGCACCTTACAGTGAAAAAAACAAAATGAATCGCTAATAACCATATGAACAAGGAAGTAAACCAGATACTGCTTAACTAAAAAAAAGGGTGAGAAGACTAACATTAAAGCACCACAATGTGTATAGCAAGCATGAATGTACAATCAAAAAACTTTATATTAACACTAACATTGTATTCAATGACTGAAGATAAAACATGTTTGATAAAAGAGCAGAAAAGTCAGTAAATAGTAACCTTATTAACCCAGTTAAGTTAAAAATGAACGTTCACAACAAACACCACCTCACTAAAACAGCTACAAAAGTGCCATTTGAGAAATTATTCATGAACCCTCTTGTTCATGCATCCGCCAGTACTGTGAATTTTACCAGTGGCTGCATGCACAAGGGGGTTAAGAAACTAATTAAAGTATCTTATTTTTAGTATTCATGTTTGGCTTGGTTTATTTAGCTGTGTCTGATCACAGAAGGTCTTTGGTATTTTTTTTTTTTTTTTTTTTTTTTTTTTTGTCTTGGCTGTTGTTGCTATTTTTGTTGTTGTTTTGCCATACTTATGGACCTTGTTTCTAATTTACAGCGGACTAGCCTGTTGGATGGCGGACTGGCAGAGAAGGCGGATGAACCACAAGTGTTGTTTAGAATCCATATCTCAGGTACGTTTCTGTTTTGTAAGCACTAGACCTTACGGCTTAGACCAGTAAGATCCCAAATCACAGGCACGCACATGCTTGGTCTAATGTTAAATTGAATAGTTTCTAGTGATATGATTTATCTATCATCACAAATTTCTCGCTTGTTTTGTCAGATCACTGTATGCTAAAATGTCTGTTGGTCTGTGATTTTGAACCGTATAACTGAAGTCATAAGGTCCAAAATTGAAGACCTGCACACATCCCAAACCAGATTTCATTGCTTGTAATTAGTGGTAGAGCTCATGCCACTAATGCTTCACTTGTAATTAAGCCTTTGCGTGTCAGTAGAGGTTTTAGGCACGATGATTCCTGAAGGAATCATAATGATCTAAAACCGCTACAACACACAAAGGGTTAAGTATGTTATAATATTTGTACTATTAATTTCTTATTCACACACACTATCCTGCATATCACTGATTTGTTACTGCTCACAAACCTGTTTAACCCAGATCATACTGAGGGTAAAAGCTTCAAATTTGTACACTGCCAAATACAAGCTACATTATAGTACTTATAAGGATATAGACCAATGGCTTTAGTTAAAGGGTGGTGCCAGAATAGCTTGGCGCCTAGTGGCACCAAGCTATTCTGGCACTACCCTTGAACTATTTTAGTCAAACTTATTTCACACACTGGTGCATTCCGAATGATAAGGGTTAAGGTGACCAGCCAAAGGACCATCATCAAGTGATCACCTTTGACAGTCTCCGAACACGGGGTTATTATAAGTAACAGAAAGAAGATCATGGGAAGAAAAATGGGTTGTCTGCTTAGAAGGTGCTCGCCTTGTACAAATGGCCATATTGACAGCTTTGACAGCTTTTACTAAATACTGACTGCACACTTGACAAGTTTGGTTGTGTCGTATCACTACATACTAAATGCTTACTTATGGTATTTTTGAAACATGTATAAATTACATCCTGGTTGTTCACTTTATTATTTTTGTTATTTTGTCACTTTGTGCCTGGTCACTTTAGTCATTTATTATATCTCACTGTGAACTGTTATAGCAGGAAGATTTAAGTGAGTTCAGGTTTTCAGTTGTTTCCTGCCATGGTTGATTATTCCCAGAAAATGCACTTAAAGTTCTGTGTTAATGTGTGAGTCATTGGAAACTCTTTAACTTATTCTGCCCGCGATGCACCACAGCAAGATATGGCTTGACCATGATAGTTCAAGGGTGGTGGCAGAATAGCTTGACGCCTATAGGCGCCAAGCTGTTCTGCCACCGCCCTTGAACTATTAGGGTTGATCTGTCTCCTGAATTGTAATGCAGTCCTCAGAGGATAACTCCAAAATGTGGGTATTTCGTACCTCAGGCACAATGAGTTAATGTGTACTGTATTCTTGGATTAATTTCATGGCTAACAATAGACTGATTGTGGTAACTTGTGACTTTTCGTAGGTTGTTTGCTGTGTGGCATGCCACACTGGGTGTTTGTGAACTGACTGCACAGAGCCGGACTTGGTTAAGGACTAGTAGGAGGTGTTCTTTGGGTGTTTTCACAGAATTCTATTAAGCCTGTACTCAGACAAAGAGTTGTATGTAGTCCATCAGCCACCTCATTCCGTCTGCAAGAGGCATAGATTCTTATGAGCCCCTGCGGCTGCAGGGGCTCATGAGAATCTATAGATGCATCTTGCTGGCCTGGCCTGTTTAACTTCTCGCTGTGCCTCAAACTGAGTCTGCCAACAGGGTTTAAAATTATGATTGTACATGTGTATTGTCTTTTCAAAGCTGGAAGTATACTTCATGTACTTGACCAAAGTCGCAGACAAGCAAACGCTTTACGAAAACCAGTCTACAGTAACTTCATGCTAGCCCTTTCGCCACAAATATCCAGATGCAAACAGTACCCCCTTGTTAGGGAGAGGCCAATAAACTCTGCACCACAAACTGTGACACCTTCAGGCCTTTGTTAGGGAGAGTCCCAAATGGACAGAAGGACGGAAATGAGCTCTCGTTTCAAAATCTAGATTATAAAATTGCAGACGATTCAAACTTCTTTGTTGTTGCATCTGAAGTTTGTTATAGGCAGAAAAATTAATGTGGGAAAAGTGTGACCTCAGAAAAAGTGTTGTTGTATCCGATGTTGTGATAAGCAAAGCCAACTGCGTCAAAGCTGGAAGCACAGACCAGCGCACACATATGTACACGTAGTCACATCATTTTGTTTGCACAGAGCTGGAAGCCTGTAACCTAAAGAAGGGGGTTTTCTTCAACCCAGACCCCTACATGAAGCTGTCAGTGGTACCTAGTAAAGCTCATGATCTCCCACAGCCCCACCACCATCGCGAACTGCGTTCGTCTGTCTGTCCCAACTCTACCAGCCCCATGTGGGACAATGAGGTAGGTAGTAGTTGTGGTTAATATTAAGACACACACACACACACACACACACACACACACACACACACACACACACACACACACACACACACACACACACACACACACACACACACACACACACACACACACACACACACACACACACACACCACCACCACCACCACCACCACCACCACACCACACCACATACCACACCACACACACATTGGGGTTTGGGGGTGTACTTTATTTAATATAATTAGTTAACCCTTTGGCTGTCAATTGTGCCTTTTGCTGATGTGATTCAGCAGAGTGCTACTGACAGTCAAAGAGTTAATCTGAGTGTTGGGGAAAGTTAGATTGGGGGTGGGGGGCTGTATTTCATCTGTGTTGTGTGGGTTGATATTGCCATGTTATAACTCTTTCGAGACGTGCCGCATCCAGATTCTCGGCGTAAAGCCGCGAATCCGGATGCGGCACATCTCGAAAGAGTTAATCCCTTCACTGCCAGGGCACACAAAAGGATATAATTATAGAAAGATGGTCAAATTCAACCCCCAAAAAATCTCATTATTTCAGGGAAAGTGGACATGAATAGCGTTACAAGAGGCAAAGAACTTCAGGATCTTATGAGGTTCTTTGCCTCTTGCAGTTGGGTGGTGTTTGCATTTTTCAGCCAGTGAAGAGGGTACATGCAGAATTCTTGCTTGCTGGCAGTGAAGTGATGAAAGTGTTTTCTGATAGTGTGACACCGTTTGTTTCCTCAAAAACATTACCGATGACATTACTATTAGGAAACGTGCACTTAGCTTACCATTTCAGCCCAAAATTCCGTTGTGTATTTACATGACAAGGGAGGCGACCCAAGGGTGCCGTAGCCAGGTACCCTAAGTAGCCTCCCGTACCTCCCTATCCGGTGGCGTGAGCAGTGGTGTCACACCAGTCTGTTTGCTTAGCTTACTGCGAACGGATGTGTTCAGCCTACTGGATCTTCGGCTGTGTACGGTTGTGAACCGGTCTTACCAGTGGATTGACATTGGCCGTGATTCAGCGTGCTTGCCTTGGATTAACTTCGTTCTCTTTAGAGTGTGCAAGTCTGAAGAGTCCTTTGTGACAGTCTTGGGGAAACAAAGTGTTCAGTGCTAAAGGATTGTCCATGTGGGCGCTGGTACTTCCTTTGGGGGAAGATAAACTCGGCAGCACTCAGTCACTTCTGACTCCCACGGCTGACTGCTACGAAGATGTGGGGACTGGATGACAGTAACAAGCTTTAACTGTACAGCAACAAATGGAAGCCATGCTGGGTGCCTTCTTGGTTTGGCGGGGACTTCGTTGGCTTGGGAGGTGTTGGGCCATTCTCCGCTGCGCACAAGGGTCCTTCAACCTTCCACCACGCATGACGTACTACAGCTTCTTCATAGCAGTGGCCTACGGCCTTCGAACAGGTTTCCCCCCCGGTCTCTCTCGCCATGGCAAGGTAAGGTCTCGGTTCTTGCCCTCGACCGGCACTCGGTGCGCCGGGCGGTGGCATGGGCCATGAATTTGGCTATTATACAGAGGGTGCCTTCACATATGCCAACGAGCGTCCCAGTAGGAAGGCCAGGACTGTCATATTTCTGTCAAACGCATCATTGGCAACTGAGCGTGAGCATGCGGCTTAGACTAAACACTTCCATTCCTCTATTTAACCGCATGATCAAAGATCACTCTACCACATTCACCCCTGCCAAGTGAAATTGTTGTAGAGGGGGGTATGTGGGCTCTTTCTCACGCACTCACACCCTGGGGTTCGCTTCCGTGAGGGTTGAGAAGAGGCTTAATTGAAGAACATCTTTTTATTCACAGCATCAAATCAAGGCTCTTAATCAATGCCTTTAAGTCAATGATGCCTTTAAGTCAATGTTTTTAAGTCAACGATGCCACCCTGCAACAAACATTACAGGTCATAAGTATATATCATATACAATATAGCGTGAACGTACGTTCTAGCTATTACTATCATCAAACTACCACAAATATACATACGCCGCTATAGCTTGAACATACATTCTAGCTATTGTCAAGCAACCGAAATTACAAAAGAATGTACAGTACAAATCGGCTCTAAACAACGAATTATAAAAACAGACAGTCAAGTAAAAATAACATAAAATGTAATAACAACATTTTTCAGTTAATGCAATATTCTATTACCTTAACAAATAACCAAACATCTAGCTATTCAACATACCTTAGCAAAGTGTCAAAGGTGGATAACATCAAGGTAGACTGAATGTCATTGACCAGATCAGTCAAGTAACAAAACTGCTGTGTCTGACTGCCCAAAAATGTTACAGCAGCTATAGGTGAATACAGTTCAGTCAAAGCTCATGCACATGACTGAAAACTCATGACAAAACATACCGCCCAAGATGCACTGGATTCTTGGAGCACTTATAGCTAAATGCTGTCCAAACACAGAGTCAGGCAGCAATATTTATACATTTTAGGCTAGAGCTAGGCACAATATACCTCTATGCTTTCACTGACTAAACTGTTCTAACTTACAGTGAAACCTGTCTGGTATGCAGTGCAGTTTATCCATACCACCTTATAAAACAAGACAACGGAATGAAGTAGATCACGTTAAAAGAGAAAAAGATCTAAGAAGACAATACTAACTAGGAATTAACAACCTATTTGGCTTTATCCATCAATTAACATTTATTTTACCTTACAAATTATAATCAGTGGAAAATATAGACTAAACACTTCCATTCCTCTATTTAACCGCATGATCAAAGATCACTCTACCACATTCACCCCTGCCAAGTGAAATGACGTCCTCGGCATTTCCGTTTAAGTACTAACTAATTAAATGGTTAACGTTACAAAACCATGGACAATATAATAGGAACAAAATAGAAAAGAAAATAATACAGGAAATATGACTATTGCAACACAAAACTCAAAATATCCACTAAGTATACGCCCGACTTTGGCATGACATTCTGCGCCATGGTTAGCTAGGCTCGGTACACTGGATGTAAGAGGTCATGGTGAAGTGTGAATGAACTACCAAAGAAATATTAATTATACTCACGAGCTTATCACAACATTAATTCCAGACTCTGACTCTTTAAATCAACTTATCTGGTATCCGAGTGAAAACAAAGTAAAGTCCGGGCATGGTTTTAAGTACTATTCCCATGTTAACGCTATGCTAGACCTACCGAGTTAAGATGAATGATACAGTTTCAGACAATCTTTCAGGATCCATCTGTACCTCTCCACTCTTAATCAGGTCTGATAGAAAAACTATTTTCCTTTTCCATTCTGGTCCAACAGGTTGTTGTGCCATAGCATACTCACCTGTAGTCTGCCAGGTAGGAGGCCTTCGATGTCTACTAGAAACGCGAAGAACCGCCTGTTCTTGCTCCTGATTTGGACCTGTGTCCTCTTCATTGTCTCTAGTAGTCCCTTCCTCCTGTGTCCGACCACTTGTCTCATCTGTGGACGCGCTCAGCTCTCCACCTTCTACACTCACGGTGGACTGGTGGTCGTCACCACTCAAGCTGGATGCCCCGTCATCGACAACAGCTCCTTGAGCGTCCTCAGAAGGTTGTGATGACATCTCCTCAGCTTGCTTATCATCCTCCTCCTCTCCGGCAGCGAGTTTAACTGCTGGGTTAGAACTCTGGAGTTCAAGCTGCACTTCTACGATGACCGAGTCTGACTCGTCACCTTCCTCTGAGTATGCTGTCAGATCACGTGTAGTCTGTTCCTGTTCCTGCTTGGCTGCCTTGCTCCTGGCCCGTGGTGCCGGAACTGGCCGTGGCCTGCCTGTCACTGTCTCATCATTTCTGTCACTTGATGCCGCGGCAAGGGGCAAGAGATGATTCCGGTGAAGGGTTCTCTTACGACTTGCATCTCCCTCTTTGTGTATCCTGTACACGGGAACACCTTCATTCGGTTGGGAACTGACAATGTAGATATCCTCTTCCCACTTGTCTGAGAGCTTGTGCTTGCCCTCGAAGGCAAGTATGCGGACGAGCACTCTGTCTCCTTTCTGTAAGGTTGCTCCTCGCGCTTTGATGTCACAGTGCTCCTTCTGACGTCGTTGAGCCCCATCCGCTGTACTGGCCGCAACTTTGTAGGCTTCCTGAAGGCGCGTCTGTAGATCAGTGACATAGCTGCTGTAGTCTTTAGCGTTCTTTCCTCGTTCCAGTCCGAATACTAGATCGATGGGTAACCTTGCCTCTCGCCCAAACATGAGGAAATACGGAGAGTGACCGGTGGACTCGTGTCTTGTGCTGTTGTAGGCGTGGACTAGAGGTGCTACTGATTTATGCCACTGCGCTTTCCGCTCTGGCTCCAAAGTGCCTAGCATCCCTAGCAAGGTCCTGTTGAAACGCTCGGTCATCCCGTTCCCCATTGCGTGATATGGCGAGGTCCTGCTCTTGTCAATACCGGCCAGCTGACAAAGATCTTTGATGACACGACTCTCAAAGTTCGCGCCTTGGTCTGAGTGGAGCCTTCTGGGAAATCCATAATGCACTATGAAGTTGTTGAAAAGCGCGTCTGCTGTTGTCTTGGCGGTCTGATTTCGAGTCGGTATGGCCTGGGCATATCTCGTGAAGTGGTCAGTAATCACAAGGATATGCTGAAAGCCACTGGAAGACGTCTCCAGGCTCAAAAAGTCAATGCAAACTAGCTCCATGGGCTGACTGCTGCTGATGTTGACTAACGGGGCCTTCTGTCCAACAGCTTTCCTGCGTAAACATCGGGGGCAGTTCTTGCACCAGTCTTCAATCTGACTTGCCATCCGAGGCCACCAGAATCGCTCCTTTGCCAGTGCAGTCGTGCGGTCCCGGCCTGGATGGCCAATGTCATCATGAATCCCTTGCAGAGCGCGTTTGATGAATGCGGCAGGCAAGACTAACTGTGACTGCACCACTCCGTCGATTGTCGTCTCCTTGTACAGTGCTCCACGCTGCAGCCGAAAACGTTGCCAGTGTCGGTACATCGCTGAGTGCTCAGGCGTGCTAGGGAAGTCTTGTCGTCGCGGAATGCGCTTATTCCTGATGAGCCTCAGCCACAGACCTATTACTGGGTCGTCGTCCTGTGCTCGACGCCAATCCTTACATGTGAACTCAGCCATGTCTTGACCGTCAGGTTCATCAAGTACGTCCGCTACTGTCGCCGATAAGCAATGCGTCTCTATCACCGGACAGCTGACCGCCGAGCAGATAGTGTAAATGGCCTCTGTGGACAACTCTTCCTCTTGTCCTTCGGTGTTGTGAGTAATCCTTGACAACGTGTCTGCGTCAACATTATGTACACCAGGTTTATACTTGATGTTGAAATTGTACGCTGCCAGGGCCGCCAGCCATCTGTGGCCTGTCACGTCAAGCTTTGCAGTGGTGAGCACGTATGTCAGCGGATTGTTGTCCGTGTGAACGGTAAAGCGGGCGCCGTAGAGGTAGTCTCTAAACTTTTCTGTGACTGCCCATTTCAAAGCAAGGAATTCTAGTTTGTGGGCTGGATAATTCCGTTCAGCCTTTCCTAGTGCTCTGCTGGCATAGGCTACAACGCGCTTGACGCCGTCCTGTTCCTGGTAGAGAACACAGCCGAGCCCTGTCCTGGATGCGTCGGTGTGGAGCTCGAAGGGCCTAGTGTAGTCAGCGTACCCTAGAACTGGAGGTGAGGACAGTATGTTCTTTAGTCGCTGAAAGGCCTCTTCCTCTTCATCTCCCCACATCCATGGCTTCTGGACATGCGGCTTTCGCTTCCCTCGCTGTTTCTTGGTTGGTACAGGCATGAGGACTGTCAGGGGCGCAGTGATCTTGGCGAAATCTTTAACGAACTTGCGGTAATAACCTGCGAACCCCAGAAACCTCCTTACTTCCTCTGGTGTTGTCAGTGTAGGCCAATCTCTTATGGTTTCGGTCTTTGCGGGGTCTGGTTCGATACCATCACATGACACAGCGTGGCCAACATAGACCACCTTGGCCTTGAAGAGATGACATTTCTTAGGTGCTAGCTTGAGACCAGCCTCACGCAGCCGTTGAAAGACCAGCCGCAGGCGTTCTATGTGTTCCTGGTATGTCCGAGCGAATATGATGACGTCATCCAGGTAGATGAGACATATCCGCATGTGGTACTCTCCTAAAATGTCTTCCATGAGTCGCTGATAGGTAGCGGGTGAATTCGTCAGTCCGAATGGGAGGCGGTTGTACTCGTAGAATCCGAGTGTACCGACGGTGAATGCAGTACGCTCTTTGTGTTTCTCGGCGATTTCAACCTGGTAGTAGCCGCTTTTCATGTCCAGGACACTGTAGTACTGTGATCCAGATAAGCAGTCTAGGATTTCTTCTATCCTTGGCAAAGCGTAGGAGTCGCGTATAGTCCTGCTATTCAGCTGTCGAAAGTCCGTGCACAGACGAAGGCGTCCATCTTTCCTTCGTGCTAAGACGATATTTGAAGACCATGGGCTGTAGGACTTGCGGATAATTCCACCTGCCAGGAGTTGCTGTATGTGGGAGCGGACTTCATCCAGCATCGATGGTGGTATCATGCGATGTTTCTGCTTGAAGGGGCGGTCGTCGCTGAGTTCGATCCGGTGGCGCACCCTTGAAGCTAGGCCTACATCCTCCTCGCTTTTGGAAAAGATGTCCTCATACGCGGTAATCAGATCCTGTGCCTCCTTCAACTGATCCAGTGTTAAGTTGTCAGTGTCTATCTCAACGAGTGAAAGCAAATTTTCCTGCACCTCTTCAGGTAGATCCTCCAGCTCTGTGATGTCCACTGGCTGAACCTCACATAGCAGAGCCCTGGGTTCAAATGAGACTGTACGGGAGGACGTGTTCGATAGGGTGACTTCAACTGGACTCGTCTCATTGTAAGCGTAGCTAATGAGGGTCGGATTAAGGTCGACGTCCGGGTCTACATCAGAATGGGGCTGGAGAAGGGCACACGTGCGATGGTATGGCTGCGACTTGTCTACCATTCCCCTCAAGGTGACTTGTTGGTTAGGGTGAAGTATCACACGTCTCTTCTCTGCCGATCGCACCACTGCTATCCTGTTGCAGTTCCTCGATAGTTGTTTCTCCTGAAGCGTGATGCTTTTCAGTGCCAGTTGCCAGGATGTCTGTCTGTCCGGGGTTTGTGTACAGCAATCATCAGTGCGCTGAGTACAGCTGTCCTTCACTCTGGTTAGGAAGTTAGTACCCAACAGAATCGGAGTCGCAGCACTGTAGTCAGTCCCTGGCACGACGAGCAAAAGACAGGGGTGTACGGTGCTGCTGAGTCCTGTGGCAATCACATCCGCTTTAATGTAGCCAGAGTATGGTAGCGTCTCTCCATTAGCGCACTCAATCCGTAATAGGTGTTCAACCTTTTGAAGTTCCAGGTGGGTTAAGTGTTTCGCATAGAAATCCTGTGTCACAGTCGATACGGCTGATCCTGTGTCTAACAGTGCAGATGTTTCAACACCTTCAACTTGGATTCCTGCTTCGTTAGGCTGACCCACAAGATCATCCAATGACTCCTGGTCCATATTTTGGTATGCCTGTAGTTGGGGCTGGTACTGGCGGCCGCGCGTCTGCCCCTGCTCGCGGGCCCCTAGTGAAAATCCTGTTTCAGATGGTCGTCGTACTCTGCAGCCGATCCGCAGATGACCGTACTGCCCACAACGGAAACATCGAGGTCCTCTTGGGTCAGACTCTGCAGTTCGTCGGCGATATAAACCTCCAGCGCTTGATCCTCCGCGTGGTTGATTCTGGTTACTTACGCCTGTCACCCCTACCCGGGTATAGGCCGTCGACGAGAGACCTCCAGCAACTCCTGTCCTGTGCTTCTCCTTCGATTCTACTCCAGGTGGTTCCCAGTCTCTTGATGTCTGCTTGGAGGTCTCGACGCCAGGAGTTTCTCGGCCTACCTCTTTTCCTCTTTCCCTGGGGGTTCCATGACAATGCCTGCCTAGTGATACTGGAAGCTGGCTTTCTCAGACTGTGACCGATCCATCCCCATCTTCTTCGCCCAATTTCATTCTCTGCTGTTATCTGCTCTGTTCTCTCCCAGAGTCTGACGTTGCTGATCTTCTCTGGCCAGTGGATTTTCAAAATTCTTCTAAGGCAAGTGTTCATGAAGGTCTGTACTCTGTTGACTGTGGTTTTTGTCAATCTCCATGTCTCTGCTCCATATAGGAGAACTGCTTTTACATTGGAGTTGAAAATCCGGACTTTGGTGTGTTGTGACAGCTCTCTGGAACTCCACACTTTTTTCAACTGGAGAAAGGCTGCTCTGGCTTTACCGATTCGTGCTATGACATCTGCATCAGTGCCGCCTTTTTTGTCTATGATGCTCCCGAGATAGGTGAAGGACTCCACCTCCTCCAACGGTGTGCCAGCAAGCAAGACTGGTTCTTCCCTGGTTGCGTTCAGCCTCATTGTCTTTGTTTTCTGTTTGTGAATGGTGAGGCCCACTTGGGACGAGATGTCAGCAAGCCTCGTGGTCTTGTCCTGCATTTGTTGATGAGTGTGGGACAGTAATGCCAAGTCGTCTGCGAAATCGAGGTCGTCAAGCTGTGTCCACAGTGTCCACTGTATTCCACTTCGTCTGTGCTCTGTGGTCATCTTCATGACCCAGTCTATGGCCAGTAGGAAGAGGAACGGAGACAGCAGACACCCCTGCCTGACACCAGTTCTGACCTGGAGCTCTCTGGTGAACTGCCCTTCGTGGATCACGCGACATGTCATGCCATCATAGCTGCTCTTGATCAGGCGGACGAGCTTTGTGGGTACACCGTAGTGTCGTAGGAGTTTCCACAGAGTCTCTCGGTCCACGCTGTCAAATGCTTTCTCATAATCCACAAAGTTGACGTACAGCGGGGAGCTCCACTCCAGAGACTGTTCCACGATGATGCGGAGAGTGGCGATCTGGTCTGTACATGATCGGTTCTTCCTGAATCCTGCTTGCTGGTCTCTCAGCTGGGGGTCAACGGAGCTCTTCATTCTCTCTAGGATGATCCTGTTGAAGACCTTTCCTGGTACTGACAGCAAGGTTGATTCTGGTGTTGAGTCCCATTTTCTGGTCCTGAAGTCTGCAGATCACTTGTTCTGTCCCTGCCCGCTGTTCCAGTCTTTTCCCTGTCCCATTGCAGCTCCTTCACTGCGGCAGTCAGTTGGCGTAGGGCTTCTCTCACTTCCTCCAGTTCCGATGTCTCCTCTGAGTCGGACATTGTATCGAAGGGGAACTATCTACGGTGTAAACCCACTGAGGTATCACTAGAGTTTAGAACTGCAAAACAGAACTATGAACCACCTCCAAATCTAAGATAAGCTTTGAGTAAATAGCACACAAAAAAAATAATAAACCTCCAAAGCTGGCTCTGTATCATGCACCTTATTGTGTCTATACTCAACAGGCTATTTCGGTGGTGCTTATCCAAAATCTAAACCACCTGCACATAACTGTTAAACCACAAAACGTGTTTCCAGTCTGAAGCTATCATTTACAAGTAACCATACCGCCTGATGCTTAATGCTTATGACTGAAGAGCTTAAGCGCATGGGGCAAAACACCAAGCCAAAGTCCAACTTTTCTTCAAATAAAACGCTGAAATCAGTCACAAGAACTTAACTAATGATCCCAAATATATGCTAGATCAAAAGAACATGTTCAGAAAAAAATGATCACACGCTCTCACACAAAAAAACGTAGACGTTTGCTCGTGCTAGGAAACGCATACCACACACTCACTGTACTTATCACATTATCAGGTACAGTGTGCTCGTCAGTCTCATTATTTCAAAAGAAGAGAAACAGTTGCTGAACTGAAGTATGAACTTAAAGCTGATTTTGAAAGTAGAGGATATATCGTGCACGCAATGAGTGCCAATTTACATCGAGCTATGACATGAGACTGGGCTTTTCCTTTTTTTCTAAGTCCAAAAGCTGTGAAACATTGTGATAAATAAGCTAAGTATCCAGTCTCGTGCTAATGTGACTCAACTGTTTCTATTCTCTCTCGCCCTGTTTTTTTTCTTTTCAAGTAAAAAACAGACTGACGAACGCACATGACACTGCTATGCACAATCAGACTAACCAACGCATGCACAACTAAATGAATACAAGACTAGTGCATAAGTGGTCAGTCAAACAACGCAAAAGGAAAAAACAAATTTTCCTTTTGGTTCGCCCTGACTGGTGAACACACTAACACACTGACTAACGGTATCACACTAACCTTATCACACTAACCATCACATGTGTAATAGCATATAAGACATAACCAGTCAACAAACATTTGGGACTAGTTCAAATTAAATCAGTAAGTAATGACTGTTATGAAAACTATCAGCTAACTCATAGCGAAGTCTAGAATAAGAGCAGCATCCAACGCCTAGAGATGTGGGAATTGCAACCCCAAATATCAAAAGCACCAATTGTCAGAAAACTGTTTGTGTCACACACTCAAAAAAAAACAAAAAGAAAAACATTTACATTTCTTTCAAAGACATAACGTTTGCAATGTTCTCTTACAGTTTATGTTGCTGCAGTTATTCACACTATCTCAGCAAAAGAATATTAGCAAGTACAATGTGAGAACAAAACTGAATGTAAACAATACTTAAAATAAGTTACATGCCAACTAACCCTGTAACCAAAGAGAGGTCATCCGGACATCCATCAGTGCAGCTGCGTGACGTCATCTGGGAGTAATGTCTGAGCCTTTCTCTGTAGAGTTTAGCAGCACAAGTGTCAATATGTTGTATCCCAGTAAAGTCTGTGGGAGACTTTTATTCCGTAGAGCTGAGCAGCACAATAAGTGTCACTATATGAACACTACACAACTCCAAGAGCACCGTCTGTGGTGAATCACTTGACCAGGGAAAGCACGAACATCCACCACGATACCACCTCAGTCAGTCAGCTGGTTGATGTCGCCATCCTCCCACGCCAGGTAGATCGACCCCGTCACACTCCTCCTCACTGGTAATTCTGCAGGTTGGAGCCGTCACGGACGTCGGTCGCCACACCGTCGCGGTCAGTCAGTTGATCCACGCCACCGCCGTCGTCCGACGTCAGCAACTTAGGCACAGTTCGGCGCCTCTTTTCCCCCTGAAGCACAGACGCTGACGTTGCAGTCACTTGGCTGATAAGGCAGTTCAGCTCCTCTTCTCTCCCTCAGCACAGAAGATCGTTGGGCGCCATTGTTGTAGAGGGGGATGTGTGGGCTCTTTCTCACGCACTCACACCCTGGCAGGGCAGGAAGGCTGGGCTAGGTGGGCCTGATGGGCGGCTCTTTTTTTTGCTAGGTGTTCCTGGATCTCTACATCGTTTTCGTCAAACCAGTCTTTATTCTTCTTTCTAGCGAAACCCAAGACTTCTGCAGAGGATTTTGCAATAGCAGTTTTCAGTTCTTCCCAAAGTGTTTCAGGGGAGGAGTCTGCTGGGTCCGCTGTGTCTTTGAGCCTGCGCTGTAAATCTGTCTGAAAGGCAGCTTTCACGTCGTCACGCTGAAGGCTCGCAACATCAAGCTTTTTCTTGGGGGGCCCCCATTTCTTGGGTTTTGGCTTGAAGTGGAGCCTGAGTTTGCAGCGGACAAGGCGGTGGTCAGTGTGGCACTCTGCGCTGGGCATCACTCTGGTGAGGAGGACGTCACTGCGGTCCCTCTGACGCACTAGGACATAGTCGATAAGGTGCCAGTGCTTGGAGCGAGGATGCATCCAGGTGGTCTTTCGACTGTCCTTTTGCTGAAAAGTAGTGTTGGTGATGACCAGTTGCTGCTCTGCACAGAACTCCAACAGTAGGCGGCCATTGTCATTGCAGTTCCCCACGCCATGCTTGCCGAGGACTCCTTTCCAGGCTTCAGAGTCCTGGCCCACTCTGGCGTTGAAGTCGCCAAGGATGATGACTTTGTCGTCTGCAGGGGTGCTCTGTATGAGGCTGCGCAGGTCAGTGTAAAACTTGTCCTTTTCAGCAGGCTCTGCCAAGAGGGTTGGGGAGTACACACTGAGAAGGGTGACGTGTTGCTGGTGTCTCAGTGGGAGGCGCATGGACATGATGCGGTCTGAATGACCCGTTGGTAGGTTTTCCAGCTTAGTCGCAATGGAGGTCTTGACCATGAAACCCACGCCTGAGAGCCGTCTTTCTGATGCAGGCCTGCCTGACCAGTAGAGGGTGTACCCAGCGCCAAGTTCTTGGAGGCTGCCTTCGTCCGGAAGGCGTACTTCGCTGAGCGCGGCGATGTCAATGTTTAACCTCCGCAATTCATGGGCAATGAGGGCGGAGCGACGTTCGGGGCGTCCGCTGTCTGCTTTGTCGAGCATGGTTCGGATGTTCCAGCATGCTACGTTGAGTCCGGTCGTGGTCGTCATCAGAGTGGATCCGTTATTCTTTCTTGTTTTTTGACCGCATGAGAAGATGCCCGTTGACCGCGGCTAGCCAACTGGGGTTGCGAGGGGACGAGCTTTGGTTAGGCCACCTTTTCTAGGCCCCTCTCCGTGTGGAGCAAGCAGTGCTGTCCCTAGAGAAGGCTGCTTGGTCGTTCAGGGTGTGCCGAGTGATGTTGTCATCCCCAGGTCAACATCAGGCGACCAATATCCTGAACCGCCTGCATGCAGGTTTGAGACTGCGGCTTCCAGTGACATCTTTCACCTGCCGTTTCGCCCCTCGCCCATCGCTACAGGACTTGGAATGGTCAGTGTCATGGTCCGTGGACGTTTCCTAAAGCCTGCGCGGTGGAGCTTTTTGGTGGAGTGCAGTGTGCGCAGTACTGGCCCCACCCTTTAAACCCTTGGTTCATCTGCCATGGCCTAGCAAGCTGGGACGATGGCATCGAGGTCCTCGGGTCGTAGGTTTTATATCAGACTGTCCTTGTCCTAGTCTCTGGCTCAAAAGCCTTCCCCGGAGACACGGGGGCTTTGATGTCAGGGGTTTCCTCCCTTAGCCTTTCCGCAGCCAAGCGGCCAGGCCTGCAAGGCAGCAGGCGACTCGTGGAGGGCGGGGTCGTCTATGTCCCGTGCAGATGTGAACATCTGCCCACTGCCCGCAGGAATTCTGCTAGCACACTGTAAAATCTCTTGCCATACTAGTTTAATATTTCACAAGTAATCACAAATTAACAACACATTCATTTACATAAAACATTATTCTTATTACATAAAACATTCATTTACATAAAACATTATTCTTATTACCACTTCTAAAGACAACTATGGGTACCTTCCTGCCCTGTGAAGAAGTCTGCCTTCCGCCTCGTCTGCAGCAGTCTCCAGCGCAAGCTCAGAGATCTCCAGAATGAGTGGTGGACCAGACTTGCACAGAGGACCCAGCTTTGCGCAGACAATGGTGACTACAGGGGCTTCTACGAAGCATTGAAAGCAGTGTATGGCCCCAGGCACCTGGTACAAAGTCCCCTGCGAAGCGCGAATGGCCAGGCACTCCTCACAGATAATACCTCCATCTTGAACCGCTGGTCGGAATACTTTCAGAGCCTCTTCAGCGCTGAGCGCACTGTTCAAGAAGCAGTCGTCCTACAAATCCCACAGCTCCCAGTAAAAGTTGAATTGGACGAACCGCCCACCGCTGAAGAGACCCTCACAGCCATCCACCAGCTCAAGAGTGGCAAAGCAGCAGGCATTGATGGAATACCGCCAGAGATCTGGAAACATGGAGGCACAGCACTGCACAACAAGCTCCATGACCTCTTTCTCTGCTGCTGGGAGGAAGGAACACTACCAAAGGATCTCCGTGATGCAGTCGTTATCACCCTGTACAAGAACAAAGGTGAGAAGTCTGACTGTTCCAACTATCGGGGAATTACACTGCTGTCCATTGCTGGAAAAATCCTTGCAAGGCTGCTCCTGAATCGGCTGGTACCTGCCATCGCTGAAGACCAACTCCCAGAGGGCCAGTGTGGCTTCAGAGCAAACAGGAGCACCACCGATATGGTCTTTGTGCTGAGACAGCTACAGGAGAAGTGCCGCGAGCAGAACAAAGGGCTGTACGTAACGTTTGTCGACCTAACAAAAGCGTTCGACACTGTGAGCAGGCAAGGCATGTGGCAGATCCTGGAGCGACTTGGCTGTCCCCCAAAGTTCCTCAACATGATTGTCCAGCTACACGAGGACCAGCAAGGTCAGGTCAGACTCAACAATGACCTCTCAGAACCATTCCCCATTCTCAACGGCGTAAAGCAGGGCTGCGTGCTGGCACCGACCCTCTTCACCATCTTTTTTAGCATGATGTTGAAGCAGGCCACAGTGGACCTCGATGATGACGATGCAGTGTACATCAGGTATCGTCTCGATGGCAGCCTGTTCAACCTCAGACGACTGCAGGCCCACACGAAAACCCTAGACCAACTGATCCGTGAGCTGCTTTTTGCTGATGATGCTGCCCTCGTTGCACACACAGAGAGAGCCCTGCAGCGCATCACGTCCTGCTTCGCAGACGCTGCCCAGCTCTTTGGACTCGAGGTCAGTCTGAAAAAGACAGAGGTCCTCCATCAGCCGGCACCCAAGACAGTGTATCGCCCTCCTCACATCACCATCGGCGAGTCTGAACTAAAGTCAGTGCACCAGTTTACTTACCTTGGCTGCATTATCACGTCGGACGCCAAGCTGGACAAGGAGCTTGACAGCAGGCTGGCAAAAGCGAACAGCGCTTTCGGGCGACTTTTCAAGCGGGTGTGGCACAATCAACAGCTGAAAACAGGCACCAAGATCAGCGTGTACAGAGCTGTGGTCCTCACCACCCTGCTGTATGGTTCCGAGTCCTGGGCCCTCTACCGCAGCCAACTACGACTCCTCGAACGCTTCCACCAGCGCTGCCTGCGTACCATCCTGGGCATTCACTGGAGTGACTATGTCACCAATGTCGAGGTCCTTGAACAGGCTGAAACCGTGAGCATCGAGGCTTTGCTGCTGCGGACACAGCTCCGCTGGGCGGGGCATGTCTCCAGGATGGAGGATCATCGCCTACCAAAGATCACCCTGTTCGGCGAGCTTGCTACTGGACACCGTGACAGAGGGGCACCAAAGAAGAGATACAAAGACTGTCTCAAGAAGTCACTTAGTGCCTGCCAAATCGACCACCACCAGTGGTCTTCGCTTGCTGTGGACCGTGACACCTGGCGCTCCACTATTTACAAGGCAGCTGTCTCCTTTGAGGACTCTCGCAGAGCTAGCCTTAAGGACAAGCGGCTCAGGAGAAAGAACAGAGATGCCGCAACTCAGAACTCTGGCCATACCTTCCCCTGCAGCCACTGCGGTCGAACCTGCCTGTCCCGGATTGGCCTCCGCAGCCACGAACAAGCCTGCAGACGTCGTGGGCAACTCCTATAAAATCTTCGTTCGCGAAGTCCAGCCAAGAGAGAAAGAGAACACCCTGGGGTTCGCTTCCGTGAGGGTTGAGAAGAGGCTTAATTGAAGAACATCTTTTTATTCACAGCATCAAATCAAGACAATAGCTAGAATGTATGTTCAAGCTATAGCGGCATATGTATATTTGTGGTAGTTTGATGATAGTAATAGCTAGAACGTAAGGAAGGAAGGAACTACTGGGACGCTCTATAGAGGTTGCTTATGTCGTTTTTCGTGGTCTTACGGAGCCGCGCTCACTCGTCTTCCTGTTTGGCTGCCTCCGCATTGTGTTTTTGTTATAGCTGTATATATTAGATACTGCTGCCGTTTACACCTGGCAGAGAGATGGTGTGAACTGTACGGACTTGTACTTGGCGTGCAATGCCCTTATAATACACTCATTATGACATAACCATGTGGTCTCCAGAAAAGCGTGGGGTTTCTTTTCCGCACAACTGCATGAAGGTTATCTTACTTTATGTAAGTTAGACATGACTTGACTGTGCCATGCAGGAGGTAAAGTTATGAACAGACCTGCCAACCACTACGCTTTCACCGTATTTTCCTACGCCAATGTTCCCAATACTACGCTACTACGATCATTAATGAAATTCTACGCTGAAGAAAAAAATAAACCCAAAAATGTTTTTTGTGTTGTTTTGAGTTTGTAGTCGGTAAGAACATGCGGTTGGGGCCAATGAAAATGAGCGGAGCGAACTTCCGGTTTTCCCAGCGTGCATCATTTTATTCAGAAAGTGCGTCAGATAAACGACGGTCTGAACCATGCTGAAGAGAAAGGAGCCAGAATCGATGTGTAAAGATGTGTTTGACATCGCACACTATATGATGCAATGGCCTGTTTATCTGAATTTTTATGTCTAGTTCATGTGTGTTTCGAGAACGTTTTACTTTGAATTGCTGTTACTCCTCATCGTCAGCGGACCAAACCGTGGAGATTAAAAGTTAGTGTAGCGTTCTGCTGCACGTATCTTGATCTCCGTTTAATCCTATCCCCCGTTTTGGCTGGGGATTAGGATTGATAGCTCGAGGGCTTTCCTACTGACTTGTGTTTGTAGGTCGTTGGCTCACTTTCGGAAGGATGCTCGCATAGAGTTGTACTTGTATCCTAGTGTTTGTGAGGTTCAACTTTCATGTCGGACAATTGTCCATCATTGCGTCATTTTTATTTTATTTTATTTTTATTTTATTTTTTTCCTTTTTCACGTTTCCTTTATCCTCCCCCTCCACCTTTATTTTCTCTACTCTCCTTCTTCCCCTATTTTTGGGGTGTCATTTATATCCCTTTGGTCACTTCAAAGGAGGTAGAGATTTGATGTCAGTGTCCTTTTTTAAACACTATAAGCAGGTCTCACAGGTTTTCTGTGGATTTGTTGAACTTAATCCGTTCAACCGTTTTTAGGGGTGAACTTGTACGGTTCATTCGTGTGTAAAGATGTGTTTGGCATCGCACACTATATGATGCAATGGCCTGTTTATCTGAACTGAATAAAGCATTGCTATCTTAGCAACTTGCTCGTTAAACTACTCTTGACTCGCCAAAACTACTACCACTTGTCCAAAATACTACTACCATAGCCGTGTTGGGGTTGGCAGCTCTGTATGAATGAGTGAAGGGATAATGCGGGCGCGCTGGATTGTTTGCGTGGCCTTCCAGGCCACAGCCGCTCGCCTTTCACCTTTGACTATGTTGCAGTTAAAGTCCACACGCGCTGTGGAGACTTCCAGTGGTCAGGCTAGATGCATGCGGTGGGCCTCCCTTGCTTCGGCTGCGCATCCGGTCACGCTTGCGGCACCTGCGCCCCCGGGTGGAAGAACATGGTCACAGCTTTGGGGCTTCTATCAGCGTGAACAACCGTCGCCGTCCCAGGACCAGTCACCCGCTACCGGTATGGACCGGCTTAGACACACTGGCTCTGATGTTGGGGGACTGACGACTCGCCCGACGAGACCCCCCTTGCGCACCCGCTCTCCCGAGCCTGGCCCGCAGCGAGCTTGCTCGTCCCGCTCTGCAGAACCTAGGAAGCTAAAAGTAAGGATAAAAGTCAGCCGGATGAGGCTACTGGATTACTGGATATTGGGGGACTGATGACTCGCTGGACGAGACCCCCCCCCCCCCCCCCCTTGCGCGTCCGCTCGCTCGAGCCCGGCCCGCAGCGAGCTTGCTCACCCCGCTTTGCAGTAACTTGAAGTAACAGGAAGGAGAAAGACAGCCTGTTGAGGCTACTGGATGTGGGGGTACTGACGACTCGCCGGATGAGACTCCCCTTGCGTGCCTGCTCTCTCTCGCCTGGCCCGCAGCGAGCTTGCTCGTCCTGCTTTGCGGAAACTAGACAGCTGCCTCGCCGCTATCCGAGTCCAGTCCAGCAGCCACGTTGTTTGCCCCACTCCACGGTGACAAACACCCCCAGCTGGACGAGGCTACTGGACCCTTGGGCGCCCGCTCGCTCGCTCGAGTGTAGCCCATAGCGAACTTGTTCGCCCCGCTTGTGGAATCTTGTAGCAGCCCCGCCACTGCCCGGTACTGGTCCTGCAGCAACATTGGCCGTCCCGCTCCACGGTGAGTGACAAGCACCCCAGTCAGACAAAGCTTCTGGACCCTTGTGCGCCCGCTCTCCCTAGCGCAGCCCACAGTGAACTTGTTCGCCCCCACCTTGCGGCCCGAGTCCTCTCGGGCTCCGACACGGATACTAAGGAAGCATCCCTGCCACTACGCAATCTCTTCGGCCCATGCCACGGGGTGTGACTCGCGCCCCCAGCCCAACGACGCTACAGGACCTTGTGTGCCCGCCCCAACCTGGCCCACAGCTAACTGGTTCACCCCACCTTGCGGTCCAGCCCACGGGACCCAGATCTCCGATGTGTCGGCCGACGCTCTTCCGGCCTGGCACCCCCTCCTCCTTGCACCTGTCAACTTCACGCTCCTAGAGGGCCTGGCCGACCCCGCACCCACCCCGGCATGCGTCTCCCGCCCGTGTCTCCTGGCGGCGACGAGCCCCAGGGGTGGGCCTAGATGACTCCGTCGCGGTTCTGCTTGTGATGACAGTCAACCTCATTGCTGTAGGCCCCTGGTTCCCTGGGACCTCGTCGAGGCGTTCCGCGCTCCGGCACCAGAGCTCCTGAGCTACGCTGGCTTCCCTTCCGTCTAATCCGGCCCGGTGGACTTGGACAGTGCTGTCTGCCTTTGCTAGTACGCGGCCCCTGGTCGGACCTTCGCCAGCAGTGGTTACCCCGGCAGTGACAGCGTGCGGCTCTTCAGCTTCGCTACGCCGCTTCCCTAGGGGCATGGACGCTGCGTTTTACGGCGCCGCCGATGCCTTGGCCTCCGCTGCCTACTGTGACCCGATGCCTCGCGATGCTGCCCGCCGTTCCTGCCACGACCTCCTCATCAAAGGGACGACGCTTCTACGTCAGACCCGCGGCGTGGTGATGCTGTCCCCTGTTCCTGCCGTGACCTCCTCGCCGACGTGAAGGCGTTTCTACGGCGGACCCTGCGTGGTCGCTCTCCTCTTTGGTCCAACCCTGCAGGCGGTGACAGACTCGACAAGGACCCCTGGCCCAGCCGCTCTCCGTTGGGCCAGGTGGGTCGCGTGCTGTTCGCTGCTCCCAGACGACCCTTGGGCCCGCTCCAACCGGCCTTGAGGGCCTCCTGACCTCCTTTGTTCTCCTCCGGTCTCCCCCAATGCTGCGGCGCTCTCCCCTGTCGACCGCTGTCCTGACAGTTCGGCGCGGAGCCTACTTTCTTCGCGTCTGGAGGGAGTTGCTGCCTGCCTTCTACACCCGTCTGTTTGTGGCCTCCTAGCCTAGCGGCAGGTAGCGTCCGGTCATCGTCCTCTCGGCGCTGTTGGATGTCGCTTCGTCTACGTTCCGCCTGGTGACACTCGGAGCCCTGCAGACGGTGGTATGGGCCTTGGACTTCGCCGTCAGCTGGGACCTGCTCGACGCTTTTCTGCGCTTGCTTCTGGCACGATCTACCCATTCGGCTCGGCCTCCCGGTCATCTTCGGCAAGTCGGACCTCGCGCCTTCCCTCCTGTGGTGCGCTTGGACGTGGTTTCGAGCCGACCGCAACGTGGTGGGACATCCGGAGCCCTCGGTTCCAGACGCTGGTGACCTTCGTCCGGCGGATGTTTCTATCAGACACGCTTCCCTCCAGGGTTGGGCTTCATCCCCTGGGCCTGATTACCGCGGTGGTGGATTTCTCACCTCTTGACCGGCTTCCCCCCGATCGCTTCAGCTGCTCCGGCTTCCCACCTGGCACCCGTTCCCTGGCGACTTCACGACCCGGGTTCCGGTCTTCCTGATGCTTCGCGCTCGTCTCCTCCGCCTGACAGCTGTCAGGCGCTTCCCTCGACACGGATGCGGGCTTCACCGGATGGGACGCGCACCATCTACCGATGTTCCTCACTGCTGCCGGCCACTGACCTTCAGACTGCGTGGACGGGCACTTCAACGGGTTGGAGCTGGCGGAGATTGGGTGAGCCTTCATCCGTGAGAGACACGCCTCCGACACACGGCTGTTCAAGGCCTCCCATTTAGTTTCGAGGCGCGCGCGCGTGCCGGCGCTGTAAAATAAGGAGCTGCACAGCATGTCGCCTCTGTTAATACCGCCGGCTAGCAGCACAGAGCTGAGCACAATCTGTTACGGCTGTGCAACTATAGTCGCGCTATTCTTGTCACTGTTTTACTCGAGCACGCTATGTGTGTACACGCTCAGCGCTGACCCTGTGCCACACGGGATACATTTTAATGGCCCCGGTCATTTACGGCATGTTGTTTAAGCTGTACTGAATGTATGTTGTATTTAAGACATACACTTAAAAGCTAAGAAAATAAGCTTTCTGTAGACACTAGACATGCTTAGGAAAATGAAGATGAGCAATGCAAGCAATGGACTAGAAGACAGGCAACCGGCGCGCAGTTTACCGTGAAGACAACGCAAATCTGTTGCAAATGACACGTCTTTCAACTGTTCTAACTCATGCAAAGTACTTTTGCGAAAATTATGGTTCAGGCCAGCGATCAGCGTATACAGCCACTACGCTATGCACTACTCAAAATGTCAGATAGATTTACCTTGCAATCTCAATGGGTCCTTAAATAGGATGATGCGTCATTGGTAATCCAGTATTAGACAGACGGAAAGTTCTTGGGTTAACGTAATCTCCACACGTAGTTGATTTCGGAGGCAGTGAAAATGTTCGAAATAATTCACAGTTCATATGCAGGATTAGCGGCAGTGTCAGTTGCACACTTTGTATAGGTAAAGTTGTCTTTAGCATTCCACTAAATCTTATAAAATCAGAAGAGCAATCCGGCCACTTTACTAAATCTTACAAATCGGATGGGACACCCACAGTGAAAATAATAAACACTCTTAATGGTGATCAAATGGTTATTTTGACTAGGCGTAAATTAGATAAACACAGAACAGCCGGTGCAGGCTAAAATGTATCAGTTTCAAGACAGTTTATTTCACAGAGAGACTGAGTCCTGCGTGTACTTGTTACCGGCGGCTCTCTACACATTCCCTTCAGATGATTGTCTTCTTCATCTGTACATACGTCAATACCATGAAAGCAGAAAGATCGTCTACATAATCAACGCACAGTTTAAAGTGTTATAGTCCATCTTTCCTTTGCCTTTTACTCACTCTGCACGGCAAATCCTGCACAAACTACTCAATCGTTCCATGTGGTTTAAATAGGAATATTGTGTCAGACTCCATTCTAAATGTCGGCGAACTACACTGACATGCTGGTCTATAAAACTTTCTATAAAAAATCACAGGTAAATCTATCCAGTGAAAGAAAAGCACTTACTTGTAGCACTATGTTACACTAACACATATCACTCATTGAAAATCCAAACAAAAGTATTTTGAAAGCACAGTCAAGGTTTAAAGCCAGCACAAATTTAGCACTCTGCCCACATAAAATAGTAAGCATACAGAAGGCCTACTATCAGGCGGTGCCAGATGCCCATCGGAATGCGTGTAACTAGGTCACCTCGCCACTTGATAAGCTAGCGCGGCACTCCCTAACTAAATGTGTCGGTTTGTAGAAGAACTGAACAGCCGTGGACACCTGGAGCTTCTCGTCCTCGCCGCCACCGCCACTGTGGGCTCCGTCTCCCGACGGCGGGGTGGGTTCCTCTCCTGCTCCCTCTGCATGCTCCTGTCACAGGTCCTCCAGTGGTGCGAAGATCGCGACATCCCTCTCCGAGTGCGACACTCCCCTAGTCCTACCGACTGACCACTCGCGGTGCGGCCGGCTTCTCGACACCGAGTGGATGCTCTGCCCAGCAAGACGCCCTTGTTCGACCTCTTCCCGACACAGTGGTTGTGCCAGCTCCCCCTCATGGCGGTCGACTCTCTGGGATGACCCTCTTCACGGAGGCTTTTCCGCCAACGCTTCTAGTCCCCAGGACCTGCTCAAGCTCAAGGGTGCCAACGCGGTGCTGAGGCTGCTGGCCCCGTTCTGCTGGACCAAGTCTTGGACCACCGACCTCTTAAGCTTCGCCACGCTTCGCCCCCCTTGGGGCTCAAGCAACCCCGACAGACGCGGCTGTGCCGACCGTGCCCCGAGTGACTTTAGGCCCACCTGGGGATTGGGCGGCGTGCCCTCGCTGCTAGAGGTTCTCAAGGGCACTGGTGGAGGTCATCGCTACAGCTTGCAGGCCTTCGACCAGACGCGTCCAGGAGAGACAGTGCTGAGCCCTGCGGTCCTGGGGTGACAGCAGTTCTGCCTACTCCTCAGGCTATTCGTCGAGTGGAGCTTGGCGCCGATCACCGGCAGGAGCTACCTGGCCATCATAGCGGACATGGGGCTCCACCGGGGCCACCCACTCCCGGGCTCTGGCAAGGCCCATGCCGACCTTAGGACATGCTTCGGCCCGCTGCGACGAGGCCTCCACTCGCTGATTCCGCACTGGGACCTACCCGGGGTGCTGATGTGACTCGATGAGGACCGCTGCAGACTCCCTGGCTCGGCTCGCGGACCTGACCTGACAGACGGTTCCTCCTGGCCCTCACCGGCGTGCAGTGCAGATTGGATGGCTCTGGGCACCTCCTGACCGACCCGTCTTGCGTGCCAAAGACTTGGTCCCCATTACCCGCGCCCCTGGTGATCGCCCTATGCCAATGAACGGCTTCCTCTACCCCGGGTGACCAGACAGCAGGACCCGGGAGGGCCTTACGGGTGTCCCAATGCCGATCCAAGCCCATCCCGAGTGGACGTACCTGCCTCCTACGGCCTTGTTCCCCGTAAGGCAGACACCGCGGCCAGTCGATATCTTCCTGGCTCCGCGGGGGTTTTCTGGTCCACCTACATGGACCTCTCCCCAGCAGACGCCCAGAAGCTGGAGATCAGGGCGCACGAGGTGCTAGCCCTGGCCACGAGCGTCGCCTTCCCCCGCAACTGCGCCGTCCGGTCTGGGGACGGCCGTCAGTTGGCGGGTGTGATCTACCTTCGCCCGATGCTGCCGCAGTGACCTTTGGGCCCACGGGCGACCTTAGCCCGGCCTGGGGCCTTCGCCGCGGCGAGACACTCCCTCTCAGCGCCTGGGGTTAGCTAAGCTGAAATGGTCGGGAGTGTGCTCGGGGTGGGCGGCTTTGGTGGGCCCCTTACAGGGAGTGTGAGTCTAGGCGGCACCCACCTATTCGCTATTCTTCCTAATAGTAATGTCATCGGTAATGTTTTTGAGGAAACAAATTAATTTTTCTCTAAAATGTATTTTTTCTACAAATAT
Source organism: Semisulcospira habei (assembly GCA_036245525.1). Classification (NCBI taxonomy): domain Eukaryota; kingdom Metazoa; phylum Mollusca; class Gastropoda; family Semisulcospiridae; genus Semisulcospira; species Semisulcospira habei. Next base: position 212,365,206 of record BTPG01000002.1, on the reverse strand, counting down.
TTACCGATGACATTACTCGGAGGACCCTCCCGCCTGCCCCGCTTGCCACTCCTAAGCTAAGCTTCAGACTGGCGTGACACCACTGCTCACGCCACCGGATAGGGAGGTACAGGAGTCTACTCAGGGTACGGGTCGCCTCCCTTGTCGTGTAGGTACACAATGGAATTTTGGGCTGAAATGGTAAGCTAAGTGCACGTTTCCTAATAGTATGTCATCGGTAAGTATTTTTTTAAAAAATACATTTCAGAGAAAAATTCATTTTTCAGAGTTTTACAATGGAGGCGTACCTGTCGGACCTGCTAGAACTAGAGGTGAAGGACAAATTTTCCAAGAGTCGTCCATCCATGTCACGATTCCTTGGCAAAGCCAGCATTGCAGTCCAGCGAATCATGGATAAAATCATTCAGGATCAGGGGTAGGGACAGTTGTTTATGATCGTAGCAGTTGGTGATGATGATGGTAGTAGTGATTTTGATGGGGATGAAGATGATGAGTGTGAGAGTCAGGTGAATGCTTGTATAAGGACAGTTACCTCTGTATTTTTGGCTCACGTGCGAAGCAAAAGTGAATATTTTCTGGGCCAGTGGTTGTTCATCCGTCTGCCGTCGTCCGTTGTAAACTTTAACGTTAGCATTTTAATGGAGACTATTCAGTCTTCAAACTTGGCCCAATGATACTTTATGGCAAGACCTTTCTAAACATACCAATTTCAGTGACCTCACAAAGGTCAAGGTCACAGGGGATGAGGAAATGGACCAAAAATAGCTATATTTTGACATAATTTATTTTATCTCAAATACTATTCATAACTTCAAACCCAAACTTGGTGCAAAGATACCTGATTTTAAGACCATTCTGTGCATACTAAGTTGGTTGATCCCTCGGAAAGATCAAGGGTCACAAGAGTTTAGGAAATAAGTCCAAAATAGCCATATTTTGACAAAAGATGTTTTATTCTCAAATACTATTCACAACTTCAAACCCAAATTTGGTACAGAGATACCTGATGGTAAGACCTATCATGCATAATAATTTGGATGACCCCTCGAAAAGGTCAAAGTTCACAAGAGCTCAATAAATAGGTCCAAAATAGACCAACGTTGTTTGTTCTCAAATACTATTCACAACTTCAAACCCAAATTTAGTACAGAGATACTTGATGGTAAGACATATCTATGCATACTAATTTGGATGACCCTTCGGAAAAGTCAAGGGTTACAAGAGGCAATGCCAATCTTTTTTTCAGAAAACATAGATTTTGCTGGTGCAAAAGCCAGCCCTTTACTTACTGTCACAAAGGTCACACATATGTCAATAGGTCATACACATGAGCCATAATGGCTTTGTCTTTCTTGTATATAAGAAGTGGTAAGATGAGGGTAGATTGACTTTTTTTAATCCCTTAGTAGAGAAATTTACATACTCTGTATTTTGAGCCTTGTATTTTTCTGGGATCTTGTTTGGTGTCAGCTTGGGAGAAAGTTGGCAAATAGAAAGATAAATCCTCAATTCAGAATCTTGCATATTTCAAATTAAAACTAATGGCAACAATATACATTTTGTGTCTAGATCGCAGGAGAAGCTACACAAATGTTTGGAAAATTAACAAACAAGTTGTCTAGCCTGCATTTCTGAATTTTCACAGTTGCCAATGCTTGTAGCAAGGATTCAGTTAATGTTACTTTCTACTTGCAGGCCAACATACTTTCACATGGATCTGGCTCGGCGCAATCCTGCTGACAACATCAGTGGCTCTCTCAAGTTTAAATCGGGAATGGACATGGTGCTTAACAGTAAGTGGGGGGGGGGGGGGGGGGTTAATTTGTCTATGCGTGTTTGTATGTGGTGCTAGTTTTAAATGGGAATGGTGGATGGGTCTTTGTAGAACTTTAATTCATGCTGCTGAAATGCTACTTACTTGCTTTTTCGGTGTTGCAACAAATTAGCATTAATTTTTGTCTCATAGCTTGATCAGTTCATGCTCATGATAAGCCAGTTCTATATTATAGTCCTTTATATGACTGATGAGGGTACTTTGACATGGAAGTGTCATTTCAAACCTAACCTCTTTTCTGCCAGACACCGTAATTTCTGAATGATTTGAAGTATTTTTTACTATTGTGTTTATTTTCTTCACTTTCCAGCCATGTCGTAATGTTTCTCACTTCACATCTGGCTAGTTGATGAAAAGGCATGCTGATGCATGCTAATTTGGCTGACTGCTCATAAAGGTCAAGGATCAAGGGAGGTTAAAAATGCATTAAAAATACACATATGTTGACAAGACATAGGATTTTGCAGGTACTATTGAAATTTGACATTTAAACACCTGGTGATATGTGTGACTTGTCAGAGTGGTCAAGGACACATAGGTCAAGATCACGAAAACCAGATAAATGATGCAGATCAATCCTGCATATGAGACATGAGGGCTTTGCGGTTTTTGTTCTTCACTTTTCAATAATGTTCTAATGTTTTTTACTTCTCATCTGTTTACTGTGGATATTTTTCTTCTCTGTACAGACTCCAGTAATTGTGAGGGAGGGAGGAAAAAGAACCATCAGCGCAAGTCATCGCTGCCGGCTCAGCTTGAGCTGATGTCCCCACACACACATGGTTCAGGTTCGGGTCCCAGACACCGCCACACAGACCCTGGCCTCTCCCCTACTGTGCGGTCATTCACACGTGACGCAGGCATCAAGGAGGAGCCATCAGAGGTGTCGGAGCCTGGCCTACATCAGGTTGCCAGGAGACAGGTGTCGGCACCAGAGACACTGCAAGAAAATTTTGCTCTAGAATCACGCTTTAATGAGAGTCAGCCACGCTCGAGATCCCGACCAGAAACACTGCTGGAAAATTGCTCTGCAGAAGCCCGCGTGGCTGAGAGTTGTGTGAGATCACGCCCCATCAGCGGTGAAGGTTGTGAGAGTGGTGGTGGTGATGGTGAATGTGTGGCGGCGGTGATTGGTGCCACAAGCACCGGGTCATTCCAGAACCAGACTGACAGCTCAGATTCAGGGACTTCCATGTCGCTGGTGTTTAACGGGGACAACTCGGGTGGATCCATACCCCAGGTGTCTTCACCAGTGTCAGAAGGGTCACAGGGTGTGGACTCCCGGCCGAGTAGTATGGTGGAGCTTCTGGGTTACATAGAACACCCTCTGACCATCACCAATGGCTGTGATCATCCAGACGCTTCAGTGCGACTCTCCGCCCCTCTGACTCACACTCACACAAAAGTGAAAGGTGGGACTGGAAATGGGGGTGGGGGTGCAAGTGTGGTCAGCAGACAGCAGCAAGAATCTCCAGTGCAAGCAAAAGCCATGTCCAGAAGTGTGGAGGGTGGCTTGGTGTTAGGCAGTGGTGTAACCAGCAGTAACACTACTGCTTACAACCATTCCACCATCCATGCTTCTGGTAGTTATGCTGGTGGTGTTAGTGTGAGTGGTGCTACCAGTACCAATAACAAACCAGGACACACTGTTGATGTTCGGCCAGAGGCTGTGGGGGTGATGAGAGGAAGCACACCTGATCCCCCCTGCCTCCCCCCACGCACATACAGGGAGCAGCCGGCCCCACCTCTGCCCCCTAGGAACAATCGACGTGACAAGGATGCCCCGCCACTCCCCCCTCGCAACCTTGCGGAAAAGACGCAGAAGAAAAGGCAGTCTGAGAGCATTGTGGTTCCCCCTGAGCGCTCCCACTCGCTGGAGCTACCCCCGCCACCATTGCCGCCCCGCACATACAGTCCCATCCACATGACAGGGGGAAGCCACAGTCCGGGTGCAGCCGTACCAGGCCCTCAGGTCAGTCATTGGAATCTTCCTTGATTAGAATTCCTTAAAAAACTGTTCAAATTCAGTTTTAACAAAGTTATTCTGAAAATGACACAGAGTTTTGTCTTCTTACAGTCAGAATCTAATTTCTTACTAACATTGAAGTTTTCTCATGATTATTATAACCCTAGAGGTCATCTAATTTTTGGGCTCACATGTGATAGCAGAAGTGGGTCAATCTAGTGTTATTAGGCTATCTGTTCTTTGTCTTGGCTGTCATCTGTCATCAGTGGTGAACATTTTCTCAGTGACTATTCAAGACATACTTCAAACTTGGCTCAAGGATACTTTGTGACAAATCTTTCTAAACATATTTTGAGTGACATTGCTCAAAGGCCAAGGTCACAGTGGGTAAATAAATAGCCTATTTTGTAACAAATCTTGTCTTCTCTCAAATACTATTACTAGCTTCAACTTCAAAGCCAAACTTGGTATACTGATGTCTGATAAGACCTTACTGTGCATACTGAAATGGGTGACCCCACTGAAAGGCCAAGGGTCACAAAATGAATAAGTCAGGAAATTTATGAGAAATGCCTTTTTTTAAAAAATAAAATGTATTGATTGGCACTTTTGCAAACATTTCAATCAGACTTGACAGAATGCTACTTTGCTAGCTGATGATAATAAGACCTACCTATGCATGCTAATTTCGCTGACCACTCATAAAGGTCAAGGGCCAAAGCTGATCAAAACATGTGTGAAAAATGCACGTATTTTGATAAGACATAGATTTTGCAGGTAATATTACACCTGCTCATAGAAGTGACCTGTCAAGGTCACAAAAAGTCAGATGAATGATTTGGATCAGCCATGCATGTGAGCCATGAGTGCTTTGATGTTCTTGTTTCAGGTTAAATTCCTGTTTTTGGCTCATGTGCGAAGCAAAAGTGAGTCTATGTTCTGGGCCAGTGGCCGTCTGTCCGTTGTTTGTGGTAAACTTGTGGTAAACTTTAACGTTGGCATTTTCTGAGAGACTAATAAAGACACAGACTTCAAACTTGGCCCAAGGATACATTGTGACAAGACCTTTCAAAACATATCAGTGTTGGTGACCTCTCTCAAAGGTCGTCACAAGGGTTGAGAAATAGGTAAAAAAAATAGCCATATTTTGACAAAAAAATGTTTTCTCAAATACTGTTTTGAATTTCAAACCAATGCTTGGTACAGAGATACCTGATGGTAAGACCTAGCTATATATATATGACCCTTTGGATAAGCCTGAGGGTCACGAGGTCAGCAAAGGTGTGAAAAATGCCAATTTTGGCTAGAATTGTAGTTTTTTTTTATTAATGTTTTTGCAAACTTTTTAACCAAATTTGGCACAAAGGTAGCTGATGATTAGACCTTCCTATGCATTCTAATTTAGTTGACCTATGTCAAAGGTTATGGGGTGATCCAGAAATAGGTAAAAAAAACACCCATATTTTGACAAAAACAGTTTTTACTTAAAAAACTATTTTGAACTTTGAGCCCAAACTTGCTACAGAGATACCTGATGGTATAATAATAATGGGTAGACCATTGGAAACTGATGATGTTGTCATTGTGCATGACTTATTTGTGGGTGCGGGTGTGGCTGGCTAAGCCAATCCTGGAGCCACACCTGTGAGGGCAATGGGGGCATTGGAACGTAGCTGTGGGGGGATTCAACGCTATCTTTCTGCGAGCTCTGGTACTGGTGCAAACTTTTCAACCAAATTTGGCATAAAGGTAGTTGATCACAAGGCCTTTCTATGTACACTAATTTTACCCATCACAAAGGTCCAGGTTCACGGTGGATTGATAAATTAGTGAAAAATGCATACATTTTCAGAAAACATGGATTTTGCAGGTACAGAAGCCAGCCCTTTTTTTATTTTAAGTCACTTGAACACTTGCTCCTTTCTGTGACATCAGAAAGGTCAAGATCACAAAGGTCACAGATTGGTCAAACACATAAGCAATAAGGGCTTTGTCTTTCTTGTTAGAAGCTATTCTGAAAATGCGCGGAAGCCATGTTGCTAACTTTGTCAGAAGACAGTAATGAGTAAACTAAAAAGAAAGGAACAGGCTTAACTCCTTACGCCCTGAGGACGAAATTATCACATTTTTGTAGATATCCTCCGAGGTCTGTATCACAGTTCTAGAGACAGATCGACCATGATATTTCAAGGTTGGTGTCAGAATAGCTTGGCGCCTAGAGGCGCCAAGCTATTCTGACACCAACCTTGAAATATCATGGTCGATCCACATCCTGTCATAGTCTTTCAGGGCGTTATGGTTAAAACAATCTTCTTCAGGCAAGAAAGGGTTAATATGAAACTGTCCTTTATAATTTATGCTCTTAGTCTTAGTATTCTTACATTACACAAAAGACTTCTGCTCTCCTTCCCTTTTGCTGATAAGTGAGGAGAGTTTCCCCATTGTGCTCAAGAGGCATACCTCTGCTATACATGCCTACTCATATGGATTGTAACCAGAAGGGTAAAAAGTGTTTAGTGGAGTTAAGAACCCGTTGTATCTGCAATTTTTATTTTTAGCAAGCCCATCCTTCAGCAGTGGTAGTTTCTTGTGTTTTACATGCTTGGCAGTCACCATTCTTGTCTGAATTGTGTCTACAGGTGCCTGACAGTGACCGAGGCAGTGCAGAGTCCATGTCTGCCTCGCTTCTCTGTGATGGGACACACCACCACCAACACCACGATTCTCCCTCCACCTCCAATGATAGTGGCAATGCTTCGAGAGAGGAGGACCCCTCGGCATTGTGGCGCTGCCAGCAGCCCCAGTCGAGACACAGTGTAGCGGAGGTGGAACGAACAAGAGGCCGTGACCCTTTGCTGGCCCACGGGCTGGGGTTCAGCAATCAAGCACGTGATCGCAACTCTTTGCCAGCACTGGGTGAGCGTTCATCGGTTGTTGATGGTATAACACCTCCTGCACGGCCACACTCCAAACTAGTCAGATCCCCCGCAGTGGAGCAGCCTTCACCTGGTACCAGAACCACATCGCTCATCGGCAGTGAACAAGCCCCACCACCACCCCCACCTCCACACTCTGAGTCACGACGACTTAACCCCCTTGCACATTCAGCCCCGGGTACTGTAAACAGCAGTGGGGGCTGTGTGCACAAGGGGGTTAAGGGACGAAGCAGCGCAGATACAGTGCAGACGGACAGTTCAGTTGTTTCGGGGGGCACAGCATCCATCCCGCCGCGATTACAACCTCGTGCCCGCATGTTGTCTGAAGAAGAGAGACAGCAGCAGTGGCAGCAAATCAACCAGCAGCTTCAGATCTGGACTCGGAGACAGAAAGAACGTGCCGACAGTCCACGCCTTGACGCACACTCACACGATTCCCCTGGGGATGAACGTCGAAGCACGTGTGCTGAATGTGGGGGGGACACTCAGGTCGAGCCTTCTGTCTCTGTCTCCGCCTCTCCATCATCCAATCAGCTGAACCATGCCCAGTCGCCCCATTCGCCCCAGAACTCGATGTCCCCGGGGCAGGGTGGGGGAGACGTTCTTGATGGACGTGAGGGTAGAGTGCGGACGAGCGTAGCCAGCAGCAGTCATGGGCGGCACGAAGAAGGTACACCGGTGTCCAGGCCCAACTCATCTGCGTCTGGCCGCAGCACAGGTAAACAGGACTCAACATGGTCAGACTACCATTAACCCCTTTGTGCAGGCAGCCACCAGTACTGTTTACGCTTGATTACAGCACTGGTGGCAGCTTGCACAACGGGGTTGAAATAAGATAAGACTGACTTTACTAATCCCTGGGTAGTTAGTGTGTGCATCTTTCTTAAACCCTTTGGCTGTCAATAGTGCTTTTTTTCAAGGTGATTCCTGCAGCAATCACCGCGAGAAAAAGTGCTACAGACAACCAAGGGGTTAAATCTCTACTGCTTTGTATTTGATGGTTTATAAACTTTATGTTTAACTCATTGAGCTCTGAGCCACTGTAACAAGCTCTGCATTGACCATGATAGTTTAAACGCCGTGCCAGAATAGTTTGGTTCCTTTACCCATTTAGCCCCGGGACTGTGCAGCAGGAGATGGATTGATCATGATAATTCAAGGGTAGTGCCAGTCAGTAGCGCTTTTTTTCAAGGTGATTCCTGCAGTAATCACCGCGACAAAAAGTGCTACAGACAACCAAGGGGTTAAATCTCTACTGCTTTGTATTTGATGGTTTTTAAACTTTATTTTTATCTCATTGAGCTCTGAACCACTGTAACAAGCTCTGCACTGACCATGATAGTTTAAACGTCGTGCCAGAATAGTTTGGTGCCTTAACCCATTTAGCCCCGGGACCCTGCAGCAGGAGATGGATTGATCATGATAATTCAAGGGTAGTGCCAGATGAGCTTGGCGCCTGCAGGCGCCAAGCTCATCTGGCACTACTCTTGAATTATCATGATCAATCCATCTCCTACAACTGGTACATAGTCGCTGGACAACCTCCTCCAAAAGCTTGGAAATGCAGCCGTGGGGTTATGAGGGTTAAACTATCATTCCATTTCCTTAACACCATTGTGCATTTAGCCCCAGGTACTGTTTACAGTACTGGTGACTGTGCGAACAAAGGGGGTTAATCCATTCAGCCCTGATACACATTGACAAGATATAGCTCACCTGCCTTGTAACTTACGCATGTTTGCTTGTGTGTGTGTCAGTGTGTGTGGATGCTAGCATGCCTGCAAACAGACCAGTAATGCTGGGTCTAAATCTACACTGTCTTGGATGCAGGCAGCAGTGATACATCATTTTGACATCACTCGCAGTGTTTTTATTATGGGGTGTAATGCAGCTGCCTGTATTTAGGTGCTAATTAACCCCTTTGTACATGTGTATCCAGGTTAATGTCAGTAGCACTGATGGCTGCATGCACAATGGGGTTACCAGCCTGCAATAGCAGTAGTACTATTTAGTGGTGATAAAGTGTTAGAACTTAGAGTTAACAACTGTGTGTCGTGGTATGTCACTGTCAGGTGACTCTGCCCTGCCAAGAGTGCCTGCGCGTCGCCCTAAGTACCATCGAGTGGAGGGTCCCGATGATCCATTGCCATCAGGTACGGGCAAGAAAGTAATCAATTGTCTCTCTCTTCAGTGCCAAGTAACAAACTTTAACCCATTCAGTCCAGATACACAGCAACAAGTGCTATGATCATTCAAGGGTGGTGCCAGAATCGCTTGGCTTCTCTGGGCGACAAGCTGTTTTGGCACATCCTTGAGAACTGTCATGATTAGTGTATGTCCTGAATAGGTTTGTAGTCTTTGAGAGTACAACTCCGAAATTTGGGAATTTGACCATCAATCTTGATTTGTGAGAGCACTACATAAAACTGTTAAAAGTGGCAGAATAGAAGGACCACGATAGCTAAAGGGCTGTTTCTAGTTAGTTTTTTAATCAGCTTGCCAGCTTGGTAGGTGCTTGGCAATAAAGGTGGTGGTGCGGTTTTCTCCTGCTTTTTTAAAAATTAAAATTGTCTTTTAGATCAATTCTCATGCGGTTTGTGTGGGAAAATGAAAGTGACACACATGCATGTATGTTTGCATTGAACTGTCAGTGTCACAGAGAGTGTAAATTGTTATCCCTCATAAATTATATTATCCTATCTCACGTGCGCATGTAGTGAGTCATTTCTCCGCGTACAGGTTTCAGCTCTGACAGAATGAAGAGGAAGAAGATGTAATACTTCATTGATCCCAAAGAAAGTGTTTTCATATAGCAACGCAACAGCAGCTAGAAAGCAATGGCAACAGTGACAAAAACAGTGACAGGAGTGAAGAACGAATGTTTCCATATGTGCATCTTGACAGTTCTGCGAAAGCAGAGCAGCCGGTGACAGCAATGAGACAAAATGTTATTGCCTTGTGGACCGATAAAACAGGGATTCTGCCGCAAATATGCAGTGAAGGCAGCCTGGCTTACCATAAGGCAAATTTTGAAACAGTTCTAAACAACTTGAAGAAGGATGTGATTTCACCTGTTACGCCTTTATATGGAAACAAAATGTTTTTCACCTGTTGCTCTGTTACTTTTTGTGTCGTGGCACCTACCGCACCGCCATTGTGTTGCTATGGAAACACAGCTTAAGGCTTTGTGATCAACAAAGTGTGTCTTGTTGGTACATTACCAGTAAATCACTGCGTTAATATGTGTATTTGATTCTGCATGGACAATAACTGCATTAAATGGTGACTTTGACATGACCGCATGGGTGAAATTTGGCACATGAAGGACTAAAATCCATTTTTAAAAAAAATTTGCAGTCATGCATGTTAACCTCTTCGCTGTTGGAATAATGTGAACAACACCAAGCTGCAAGAGGCAAAGGATCTCAGGAGTCCCCATATATGCTGGAGCTGCTGAGGAGCTGTGTCTCTTGCTGACCCTATTCTAATACAAACTCATGTTCCCTGGATAATGGCATTATACGGTGTTCAATTTTAAAAGACTGCCTTCAAAAACATAACTTTACTTCCACTGGCAGTGAAGGGTTAACACATTCACGACATGACGCATCCGGATACGCGGCGTTAACACCGCGTATCCGGATGCGTCACATCGTGAATGAGTAAAAATATTTTAGCCCTTCCTTTCAAAAATTGTGAAAAATATGATTTTCATATATAGAGTGCAGAAAAGCACACACACACATGTATTGCTTGGAAATTGCACTCAACCCAGCAGCAAAAAACAGCATCCCATTATGTGGCCCATGGTCCCAGCTTGCCTTTCTGTATTTTGTCAATTTCCAACTTTCATACATATAACTGGAAGGCAGATATGATGATGTCAGGGCGCTGACAGTAAAATATGTTCATGTTGTTCATTTATTCTAAGTATTAGTTAATAACAGCAATAATTTGTGCATCAGGCTGGGAGGCACGTGTGGACAGCCACGGAAGGGTGTTTTACATTGACCACGTCAATCGCACAACCACATGGCAACGTCCGCTGCTCGGAACACAAACGGTGCATAGACGACCCACACTCAGTTCAGAACAACGACAACAGCTAGATCGCAGGTGTGCTTCTTTCTTCATCACCTTCATTATCTCCCCCTCCCCACCCCCCTCTCCACACCCCCACACCTCCATCCCCCAGCACCACCCTCTCAGCACCACCCTCTCCTCTGTTGGAGTTCCAGTGCCTTGTGCGGAAGTCTCCTCAAATTTATTCTTGGAGAGTACACCACATGTACACTTTTCAGATAAGATGCTTAACCCATTACATCCTGAGGATGACTTTTTAAAAAAAATTGCTTATTGTCCTATGAAGGCTACATTACAGATTAGGAGATGGATCAAACACTTCAGTTCAAGGGTGGTGCCAGAATAGCTTGGCGCTTCAGGCGCCAAGCTATTCTGGCACCTTCCTTCAACTATCGGTGTCAAACTTTTGTTTCCTCAAAAACATTACCGATGACATTATTATTAGGAAGGTACACTTAGCTTACCGATTTCAGTCGCCAAAATGTGTGTTGCTATGCAACCAGGGGCGTAACTCAAGCAAGCAGTTACCAAATACCCTGGGTAGCCTCCCTTCCTCATGTGAGCTGTCTACTCACGCCAGTCTTATGCTTAGCTGCCTTGTGAAAGGATTGCCGGTTTCAGTCTCCGCAAGTTTCATCGACTGGATTATCTTCTACCCTTGGTCAAAGCTTTCGCTAGGATATGGCGAGGTAAGGCCTCGGATAATGCCTTTGAGCCGCCAGGTGAGGTTGGCCCCTGGCATTTTCTGAGGGGTTACGGCTGAATTTTGCCGTTGTAGCTCGACATTGCAGCTTGGCAGACCGCTATTTGCGCTGGTCACATGGCCTTGGGCGCCACGCGCGGTTGGGTTTCGCATGTTTGCTCTATGTTGCAGTGCAGGTGTCATCCTGCCCCTTAGTGGGGGCTGTCTGTGGCTAGCGCGATGGATGTTGGTGTGCCACGCATTGAGGCGGACGTGTGAGAGGGGTGCCCACGGGTGGAGGAGCCCTGACCCCAAAGATGGGAGGTCTACTGGCCCGGGTGGCTAAAGTCATCCCACTATGCGGCCGATGAGGTACTGTATCCTTCCCTCCGCTGGCACCTACCGTGGCTCCAGAGTCCTGGGTAGGAAACACATGTGCTCGTGCCCCAGTGGGCGAGCTTACAGGTGAGACACCTTACCTCAGGTTCTAGGAACTAGACTTGCCGGCGGGCGCGGCGTCGAGGCCAGCTCCCATCGACCATCGCCGCCTCCACACTACGGCCATGCCTCGTTGGGCACTACTCCTTTAATCCCGCCTGATTAGCAATGCGGGTTGCTCAACTAGTGGTCCTCTACCTTAGGGTTTGATCACGCCTGATTAACATACAGCCACCACAGTTGTGCCTTCACAACGGGAAGGCTTAGCCGGGAGGTTTCTTCATTGAATACATTTTATTCTTCACTTGAGCGAGCAGACACTGACTGCACTGTCAAATAGTACTTATCTGGCGCCGGCCGTTTCTTACGCTTCGGCTCTTGGCGCCCTGCTTTGCGCTCCAGGTTGCGCCGCCGGCAGCAGCTGAGGCCGCCCCGCTACATGGCGTACTACCTGGGGTCCCAGCGGTCCTACGGCCCCTTAGCCGCCCGCACAGCCCCAGGTTCACGGGCGGCAGCGCCCGATGTCTCCCCGCTACGCGGTGATTGGTTGGTTAGTTTGAGGTTTACGTCCACGGCACCGAAGTGATAATGGATGGCCCTGACAGGCGGGTTTATGAGAGACAGAGAAATCTATTTCCTATGGAGTATGGCCTTAACACTGATCAATTCAGGCGCACTGCAACTGTGGGACTTTGATTTACCAGGACCTTTCAACAGACATGCTATGGAACAAGCCCGTCCTTTTTCCCCTGTGCCTCCCTTAGGTCCTTCGAGGCCTTGGCCGACCGCTCGTTTCAAGATGGCGACCAGCAGCGGCGGGAGTCATCCCACTACGCTGTGTTGTTTCCTAGGGCCCCCCTCGCATCTTCCCATACCTCGCCGCCCGTGCCTCAAGGATGGCGAGGCAGCTGCGGAAGCCCCATCTACCAGCGGGGAGCGGACTCTTGTCGGTGGCCAACGGCCATGCCACGTTGAAGGCGCCGGTTCTCGTCTGATCTACGCCTCGGGAGCCTGTGCTCCTCGGAAGTGCTCAGCAACCGCGCCAGCGCGGCTCTAAGCAGGATGACGTCTCTTCGGGCCCTAGCCCTCCTTTAGGCCCCCGGCCCACACCTACAGCTCCTTGGCTAGCAGCTGCTGTTGTTGCGCCTTGCGGCCTGTGTTCTTTGGGCCCCGACGTGGTGACAACTTCGCTCTGGAGTCTGAGTCTTGTACTCCCTTCCGCTTGGCCCCTCGATTAGGATGACAGGGACCACTCGTGGGAGCGCCTACACCGGTCGAGGCTTCTAGGATTGTCCCCCCGCTCTTCGGAGCTTGGCCGACAGTGACTGCGGTCACACCGCATGGCGGTGAACGACAGGCCATCTGACTGCACGAAGCTACTGGATCTGGTCCACGTGCCCCACGGTGTACGACAGGCCTCTGGGGCCGGAATGATGTGCACCCGCTCCTCGGAGTCCGGCCCACAACGACTTCGGTTGCCCTGCCTTGTGGCCCACCTCCTGCCTCTGGCTATGCGCGCCCGCTCCACGGAGTCCGGCCCACAACGGCTTCTGTCGCCCCGCCTTGCGGCCCCAGATTCCTCAGGCCCCAACGTGGCCCACCACCTGCCGCTTGTCCAGCTGTGCCCTCTCGGACCTCAATCGCCCCGCACCGCGGTGACTTGCAGGCCTTCTAAGCCAGACGAGGCTAATGGAACTTGTGCGCCCACTCCTCCGAGCCCGGCCCACAGCGACTTCGGTCGCCCCGCCTTGCGGCCCGAGAACTCTCGGGCCCCGCCGCGGCCCACCGCCTGCCTCTGGTCCAGCTGTGCCCTCTCGGACCTGGCCCACCCGCTCCTCAGACCCTGGTCTTCAGCGACCTCAATCGCCCCGCGCCGCGGTGGATGACAGGTCCTCTCAGCCGGATGTGGCTATTGGAACTATGTGCTCCCGCACCTCAGAGTCCGGCCCACAGCGACTTGTTCACCCCGCCTTGCGGCCTGTGATCCCTCGGGGGCCCCTCCACCTCCCACTGGTCCAGCTGTGCCCTCTCCGACCTGGCTCACCAACTCCTCACGGTGAACTACAGGCCCTCTAAGCCGGATGAGGCTAATGGACCTATGTGCGCCTGCTCCAAGGAGCCAGGCCCACAGCGACTTGTTCGCCCCGCCTTGCGGCCCGAGATGCTTCGGGCTCCGAAGTGGCTCCCGGGTATTGGTCCGCCCGCTCTTCGCAGTCTGCCTGGCAGCGTCCCCACTGCAGTGATTACAGACCCTCTCAGCCGGATGAGGCTGTTGGACCTGTGTGTGCCCACTCCATGGAGCCAGGCCCACAGCGACTTGTTCGCCCCGCCTTGCAGCCCGAGATGCTTTGGGCCCCAACGCGGCTCCCGGGTATCAGTCCACCCACTCCTCACAGTCTGGCTGGCAGCGACCCCACCGCGGTGATTACAGGCCCTCTACACCAGACGAGGCTGATGGAACTATGTCCTCCCGCTCCTTGGTGTCCAGCCCTCATCGGTGAACGTCGGACCGGATAAGCTGGACGCGGCTGCTGGATCTTGGCCGCCGCCCCATGGAACCTGGCCGGCAGCGGCTTCGGTCGCCCCTCGTCGCGGTGAATATCAGAGCGCACCGGTCCCGATGGCCCTCCGATGCCGTGCCAGTGCGCGGTTGTCAGCTGGATCAAGAGCACGCGTCGGGTACGTCGCAGACTCGGATCGCGCACGTCCCTCATTGCTCATCTCCTCTGGAGCTCCTCGCCCGGGCTGCACTTGGTTCAGAGTCACCCCAGGCGTCTCCCCCCCCCACTTAAGCACTAGGCCCTCACGGGTGTTCCTCCCCTTCGCCTCGGCTCCGGCAACAGGTAAGTCAGTTCTTCCGCCGGGGGAAGGTTGGACCGTCGCTGGAGCTCCCCGCCTAGTGGATCGTCGCTCCTTGTCCCTGGGCCCCCTGCATGCTCTCCTCGCAGTGGATCTGCGTTGGGCTCCGGACGCAGGGTCACGGCGGTAATTGGAAGGGGGCCCGGCCGCGGATCCTGCGGGCTCTCCCTTCGGTGTTGTGCCCTCCTGCCCCAGCGCTGAAGCAGTCGGCCCCGGCTTCGGTGGACCCTGTACGAGTCGGATGTCCCTGCCTCAGCCACAGCTTCTCGGTTCGCACGGAGGTCTTCCCAGTGCAGCGGTGTCGGCACTATGGATTGCGCCTTCTTCTCCGTTTCCAGTGGCCAGCGGGATCGGCTTCAAGCTTTGCCAGTGTTTACTTGCGGTTCTTCCCCAGGCCTTCTCGTGGCCTTCGTCGGTCGGGTCTTGCGACAGTGTGGAGGCAGGTGGCCCAGGGCCTTTTGGCGTCGGTACCCGCTCAGCTTCGAGACATCTTGTTTCGCAACACCCTGGTCTGCGCTGGGTTCCTGGACCTCGCAACGCGTGCAGTAGTCAGTGTGCTGGAGGACGGCTGGGACCTGAATACTTCTGCGCCGCTGGCGGGCTGCACAGTGATTAGGTTGAGTTTTGCAGTCAATAAGTCATATGACCGGAGGAACATAAAATCAATAGGTCATTTTGAAAATCCATAAGTCAACCCAAAAAAATTCATTTTTTCGGCATTTTCGATGTCAAACTTGTCAACACATCTTGGTAACTTGGCCCGCAGACTCTCTCACTGTTAACGTTTTCGCGGTGCTTGCCTGCCATTTGGTTACAGTCAAGGCTGTTTTCAGTTAGACTCAATTTGAGAAACATGAGCATGAATGGAACCAGTCAGAGGCGTAGATTTTCATGAACCCGCAGGCAGAGGCGAATCATGAGGATCTGTGCCTCTTGCAGATGTGGATTATAATCATTACTTAGTCCGCATCTACTTCCTCAGTTTGAGTAACACTATCAGATAAAATCTCGAGCAATATGCATAGATTCTCATAACGACCCTTGGGTGGTGAGGACTTTTGAACGTCTGTGCCTCTTGCAGTCTTTAGAAACTAACTCTTGCACTGGTAACATTCATCACCAGCCAACTATAAGTGTTATACTTGGTGTATAAAATACCAAAAGCAAGTATATTTGGCAATTTCGGACTTTTGTTTAGTTTTTGCTATTTTGCAATCTAATGTAATCAGGTTTGCGTTTCAATGACTTCCATTACATATAATATGCTTTTTTCAGTGAACATGTGCAAGCACTGAATTACTGTGCTACAGTGAAGAGCACAATGGTTCTCAGCAACAAGAACCAGTTTTCTGGCAGTACTGATTCAAGCTTTAGTAGTATCCAGGACACCAACCACAACACATTTTTGTCAAATTGTCATAGATAGACACCCCCACCCTTAGCCCTCTCCTAGAAAACAACAAAGCAAGAAACAGATTATAGTTGTCATAGTCCATTAGCTAGCAGAGTTTACCATGCACCCCCCTCCCCCCTCCCCACCCCCCAGTACTCAATTATATGGGTTTCAAAGTGTACCTTAGTATGTCCTGAGATGTTTAAGCCATGTTCCCTGAAAATCCTTAGGAACACACCAGAGATATAGCCCATGGATGCTAAAATGAGGTTGAGAAACATTTTCCTGCTGCCGACCTCTTGACAGCTCACTCATTGGCAGCCAGAACAATATAAGATTTAAAGATGGCTATTAAGTAATTGAACGTTGCAGAAAAAGAAGGCAAAAAATGCAGGTGGAAGTGATGATCTCATGGTGGACATGTGGAAACTAAGTATTTTGATAACATTGTTTAGGCTGTTAGGAACCATGAAACTTTATTATGTATATTCATATTTACACATTTCTAGATAAAATTAAAGGAAAAGAAAAGGGGATACCTTACTAGACCCGCCTTACGCTAGGTAAAATATCACCTAAAAGAGCAACCACTTAAAAATAGTTACAATTAAATTGATGGGTCACATAGAAATTAATGAAATGATCACAAATTGTTATGCTCAGTATGCATAATTTGTTATGAAAACTGGCAACAAAAATATTTAAACAGAGGAGTATGACATAAGCAATTGTTATGGTCATTTTGCGTTCTTTTGTGTACTGGTAAAATGGGAGTAGGGCTGCAGATTTAGCCACTGTGGCCCCTAAATGCATCACAGCATCATAAAATCAGGTTGGGAGTAACTGTGGTACTCTATCCTAACCAATAAAACATAAAAAAAGACCTATCAGTTGTATAAAGAATTTTTGAGGGCATCAGAAACGTTTGTTTCCCAATTCAGCAATTTTAAATGGGAAAAAGCTATCATTCACCACGAATTTACTGTAAAGGATGCCGACTTTCCTTATTTTCTTGCACTTTATGATCACATTATTGAAACTTAATAGGTAAGGAGAGGTCAAAATGAAATGGAATAAATTTAGTAATTTTTTCTAATTAATTTTGTTTATTTTTACAACTTCGGGGTAGGGATACAAAATCAATCCACAGTGATCATAGAATCACCTAGTCAAGTTTATAATAATTGTGACATCCTGTTTTAATGATGTAAGCCTGAAAATGGACTGCCAGTGCTATAGAAAATGTCTGAAGGCATCTGATACATTATTTTTGTCTTTTTTTGCGGAAATGGCCGTTTACTGGGTGCACACATACATTCACTGTGAGCCAGAGATTCCATATTTTTTCATTCTGTTTTTTGAAGAGGACGCAGGTGTGCCTTAACATAATAGTGTCTGAATGAACTCTGATTTATTTAGAGGAAAATGTTTCTCAACCTCATTTTAGCATCTGCAAAGAGCGTGAATGGGGGTACCCTTGCGCCATCGGCTATATCTCTGGTGTGTTCCTAAGGATTTTGGGGAAACATGGCTTAAACATCTCAGGATGACATACTAAGGTACACTTTTAAACCCATCTTATTGAGTACTGGGGGGGGGGGGGGGGGGTGCACGGTAGATCCTGCTAGCTTATGGACTATCGGTGTACAACTAATTCAGTACATGAAGAGGACTTCAACTACAAGACGCGAACAAAGCAAGATTGAGTTACTGATTGTGTAACCATGAAATAAAAACGAAGGTTATATGTGTGAGCACGAGAGACCACTGGTACATCAATTACAACATCTTACATTACAACATTTTGGACATCATGTAAAAATACGCATATCTGTGCAAAAATTACGAACCGCAGCACTGACAACAGTAAAGCCATTTCCTTTGCTTCTAGACGTCTATTATGAATATCTGAACTGCGTGAAAAAAACCCTGGCTACAGACATCTAGACCCAGTCCGCTGTCACACCCTCATACCGACTCCGAGGATCAAAATCAGCGTCAATGAGACCAGCAAGAGACTTAGACTAGAGTTAATGCAGCCGTGGGGACTGATGAAGACGTATGCCTCTTACAGGCGGAAGGCGTTTTGCATCATATTGGACCGTGTACCTAGTCGGGGCCCATGCTTGCAGTATTGTTTACATTTGCTCGAGAGAGGGGGCAAGTGTCATCCATCACTGTTGGCAGCTGGCCTCCCGCCTCCCTAATCTAGGATGCACTCTGTTCATTGAGGACTGCGGGTCTCAGTGATTGTTTAAAAAATGAATAAGTCATATGACCGGCCTACTGACAGAGCAATGCGTCATTTCAAATTTGTATGCGTCAATGACCGATGAGCATCCTATACGCTGACATCTTACATTACAACATTTTGGACATCATGTAAAAATACGCATATCTGTGCAAAAATTATGAACCGGCAGCACTGACAACAGTAAAGCCATTTCCTTTGCTTCTAAACGTCTATTATGAATACTTGAACTGCTGAACTGCGTGAAAAAAACCCTGCCTACAGACATCTAGACCCAGTCCGCTGCCGCACCCTCATACCGACTCCAAGGATCAAAATCAGCGTCAATGAGACCAACAAGAGACTTAGACTAGAGTTAATGCAGCCGTGCTTGCAGTATTGTTTACATTTGCTCGAGAGAGGGGGCAAGTGTCACCCATCACTGTTGGCAGCTGGCCTCCCACCTCCCTAATCTAGGATGCACTCTGTTCATTGAGGACTGCGGGTCTCAGCGATTGTTTAAAAAATTAATAAGTCATATGACCCGCTCACTGACAGAGCAATGCGTCGTTTCAAATTTGTATGCGTCAATGACTGATGAGCATCCTATACGCTGGGCTGCAGTCTCTGGCAGTGCTGGCTAACCGGGCAGCTTCTCACTCTGCGGTCTCCTAGTCGGTGGATCCCTGCTCTAAGCCCCGCCCGGGAGGCGGACGAGAAGTCGAACAAGGACATCGGACCCAGCTCCGCACGGCCGACCTTCGCTCTCCTCCACCTGCCCGCTTGGCCGTTGATTGCTCCCGGTAGACAATGGGTTTCCTGTCCAACCCCCGCACGGTACAACTACCTGAGCTCCAGTGTAAAAGTTGCCGGCACTCACCTGGCAAGCATTGCATGCCGCAGAGGTTCTGACACGGAGGTGGCTGCAGATCCTGAGGCTCTGAAACGCAGCGGCGGACTTCTGCAGCTCGGTCGCCCCGCCCCCCCTTCGCGGCCAATACTACGACTTCCCCAGTTCAACGCCCGTCGTCGGGAGATCTATAAATTCTCTTCCCAGTATCTCCGCTGGTCCGGCCTCATCTGCAAAGTGGGAGGTCCCATCATGCTTGACATCACGGGCGCCTCTCCTCCGGCCCTACCTGTTGCTCGGCTCCGACGCTGGCTTCTCCGGCTGGGACGGCGTCCATGTCCCCGTACCACAGCGCAACATCGGGCTCTTCGCCGCTGCCTTAGCGGCGTACATGTATACGGACGGCAGTGGAGGACAGTCCTCTCCTCGCGTGGGCCACACGCGTCGGGGAACGGGAGGCCTTGGTTCTCTCAGCCAACTAAGCAGTCGCGACCCTTCCCAGGTCTTCGTGCTACCGGACGCCCTCGCTCGGCAGGGCTGACAACTCAACTCCGAGTGCTCCCTCCTCTTCGGATGTTATGCACGCAGCTGGGAGGTCTCCCCTCACTTTGCCTGTAGCGGACCCTCTCCCCTGGGCGGTGGACGCCCTCTCCGCTTCCTCAGATGGCCTTACAGTCCTGCTGCGCCATCGACACCTCTTCACCTCGGACCTGACAATACCCCAGCTTGCCCTCGCTGATACCTCGCTAGGAACACCCGTGAATATTCTCCCGGCAGACCCCAGACCAGTTGGGCCACAGCCCTTCGCGCCGTTGCCGCCTTGACCAGGAAGGCATCTGTCCTTCTGGCCCCAGCCGCAGCGTCTCGAGTGAGCGAGGTTCGCACACCCCCAGCTCTGGACCGGTGGCTCGGTTCAGCTCCTCTCCAGCCCGCCATTGTTGGCCAGGGATCATCCCCCTTCGGCCGCGCCTCAGTTGACAACTCCTTGGCCTCTGCTGGGCCGTGGCCAGTCCTGGGAGTCCCCACAGCAGGAACCGTTCAGTGCACTGTAGATCTGCCTCCGCTGGCCAAGCCCCTCAGGAGGGGACGTCCCTGCCTCTTCCTGCTCTTGGCGCCGGGCGGGAACGACATTGTTCCCAGACTATCTCCGCTTGGCTAGCGGAGTCATACTTTCCGCATACGCATACCTTGGAGGGCCTGAGACGCTGCGGTTTAGGGCTCTTGAGGTCGGAGCCATTGCCACGAGCCTCGCTGCGACCGCTATGACGCGGTGGGGGACATTGTAATGACTGTGGCCTGGCGGGCACGATCGACTTCGCCTGCTTCTATCTTGGGGACCTCTCAGGCCAAGGAGAGAGCCTGGCCCTAGTCGGGCACAGCACGCCGGCAAAACACTCCTTCCAGGCCCTTGGAGCGCCATGGATAACGGTTAGCTAAAATCGTCGGGAGTGTGCGCAGAAGGGCGGCCTTGCTAAGCGTTGACGCAGGGGTAGGTGGTAGTAGGCGGCACCCTCCTCCTCCTTGCAATTCATCCTAATAGTAATGTAATCAGTAATGTTTTTGAGGAGACAAATTAATTTTTCTCTAAAATGTATTTTTTCTAAAAATACTTACCGATGACATTACTCAAATGTCCCTCCAGCCCACCCCGCTTGCCGCCAGTACACTAAGATAAGACTGGCGTGAGTAGACAGCTCACGTGAGGAGGAAGGGAAGCTACCCAGGGTACTTGGTAACTGCTTGCTAGAGTTACGCCCCTGGTTGTGTAGCAACACACGTTTTGGAGGCTGAAATCGGTAAGCTAAGTGTACCTTCCTAACAGTAATGTCATCGGTAAGTATTTTTCGAAAAAATACATTTTAGAGAAAAATTCATATTTCAAGCCATAGTGTATCAGGATGAAAAGGGTTAACATCTCTTTTGAATCAAAGTGTACTTGTAGCATACTCCCCTAGCGGGTCTATGTGGGGGACTCCTCCCACAAATGGTAGGGCTGGTTTCACCATGGGTGGAAATTTGGCAAAGTAAAATATTCTAGTAAAATTTTTAATTACATTTTTGGGGGGAAGTTTTAACCTAAATGGTTGAACCAGAAGTTGACTTTTGTGTGGTGGTCTGTGATTTTGGACCTTTCAACCTAGTATAAGGTGCAAAATCACATACCAAAACATATGTGTGTGGTTGTCAGAGGGGAAAGAAAAACGACGAAAGGCAAGTTTTTGTGTGGCAGTCAGATTTTGGACCTTACTGCCTAGGACCTGCAGGTCCGAAATCACATACAAGCACACATTTGCACAAGGATGTCACTTATCAGGATGAAAAAGAAACCAGTGAAATGTGATTTGGTTGTTTTGCACAGGTATCAAAGTATCAGGCGTACAATTACTCAAAGTCGTCAGCCAGAGGCACCGGAGCCTGTGGTTAGCGCGAATGCAACACCAGACAGCAGTTCTTCAGGTCAGTGGGTCAGATGTTTCTGTGTCTGCAAAAATTATGGTAGTGCTGAAGTGTTCAGTTTAGGCTGAGCCTGTAAAATGCTCTTTTTGTGTGAAAAGAACAGTGTAGTCCATCCATTCAAAACAGAGTTTCATTGTTAGGACCTTCATCGATTTATCTGCAAGAGACATAGATCTTCATGAGTCCCCACAGGTGGGGGCTCATGAAGATCTGTGCCTCTTGCCAGCTCAGTTTATATCTGTTTTATATGAACAGCACCAGCCCCTCAGCAACCGGAGACTCCACCTCGCCCTGTGGAGTCAACCTCTCCAGCTTTGAATGAGGGAGAACGATCTGTGTATCGCTTGCCTGCTGTGCGATTTTTGACGCGACCGGATTTCTTTCCCATGCTTCAAGGCAATGAGGTGAGAGTAACCTTTATTCATTCAGTCCTGACAAGATGTGTTAGGCATGAATGAATCAATCTTGAAACTCAAAGGTTAGTGCCGGAATAGCTTGGCTCAAAGATATTCTGGCACCACCCTACAGTTATCTTGGTCAGTTTGCCTTCTGAGCTGTATTGTTGTTTTCTGGCAATAACTGCTAGACTTGGGAATAGAGGTTATCCCTAAAGAACTAGGTCAAACATTGCAGGGCTTTAAACAATCTGTGGATTCATCCAACCGGCTCAGTGTGATAGAGGCTCAGTTTGATAGAGGCTTATATATATTTTGTTTCCTCAAAAACATTACTGATGGCATTACTGATAGGAAGGAGGGGAGGGGCGGGCGGACAAGCCTTCAGCGGTAGAAAACGCAGAAAGAGCCCCGTGGCCTCCTCTAGCGACTGCTGCGTCTCGGTGCCCGGAGCGAAGCGGGAAGAAGACGAAGAGCAGTTGTGCTGGGAGTCCGTGGGCAGGGAACTCAGGGACGCAGAAGGGTGCTCCAAAACCCCGAAGGCAAAGGCAGAATCCTCTGGATGTAGGCTGAGAACTTCTTCGTCTACAGCAACTGCCAAGCGCCGGGGTGGGGTACATGTAAGATCGGAGAGTGGGCGACCATTGCGCGGCACATGACTGTCCGCTCCGCGGGAAAAGCCAGAGGAACAAGATCAAAACAGGAGCGAGGGGAACTCCACCTTAGGACGGGAGAGGAGTGCTGGCGCCAATGCCCCTGAGTGCTCTGACTTCCAACAGAAGAAGAAGAAGAAAATGTAGACACCTCGCCCCAGTCAAGTGCGTGAGAGGGTGCCGGAGAGATGGTCTCTCACACATGAAGGGGGGAAGACCGACGCCCCACGGGGGAGGGACTGTGCCGTCTGTTCTCACGAAGAAGCGGTTGGTGGCAAGAACCTTGGCGGGACGAAATCCATGAACGGGACCGCCCCCGGCCCGATATGTGATGATGTAGTCTACGACGCGGAGGGGAAGGTCGGCCGGG
Source organism: Semisulcospira habei (assembly GCA_036245525.1). Taxonomy (NCBI): domain Eukaryota; kingdom Metazoa; phylum Mollusca; class Gastropoda; family Semisulcospiridae; genus Semisulcospira; species Semisulcospira habei. The sequence goes on along the minus strand of BTPG01000002.1, from coordinate 212,342,060 downwards.
GTGACGCAGAGCCACCTATCCAGAAGAGGAGTGCCGAGAACGATGAAAGACAGAAGAAGTGCGGTGATCATGGTGGCTATGCTCCGTCCATGTCCACGTACGACCCCAATGTTGTATGTCCCAGGTGGGGGGGTGGGGAGGGGGCTCCTAGCTGGGGCGCGAGAAGACACCGGAAGCCCCGAGGTGCCGCGCAAAGAGTCATGATGTGACGACCGATGGCGACGCGTAGGCTCAAAGGTGCAATGGGGCAAGGCCATGCCTGGCTGGTTGGAAACCGCACCAGTGACAGTCGGGGACTGGTGTCTCCTCCCCCGAGGGAGAGGGGGGTACTGCCACGAGAGACCCATCTCCGTAGAGCGGGTGTGTGGGGCTGACTGCAAACTGCGCTCGAGGGAGCAGGAGTGCAGGGCCTCGGAAGGCACATCACAGCCTGCGGCAAAAGGGACAGCGTCCGTCACCTTGGGGGGGGGGGGGGGGGGGGGGGGGGGGTTAAAACGCCGCAAGAGTCCCGTCTCCATGGAGCGGGAGTGCGGGGTTAGTAGGCGGCCGGGGACCGGGAGTGCCGTGTAGACGCGCCAACTGTGTCCGAGTTGGGAGGGGCCGGGTGGACTGGTGCCTCGGTGGAAGGCATGGGGCGCTTACGTCGATAGAAATGCAAAAATTCCGACCAACGGTCCTCCTCCCAGGCGGCGCAGGTCACGCAAGTGTGATCAGATGCACAGCCCGAACAGGGGAGGCAGCAAATGTGCATATCGCTGTGCCACTGGAAGTCCCCACAGACGGTGCAAGTTTTAAGCTGAGCACTGCAACAAGAAACGGAAAACAATAAGAGAATCGCGCGTGGCCCGGAGGCCACGTCACCAAGCACACGACTGGTGTAACCGACAGTCGAAGTCGAAATGAACTGCAAAACGCCATAATTCCACATAAATTGCCCCAGTCAGCCACAATCACCGGGCGACGCAATGTGCAAAGCCTTACCTTGCCATGTCTAGCAGAGCTAAACCAAAGGAAAAAAGAAAGAAAATGTGGAGACTGAAACCAGTAAACCGAACAAAATGGAAGCTAAGCATAGAACTAGCACTAACGGACTCTCGCGAGATTAGGAAGGGAGGCTACTCGGAGGATAGGGAGGCCACTCAGGGGACTAGGTAACTGCTTGCTAGAGTTACGTCCCTGGTTGTGTAGCAACACACAATTTTGGAGGCTGAAATTGATAAGCTAAGTATATCTTCCTATCAGTAATGTCATCGGTAACGTTTTTGAAGAAATAATGAACTAGGTGATCTTTTCCATTGTAAATAGACCAGTGTGGGCACGATATCAAAACAAACTCTTGGAAGACTTCAAAGGGATTGGGCCTGTGCATGTGGCCTTTCCTTTTAGAGAATGCTGTCTTCAGCAAATAGAACTGAAAAACATTCTGAAAACACATTTGAGTATTATTGCATAAAAATGACTTATACTAATAAATAACAAAAAACAAAATAGCTCAATTTCACAAATTTACCTGTTTTGTTTTCTTTTTTAAAAAAATTCAACTAGAAAATGTGTTGTTAGCAGAGACTTGACTTCAGTAACATATTTATCTTTCATGTTTTTCTATCTACAGACGGCTATGGTGGAGTACAATAGAAATGGCACTTTGAAACACATGATCGTGAAGATTCGCCGAGACCCACGCACGTTTGAGAGGTCAGGAACCCATTACGCAAAAGGCCATCGGGCTGATGTCGGCCCGATGGCCTTTGTGCACTGGGAATTGCTTCCTTTTAGTTAGGTTTCTAAGTTGCAAGAACAGTTCCAAAGCCATCATAGTCCTCCTGCAAGAGGTGGGTGGCTTGGTGGTAGAGCGTTCGACTTGTCCAAATGGTCCCGGGTTCAAAACCAACTGGGGTCAAAATTTGCTCAGACCCTATTTCTTTGAAATCACCTTCGTGGTGGACAAAAGATGTCGAGCTCTAAATGTTTAACGTTTCTACAAGAGATGTATACTGACTAGCTAAAGAAATGCAACATCATTCAGGCCATCGGAAACACTCAGTTATTCGAATGATGTCACCTTTCATTTGCTTGTCATTAACCTCTTTGCAAATGCAGTCACTAGTACTGTTGATTGTTCTGGCGGTTGCATTCTTATGGGGGTTAACCATTTGCTTTCAGTCAAATGAAGTGATGAACAAGACGCTTTCATGCATGTGTAGGAGGAAATTTTAGTTCTTTCCCAACACACGAAAGACCATTGGGCCGACTTCGGCCATCGTTGGCCTGCGCATGGCTTTGCGCGGGCCAACCGTGGCCGATGTCAGCCCGATGGCCTTTTTGCGCATTGGGTTTTTATCACCTGTTTTCTTAAGCAAACGACGCTGCCTTCAAGCATGCACCCCTAGTCCTGTTTTGTCCTAGCAAAAAAATGAACAAATTTGTATATTTATTTTTTACAGGTATCAACACAACCGTGATCTTGTGTCATTTGTGAACCTATTCTCGGACACAACCAAGGAGCTGCCTCCACGATGGGAAATGAAGTTTGACAGAGCAGGAAAGGTCAGTTTTGGTGCTTGCTATTTTTCAGTTTCTAGGCCTTTTTTTTTTCTTTTTTTTTTGCGGGGGATTGGGGGGGGGGGGGGATGGGAAGGTGGGGGTGGCGAGACTTTTTTGAACACAGCTCACTTGCTTTTCCAGACCACATGTTACATGGCTGTGTCAGTCGCGTGTGGTGATAAAGGTTGTGCAGTCTCCACCGTGCTTGGGTGTTGTCACATAACAATCGGCCAATGAGGCAGGGTAAAATAAGATCAACCCAACTGTGGCGCTGCGCCACTTCAAAAGAGAGAAGAGTATGTTGATTCTGAGGATGAAACCCTTTCAGAAATTGGATAAATAAACTATGATTGACCTTGCCGTACAAAAAAATAAATCACGCGTGCTCAGTTTGGCCAATAAATTGCTCACAAAACTTCAGTGCTCAGTTCGACCAATAAAATGCTCACAAAATCTCACATTTTGTCAATAAAACTGAACACTTGATTCGTTTTGCATAAGGGGAGATCAGGTTTAATTTTATCTGTATGTTTACAAATGGTTTCATTAACCCATTTAACCACAGTGGCCTACAGCAGGAGATGAATTGACTGATAATTTAAGGGTAGTGCAGGATGAGCTTGGCGCCTGCATGCGCCAAGCTCATCCAGCACTACCCTTGAATTATTGTGGTCAATCAATCTCCTTCAGCTGGAACACCAAAATTTGTTAAATGTGCCTGTGGGGTTAATTGGGTTTAACAAATGTCACTATGTATTTAAATATTGCCATACCCGTTGTTTGCTTCCTAGCTAGTGCAGACTGGTACGGTAACATGAGTTTAGATTTATCATCATGCACCATTGAAGTTGGTGCCAAAATCAGTCACACTAGTATACCATGTACTCTGGCCCCCCCCCACCCCCCACCACCACCCCCCCCCCCTCCCTCCCTCCCCTCCCCCCCCCCCCCCCCTACCCACCACACTGTAAGGAGGAAAGTTAGACACCTGAGACATTTATTGGTGGCAGTTTATTCAGATTTGTTCAAGTTCTACGAAAGTGAATATGAGAGGTATACAAAAAAGAATGCATTGTTTGCTTCTGTCTTGCTCAACTCTTGTATAATTTTTCTTCCTTTCTTCTGTGTTTTTCAGCCATTTTTCATCGACCATATCATGCGAGCCACGACCTTCATTGACCCCCGACTGCCTGTGGAGGTGCCACTGATCAACCCAGACTTCTTGCAGACTCCAGCCCCACGAGGGCCAAGTCGCATGTCACGACCTCCCGCTGAGTCAGCTGACGCTGTGAGTAGCTTTTAACTCTTTCAGTTTCAAGACGTGCCGCAACCAGATTCGCGGCATAAAGCCACAAATCCGAATGCGACACGTCTTGAAAGTGTTAATGTGTGTTGGTGAGCTGCTCAAGTGGACCTGTCGGTCTGTTCGATCATTCTGCCAGTGAAGGCAAAAGAAAGTCCATTTCTGTGAAAAGCTATTTGTTTCCTCAAAATCCATACCGATAGCATTACTATAAGGAAAATACCCCTTAGCTTACCGATTTCAGCCTAAGAACCCTTGTGTGTTCCTACACAACAAGGGACGCAACTCTAGGGCAGCTGTAACCAAGGACCCTGGGTAGTCTCCCCTCCCTCCATAAGGTCATGTGAGCAGTGTGATCACGCCAGTCTTACCCTTAGCTTCACGTGAGAACGGTTCACTGGCTTCAGCCTTCCCGGTTTGGTTTCGTTCTATGGCTACGCTTCGTTGCAAGTTTCGCTAGTGACTAAGAAGATGGCAAGGTAAGTCCTCGGGTTATGCCTATGAGAAGACCGTCTTGGTTTACAGTGGCGTCGGCATACCCCGTGGAATTTGTTGAATTTTTCGGGTATGAGACCGGGCTTAGCCCTCGGACAGTGTTTGGAGTCCTTTCACTGGGCCATTCGTTGCTGGCCCCGTGCAGTTGCTTTCATGGCCTCTGCTTTGTGTTGCAGTACGCAATAACACACCTGTACGAAGTGTAAAGGCTTCCAGTGGCCTACAGACTCGCATACACTGTTGTCTTCTCTGCTCCGGCTGCTCCTCTGCCCGTACCTGCGGAAAGTGCGCTACGTGGAAGGAGCGGAAGTGGTCCCAACTGTGGGAGTTCTATCGGCGGAGATGGCCATCAGCTAAGACTAAGGACTCTACCCGTTAGAAAGTGACAGGGCGGCACGAGACCCTAAAGTGCCGTCAACCCCTGCACCGCCAAGCCCCACAGCTCTGCGCCGTCAAGCGACATCAGAGATTGTTGGACCTTCTTCTCGCCGGACACAGGACTCAGTCCCGTTTAGCCCTCTCATAGCGATGGCCGGGAGAATCAACCCCGTCTCGCATGGCACTTCACAAGGGATGGCTGAGAGACAACTGCCAGTCTCGCATTGTCCTTCGCAAGGGGTGACCGAGAGACAGGGCACACGGAAGACACGAGCTCAGGCGGAAGTACCAAGTCAAGGCTGACCTTCAGCCTCTCCCAGCGGACCGAGGCCACCTAGCGCGGAGGCTCACTCAGGACGACACAGTCACAGCTACAGCGTTAGTCCGGCACCTTCTCGTCGGTCTCCACCCTCTGGGACAGCCAAGCCACCCGGCCATGCGCGGTCCCCTCGCGCTCGACAGCATCCCGCTCCTCGAAGCCGTTCCCCTAGCTCTCGAGGAAGTTTACTTGGAGACCGGCGTATGGATTCTCCTCAACGTGTCACAAGGACCTCTCGACGCAATTCCCCGCCATCTTCGGTGGACTTTGGTAGGAGGCGACTTCCCTCTCTTGACCGGCGAGCAAGAGCACCGGTGAGCGTTACGGAGGTTCCTGGACACCCTCAGTGGCCCTGGATCCCGCGCACCACTCGGCTTTCTCCTGACCATCACTCTTCGCACAGGTGCTCGGGACATTCGTCTGACAGACGCTACTGGTCCCCTCCAGACAGGGTTGCTTCCCTAGGTAACATGTCGTTTCCCGTTTCGCCCATGGCATTGGATTACGAGGGGGACGCCCTCAGTCTTCACCCGGAGGACTCGGTGTCAGCCCTGTTCTCTCAGGACCCCCACTCCCCTCCCCACAGCCCTCCCGCGTCCGACACGGCAGGAGATATGCCCTTGTGTTCTGAGACCTCTCGTGCCTTAGACGAGGCAGCACATCTGATCATCACTATTCTTCCTTTGGAAGGATGCCCGCCTTCTCAACCGCTCAAGAGGAAGGCCTCGGCCTCGGTCAACGCTCTGTTTCAGGCAAAGCGTTTCAAGACTCTTCCTTAGCCCCCAGGTTTTAGGGACCTTTCGGACGCCTTTAATGAGCACCTACGCCAGGGCAAGCTGCGGGATAAAGGCTTCTTCACGGACACTTGGTAGCCAGCTGACGTCAACATCAAGTTCCGGCAAACGTGGTACACGGGTCACTCTCAAGCTTTTGTCTGCCCTCTTCCAGAGGTGGACCCAGTGGCAGAGTTAAAAGCTGGAGGCAAGGTACCAGTCCGACGGTTCATGCCGCACGGTCTTGACCACACGGCAAGTTTGATTCGTAATTCCCTGGCTTTTACAGGTTTCTTGGATCTGGCTATGCAGATGATGGTGCGGAGTGTGGAGGAATTTTGGGAGCGGCCTAGTGAGACGCACTTACGGGACATCCACTCTTTGGCTGTGACAGCGAATCGCGCGGTTCACCACACCGCGACCAACGCCATGGCGGCGGCAGCAAATTGTGACTTAATGAGGCGGTACGCCATTCTGAAGAGTTGCTCCGGCATCCCCTCAACCTTCATCGCTCAGTTCCGCCATGCTCCTTTGGGCGGTTCTCTGTCTTCGGTTCTACCTGGCAGGAGGTAAAGGACTCAGCAAAGGACCTGTGGCCTAGCGCTCCCAGAGCATATCCCTCCCGGTTTCCAGCTCCCCGCAAGGACGGGGGTCGCACCTTTGCGGAGCTTCAGACCCATTTCTCAGCTGCTTACCAGACTTCCTCCTAGTTCCAGACATCAGGCCCCCGCCGGTCGTTCCCGCCCCCTTCCAGGTCCCAGCTCCCGCCTGGCCCAGGAATGCCCAGAGGCCCGGGCATGGTAGGGCCCAGTGACTCTCTCCCGGCTTCACCCCCGCCGATTCCTGCAGGGTCTCCAGTCAGCGGGAGGCTAGCAAGGCACAGCGACGAGTGGCAGTCGCTGTTGCCGGAAGACCCTTGGATTCTCGACACGATCTCGGAAGAACTTCAGATCTCGTTTCGGACCCCACCTCCGCTGAGACGCTCCCCACTCTGGACGCGCTTGCCGGTCGACCAGTGCAAGGCGGACGCTCTTCAGGGAGAGATCACCGCCCTGCTCCAGAAGGTCGCCACGGAAGTAAGCCCGCCACGACTCCCCAGCCTTTTATTCAGTGATCTGCCTAGAGGCAGTGATCTCCCTAGAGTTGCGTCCCTTGTTGTGAAGGAACACGCAAAGGTTCTTAGGCGGAAATCGGTAAGCTAAGAGGTATTTTCCTTATAGTAATGCCATCGGTAAGTATTTTTTGAAAATATCTTTTAGAGAAAAATACATTTTCACCGTACTATCATGAATCTGGATACCAACATGTCTGAGGCAGCAGATCCACAGAAGTTTTCATTTATATATTGCCAGTGCCACTCGTGACGCCCCATTCCTATCTCGATTTTCTGCAGCAGGCATTGTTGCAAATGTTAGTCTGTGAGAAAGATGGCATGAGCAATATTGTGACAGCGTCTAAGACTTTGAGAAGTAATTGAATCACATAGTGCATACCTACAACTTAAAATACAGTTGTTTTGTGGGCAGCTTTGTGTGCTGGTCCTGTGATTTTGGACCTTGCGGCTGTGAGGCACAAGGTCCAGAATTACAGACCAGAACACATTTCCTCACTCTGATGCATTTACCCCGTCGCTGCTGAGAAAAAAATGGACACCACACTACTTCAAGAGATATAGATCCTCATGAGCCCCTGTGACTGCGGGTTCTCATGAGGATCTATGCATCTTGCTGAGACCAATTTGTCTCCATGTTTGTTTTCTCAAAACTCTAACCGATGACATTACTATTAGGAAGGTACACTTAGCTTACCGATTGCAGCCTAAGCATGCGTTGTGTACCCTACACAACCAGGGAGGAGACTCCAGGGAGTCGTTACCAAGAAACCCTGAGTGGTCTCCCTTGCCTCCCTATCCAGTCACGTGCCTGACTGTATCCCACCAGTCTTTGCTCTTAGCTCACCGTGGCGGGTTGGTTTCAGCCTCATGGTGAAGCTCCGGCTGTGTATGGTGGGATTACTGTGAGTTGGTGTTGTGCTTTGGATTACGATTTTCCCTCGGATTACTTTACCTCGCTCGTCTGGGCGGTTACCTCAGCTTCGCTGGCGATGGCAAGGTAAAGCCTAGGAGACCGCTTCTCAGTCGGCGTTCTCCTGGGCGGAGGCACTCTGAGTGAGTTTCATCCTGGACTGGTAGCAGGAATTACTTTGACTTGCGCCTAGGTGGGACCTTTCGCCGGAGTTAGCGACCTTTCGCGCTTGTTTGTTTCACGACTCCACGCCTGGCGTGGTTCTGTTGGGGGTTTTTGGTATGAAAGACAGAAAGAGATGAAAACAAAGAATAAAGACGAAGGGGGCCATACAAAACGTACGCATAGGCACTTTCACGCAACGGTGCGTTACTTATGCGCCGCAGGTACCCCAGGTTCTATCCCCGTAGATGTCGAGGTTTTTAATCGGGGGTTTAATCGCCAGGTTCCGGCGGGCGTCCTCGAGCCCGACCTCCAACTACCTGGACGATCTGCTTCTTCAGAACCAGGTTGGCACCACCCTAGAGGACGACAGGGACTCGCTGCTTGCCCTTCTCCGCCGGCTCGGCTTCTTGGTCAACCCGAGCAAGTCGGACCTCACGCCATCTCTCGCAGGTTTATCCACCTCGGCATGGAGTTCCTGACTGACCTCAACCGGGTGCGGCTCCCCAAGGCGAGGATTCAGAAGATAGTCGAGCTGGTGCTCCAAGTCTCGCATGCGGAGGCGGTTCCAGCCAGGGTTTGGCTCCAACTTCTGGGCCTCGGACCACCTCCCCTGCGGCTCCCCTGCCCTCGCTCGATGCTCAAGCAGCCCAGGCAGAATCTGTTGTGCCCGTGCTCCTACACACTTGGTGGTTGTGCGGCAGGCCCTCACCGCAAGAGGCTTTTCGCGTGCAGCAGTGGAGGTGATCACAATGGCCCGCAGAGCTTCCACCCGAAACGTCTATGAGGGTAAGTAGAGGGTCCTGGTGTTCTGCCCAGCGGATCTCCCCCACAGCCCTGACTACATCCGAGCTGGCTGAGTTCTTTTTGTGGCTCTTCGTCCAACAGAACCAAGCCCTCATTACTATCAGAGGCTACTTGGCCATGATTGCAGATACGTACCGCCACCTGTGCCGCCCGGACCCAGGGGCCTGCAAGAACCTCTCGGACCAGATGGCGCATCTGGATCTTCAGCGACCGGTCACCCGCTCGCTGATCCCGCGCTGGGACTTGGCATGGGTGCTGACGTGGCTCAACTCGGACCACTTCGAACCTCTGCCCTTGGCTCAGTTCAGCGACCTAACCAGAAAGACGTGCTTCCTGCTGGCCCTTGCCACAGTGTCCAGGGTGAGTGAGTTACACGCATTCTCGGTACACCCTGCCTACCTGCAGTTTAGGTCCGACGGATCGGTGCAGCTACTCACCAACCAGGCCTTCTTGGCCAAGAATCAGCCGCCCTCGGTCGCACCTCAGATATTAACCATCCGCCCGCTCAGGGGAACGGACCAGTCCCGGGAGTCCCGTCAGCAGGACCCGGTCCGAGCTCTCCGGGTATACCTGCGCAGGTCTAAGCCACTCAGACATGGGCGCCCCCGCTTATTTCTGCCCTTGGCTCCGGGCAGGCGTGACATCTCCACGCAGACAATCTCGTCCTGGCTACGCTGGGTCATCCGCTCGGCGTACAAAGTCCTCGCCCCGGAGACAGCGAAGAAGATGCACATCCGGGCGCACGAGGTCAGGGCAGTGGCAGCCAGTATCGCATTTGACCGCAACTGCGCAGTGCGGGACATCGTGGCGGCCGTGGGCTGGCGGGCTGAATCTACCGTTGCCCGCTTCTACCTGCGGAACCTGTCCAGCCGGCAGGACAGCCTGGCCCTAGTGGGGGGCATCTCGGCGGCCCAAAACTCCCTTCCGGCGCCACAGGCGCCATAGGTATGCATAGCTGAAATCGTCGGGAGTGGGCGCATAGGGGAGCCTCGATGATTTAACGCTTGTGGGGTTGCATTGTGGGCGGCACCCTCCTCCTTTTTGCTATTCTTCCTAATAGTAATGCCATCGGTAAGAGTTTTGAGAAAACAAATGCATTTTTCTCTAAAATGTATTTTTTCGAAAAATACTTACCGATGGCATTACTCGAAGGGCCCTCCCTCCTGCCCCACTTGCCACTAGTTACGCTAAGACAAAGACTGGTGGGATACGGTCAGGCACGTGACCAGATAGGGAGGTAAGGGAGGCCACTCAGGGTTTCTTGGTAACAACTCCCTGGTGTCTCCTCCCTGGTTGTGTAGTGTACACAATGGATACTTAGGCTGAAATCAGTAAGCTAGTGTACCTTCCTAATAGTCATGCCATCGGTAAGTATTTTTCGAAAAAATACTTTTTAGAGAAAAATACATTTTTCAGACGGTTTTGGCTTTTGGTGGTTGAAAGAAGCGAGATTTCAGAAACAAAAATGTATGTATGGTGTACGTACAGTGGCAGGGAAAGGGTTAACCCTGTGCGTGTCGGTAGTGGTTTTAGTGACAATTTCTGCAGGAATCATCACAACTAGAACCGCTACTGACACCCAAAGGGTTAACTCATTCAACCCAGCGCATGTATTTCCCAAATTTTGGAGGCGTCATCTAACGACTATGCACCTGTTGCAGGAGATGGATCGACCATGATAATTCAATGGTAGTGCCAGATTAGCTTGGCGCTTGTTGGCGCCAAGCTAATCTGGCACTACCCTTGAATTATCATGGTCGACCCATCTCCTGCTGTAGTGCGTCAGGGCTGAATGGGTTAATAATGTGTGTTAACTGTAGTTGAGTGAGTTGTGACAATGGTTTACTCTGTCATTTCACAGCCTGTGCCGCCTCCGCGTCATCCTGTGGAAACAACTAGTTCTATACCCACCGGTGAGTTTCTTTCACTTTGCCTGCCTTGCACAGCAGACCTCAGTGTGCTAGTCTGTGAGTTTAAATCATATGGCTCAGAGCCCTAAGGTCTAAAATCACTGACCAGCACACTGTGTTTGTGTGTGTATGTGTGTCTGTGCATTGTGTGTGTGCATGCACGCTGATCAAAAAGAAGGTGCACCGAAAGAAGCAGCTGAATGCCTTAAATTATTTTCCAGAGACATGACACAGGTCGAAAAGGGTCAAGTTAATCTGGCAGTACCTTTTTTAACCCTTGGGCTGTGGGTAGGGCGTTTTGTTGAGGTGATTCCAATCACCTCCACAAAATGGGCTACTGACCGCCAATGGGCTGGGCTTGTGGTAGGAAATACCTTGACAAAAATCATTACAGACAAAGAGCTATCTTGTCATGATTTTAGTCAATCGATCTCCCTTTGATTGTTTTGAGAGCGGATGTTAAATCTTGGGCTGTTGTTAGTGCTTCTTGTTGATCCCGGGAGGAATCGCCATGCAAAAAAGCGCTACAGACAACCAAAGGGTTAAATGCTATTTTTGCAGGCTTACAAACAAAACTGAGAAAGAAAGAAGAGTAAGTCGTTATACATAATTATTACACAAATTTAGACTGTGTTACTGTTACTGTTTAATTCAACACTCACATAATGAATAATTTATTCTAAATCTAGCACTACCCTTGAACTATCATATCTGAATCCTATTCCCTCCAGCATACAACGAGAAAGTAGTGCTGTTCCTACGTCAGCCCAACATTGATGAGTTGATCAAAGAAAAGGTGTCACAGTACTCGTCTAATGCAGCACTTCGAGACAAGGTTCACAAAATCATAACGCGCGGTACAGAGGTGCTTGATCGCCTCTCCAATGATATGGATCTCATTTTATTACTCAGGTGAGTGGAAAGAAATCACCTACAATGAAAGAAACACGCTTTGGAAGGATAAGCACACAAAACAGTGTTGTGACGGGTCATTTTGTTTGAGATTATCACTCATTAACCCTTTGGCTGTCCATAGCACTTTATGTCAAGGTGATTCCGGCAGGAATCACCTTGACAAAAAGTGCTATGTACAGCCAGATGGTTAAAAGCAACCCATCTGCAAAGAGGTGTTGATCTTCATGAGTCCCTGCACTCTGAGGGGCTCATGAGGATCTGTGCCTCTTGCTGTATGTTTTGACTTTCATACTCAGAGAATGGGTCTGATTCTGTTGTGCAATTTTGAGAAGGCTGATTTTAAAGCCACCTATCTACAAGAGACATACATCCTAATGCAACCTGCGAGAGCTCATGAATATCTGTTCCTCTCGTTCGACTTCTTCGACTCAAGTTAGAGGAGGATGGGTGTTTTGACTGCTTATCTTGTCAGGAATAGTTTTTCTCTGAGTGGGTTTTGCAAATAATCTGCTTTGTGGTATGTACATGACCAACCTCTTTAGCGCAAACTGTACCACATGACCGAGCTACAAAAACCCTTGTAGCAATTAATGGATGACTTTTGTAGCCCTCTTTCTGACGTGTCTTGGATGCCAGTTTTGTTCTATAAAAGATGGCCAAACGTTCTAAAGTACAAAATTACTTAGTGTTGTTCGAAACAACAGGCACACTACTGGAGATGGCAACGTCATGAAAGATTTTAAATTATGTCTTAAGTCTGTTATGTATAAATATATATTCTTTTTACATCAGTCATGTCTGGCGCAATATAGGTCAGAAGATTTCTTCTTGATTTCTTTTACAAAAATAGTGGAGAAATTTATTTTTCTCTAAAATATATTTTTTCGAGAAAATACTTACCGATGGCATTACTGTATGGAAGTAGCACCTAGCCTAACAATTTCAGCCTGGGATCATTGTGTACAGCAACGCCACCGGGGAACCCTCAAGTGAGCTGTACCAACGTCCCTGAATAGCTTCCCTTTACTGAGTAGTCTCCCTTACCTTAAACGGCACATGCGCAGCCGTTACCAGTTTTCGCACTTAGCTTACTGGCGGCGAGCGGGGCAGGTGGGAGGGTCCTCCGAATAATGCCATCGGTAAGTATTTTCTCGAAAAAATATATTTTAGAGAAAAATAAATTTGTTTCATCAAAAAACATTACCGATAACATTACTGTATGGAAGAATGGCGAATAGGAGGAGGACGCCGCCAACTACCCCGCGATTGCGGACGCATTAGTGAAAAAGACTGGGATCAACACCTCACAATTTCAGCTAAGCGTACCTAATGCGCATGGCGCGCCGGCAGGGAGTGTTGAGCCGCTGAGATGTCACCCACCAGGGCCAGGTTGTCCCGCTGGCCGGAGAGGTCGCGTAGATAGAAACGTGCAAAGGTGGATTCAGCTCTCCAGCCGACTGCGGCAACAATGTCCCGGACTGCACAGTTGCGGTCAAAAGCGAGGCTGGTCGATACAGCTCTGATTTCGTGCGCCCGAATTCGCATCCGCTTGGCCCCTGAGGGGGAGAGGTCCTCGTAAGCGGAGCATATGATCCACCGCAACCATGAAGAGATAGTCTGTGCAGTAATGTCCGACTTGCCACGATATAAGGGCAGAAAAAGGCGGGAGCGATTTTTTTTCGGAAAGGTTTTGTTCGTCGGAGGTATATCTTCAAGGCCTAAACAGGGTCCTGTTGGCAGGAGTCCGGGGACTGGGAAGCAATCTGCAGCAGCCGTATGGTGATTATCTGTGGCCGGGCAGAGGGGAGCCTGTTTTTGGCGAGAAAGGCCGGATTAGTGAGGAGCTGCACTGTGCCATCCGCCTGGAACTGAAGGCAAGCGGGCTCTGTGGAAAGGGCATGGAGCTCGCTAACCTGCACTGCAGTGGCGAGAGCAAGGAGAAAACAAGTTTTCCTGGTAAGGTTGGCCAGAGAGGCCAGAGGTAGGGGCTCAAAGCGTGCGGAATTGAGCCACGTTAGTACCCAGGGAAGGTCCCAGCGGGGCACCAGTGAGCGCGGAACCGGACGACGGAGGTCAAAATTGGCCATCAGGTCCGAAAGATCTTTACACGCGCCTCACGCCCCAAATGTCTGTAAGTGTCGGCAATCATGGCCAAGTAACCCCGTATGGTAATGGGCGCCAAGTGTTGGTCCTCAAAAAGCCATAAGAAAAAATCGGCGAGGAGTGGCATAGTCAGTGTCGTGGGGGAAAGGCACTGGTAGACGCGCCACTTCCCTTTCGTACACCCTGCGGGTGGATGGTCTGCGGGCTGCAGCGATAGCTTCCACCGCTGCATGCGAGTAACCTCATGTTGCGAGGGCCGCCCGCACAACCGCCAGGCATGTAAGGCTAGCCTCTCCAGGCACGGGTGGAAAAGGGCTTGTCGGGGCTGTTTTAACATCGTGCGAGGCGTCGGTAGCCTCACGGGGGGCTCCGTGGCGAGGCTCAACAGGTCGGTCGTCCAGCTCTTGGTCCAGTGGAACGGGGCAACCAGGAGGAGGACCGTGTTGCACCCCCTGAGCTTCTGAATGATCTTGGGAATCAGAACCGTGGGGGGATAGGCGTAGGCCACAAGGCTGTCCCAAGGAATAGACAGGGCATCCACTCCCCACGCGAGGGGATCCGGAATGGGAGACACAAAGACTGGCAGTTGTCTGTTCCACCTCGTCGTGAATAGATCGATGGAGGGAGTCTCCCAGCGGGCACATATCATCTTGAAAATCTCCGGACTGAGAGACCATTTGGTGTGGAGAGGTTGGCCCCGACGGGACAAGGAGTCCGCTAACACATTTAGATGTCCAGGAATGTGGCGAGCCCGGATAGAAATCCCGCGATTCCGACACCAAAGCATCATCTGGTACAGGAGCATGCAGAGAGGAGGAGATCGTGTCCCTCCCAACTTCTGGATGTAAGAGACTACTGTCGAGTTGTCAGACAGCACGAACACGTCCTGGCCCTGGAGACGAAGTTCCCAATGACGGAGTGCCAACCAGACAGCCTGTAGTTCCAGCCAATTGATGTACTTGTCCGAGAGGCTCGGCGGCCACTGTCCCGAAATCGAAGCAAAGCTCGTCAGGAGATGCGCGCCCCAACCCGAGCGGCTGGCGTCGGTGCAAAGGGAAAGCCGAGGAAGGGGGGAGGACAGAGGAACACCTGTCTGAAGCCACCCTGGATCCATCCAACGGAGGAGGTGGGACCTGATCAAGGGGGAGACGGGCACCAAGGTGTTGAGGTCGCCCGAGGAGGGGCGCCAGTGTAAGAGCAGATGAAGCTGGAGAGGTCATGTAAACAGTCTGCCGAGGGGCAAGAGATCCGCCGCCGCACTTAGGAGACCGAGCAGCTGGAGCCAGGTCCGGGCTGACACCGCGTCGGCAATGTACACTGTCCGAGAAAGATCGATCAACTTCTGGACACGAGGCTCGGGCAAACACACGGTGTTGAGGTCGGTCAGAAATTCCATGCCCAGGTCTATAAACCGACGAGACGGCAAGAGGTCCGACTTTCCCTCGTTGACCTGGAAGCCTAGGCAGCGAAGGAGATCCCGCAGCGAGTCTCATCCTTCGCGAGGGCGATGGAGTCCTGATTCCGAAGCAGGAGGTCGTCCAGGTAGTTCGACGAGAGGCTGGAGGCCGACCGACGGGCCCTGGCCAATACGGCATCCATAAGTCTCGTGAACACCCATGGGCTGAGGTTGAGTCCGAAGGGTAGTGCGCGGAACTGAAAAACCTGTCCTTCGAAGGCGAAGCGGAGAAAGCACCGTGACGACGAGTGGATCGGGACATGGAAGTAAGCGTCCATGAGATCGAGACTGATCGCAAAGTCGAGAGGTTGGACGGCGGCCCGAAGCGCCCGCGCCGTCTCCATGCGAAAGGGGGGAGCCGAAATAAACTTGTTGAGCGCCGATAAGTCGATGATTGGATGCCACCGGCCGCCTGGTTTGGGCACGACAAAGAGGCGACTGTAGAAAGCAGGCGAGTCGTGACGCGTCACCAGTTCCGTCGCAGCTTTCCGGAGGAGATCCGCAATCTCCAGCCGAAGAGCGGCCGCCTTGAGCGGGTCTGCCGGTGACTGAGTCCACAAGGGCGAGCGTCAGAGCGGGGTTGGGTGTTGAAAGGTCAGGCGCAGACCGTCTGAAACGACAGAATGTATCCAAGGGTCGTCAGGCAGCAGCGACCGCCACTCGGTGCTGTGCAGAGCTAACCTCCCGCCGAATGGCGACCCAAAAGGTGTCAGCGGGGGTGGAGATGGGGGAGCGTCATTGGATCCGGCCACGCCCGGGCCGCCGAGAACGTCGGGGCCAGGCGGAGGCGGAAGAGGACGGGGCCGCGAGGGGTCGACCAAACTGTGGCTGTCGACTAAAACGAGACGAGGATCCTGCGGGGGGACGGAAGGTGGGTCTGGGAAACCGCAGGGCGTGACCCCCTGACCTGCGGGTTGGAGGAAAGCAACGGCGGTCACTTCTAGGAGCGCTTGGCCACAGGTCCTTGGAGGATTCCCGCACCCGCTGCCAAGTCGGGCCGAAGAGGTTTGATCCACCAATGGGGGCCTGGCAGAGCTGCATCTTAATAGAAGGGGGTAAGCCTGGGCAAGAACGAAGGAGGCTGTCGCGACGCATTAAATCACAACCGCGCCCGTTAATGCGTTGGAAGAGGCGTGGTAAGCTGCCCGATTCGCCACTGTAGCAATGGTGCGAATATCCTCCAATTGGGAAACGCTGGAGCGCCCAGACGCCGCAGCGCAACAAACATAGCCTGTGTCGCCAGTTCCAGAAAACCGGTACATGCGAGTGTATTTCGAATTCTAACCGCCGTAGTATCCAGGCCGGGAGGCAAAATACGCCGAACCGCCGCCCTGCCACCCACAAAGGCTTCCGCGTCCGAATCCACGGATGGAAGGGGACAGAGGAAGTAGGGCGAGTGTCCATTATACCAGCGCTGCCGAAAAGTAAGATCAAAATCCTCCAACCAGCGAAAATCCGAGAAAAAATGCTTGTCGCCAAGACGTCCCTGTCCGAGATGCGTATTAAAAGCCTCCGTAATGTCGCGAAAACCGGGTGGCTGAGGTAGCGACTTAAAACGTTTGGGCTGAAGGTGGGCATCCACGAGAGCCGAAGACTTCCGCTTGATGGGAGGGGACGAAGGGCATATGTCCCGAGGAAGGAAGCTGGAAATCGGTCTAGAAGCCGAGTCTAAGGCCGCACACACATCGGACCCCAGAGCGCCACGGGCGGAAGGTGAAACGGCCGCTAGGTCATGGTCAGAAGAGGAAGAGCGATCGCCAAGAGACCACACGGCCGAAGCGGAGTCTTCCGGGTGCAAGCTAAGAACGTCATCAGGGGAGGCCACATTCGGATGAACGCTCGAGCGCGGGGAAGGAGAGCGGTAGGCAAGCAAAGAGGAGGCTCGGGAAGGAGAGAAAGCCGACGGAGGTCGGCGACGGAGAGAGGGATCAGGTCCGAAAGGACGCGAGCCCCCCTTAGGCAAATGAACAATAGGAGGGGGAAAAGAGCCCACCGCAGAACGCGCAAGACGCGAGCGAGAACGACGATGGTCCCCTGAAGATACATGGGAAGACGGGACAAAGCGGGGAGATGAAGTCTTCCGAGAACGACGAGACGTGGAAAGACGGTGGCGCGGGTGGGAGAAACGGTCCCGAGAGGAAGAGCGCCGAACCGAAGAAGCCACAGGATGGTCCAAAGAAGGAGACCGTAATGCCGTCGCGTCCCTGCGGGCCAAGGCGGAAAAACGAAAAAGGCGAGTGTCCAGGGGAGAGGGCGACCGAAGACGCCGAGGCGCGGTACTCGTAACCGTTGCGGAAGGTCGAATAATAGACAAGAAAGGTTTTGTACTCACGTGTGTGCCCACTAAGGGTGGGCGGTCGCGTGGCCGCTGAGCATAAGGGCGCCTCTCACCTCGGTCAAGATGTCCCATCAACGGTGATAAGATCGGGCGCAGAGCAATCGGCTGTTTCGAGCGGCTCAAGGACACCACAACATCCGACAACGCACGCCGTGGGCCGGTGATGGCAGAAGGCGTAGCAGCAGTAATGGTGTTCCTGACGGACAGACTACCCGGCTGCAAGCGTGGGTCCTGGGGGTTAGCGGGTCGTTCCCTGCTGTAAAAGCCCCACAACTGCGACCATTGAAGTTCCCTCCATGAGGCACACACGTTGCACGTTCGAGAAGAAGAGCATCCAGAACACGGAAGGCAGATGGAATGATTATCAGTGGGCCACTGAAAATCCTTACAACGCCGACACGTCTGAACTTGAATTCTGTAACAGAATAAAAATATGGCGTAAAAGGAACACCGGCAACGGTCACGATGTCGGAACACGAAACACGCCAAGAGTTTTTGTTCGATACGAAGCAAGGAAAGATCCACAGATCAATGCCGCTGCCTGGCCGGAAAACGCGGGGCTGATAATAGTATCCAAGATCGAACTTCTACACACTTAGAAAGGCCGAAAAAGAAAGCCAAAGAAGGGAGTCGTTTGGGGCTGACAACCGATAACCGGAAGTTAAGCGCGAGAAACTGGTAACGGCTGCGCATGTGCCGTATAAGGTAAGGGAGACTACTCAGTAAAGGGAAGCTATTCAGGGACGTTGGTACAGCTCACTTGAGGGTTCCCCGGTGGCGTTGCTGTACACAATGATCCCGGGCTGAAATTGTTAGGCTAAGTGCTACTTCCATACAGTAATGCCATCGGTAATGTTTTTTGATGAAACAAATGAAAACATACATTATTTGGAGGCAGGGGCTTGCTGCACGGACCCTTGCAGGTCTTCAGGAGGTCAAAGGAACCATTGTACCCCTCAGGCCTTCGGGTCACAATGGTTCCTTTGACCTCCCTCAGGCCTGCAACCAATAACTTATAATATCCACCCCCCCCCCCCACCACACACACACACACACACACACACACACACACACACACACACACACACACACACACACACACACACACCAAGCAAGCACACGCCCACCTCTGTCCTCTGGTTTCCCCTGCCACCAAGAGATTTTCACATTTGCTTTATCATTATAAATTCCCTTTTACAATTTCTAGCTCTCAGTCTCATCATCTTAACCCTCTTAACCACACGGCCGCATTTCCAAACTTTTGGAGGCGTTGTCTAAAGACTATGTACCAGTTGTAGGAGATGGATTGATCATGATAATTCAAGGGTAGTGCCATCTCCTGCTGCAGGGTCCCAGGTTGTCGTGCGTTTGATCAAGGTGATTCTGCAATCACTCTACCGATAACCAAAGGGTTAACAGGAAAGTGGGTACTTATAATTCTGTTGGCATATGTGTTCTGCTCTGTGATTTTGTACTTCGTAGCCTGAAGCCATGCAGTGGTGTTTTGATGTTAGTCAGTTTGAAAAATAAAATTGTTTCGTATTTATGCTATTGAGTAGTAATTACTCAATATTTCTGAGCTAAGGTGTCTGACTTTTTTTTCTTCTGCCTGTCGCTTTATTGCAGTCAATTTGAAAATGAAATCATGTCCTACATTCCGCCCAATACCAACGTACGCTCTGCAGTCCCGGCTGAAGTCATTTCTCAGGAAACAACTCAGAGCTCACCAGGTCAGTGGCTTGTTTGTGTGTGTGCTGTCCTATGTTTTCAGACCTTACAACCCCGATTGTTTGCCGGTCTGTGATTTTGGATCTATGTCTGGTATGTTGGTTTTTGGGGCTCACATGAGAAGCAAAAGTGAGTATGTTCTGGGCCAGTGGTCGTCCGTCTGTCGTCGGTTGTCTGTTGTCCATTGTCCGTGCGCCGTCGTCCGTTGTCCATGGTAAACTTTAATGTTGGCATTTTCTCAGAGACTATTCAAGCTACAGTCTTCAAACTTGGCCCAAGGATACTTTGTGGCAAGACCTTTCTAAACATACCAATTTCAGTGACCTCTCACAAAGGTCAAGGTCACAGGATCAGGAAATATATTACAAATAGCTATTTTTGGACATAATTTATTTTTTTTCTCAAATACTATTCACAACTTCAAACCCAAACTTGATACAAAGATACCTGATGGTAAGACCTTTATACGCACAGAAATTTGGTTGATCCCTCATAAAGATCAAGGGTCACAAGAGCTCAAGAAATAGGTCCAAAATCACCATATTTTTACCAAAAAATGTTTTTTCTCAAATATTATTCACAACTTCTAATCCAAACTTGGTACAAAGATACCTGATGGTAAGACTTTTCTATGCATGCTAATTTTGTTGATCCCTTGGAAAGGTCAAGGGTCACGAGTTCAAGAAATAGGTCCAAAAATCACCATATTTTGACAAAAGATGTTTTTTCCCAAAAACTATTCACAACTTCAAACCCAAACTTGCTACAGAGATATCTCTTGGTAAGACCTATCTATGCATACTAATTTGGATGACCCCTCAGAAAGGTCAAGGGTCACAAGAGCTCAGGAAATAAATCCAAAATTGCCATATTTTGACAAAAGATGTTTTTTGTCAAAAACTATTCCCAACTTCAAACCCAAACTTGCTACAGAGATACCTGATGGTGAGACCTATCTATGCATACTAATTTGGATGACCCCTCAGAAGGTTAAGGGTCACAAGAGGTCGACAAATGTGTATACAATGCCAATTATTGTAGTTATTATTAACATTTTTGCAAACTTGTCAGTTAAATTTGGCACAAAGGTAGCTGATGATAAGACCTTCCTATGTATCCTAATTTAGTTTTCTCATTGCAAAGGTCAAGAGTCATGGGGGTTTCACAGATGTGTGAAAACTGATAAAATTTTGAGAAAACATGGATTTTGTTAGTGCAGAAGCTATCCCTTTATGTATTGTCAGTCATGTGTATCCACTATCGGTCATACACGTGATCCATAAGGGCGTTGCCTTTCTTGGTTTTTTTTTTTTTTTTTTTTTTTTTTTGTGTGTGTGTTTTGTTTGCTCAGACTCAGGGACTTGGCTTCTTATTTGGTTTTGTTAACCCGTTGGCTGTCAGTAGTGACTTTCACTGTGATGACTCCTGCAGGAATCATCCTGACAAAAGTTGCGACTGACAGCCAAAGAGAAAAAGTGAACACGATCCAACTGCAAGAGACATCGATGCTCATAAAGACCCAGAGTTGTGGGGCTCTATGTTTCTTGCTGGCACCACATTGTATCCATGTTCCTTGTACGACTGGGGCTGTTTGGGATCAAATCAACCCTTATCATTTGGAATACACCAATGTGTGAAATAAGTTTGACTAAAATAGTTCAAAGGTAGTGCCAGAATAGCTTGGCGCCTCTAGGCGCCAAGCTATTCTGGCACCACCCTTGAACTAAAGCCATTGGTCTATATCCTTCTCTGTAAGTAACGTAATGTAATGGCAATGTACAAATGTGAAGCTTTTAGCCTCAGTATGATATGGGTTAACAGAAATTTCAGAAACACGTTCTGCAATCTCTGGCAGTAAAGGGATTAGATTTGCAAGGAGTGGATTTGTTTGTTTGTTCCACAGCTGTGCAGCGGGGCCCAGTGAGAGTTCCAGCACCATACAAGCGGGACTTTCAGGCCAAACTCAGGAATTTCTACAGAAAGCTGGAGTCCAAGGGATACGGCCAGGGGCCCGGCAAGTTAAAGTGAGTAGATTGATGGTCTTCTTGGAAATCCCTTTCTGCAAATTCAGCGCATTGTCATACACCCAGAACTGAAGTTTACTATGGGATCACACATCACGTCCTTCGCCAAATTTCATCCCATGATTTTTTGATTGCAACAAATATTCAGTATCCATTTGTACATGAAACACTGGGCTTAATGATTGGTTTACAACTGTTGACTTCTGTCCTCTGTGATTTATCCCCGGGACTGCAGAGAAAGAGAATATGATCCAACTGCAAAAGACATAGATCCTTATAAGTATGTGTGGGGGCTCATGAGGATCTATGCCTCGTGCTGATGCCACTTTGAAACCGTGTTCCATGGATGGCTGGGGCTCATTGGCGTTGAATTAGTGAAGATTGCAGAAAACTAATCTGCATCATTTGGCAGTTAACCCATTTAGCCCCAGCACCCTACAGCAGGAGATGGATCGACCATGATAATTCAAGGGCAGTGCCAGATTAGCTTGGGTCTGAAGGCGCCAAGCTAATCTGGCACTGCCCTTGAATTATCATGGTCGACCCATCTCCTGCAACTGGTACATAGTCATTAGATGACACCTCCAAAATTTGGGAAAAGCACCCTTGGGGTAAATGAGCTAAGGGGTTAGTCTATGCATACTGGCTGTGTTTGCAGACTTACCGTGCGTCGTGACCATGTTCTGGAGGATGCTTTCAACAAGATCATGTCCACCCCCAAGAAAGAACTGCAGAAAAACAAGCTCTACATCACCTTTGCAGGAGAGGAGGGGTGAGTAAGAAAGGACAGCCTGCGTAGTTTTAACCCTTTGGGTATCGGTAGGGAGAGCAAAAACACGTGAGGGGCCTGAGATAGTTCAGGCAATGACGTTTTGGTTTACTTTTTTTTTCAGAAATAGAAGTCGCTCCAAATGTTTTGCTATTAGGTTTGTTCTCTGGGCTGTAAGAATGTCTCTAGCTGTCAAAAACACTCTCGCGCAGGGGACATTGAAACAGCTAGTAAAATGCTGTACTAATATCGTGGCAGGATTTTCATTATACCAATAATACTGTGCAGCTCTGATTAAAAAATAAAACATTGTTACATTCCACCTTGTTATATGCAGAGTCAATTTTATTATTATTATTGTTATTGTCTTCCAGGCTTGACTATGGCGGGCCGTCGCGCGAATTTTTCTTCCTTCTATCCCGTGAACTGTTCAACCCGTACTACGGCCTGTTCGAGTACTCAGCCAATGACAGTTACACCGTCCAGATCTCTCCACTCTCAGCTATTGTGGAAAATGCTCACGAGTGGTATGTTTTCAGTGTTTGTGGAAAACAGTTGTGGTTCTTCTTAATCCCCTGGTGCGCGCAGCCAGTGGCACTGTTAGTCCTTTGGCTGTCGGTAGCACACTGTGTCGTAATGATGCCTACCTGGCTCATCTCGACAAGACGCGCTTCTGACAGCCAAAGGGTTCACAGCCTTGGCAGCTGCATGCACTAGGGGGCTGACTGATTTCTTAGTTGCCAATGTTTACGTTTTTTGATTAATGATTGTGATTAAGTCTTGGCTCCTGTTTCAGTTCGGACGAAATGTCTGAAGCATTTCAGGTCTTGTAACCACATCTTCCGTTTATTGGCGCGATATCAAGCAGATTGTGGCTCAGTATAGCATAAAATGCATGGGTGACATCCTTCAGCTGGAGACAGATTCAGCTTTTTCTAAATGTCAGAAAGCTACATTTCAGCCTCTTGGTTCAGACAGAACAGCCCTTCAGCCGGCCTGTTCCATCTGCAAGAGGCGTGAATTCTCATGTCCCTGCATCCACAGTGGCTCATGAGATTTGATGTCTCTTCTCTACCATGGATTATGGGGTATAGTTAGACCTTCGGCCACTTTCAGTCATTTCAATTTGTTTCCTCAAAACGCATTACCGATGACATTACGGTATGGAATGGTTCTTAGCTAGACTAATTTTAGCAAAAATTGTTGTGTACAAGTATGGCGGTGTTGGCAGGTGAGGGGCGCCATAGCCTAGTTGGTAACCCAAGTAGCCTCCCTTCCATCCCATTCGGAAGCGCTCAGCGGAAGCTCACCAGTCAGTTTCTTAGCTAGACAGTAGAAGGTTGTGTACGTCAGTGTCTCTAGCTTCGGACTGTGTATAGTTGTGGAAACGGTCGTAGTGTTTCTTGGAGATGTTACCCTACGATGTGCCTTGTGTTAGGCTTGGACACTTTCCTGTGGGATTTTCCTCGTCGGTGTTTGTGACTTAGCCCTGACGAGACTAGGGCCGGTCTGGCCGTAGTCACGCCTTTACCATAGCCGACACTTAGTTCGCTTCCAGCTGCCAGAGAGATAAGGCTGCCGCGAGTTCCACTCTCGCCCGCTCATTCTATTTATATCGCACTACTGAGCGGTACACGGCGTGACCGGCTCTCTGCCGCTATAACAACTACCTACACATTTGTATTCATAACACATCTCTGCCTAAAGTGACTGTTGTGGAAGCAACATCGTTCAAATGTTGAAATTCTCACCTACACACTGATACCAAACATGACAACATTACGACTTGCACTTGTGTAGCAGGTCATGGTGAAAATAAAGAGAACGGGAATTTGTTGATGTACGAAAACGAGAATTTATTGTGAAATTGACAAAGTTCCCACAGCCATAACACAAAGACGCTACTTTTCCCAGTGAAACACACTTGCATGCATAAGGGTTAGCATGCCTACAGTACGTATCACTTAATGGATTTTGGGTTCATGGTGGGGGACGGAAGCAGGAGGGTAATTAATGAGGTCACTGACAAGTGTCGACAGACAAGTTCCAGACATCCGACTTGGTGTACACTCCCGGCATTGGGGAAAGAGAGGGCTTAGTTACACGGATACTATTGAGGAGATAGCCACGTTTCTTTCTTGGGAAATAGTGTAACACTAACAGTCAACCTTGTAAATGTACTTTTGATTTAACTTTTGATCATGATGGAGTCTGATGAAACGCGTACAGTCTGTGTACACACAGGTGTGTTCCATGCAATGAGAGTTAATGCATTGTGCAGAATATGTGGCGAGAGATCACAAAAGAGATACACGGATAAAAAGTCATTTCTTTGTATCAATTATGAACACTTAATCCACAAGTGTTATGGAATTAATATCCAGGAAGACAAAGACATGATGCACTTCAAAACAATGTGTAGGCCGGAGTTGCTATTGTCGGGTGAAACGGATAGACTCGACTGAAACACGTGTGTCCCAGGAGACAACGCGAAATGCGGCGTCTGATATTGCCTCATCACAACACATTTGGACCATGTTCCATCCAAATACGAGTGTTGAAGAATGTGTCGCGTGTGTTCACTTCATGCAGCTAGGTAAAGGAGGACGACCAGCGAAGCGGGGTTCCCGGAATGGAAAGAAACGATCGTTTCAATCCGCGGAATGTGACACTCATAATACTGACACTGATAACAGCACTAATGAAGGTGATAGTGGTATACAAGTTTTTATTCCGCCGACGTCTACTCCCCGTAAAACGGTTCTTATGTCTAGTGTGTCAGAAAATGTGTTAAACCTCAAGGTATGTTTAAAAACACTGTTGAATATTGTGACCTGTTATGGACTGATCGTATTTCGGGATGGCAATAGCAGTCTGTGGAGTACCGAGACGGCTGCGGGCGAGAAATGCCAGAACACGCGACCTGTCAGTGACCTCATTAACCACCCTCCTGCTTCCGTCCCCCACTATGAATCCAAAATCCGGTAAGTGATACTTACTGTAGGCATGCTGACCCTTATGCACGCAAGTGTGTTTCGTTGGGAAAAGTAGCGTCTTTGTGTTATGGCTGTGGGAACTTTGTCAATTTCACAACTAACACCGACATCAACAAATTCCCGTTCCCTTTATTTTTACCATAACCTACTACACAAGTGTAAGTCGTAATGTTGTCATGTTTGGTATCAGTGTGTAGGTGAGAATTTCAACTTTTGAACGATGTTGCTTCCACAACAGTCACTTCAGGCAGATTTGTGTTATGAATACAAACCAGTAGGTAGTTGTTATAGCGGCAGAGCGCCGGTCACGCCGTGTACCGCACAACACGCGACCTGTCAGTGACCTCATTAACCACCCTCCTGCTTTCGTCCCCCACCATGAATCCAAAATCCGTTAAGTGATACTTACTGTAGGCATGCTGACCCTTATGCATGCAAGTGTGTTTCGTTGGGAAAAGTAGCGTCTTCGTGTTATGGCTGTGGGAACTTTGTCAATTTCACAACAAACACCGACATCAACAAATTCCCTTTCCCTTTATTTTCACCATAACCTGCTACACAAGTGTAAGTCGTAATGTTGTCATGTTTGGTATCAGTGTGTAGGTGAGAATTTCAACTTTTGAACGATGTTGCTTCCACAACAGTCACTTCAGGCAGATTTGTGTTATGAATACAAACCAGTAGGTAGTTGTTATAGCAGCAGAGGGCCGGTCACGCCGTGTACCGCACAACACGCGACCTGTCAGTGACCTCATTAACCACCCTCCTGCTTTCGTCCCCCACCATGAATCCAAAATCCGCTAAGTGATACTTACTGTAGGCATGCTGACCCTTATGCATGCAAGTGTGTTTCGTTGGGAAAAGTAGCGTCTTCGTGTTATGGCTGTGGGAACTTTGTCAATTTCACAACAAACACCGACATCGTACATCAACAAATTCCCGTTCTCTTTATTTTCACCATAACCTGCTACACAAGTGCAAGTCGTAATGTTGTCACATTTGGTATCAGTGTGTAGGTGAGAATTTCAACTTTTGAACGATGTTGCTTCCACAACAGTCACTGTAGGCAGAGATGTGTTATGAATACAAATGTGTAGGTAGTTGTTATAGCGGCAGAGCGCCGGTCACGCCGTGTACCCCATAGTAGCAAGCGATATAAATAGAATGAGCGGGCGAGAGTGGAATGTGACCTCGCGGCGCCTTATCTCGCTGGCAGCTGGAAGCGAACTAAGTGCTAGGCGCCAGCACTGGCTGGTAAAGCCGTGTAGTGTGGTTCGCACTTGTGTGTCCTGAACTTTCTACTTCCGGGATAAGGAATAGTGTAAGAGACAGAAGAGGCTCTCCTGCTTCCCTCGGAGTGCCTGTGTTCGGCTCGGTGCTGTTCCCAGCTTCAGGGACCGGTCGTGCCTGTGATGCCGGCGTGGTCTCCGCTCACGAACCGTGGACTGGGTCGACTCTGCCTTCGCCGCCTTAGCTGTTGGGCTTCGCTGCAGTGAGCTGGTTGGTCTGCGACCTTTGTGGTTTCCCCTGCTTCTCCATCATCATCATCATCATCATCAGTCCCTTGCCCGAACTGGGCGTTGGGGGGACTGAAAGGCAGCAGCAACAGACAGTGCTCTCCACTGAGTTCTATTTTGGGCGGTGGCAAGCAAGTCTGGCAACTCGAGTTCGGTCCATTCTTTTATGTTTGCGACCCAACTCTTTCTCTGACGACCTCGCCGACGACTTCCTTCGAGAGTGCCTTGGAGGATAGTCTTGGACAAGGTGTTGTGTCGGGTCACGTGGCCAAACCAAGCAAGCTTGCACCGTTTCACGGTTGCCAGAAGGGGGTTCATGTGGGCCCACCAGGGAAGTGACGATGCTCCGTACATATTCGTTGGTCTTGTGCTCGCGGTACGAGATGCGGAGCAACTTCCTTAGGCACTTGTTCTCAAAGGCCTGGATTTTCTTTTCTGAGTCTGCAAGCAGTGTCCAAGTCTCACAGCCGTAGAGTAGAATAGACACTACGAGGGACTTGTAAAGCCTGTACTTGATGGTGAAGCTGATGGAGTTACTTCGCCATATCCTGTCCAGCCTGGCCATTGCGGATGTTGCTGTACCTATCCTGATACGGATCTCTGCTATGCAACTACCGTCTTTGGACAGGGTGGCTCCCAAGTACTTGAAGCTATTGACCTCTTCTAGCTTCTGGCCGTTCATGTGAATGTTGCTGCTGCTGTCGCTTGTGGTGTTGATCATCACTTTGCTTTTATCCGTACTGATCTCCATGCCATAAGACCCTGCGCTACTTGAAAGTTTGTCCGTCAGGTTTTGGAGCTCACTATTGCTTCTCCATTATCAGGTAAAACCTCGGTTATTGCTTACACGCGCCCGCCCGCCAGGCTTTCAGGGATGAGCCGGGTTCACATCAACTTCGCTCGCCCGTTTACCCTTAGGACGGTGTGGACAGACCACGGAGTGGTAGAACGTTCTAGCGGATGTCCATTCTTCTACGGCAGCCGCGCTTGCGGGACCGACCGCCGCTTCTGCAGACTGGTTCCCGCGACCCGGCTCCCACTCGCCACCCTAACCCTGCCGTCCGGACAAGTCTCTGACCAAGATCCTGCCACAGTCCAACGGAAGTGTTTCACCTCAGGCCCATTACAAGCACCTTCGCCCCGGGCGAAACTACAGGAGCAGCGGCAGCCACTTGCCTGACGCTCACGGGACAGGTCGTCTAGGCCTACACGGGTTATGCTGTTGGCCTTCCAGCCCAGCACAGCGGTACAGCATCCAACCCAGGGATGGTGCCTTTATACAGGACAGGATGAGACTGCGGGCAGTGGGCGCCCGTACGGCGCTTAGAATTCTCCGAGGGCAGCCTCGGCCTCGACTCGCCACACCGCCGCCGGAGCGGCTTCAACCGCTAGTCTTCTTCTTCTTCTCGAACGCCGTCACACTTGGAGTTTGGCTCTCAAAATGAAATCTGTGGTCTTCTGTAGCGCCTCCACAGGCCCGTACAGTTTCTCTTGTAGAGTGGCGGGCTTCGGCCATATCTCCTCCCTCAGCGGCTGGTGGTTCCCACAGTCCTGGAGGATGTGCTCTGCGGTCTGCTCTGCTTCTCCACAAGGGCACAGGGGAGATGGCATGAGGTGGAAGCGTCTGTGCAGGTGGAAATTGAGTCGGTTGTGCCCGGTCCTCAGACGAAAGATGGTCACCTGCTCTTGTCTGGACAGCTGATGGTAACTGTCTAGGGGCCGTTGTGGTGGTCTGTACACAGACTTAATGATGGTCTTCATCTCTGTGAAGCTGACTCCATTTTCATCTTGTTCTTTCTCTGCGCCCACTTTTGCCATTCTGTCAGCTTCTTCATTGCCGTAGATGCCACAGTGTGAAGGGATCCACTGCAGCACCAGTCTGGTGCACTTGATGTTTTGCAGTGCCTCTTGTAGACGTGGCAGTTTGCTTGCTGTTGCTGCCTCAAGGACAGACATGGCATCAGTAAGGAAGACAATCTGGGCATCTGGGTCTGCAGTGCCACTAAGGGTGTTAGCTGCGCGGACTAGGGCTTCCACCTCAGCTCTGTAATTTGTGCAGTGAAGGCCTGTTGGTACTGCCTCTGCCTGCCATTTTCCGTTTGGGTACTGAATGTACACCCCAGCCCCTCCATCCTGAACTGCATCTGTGGCTGATCCATCAGTGTATGCCCGTATCCATGCTTCCTGGGGATACTTTTCTTCGAGCATGGCCAGTGTCAGGGCTTTCTTGCTCACAGTGCTGTGCTCATCTCTGGTGGTGATGTAGGGTACCGTGGAAGAGATTCAACCGCTAGTAGGGTTGGTGGCGTGTAAGCGCTTACAGTTGGAAGGTACATTAAGCGCTGTAAACTATGATCCGTTTATTCCTTAGTGGTTCGGCGACGACAGGGTCCCTGCCGGCGCCCCAGGATTTTAGCTTGGTTATCTACGACCCCGGGTCGTGGCGCGTCTGCTGCGAAGATGGCACTTAGCTTCCCTTGTCTTGGCTTCTATCCTTCCTAGCGTCGATGATCGGAGACTCCCTCCTCTAGCCGCGGTTACGAGCTTCCTGGCTGGCCGGTCTTCTCCTACCACGCTGCGTACCACTCCTGGCGCGACGCCTTGCCTGCTACTACTTTGTCTCAACAGGGACTTCAGATGCCCCCGGCGCTTCGACATCCCGACCTTCGTAGCGGCTACAACAGTCGACGCGCGCACCACGCTGTACATGTTCGTCCGAGACCGCCCGAGACTTCGCCTTGCAGTGCAGACTGGGACTGAGCCCTCAGCCTGGACTCAGCGACTTCCTAGACGATACGGAGCCGATCGGAGGCCTCCTTGAACTGCGTTGCATTCTGGTCATCCCCAGATAGAGAAGAAGACACCGCCTCCAGCCGTTCCCTTCGCTTTACCTTCGACGGTGTGACCTGCTAGGCTGGAGCGCTTCTGGTGGCGGCTTCGCAGCCTCTGGGGGTTCTACTGTGGCTGTACTCCGTTGCAGACAGGACCAGTCGGACGTCTTCGTGCTCCACATCGACTTTCACCCCGAACGTGGGCAAGTTCGACCTCTTGCCTTCGCGCCGCTTCTCTACCTGCAGATGGAACCTTGCACCGACCTCACGAACAGCAGCTTCTGAAGCGGTAAACGCAGCACTTGGCGAACCCAGCGCAGTGGGTGGACTCTAGTGCAGGTGTACTCCGCCAGACGGTGACTTCGGCTGCGGGGATTGATGAGTACCACAGCAGACCTTCTTCCCCTCGAATGTCTCTACTGCCCCCTCCTCAGCGGCTCCTGCTTCTCCCCGGGTGACCCTCAACAGGCGACCTTGAGTCTCAGGTTCCAGTGCCACCTTTGCTACACCCTTCTTCTTCTCGGGGCGGATCCAGACTGGCGCGCGACGGGAGTTCCTCTTCCTCCCCTCCTCCCAGGATGTCCCTCGCGTCGACGCAAGCCTCGCCACCGGGATCCTACCCTGCATCCGGCGGATGGCCTCCAGACTTCCTTGTCCAGCTTCGGGTGTCACGTTCCCGATGCCAGGAGCTTCTCGTTCCCTCCGACAGCGCCACGGTGGTCGACTACTTCAGAAGCAACGTGGGGAACGCTTCCTCTCCCTGTACTTCCTCCGCTGCCACAGGCTCTGTTGGTGCAAAGATCATGACGTCGCTTTCGAGCAAGAGCCTTCCAGGAGCGTCTGCATGACCGGCCAACTCCATCGCGTGTCGTGGCCAGCTTCTCCGCACAGAGTGGACGGTTCGTCCAGACATCGTTCGGGTGACTTGCACTGCGGACACTTCCCCATGATCGCGCCGAGGTGGAATCGACAGCTTCCGCTTTGTCTCGCCGATTCCAGACTCACTTGCCAGGGCAGTCGACGCTCTCTCCATCCCGTGGGACGGCCTGGTCACCTACGCCTTCCCGCCGACGATGCTCGTTCCCAAAGTCCTACTCAAGCTCAGAGCCTGCAGTTCGACCGTGTTCCTGGTGGCCCCCTTCTGCTGGACCAAGTCGTGGACAAGGACCTCCTGAGCCTTGCCACGGCTCCACCGCAGCGGCTTCCCACTCCGCACACAATGCTCAAGCAACCACGGCAGGAGCTGTACCACCCGTGCCACGAACGGCTTCTCCTTACCACCCGGAGACTGTGCGGCAATCCCTCGCCACTAGACGCTTCTCAGGTGCGGCCATGGAAGCTATCACTACAGCCTGCAGAAAAACGAACGGACAAGGCTACAAAGGGAAGTGACGAGTCCTGTGCGACTGGTGTGACGGCTTGCGCCTATCCCCACGGATTGACGGTTCCTCAGCTGGTGGACTTCTTCCTTTTGCTGTTCACCTGTCAGCGTTCAGCGCCAATAACCTTCGCGGCTACCTGGCCATGGTCACTGACACGTACCAACACTTGGGTCGACCCGACCCTGGTAACTGCAAAGACCTCGCCGACCTGATGGCCCAATTCAGTCTAGAACGTCCCGCCCTTCGCTCCCTGGTGCCGCGATGGGACCTGCCTGCGGTCCTTACTTGGCTCAACTCTGTCCGCATTATAATAATAATAATTACGGTATTTATAATGCGCTTATCTTATAATAATTATAACTCTAAGCGCGCACTCACAACTCGCACATGCATGCGCACGCTTTAGACAATGACTCACGTAACACAAATAGTGAAAATACATTGCGATGGTCAGCTTGGGGTGGGGAGTGTGGTGATATAGTGCTAGAACTGTTGAAAGAGGTGAGTTTTGAGGGCGGACTGGAAGGAGGAGAGCGAGTGTTTCTGACGGAGAGAGAGTGGGAGAGTGTTCCAGGTGGATGGACCGTATACTGAGAAGGAGCGGGGGCCGAAAGTGCTGAGTTTGGTGCGGGGGATGAGAAGGCGAAGAGGGTCGGAGGCGGAGCGGAGGGATGATGACGATGAAACTTTATTTATCAACGGTAAAAAGTTTTGACAGAAACAAATCGTCATTTTACAAACTTGCCGTTGCGGGGAGGAGTGTAGGGGTCAAGTAAGTTGGAGAGATAGGCAGGAGCGTGGTTGTTCAGGGATTTGTAGCAGAGAGACAGAATCTTGTATTGGATGCGTTGGGAAGGAGCTTGAGCAGGGGAGTGATGTGGTCTGATTTTTTCTTTCTCAGGACAAGGCGGGCAGCATTGTTCTGGACGCGCTGGAGAGTGAGAGTAGTGGAGTGAGGAAGGCCGGAAAGGAGAGAGTTGCAGTAGTCGATGCGAGATAAGATGAGAGAGACAGCGAGTTTGGTGGCAGCTTCGGTGGTGAGGTATTTTCTGATCTGACTGATGCGGCGGAGGTGGAAATAACATGCCTGGGCCGTGGCGGAGACGAAGCTGGTCATGGAAAGAGAGGAATCGAGGATAACGCCAAGGTTCTTGACCGAGTCAGAGAGGGAGATGGAGGTGCTGTCGAGTTGAAGGTGGAGAGAGGGAGGGAGCTGGGAAAGTTTCTGGCGAGTGCCTACCAGCAAGGCTTCCGTTTTGTCGTCGTTCAGTTTGAGCCTGTTTGCTGTCATCCAGTTTTTCACGTCTTCATAGCAGTCAGCCGTGCGAGTCAGTAGTGTATGAGTGTTGTCGAGTTTGTCTTTGTCTAGTAGTTGTGAGTTGTCAGCGTAGAGGTGGTGGTGTATGTGGTGAGACTGGATGATGTTGGACAGGGGGGAGGTGTAGAGTGTGAAAAGGACCGGGCCCAGGACGGACCCCTGTGGAACGCCACAGGAGAGCGTGACTGGGTTGGAGGAGACGCCGTCGATGGTGACGGACTGCTGTTTGTCGGAGAGGTAGGAGAGAAACCAGGAGTGAGCAGAGTCAGTGATGCCAAAGGAGTGGTGAAGGTGGTGGAGGAGGATAGAGTGGTCTATGGTGTCGAAGGCGGCAGAGAGATCGAGTAGCGTAAGAAGGGAGATGTTGCCCGAGTCAGTGGAGAGAAGCAGGTCGTTAAGGATATGTAGAGGGGCTGTTTCAGTGCTGTGATGTTTGCGATAGGCAGACTGGAAGGGACTGAGGAGGTTATTGCCGGCGAGGTGGAGGTTCAGTTGGTTGAGAACAACCTTCTCAAGAAGCTTGGACAGGAAAGAGCGATTGGAGACTGGGCGGTAGTTCTTGAGTTCGTTTGGGTCGAGGTTGTGTTTTTTTTAGGAGAGGACGGACGATGGCGGACTTGAAGATATCGGGGACGGAGCAATTTTCTAGAGATGTGTTGATGATGTCGGTAATGAAGGACAAAAGTTTTGGGAGGCCGTCCCGGTAGAGGGAAGCTGGGAGGGGGTCTAGTTCGCAGGTTTTGAAAGGCATGGACTTTATGGTCTTGAGGACTTCATCCTGAGAGACGGGGCGGAAGGACAAGAGGGGAGTGCCGGAAAAGGGGGGGGGGGGGGGGTCAGGAACGCAAGGCGGAGAAGGCAGAGTGTCGAGTGTGTTGCGCAGAGTTTGGATTTTGTCGGAGAAATAGGAGGAAAAAGCGGACAGAAGTTCTTCTTTGCTGTGTGTGTTGGGAAAAGGAGAGTTTTTAGAAGTGCCTATGAGTGTGTTCATGGTAGCGTAGAGGGTTTTGGAAGAAGTGGATTCCAGGATTTTGTTTTGAAAGGTGTTTGGAGTCGGAGATCATTCTGCAGACTTTGGATCTGGTGGTTTGGAAGATCTCTCTGTGAACGGTGAGGTCAGATGAGCGCCAGCAGCGTTCAGCTTGTCGACGCTCGCGCTTGGCCTCAGCTATGTCGTCAGTGAGCCAGGGGGAGGGGAGTCGGTTGGGTATGGAACAGGTGGTGACAGGGGCATGGGTGTCTAGAAGTTTTCGAAGGGAGGAATCGAAATGGGATGCAAGATCAGGAGAGGAGGCGGGGTCCAAGAGAAGGTCAACAGCTTCGTCGAAGAAGTTCTCTCGGTTGACAGATTTTAGTTTGCGACGAGAGACAAAGAGCTTGGGTATTTTTCGGGGGAGGTAGGTTGAGGGCGACGAGAATAGCGAGGTGGTCGGAGGGAAGCACAGAAGAGGTGTCAGAGTCGAGGAAGAGTTGATCGGAGGTGCGGGTGATGATCCAGTCGAGGGTGTGGCCGAGTCGGTGGGTGGGTTTAGTAATGTGTTGTGTAAGATTGTGGTTTGAAAGTGACGTGCAACGGCGTTTTGTGTCGGGGTGGTCGGGTTTGTCGAAGTGAAAGTTAAAGTCGCCAAGAAGGATGTGTTTTCTGGGTCATGTGCTGTAGTGGTCGAGGAGGAGATTGAACTCGGTGAAAAACATGGAGTTTGTGAGTTTGTTTTGAGAGCTTGGAGGTGGGCGATAGATACATGAGAAGATGAGGGACTGGCCAGGGAGTGTTGCTACGGCCTCGACAGATTCAAAGGAGGGATGAGCAAAAGGGAGAGACTGAGAGAAGGAGAGGTGAGCAGAAAGACAGTCCCTGTAGATGATGGCAATGCCACCCCCTCTGGAAGCTCGCGGGAAGGAGGCCAGGTGGTAGCCACTCGGAGTGACGCTGGCGATGATGGGTTCATCGCCAGCTGAGAACCGATCCAGTTGGCGAGGCTACCGGACAGGACGCGGAAGACCTGCTTCTTACTGGCCCTCGCGTCTGCTTCCAGGGTCAGTGAGCTGCACACCCAGCACGGGTAAGGGGTCCAACACCGGTAAACCCCACAGACCCGACGAGTGGCCTTTACCAGGTTGTAGAGCCATTGTGAGAAAACACAAACTGAAGTGGTATGGGCATGTCACGCGTTCAGCAGGGTTTGCCAAAACAGTCCCGCAAGGCACTGTGCAAGGAGGACGAAGGAGAGGAAGACAGAGGAAAAGATGGGAGGACAATATCTCAGAGTGGACAGGACTGAAGCTGGGCGATACGCTGAGAATGGCAGAGAACAGAGAGGAATGGAGGGAGCTGGTTGCCAAGTCATCAGTGGTGCCCCAACGGTCGGCAAGACTACGGGATATAGATAAATAGAGCCTTCAATGCTGCGGCTTCGGCCGCAAGCCCGAGCTCTAGCGCCGGCAGCACCACAGTCCCGTCGAGTGGTCTCTGCCCGGTCACGGAACCTTGAATGCCGTGAAAAGAAAAGACTATCAGCACGTCCCCTCTTGTTGCAGCTTCAGATGGTCGGCTCAGTTCTACTGCTGCCCGACCCGGCGTTTCTCGCCAAGACCCTATCTCCTTGGCTGCCCCGCAGTTGGTCACCTTGCAACATTGAGAGACCCAGGCTCCACCCGGGGATCCTGACAACAGGACCCGGTGAGGGCTTGCGCGTGTACCTGCGCCGGACTAAGCCGCTCCGCAGGGGTCGCACCCGCCTTTCCTCCCACTGCCCCCAGGAAGAATGACATCTCAGCCCAGACGATATCCTCCTGGCTCTGATGGGTGATACGCTCCGCCTACCAAGATCTCTCCCCTGATGCAGCCAAATGAATGAACTTCAGGGCGCACGAGGTCAGAGCCTCAGTCGCTAGCCTTGCATTTGACCGCAACTGTGCTGTCTAAGACATCGTGGCGGCCGTAGGATGGCGAGCACAGATTACCTTCACCTGCTTCTACCTGAGGAACCTCTCCAGCCAGCGCCAGAACCTTCGCTTTTGGGAGACATTGGGGCGGCGCAACACTCCCGCCCAGCGCTCTGGGCGCCGTAGGTATCTTAGCTAAAATTATTTGGAGGTTGCTTCGGGAGGGCGGTCCTAGTGACCAGTATTGGCGGTTAGGGGCGTTATAACGGCACCTGCCTCCTCTTCGGGATTCTTCCATACCGTAATGTCATCGGTAATGTCTTTTGAGGAAACAAATGTATTTGTTTCTTCAAAAACATTACCGATGACATGACTGAATGGAAGTGTCTACTACTTACTCATTCTAGCCTAAGAGCCAGTTGTGTTAAAACACAACCCGGGAGGCACTCGGGGAACCCCGAGGGGACCAAGAGTTGTCTCCCTATACCCACCACCCGGAAGCCGGGTACCCATAATCCCTCAGTCTAGTCTACTTAGGCGCACGATTCGGTCGTCTTGCGCTCTGCTCTAGCCTACGGACTTTGGTTTTTCGACCGGTTCGCTGGTTTCGGACTTGCTGTTGGAATGAAGAGCGGGAGATAGGATCGTTTCGTCGGCCCTGCCTGTGCTGCTGCGTGGCTTTCTCGTCCCCACTGCTTAGCGCCTACGCTTCGACCTCTGGTGAGCTGTCCGGTGAGCTTCGCCGGTCGTGCCAGGGGGTTTTGGACGTCTCCCCCCGTTCCCCTTCGGCGGAGAGGTAAGGTAGCGGGGTTGACCCTCGGCCGGTTCCCGGGCTGGGCACTGGTTTGTGCAGGTATGAAGTTTTTCGTCTTCTTCTCACTGTAATTGCGCGCCCACTCACCTTCGGTGAGTCGTAGCGAAGTTTCCTACGCATTTGTACCTTGGGTGTGGAGAATTCTTTTACTCCATGGCCTGATTAGCTGAGTGGCACAGCTTGGGTCACGCCTTGTCATCGCGTAGTTTGTTCGGTACCAGCGCCTGTTCTGGCCCATTTCTTTTTTCGCTTGCGGGATGTTTGTATGGATACGGGTGATGAATTAAGCTCACGCTCGCATACGCAGGCATACGCTGTGGACAAGTGCTCACGTACCTTAGAGAGTGGATATACGGTCCGGCGGGCAGCTTGGGGGTTTACGCTCCTTGGCTGGGCGGGCCCCTCGTGACATGTCCACATAAAATGGTGATTTACTGCCCCAGATGTTTTTCTTGTCTTGGTTGTCATTGCGTATTGAATTGTACAGCATGCGGCCGGTGTTGTTTTTTCCACACACGGTCACCCTTAGTAATGATGTTGGGACCTGACTCCTTTTATGACAGGGGTTGGTACATATGTTGTTGCTCACCTTAGCGCTTGACGGCGGTGAATCTACCTCGTTACTGCACTGCTAGATTGCAGACGTGCAGTTTGGTACCTCGCTTCCGTCATGACGTATTCGTCTTTTGTGTACATATGTTGTTCCCTCGCCTTAGCGCTTGGCGGCAGTGGGCCTACTTGCTTACTGCACGGCTAGTTGTAGGCGTGCAGTTTGGTACCTCGCTTCTGTCATGACATGTTTGACTTTTGCTACATATGTTGGTTGCTCACCTTAGTGCTTGATGGCAGTGAGTCGACCTTCTTACTGCACTGCTGGCGTGCAGGCTTCATAGTCTGTTACCCCGCTTTGGTGCTTGTGTGTTTTGTTGTTACGAAGGCTACCTTTCGTGGCTTAGTCCCACAGGACTCGCCCGCAGGCCTTCGGGTGTGTTATCTGTTGCAGGGAGGTGCTACCCATTCACACAGATGACAGTGGCTAGTTCAGCCCCCAGGGGTCTTTCGCCACTGCACCGGATGCCCCGCCGACCATGCTTGCGTTGCAAGCGATCGGCACCGGTTTTAGGCGCCTTCCGGACACTGCGGGTTTCCGCATGACAACGGACTGACCTGGGGGAGAAGCCACACCGGATGTCGACTAGTGCGCGAGCGTGGATCGTGGAGGCCGCTGCCAGGGGGAGCGCACGTGAACAGCCTCTGGCAAGACCCGCTCGGTAGACAATTACGTACACGTCCGACTTCTTGGACATTGCAGTACACTACCACCTTGAGAGGACAAGCAGCTTCTCGGCTGTAAGCACCAGCCCGGCTGCTACAGCGCCCATTGGGACTAGGCCTGTCTTCCGACGCGGGAGGTGCCTCCTAC
The DNA here is from genome assembly GCA_036245525.1 of Semisulcospira habei. Taxonomy (NCBI): domain Eukaryota; kingdom Metazoa; phylum Mollusca; class Gastropoda; family Semisulcospiridae; genus Semisulcospira; species Semisulcospira habei. Next base: position 212,304,845 of record BTPG01000002.1, on the reverse strand, counting down.
CACATTGGGATGATTGTGTCACCTGGCCTCAGCAGCGCGGATGACAGCATTGTAGCGTCTGCAGGCGGGAGCGACCTATGCTGTTGGTGCTTGAAGGATCCCGTTCCGCACCGATGAAGAGGGGCATGCTGATGTCCTTCACGCAAGGCGTATGTTCGGGTGGCCGTCGGACAACCACTAGTTCGAGTCTCCTATGCGCAGGATGTATCCTTGGCACTGGTCGCTTGAGACCAGGACGTCCCTGTGGGAGCCCCACACCGGGTTCAGTGGACTAGTGCACGAAGTGGGCCTGGATCGATGAGGCCGCTTTCAGGAGGGAGCGCGCCCGGACTAAGCCTTCCAAGAAGCCATGTCCACTATCGGTCCCACTTGTCTCCAAGAAAGCCCGCGGGATCCCGCTGGGGGTCCCCCTTACCGGCAAGAAAGCCCGCCTCCCTCGGAGCCCGGCTCAGAGACATTCACGTGCACGTCCAGGGACTCTAGTAAGGATGCTCGTCTCCAAGGAAGCGGAGACTACTATCGACACAGTTCCAGGCCACCTTTCGAGGGTACTCGTCCCGCTCGCGCTGCGCGGCGCCAGAGTAGGGACCACTATCGGCACCGTTGGATGCTCTTCCTCTACGGATCGCCTCATTGGAGTGACCCTTACGCCGCTCCAGGTCTACACTCCGCTCACTCTCCTCTGCTGGCGTGCGTAGGAGTTGCCGTTCTTCACGTCCCTCCAGAGATCCTGTAGACACTCGCCGAGTGCCCTCATGTTTTGTGTGTTGCATTGGCCTACTGGTGACCTGCAAACAATGCGGAGGCTTCCAGTGGCCGTCGGATATCCATACAGTCTGTCTCCTGTGCGCTGGGTGTGCTTCCGACCACACTTGTGACGTCTGTGCTACCTGGCCGGAGCTGCGATGGTCTGATCTCTGGAACCTTTTTAGGAGGGAGCCTCCTACCCTCTCGGGTACTCGAAGATTGCCGAGACGCCTTCCGCTGTGCCCCCGGCACCGGACGTGCGAGACCAACTGGATCCGACACAGAAAACGCCACTGAGTAATCGAGGGATTAGTACACAGAGTGGGAGTTCGACCGTCAAGACCGCCTCCGTTAGAGAGCGCGCCCGGACACAGCTGGTGGAAAGAACCCGCCTCTCCCAAGAGCCTGGTTTGGTGGGACGCTCGTGGCGTCCCTCCTCCACCGTTGTTCCCCACTCGTCTCTGAGGAAGCCGCCGGGATTTCACTGGGGGTCCCCTGGCCGGCAAGAAACCCGCCTCTCCCAAGAGCCTGGTTCACAGAGACATACACACACTCGTCCGGAGCCTCCTGGTTGTGAAGAGCGTAGACACAGGGATTCTACTCGACGTTATCGCTCTCCCTCGCAAGATCATAGGAGGACCTTCCCGCTCGGGTGCTTGGAGATTACCGAGACGCCTTCCGCTGTGCCTCCGGCACCGGACGCGCGAGACCAACTTGATCCGACACAGAAGATGCCACTGAGTATTCAACGGATTAGTGCACAGAAACCCGCCTCTCCCAAGAGCCTGGTTCGTTCCCCACTCGTCTCTGGCCGCAGGGGTCCCCTTGCCGGCAAGCAACCCGCCTCTCCCAAGAGCCTGGTTCACAGAGACTTACACGCACTCGTCCGGAGCCTCCTGTTGGCGAAGATCGTAGGCGCCGGGATTCTACTCACCGTTGTCGCTCTGCTTCGCACGATCGTAGGAGGACCTTCTCCACTCATCGTTCGACGGATCAGGACTCCCTCGACTCAGACGGGTTTCGCCTTCTTCGCGTTCCCCATCTCGTTCGGACTCCAGTTCGTCCCATTCCTCTTCCCTTCGACCGGTCCACTTCCCCTTCCCTCGTCCTCTCCGTTCCGCTCCTCCTTGTCGCAGCCGTTCTCCTCCTTTGGTCCACGGGTTCACCTTGCGCCCGCTTCCGGGGCGCTATTCCACCAGGAGACCACATAGCAAATCCCTGTACAAGCCTCACGTGTGCCTACGACATAGCCGTTCGCTACGGACGCGCTCGCCTCTTTGCCGGTTCCGGCACCACTGACGCTACTTGCCGGACGTTCTTCCTGGCTCAGCTCAGTCATACGTTCTGAATTACAGGACCCCTCCCTCAGGGAGGTTAGAGGCTACAGGTACGTTATCAAGGCACTTGCATGGCCACGAACGTCACATTCGTCAGGGACTGTACTGTCGTACAACTTCGTGGCTACCGGAGGCTGGCGGGCAGGATGACTTCGCCCGCCTCGATCTGGTGGGGGCGTTTTGCGGGGAGCACAACTCCCTCCTGGCGCCTCAGCGCCGTAGGTATTCACCTACCTAGGGTCGTCGGGAGTTTGCGTTAGGGAGGACGGCCCTTGGGCCCTAAGGTGTGCTGGAGCGCGGCACCCACCTCCTATTCGCAATTCTTCCATTCAGTCATGTCATCGGTAATGTTTTTGAAGAAACAAATTCATTTTTCTTTAAAAGGTATTTTTTCGAAAAATACTTACCGATGACATGACTGAATGGAAGTGTCTACTACTTACTCATTCTAGCCTAAGAGCCAGTTGTGTTAAAACACAACCCGGGAGGCACTCGGGGAACCCCGAGGGGACCAAGAGTTGTCTCCCTATACCCACCACCCATAATCCCTCAGTCAGGATACTTAGCGCACCAGCGGCAAGCGGGGCAGGTGGGAGGGTCGTTTGAGTCATGTCATCGGTAAGTATTTTTCGAAAAAATACCTTTTAAAGAAAAATGAATTTTTCTTTAAAATGTATTTTTTCGAAAAATACTTACCGATGACATTACTCGAAGGACCCTTCCTCCTGCCCCGCTTGCCGCTGGTCCGCTAAGAAACTGCCTGGTGAGCTTCCGCTGGGCGCTTCCGGATGGGATGGAAGGGAGGCTACTCGGGTTACCAACTAGGCTATACCAACACCGCCATACTTGTACACAACAATTTTTGCTAAAATTAGTCTAGCTAAGAACCATTCCATACCGTAATGTCATCAGTAAGTATTTTTCGAAAAAATAAATTTTAAAGAAAAATACATTTTTCATGTTGCCCTTGTGTGAACAGAATGTGTGAACAGAAAAATCTATGGTGTCTTGCAGATTTCACGTGATTTCTTACATTGTAGTAAAACTTGCCGCTAGGGTTTCACGTGAAAGAAAAACAGAAGATAGTGGTAGAAAACCCTTTAAAATAGAAACAAATAACGACGTTTCGGATCAAAGATCCTTCCTCAGGTGACATGGAAACAAACGTAGAACAGAAAAGAACACCAGAAAGAAAAGACGTCATCCTGTATAGAGAGAATTTAGAATGACGTAAAAAAAAACAAAAACAAAAAAAAAAAAAAAAAAAAAAAAAAAAAAAAAAACCCACACACACACACACATAATGACGCAAATACACATGCACAAAACACGTAGCACAAAACTTACGTACTTTGTGCATGTGTATTTGCGTCATTATGTGTGTGTGTGTGTGGTTTTTTTTTTTTTTTTTTTTTTTTTTTTTTTTTTTTTTTACGTCATTCTAAATTCTCTCTATACAGGATGACGTCTTTTCTTTCTGGTGTTCTTTTCTGTTCTACGTTTGTTTCCATGTCACCTGAGGAAGGATCTTTGATCCGAAACGTCGTTATTTGTTTCTATTTTAAAGGGTTTTCTACCACTATCTTCTGTTTTTCTTTGATTTCTTACATTTTTTAATGTGCAGGTTTCGATTCTCTGGTCGTGTGCTGGGCCTGGCCTTGGTGCACCAGTATCTGCTGGATGCATTCTTCACGCGACCATTCTACAAGGCGCTAGTGCGAGCGTGAGTATCAGCATCAGATATCTGTCTGATGATGATGATGGTGATGTCCACTTGTAATGCACATCCACTCCATGCTAGCAGCATGCTCAGGATGCAAAAAAAAAAAAAATTAAAAAAAAAAAGTCTGGGCTGTAGTACTCGGTGAAGATCATATTTAGATATAACACAAATAGCAGCTCAGTGTCTGATGTGAAAATGATACTTATATCATGTCTTGACTTATTTTATCTATCCCTTACCTGCTGGGGCAAGATAACGCTACCCTGTGGCAAGGAAAGTGGATATGATGAAGCTGAGCAAAAGGCAAAGAATATCATTAGCTCCTCTGCACCTGCGGGGACGCATGAGGTTCTTTGCCTCGTGCAGAAGGGTAATGTTTGCATTCTTTCAGCTGTGAAAGGGTTAAGATATGGCACAAATGACTTGAAGTTCAGCTGGAAAGGGTATTTGATTTGTGTGAAGCCTTAGAGTAGCATCTTTGAGCTTTGCGCCTTAACCATTCATCCTGCAGAATCCAGAAAAAAAAGGTGACTGCAAAGTATGTGATATTGAAAGAAATTCCCCAAAAAGAAAGAAACATGCTTAGAAAAAAACAATTACAACACATTTAATTAACCCTTTTCATCCTGTCCCCCACCCGGGTCTGCCCTGGGGGACTTGGGTGGGGTTAGGTACTTTTTAGTTCCCAGGGTCACCCTGGTCAGCCCCACAGGGTGAGTTTTTCTCTCTATTCTGGGGCATGTGTTTCTCTCTACCCGAGGTCCATTCACCTGTATTTGCCTTTTTAAAACTCTCCCTACTGTCTGCACTGCCTGTAGCTCTTGATATTGGATGTGTGTTGCTAAATGGTCTTAGCTTTATTTAGCCCAATTTGTTAGGTTTATTTAACGTATTTGACCGGCTGGCGACGTACATTCAATGTTCTGTTTATTTTTTTTTTTCACAAGCAGTGCAGGCACGTCCTGAGAAAGCCTTGTTGCTGTCGGGACGTTAAGCAATGTACAATCAATCAATCTTTTCATCCTGACACTACTGCTTCAAATTAATTTGACTATGACAGTTCAAGGGTGGTGCCAGAATAGCTTGGTGCCTGAGGCGCCAAGCTATGCTGGCACCACCTTTGAACTAAAGTGGTTGATCTGTCTCCTAATCTGTGATGCAGCATCATAGGATAACAAGATTAAAAAAAAAAAAAATCAGCCTCAGGATGTAATGGGTTAAATCCCCTTCATGCTAAAAATCTTTTTTCAAAATAGACATTTAGACAAAAATGGGCTACACATGCTTACGTGTTTTCAATAAGGCATTTTATTTTTATTTTATCATGATGTGTCATGTTATCCTGATGATTTCGTTCTTCTCTACAGACCTCTGTCCTTGGATGATGTCGAGACGATTGACACTGGCTTCCATCAAAGTCTTGTCTGGATCAAGGAAAATGACATTTCTGACGCCGACCTTGATCTGACTTTCTCTGTCAGCGAGGAAGTCTTTGGACAGGTAGGGAAGAGATGATGATGACAAGCATGTGCTGATCTATGATTTTGGACTGAATGGCTTAACTCATTCCTTACGTAACAGTGCTTGGCTAATCAGTTCCCTGCCGACGTAGCAGGGAAAAGGACGTCTGTTCCCTGGTGACGTACATTTTTGGGGTAGATTGAATTAATTTTCACAGCCTCCCAAGGTAACAACCATAGATAAATTGGGTATCATTGGAAAGAGCATTAAAAGTACTTTTCAGAACTGCATGTGTTTGTGCATCAGTTTAGTGGGAAGGTGAACCAATTTGATTACTATGCAACTGAACAAACATGGCGGAGCAAAAAATGAGAAACGTGGTTTTGGTAGCAACAGTTTAAGCGCATGCGACGAAAAACCCAGATTTACTCACCAACATGGCAGGAAAATGTATCCCACAAGGAAAGAATTCACACAAGAGAACTGTCTCTTCTTGAATCACAATATTACGAGCTAAAAATCACTTTTGAAACTGGGCTCATGGGATCGAATAAGCTCATCGTCGGAGACGATCCAAGGCACGTGGTCGGCTACTTTGGCCTTGTTCTGGGCTGTAGTACTCGGTGTAGTACCCTGTCTCCCGCGCGGCTCTCCGCGCCGCACGGCCGTTTACATCGTGGGCATTAGTTCACCCTATTTCCATGGACTAACAAAAGTTTGTTAAGTGATATTTGGTGTGTGACTTCATGAGTGAACGAGGATTTTGGTGGTGTGTTTTTTGTGAAAATTGGACAGACTGAACACGTGAGTGACTATATTTTCTCAACTGACAATGCTCATCAGCGCTGCGAACTGTGATGGCGGCCATGGCGTGGCTGCCGTGTAGCCCCCACCCTCCTCGCCCACTATAGCCTCTACCCACCCCCCCACCCCTCCCTAGGGGCTGCAGTCTGTCACGTTCACCCCTTACTGATTGTACCACCCTCATCCCCCACGGCTATTCAAGGCCTCCCGCCATTTAGTTTTGAGGCGCGCGCGCGTGCGGGCCGAAAGATAAGGAGCCGCGCGTGTAGCCTCCTTCGATACCGGCCACTGACAGCACAGAGCTGAGCGCAATGTTTTACGCCGCGAGCACGCGATGTGTGTGCCACAGCGGCTGGGCCAGTGGAACTATAATTATTTTCTCCACAAGACGGCACCACTTGACTTGCCAGTGATTACCTGTGTCCGAAATGAACATCCAGAAGCACGTTACTTTCCATAGCCCATGAAGCTCCATCCGCGTCTCTACTAATCTGCCCCTGAACCCCCCCCCCCCCCCCCCCACACACACACACACCCTCGTGCAACCGTACTCTTCCCTTCCCCCTCACACCCCAACTATCATGGCGTATTCATCTCCCGTCTTGTTACGCCAGCCCATCTTACAGTCCCACGCCCCCTCCCAGTCTCCTAATTCCAGTGATCCTATTGTAAAAGACACTCTTGACGACAAGCAGAAAGTTTTCAATGATACAAATATCGACGTCCTAAAGCGCTGGAGGAAGGCACTGTCCATCCGCTACGTCGATCTATTAAACTCAGCCAACTGTGGATACGAGGTAGTGTGGATAGACACAGACTTTGATAATAAAACAGTAACTCGGACTGACTTCAGCGTTCGCACCCGTGCAGCCGGAATCCCCGACACCCTTGCCAAGACCTTTGTGCAAGTAAGAAGAGAGGGTGTCAACTGCATCACGGTCAGCCTATACTATAAACTCAACCGTAGTCTTGGCGGAACCTGTCTGATTCAGGGGGTACGTGCCGAGGAGTGGGTGCAGACTGAGTTCCGCCAGCTGTGCGCCCTGGTCAGGTCACTGCAGAATATACAGTTTGATGAGAGTGATGTACCCCCACCCATCTTCAGTCACCTACCCCTGTGTGACGCCAGCCACCACCCTGATCTATCCCTGTCCTCCAGCTTGCCGAGTGAGGAACGTGACGATGACCAGGGGATTAATGGCCTGGTCACGCCCCGTCGCCCTAGCCTGGCGCTCCCGGCTCCTGAGCCCCGCTCACTGCATTACTCTGTTCCTTCTCCGGGGGTCGAGTGTGGGGCATCAACCACTACTGTTCACAGCCAGCCAGCCTCTATGTCACTCATCCCCGTGACTGACCACTCTAGTGAAACAAACGTAACGTCGTGCGCTGGCGTAGATGAAATCCCTGATGTGGACAATATCTCTCCCTTCCACCCTCCCTCCACCCGTGATACTTCAAGCTCCGCACTCCTCACCGTCCACCATCCCTCTTCCTCAGATGCAGCAAACACCCCACCCGCTCCTATTAACCCTACCTTCATCCCTGAGTTAGATAACTCCACACTCTCTCTCGTCAGCCCTCCGGCCACGCCCATCACGTGTCCTCAGTCGTGCGTGGCCAAGTCGCATCCCGCTCGCTGTTCGCCTGAGGTCACCACATGCAGTGTTAGATATACAGCATCCGTGAGTGACCTCGTCACAGGATACGTGTCCTCGTTACGAACCGCGGTCGCTTGCACTCAAGTGGACACTGCTGGCAGTCAGCTCGTGGTCTCTGGTATCAGCGACACAAAGCCAACCATCTTCACTCAGCTCCAAGCCCAACTTGCTTCTGTTGAATCTCTACGCCAGGAGCTGTTTCAGAACAAAGTGGAGATGCGACAAAGACTGGAGCAGCTAGAGTGCCAGGTGCGTGAGACAGGTGTGCTGGTGACCAACGATCTGCAGATGTCTGAGTCCTGCGTGCGTGGCAAACTATCCCAGTTCCAGGACCAGCTGACCGACATGTCAGACTTGCACTGTCAGCTATCCGATAAATTGCAGGGCCTCCAATGCGCACGTGACAATGACAGCCAACTCATTCATGACCTGTACTGTCAAGTGGCGAGGTTAGATGCACCCGTCAATAATTACGTCATCACACAGTCAACAGGGCCCGAGGCATCACCCTACCCTCCCACCATCTCTGGAGCTGATGAGATTACTCACAGTGGCAGAGTAAACCCTCATACCGCTTGCTGTGACACGATCCCTGTGCGAATTACCCCACCTAAGCTCATCAGGTCAAGTACACTACGGGATCAGGTTTCTGGCGGCACACTTATAACGGTCCACGCGCCTCCGTCCGAAACCAAGAAACAAGGGGAAATCTGCGGTGCAGGCGAACGGGAACAAAGTGAGAGGGGCCGTAATCAACTACCCCATAAATGTCCTTCTCCCAACGAGGAGAATTTTGATCATCGAGTCCACGCCGGCACCACCACCATAGTCATTGGAGACTCCGCTTTGCAAAACGTCAAGGGCGAGAAAATGACTATGTACCAAGGTGAGAGAGTGCAGGTCACTTCAGTGTCCGGTCTGCAAACTTCTCACCTAACTGATTGGTGCATGAAGCAGCCTCAATCACCCCACGTCCAACTTGTCACCTTCCACGTGGGGGTCAATGATTGCAAGCAGCGGGAGATCACCAGCCAGCAGTGGGAAACGCTGATCGCAGCGTGCAAAAGGGCGTTCCCCAAAGCGCGCATCCAGGCTTCCTCCATCTTGCCAGCTGCTCAGGGAAGAAACTCTGTACTAAATCAGCGCATCTTCCCCTCTAATGCCAACATGTGCCACGCGGCCAAGAAGCTTGGCGCTACCTTTGTTGACAACACGGCTGTTTTCAGAGCCCCAAGCGGTCTTCCACGCAAGGCGCTGTACCGCGTGGATCACAAAGGCCGCCTTGACCCCATCCACCCGTCCCACGTGGGGACTCGCAGGCTGGCCGGTAATATTAAGTACGGCGGGGAAGATGGCCACCGGAAAACCAGTCAACGGGCCGACAGTTCTAGCGATGAGACTACTGCTAATCACCTCTACTCGGACGTTGCTGCGGGGCGTGCGCCTTTAGCTGCGCATCAAATAGAGGAAAATCAACGTCAATATCAGCAGGGCGAACTGCAGCAAAATCAAACAGAACCGCAGCAGCAACTACAGCAACAAGAACCACAACACCAGCAGGAAGAGACAATGTCAGAGCCTCAGAAACTACAGAATACGCCAGTTGCTTTTGTTGACTGGCAACATAGTCACCACCAACAACAGCAACTGATGTATCCGCCTACAGCTCTGTGGCAACAGAAACTTAATCCCCCTGATGGTGTTCAGTGGTACTACCCTTCACCGTACGGACTCCCGCACCCGGGCAGTGGCATGTGTGCTCCATACTTTCCGGCCTTCCCCATGCCGGCTATTATTAATGGCGGACACTGGTCTCAGAGTATCAATCCAACACATGCTTACTGAGTCGTTTTGGGTGCGATCAACTATATTAGCCACGGCTAAGCGAATTGGTTCTTTTCATTCAGCATTTGTATTTGACAACGAAAAACAGTGTTTTCATTATTTCGGTATTCATAATACCTCATTTGTGTGGTATGAACTAAATTTCGTGTGCGTTAGTTGTGTACCGCCAAGAACTACCAGCAGCTACTACTCGTGCTTGCAGTACTATTAGTGTCCCTTACTGACACGCCTGACGTGCGATAGCTGAAGCGGTGTGCACATATAGTACGACTCTACTGTGCACCATTGACACTTATAGAGTGTACTTCCTCTATTTCCTTTTTTTAATTATTATTTTATTTCGTTAACGTAAAAAAAAAAAAAATCATATTAGTTTCTAGTGCGCTGCAGTTTAGGGTTGCTTTCGTTAATGAAAATGAAGCACCCAGCAAAGAAGCAGTGCAACCTAAAAATCGGTCATCTGAATATCTACCACCTCTTCAATAAGGTGTCCGATTTAAACGTTTACTTAAACGCACCTGAACCGTTCCACTTGTTTGGTTTAAGTGAAACACGTTTAAACCCTGATATGAGTAACGATGCCATCAGTATTCCCAACTTTAGTATTGTTCGGCGAGACCCCTGTATGCCTGGTCGGACTGGTATTGCCGTTTACATACATAACTCTATCCAAACACTCGTTCGTCGACGTGAAGACTTAGAAACCCCTGACGTAGAGTGTATCTGGCTTGAGCTCAAAGGCCCTAAAACCAGACCAGTCATTATAGGTTTTTTCTATCGTAACCCGTCTGCCTCGTATGAATGGTATGACGACTTCCTGCAATCCATTGAACATGTTGATTTGTCTAATAGCGATGTCTTATTGCTAGGCGACTTCAATATTGATATGCTTAAATCTCACGCAGCATGGGATTGTGTTACGACACAGCTTGGTCTAAAACAACTAGTTTCTTCCCCTACTAGAATTACTCCCACATCAGCAACACTCATAGATCACATTTACTCTAACCGTCCCCAAAACGTATATAACGTTAGTGTTGCTGACCTCAGTATCAGTGACCACTATCCCACTGTATGTTTATGGTCATCAAAACTACCAGCGCAGCCTAAGCTTGGACACACCACCATCTCTTATCGCTCCTTTAAACACTTCTGTGAGTCGGCCTTTCTAGCTGATCTTAACCAAACACAATTTGACATTGTACACAATGAAGACAATCCTGACACTGCTTTGGATCTCTGGTATAATCTTTTCAACAGTGTGCTTAATAAGCATGCCCCTTTACGAAAAAAGAGAGTAAAAAATCATACGTTACCGACTTGGTTAACACAAGATATTATCCAAGCGATGGAACTTCGTAATAACTTAAGAAAACAAAAACAGTTTTCTGAGTACAAACGCCAACGAAACCGTGTCAAATCAATGGTGCGAAGGGCTCAAAAAACTCTGTTCGAACGAATGGTAAGGGAGAACAGAGAAACATCTTCTCTCTGGCGAGCGCTTAATCTTATCACCAGAGGCAACAGTAGAAGATCATCCGCTATCCCCTCTCAGCTCAACGCAGACACTTTTAACAAACACTTTCTGTCGGTTGCCCAGTCAGTAAACTCCTCATCCAAAACGTCAAGTACATATTCGTGTCCTGAGGCTCTACTTAACTTTTGTTCGCAAAGGACAGTGGATAAGTCATCCTTTTGTATTCCCCCTTTAGCAGTGCACGAGGTTGGCAAGCTTATAAATTCACTAAAAAACAAGAAATCGTCCGGACCTGATGAGATTAGCCCCAAAATACTTAAACTTTCCCTTCCTTACACAATTGAATCACTAACGTACATCTATAATTTGTGTATTCAACACAACACGTTTCCTACTGAGCTTAAACATGCTAAAGTAATACCCCTGCCCAAATCTAAAGATCTTACGGACGTGAATAACTACAGACCTATATCCCTTTTGTCTTCCTTGTCAAAACCACTTGAAAGACATGTTCACAAACATCTCTACCAGTACCTTGATACCTGTAATCTTCTACATACCCATCAGTCAGGCTTTAGACCAAAACATTCGTGCCATACGGCATTAACAAGACTTGTTGACACCTGGTTAACTTCTATAAATCAATGTCAAATGATTGGGACAGTCTATCTCGATTTCAAAAAAGCCTTTGATCTTGTAGACCACAACATCCTTTTGTCTAAACTTCAAGCATATTTATGCAATGCAGATGCCGTATCGTTTTTTAATTCCTACCTCAGCGGTAGGAGGCAAAGAGTTTTCTTAAATGGTAACTACTCGTCCCACGGTATTGTCACGAGCGGCGTGCCTCAAGGCTCTGTCCTCGGGCCATTGCTCTTCTGTGTATTCATAAATGATCTACCACTGCACCTGAGTAGTAACCAAACCTCGTGTGATTTGTTTGCGGATGACGCATCTCTTCATACGCCTGATCATAGTGTTAATGCGATTAATACACGTCTGCAAAAAAGCATGCAGGAGGTTTCTCACTGGTGCGATTCTAATTCAATGGTTCTTAATCCATCTAAAACAGAATGCATGGTGATAGCCACACGTCAAAGACATCAGCTGCGCCCACTTTCTCTTGATCTAACAGTAAACGGCAAACCAGTCCAACAGGTATCTCAACACCGTCTCCTTGGGGTCACGGTAGATGATCAACTTAAGTGGAAAACTCACATTAGCACCGTATGTAAACGTGTCTCAAAAAACCTTTATATGCTATCAAAGTTGAAATTCATTACCGATGTAGAGACGCGTACAATTTTCTATAACGCCCATGTAAAGTCGCACATAGACTACGCATCAACAGTGTGGGATGGTTCAAGTGAAGTGCATTTAAAGAGGCTGAATACTTTACACAGGAGGGCTGCTAAACTTATCCTACCGGATCCTCAAATAGCAACGGAAAAAAAACTTGAAGTTCTTGGTATGCTTCCCCTGAAGCAGCACCTTATATGTAACAAAGCCATTTTTATGTATAAGCTGTGTAAACAAAAAGGGCCCCGTTATCTTGACCCATTTTTTTCAGTAATTTCCTCACGACATCCCAGACTGGGGCGGCACTATCAGGTTCCGCGGCCTCGCATTGACATCTTTAAATCTAGCTTAACATACTCAGGTAGTACTCTCTGGAATTCGATTCCATGTAACCTTAGAAGTATGTCCCTGCCCTCCTTTAAAGACGGCCTCTTCAAATATCTAAAATAATCCAGCTTTACATGCGGAAAACTGCATGTTCTTAGAATACATATATCGGCATGTGCATTGACTCCATGTCTGACAAGTAATACCTGCCTTGATGTACTGGCACGCGTATGGCGTGCGTATGTTTGTGCGTATGTGTGTGTGTGTATGTGTGGCTGTGTGCATTCGTGCGTATGGGTGTGTGATCGTGTGTGTGTGTGTGTGTGTGTGTGTGTGTGTGTGTGTGTGTGTGTGTGTGGGTGCGTGCGTCTGTGTGCGTGTGTGCGTTCATGCGTGTGGTCACGTTATGTGATCGTGTGCGTGTGTGCGTGGTCTGTCATAATGTGGCAGATTGCACACGCGTACGCGCACGCACGCACGCATGAGCGCAAGCACGCGCACACCATGTGCGCGATTTATGCAATTTATATGTTGGAATTTTTTATTCATAATGTTTTTTAAATTCTCTTTAAAGGTTTTTTAACACATTTTCTTTCTTTTCTATCGCGCTATATTCATCAGTATTTTGTTTGCTAGCACATAATTGAATTCCTTAGAGTAGTGTGTGTGTGTGTTTGCGAGTGAACATGCGTGCGTGTGTATGTGTTTGACCTAGTTATGTTTTAGACCATTGTTTTGTTTATGAAAACGTTGATAAGTAGTTTGTAGCAACGGCAAGTTTGAAAATTGGTCTTGTAACCAAATACTTCTACCGTTGTAAAATAAAAGTTCATTGTTCATTGTTCATTGTTCATTGTTCATTGTTCCGACACCATCCAACAAGGGCATTCACTTTCAGATAACTTAGAAATGGTGGGTGAAACATATTATAGTGGTTGCTTCCCTTAGACCGATAGCTGTGCTTCAGGCGATTTTTGTACAAACACACCGCTAGAATACTAGTGACTCGTCTATAGATGGCATCGAGCACAACGCTATAACGTGTTTCGATGGCTAAGGGTTTGTTTGGGCTAACACTAAACCGGAAGTGATACGTAGGGAAAGAGTTGTCTTACATTGTGGCAGATATTGGAAAAACAAATATTGATTGGGCGGAGGGAGGGGGGTGTCGGGGGGGGGGGGGGGGGGGGGGGGGGGTGTCGGGGGGAGAGAGGTTGTGGCTTACACAACGGACAGATATCAGTGCAGTAATTCTCAGCATTTTACTAGTGTTTTTGTTTCTTCAAAAACGTTACTGATGGTATTACTGATAGGAAGACATACTTAGCCTGTCGATTTCAGTCTCCAAAATTGTTGTGTGTTGCTACACAACCAGGGACGTAACTCTAGCAAGCAGCTACCCAATCCCCTGAGTGGCCTCCCTATCCTCCGGATAGCCTCCCTTCTCAATCTTGCGAGAGTCCGTTATTAAAAGTTATATACTTAGCTTCCATTTTGTTCGGTTCAGTTATTTCGGTCTCCGTGTTTCCTCGTCTTCCTCGTTCTTTCTTAATATAATAATAATAATGAGTATTTATATAGCGCTTAATCTTACTCAAAAGCTCTAAGCGCTTTACAATCTGTACACAAAAATAAAAATACAATGACATATGCACATAACAAACAAAGCACAATGCCCGAACACACCACTTTTACAATAAACTAAACAACAATACATACATAATAATTTATATTCTAATTAACATTCAGTCTAAACAAGGAGGATTGCAGAACTACAACTAAGGCATCAAACACTGGCAGTTATTCAAAGTAAAGCTTGAAGAGGTGAGTTTTCAACGACCTCTTGAGGTCAGAGACAGACTCACTGTTTCTGACCTCGAGAGGAAGTGTATTCCATAACACTGGGGCTTGATAAACAAAAGTGCGCTGACCAAATGTTTTAGTTTGGATAGAAGGTACACACAACTTCCGTTTATCAGAAGAGGAGCGGAGCTCACGAGAGGGTGTATACACGTGCAGCAAAGAGGACAAGTATTCTGGGCTGGTGCCTGAAAGACAGTTAAAACAGATTGACATAACTTTGTATTGAATACGTGAGGACACAGGTAGCCAGTGAAGGGACTTCAAGATGGGTGTGACATGCTCAGTCTTACGGACTCTCACAACAAGCCGGGCTGCATTGTTCTGAATTTTTTGGAGGCGATCAATGAGATACTGAGGGCAGCCACAAAGCAAAGAGTTACAATAATCTAGCTTGGACAGCACAAATGCACAAACTAGTGTTTTAGTGGCTTCCACGGTCAGCAGGTGACGAACTGAACTAATACGACGAAGTTCCAGATAAGCGGATCTACACACTGCACTGACATGCTGTGACATAGATAACTCGCTGTCAAGTGTAACACCCAGGTTTCTCACACTCGCAGAGAAACCAGTGGGTGTTCCATCCACAGACAATGATAACGGTAAAGACAGGGACGAAGATAATCTTGGATTAGCTACCAACATTGCTTCAGTTTTGCCATCATTTAACATCAGTTTGTTGGTGGTCATCCATGATTTGACATGGTCAATGCACTGGCTTATACTTTGGACGGCATTCACAGCTCGCTCGACAGTATCACTTTTGTACATCTGCGTATCATCTGCAAATGCATGATGGGAAATGGAGCGACTACAAATCAGGTCGGACAGGGGCTGAACATACAGTAAGAACAATACAGGTCCTAGGACCGAGCCCTGGGGTACACCAAACCGAAGAGGTGATGGCTCAGAACGACAGCCGTCGACAGAAACAATCTGGGATCGTTCAGTCAGGTATGAACTAAACCATGCCAAGACTGTGCCTTCAATGCCAAATACAGATTGAAGACGGCACAGCAAAATTTCATGGTCAATAGTGTCGAAAGCACTGGACAGGTCCAGCAAAGCAAGGACTGTGATCTTACGCTCGTCCAAAGCACAAAGCAGGTCATTGAATATCTTCAGCAAAGCTGTTTCAGTGCTACGATGGGGACGATATGCAGACTGGAATACACTGAACAGACTATTAGAGTTGACATGCTTTAAAGTTTGAACAAGGACAATTTTCTCAAGAATCTTTGATAGAAATGTAAGATTGGAAACTGGGCGATAGTTTTTCAGTACATTTGGGTCTAAAGATGGTTTCTTCAATAGGGGTTTCACAAGTGTAGTCTTGAAGCTTTCAGGAAAAATACCAGTGGAGAGAGAGTTGTTGATGACTTGTGTAATGGCAGGCAACACTTCATCCAGGCACTCGTACAACAAGGGAGTGGGTATGGGGTCTAACTCACAAGTTTTGGGGGCAGTGTTTGTGATCACTTTTCTGACCTCATCCTCTAGCACAGGTTCGAAGGTTGAGAGAGGTTCTCCACTAAAGCGTTTTTCGGTGAACAAAACTGAAGTGGGCATGAGATCCAGAGAATCACGAATTTCACGGACCTTATCAACGAAGTAATCTGCAAAAAGCTGAGGCAGCTGGCACGGGGGAAATGTAGTGGGAAGAGGTGATGGAGTCTTCTTCACCATAAGCTTATTGGTCACATTATACAACTCTTTGCTTGTTGTGCACTCACTGATCTTCCTGTTGTAAAACGAAGATTTTGCTCCATGAACAATCTCATTTACATGCTTCTTAGAACATGTGTATATCTGCTTGTGAACAGTCAACCTAGTTGAGCACCACATTCTCTCAGCTTGGCGCCGCATCTGCTTAGCCGAACGCAGCTCTTTGCTCACAAACCTATACCACGGGCTGATTCTATGAACTGACTTTTTACGCTTTGAAGATGGTGCATGATTGTCTAAGACAGTGCGTAAACATGAATCAAACTCCTCGGCACTAGGACTAGGATGGTGAGACAGTGACTGAACGAGGTCAGCCTTGAAGGCTAGTCTGTCAATGGCACGAACATTGCGCACTATGGTAAGCATAGGCACTGGAGGTGGGACTATGGCCCTCAAATGACTGATCACACAGTAATGGTCTGAACATATTGCATCAGAAACCTGTGCTGAGCACAAGATATCATCGTCACATCTATGAAGGATCCAGTCAATAGTATGCCCTTGTCTATGAGTTGGTTTGTCGACAACTTGTGAAAGACTGAACATGTGTAAAATGTCCATGAGTGCAGAGGTGGTGTGGTGCTTCTGATTGTCAAAGTGGATGTTAAAGTCACCAAGGACTATCAGACTGCCAGCAAGAGAATTACAGTGATCGAGAAGATCATGAAATTGATCAACAAACATTGAATCAGTTAATGTGTTCTTGCGGTTTGGCGGGGGTCTGTAGAGGCACAGAAAATGAACAGTTTTCTGAGTTAAAGCTAGAGTAAACTGTACAAGCTCAAAAGACTCATGGGAGAAACTAAAAGACATTGAGAATGATGCAAAAGGCTGCAGTGCTTCATGGAGGACGACTGCAATACCACCCCCACGAGAATCGCGGGGGGAAGGATTTAACAGAGTATCCAGATAGGGCAAGATCAGCACATTTGGCCTCATCACCTGAGGCACGCAGCCAGGTCTCTGTTAAGAACAGAATGTCAACATGATGGTCGGTAACAAACTCGCACACTTCAGAGCGCTTCTTGGCACAACCAACTGAGCGCACGTTAAACAGTGCCAAGCACAGCTGACCTGGTACTTTGGTAGTGTCTTGAAGATGAACCTGAATAAGGTTAGATACATTACCAGTCTGGTGAGTATGGCTTGTGATTCTCTTGGAGCTGATGTAGACTGAGACGGGTTGTAATGTTTCTTGGGACAGGTGTGGTCGTTCAAGAAATTGTGATGGTGATGATGACGGAGAGGTTTGAGGGGGTGGTGATGGTTGGAATGGGGCCCAATGAAGTGGAAGTGGGGGCTGCCACACGAATGATTGTGATGGTGGGGGCTGAAGTACCAGAGGTGGTAGCGGTGGGACACCGGGTGTAGGATGGCCCCACTGGGGTACTGATAATGCAGGCAACAGGCATTGTGTTGGCGGAGGACCCACGGGCGCTGCAGGCATGTGATGACTTTGCTGCTGTGATGGCGATGGTGAGGCCTGCGGTATGGGCGGTGGTAAATGTAGGGACAGCCGCAGCAGGGGAAGCGGCTTTGGGTGGAGTGGGGGAAACGACACTGGGGTAGGCCACTTGGCTGAAAAAGAGTGAGGCGACTGAAGCACTGAAAACATGTGCTGAAGTACAGATGAAAACACCGAGTACCCCTGGGGTGGACAGCAGGGCACCGAGTACCCCTGGGGTGGACAGCAGGGCACCGCCAACAGGCGCTGGGTTGAAGATGACAATCCCGAGTACCCCTGAGGTGAAGGGTGGGGCACTGAAGACAGGTGATGAAGTGGAGGTGGCATCACTATGTGCCCCTGGGGTGGAGGGTGGAACACTTTAGACAGGTACTTGGGTGGAGATGACATCACTGATTGTCCCTGGGGTGGCGGGTGGGACATCAAAGACATGTGCTGGGGTGGCGTGGACATTACTGAGTGCTCCTGGGGTGAAGGGTGGAGCGTGGAAGACAGGCATGAGTGTAGAGATGGCAATACTGAGTGCCCCTGGGGTGGAGGGTGGGGCACTGAAGACAGGTGCTCGGGTGGAGATAACGTCACTGGGTGCCCGTGCGGTGGAGAGTGTGGCACTGAAGACAGGCGTAGCAGTGAAGCAAAAGGAGGTGACCGAGTCACAGAAGGCAGCAGTGAAGACACCATACCGTGCCCCTTGGGAGGAGACAGGAATTCTGAAGTCTGGCTGTTGGAAAGTGTTAAAAGTCCAGAGCGTTCGTGGCACAATTTGCCACCTCTGCAGCCACGTTTACGTCCAGGCTTGGCAAGAATCCCAAGTTCTGATAATACGTCATAAACACACCTTTGGAGTCTAAAGTTCTTTGCTTGGGAAATAAAAGTCCGTATCAGGGTGCTGTAGGTATCCATCTATGCAGTATCTGTGCAGTGTACACTTGAATGCCAAAACTAGGCCAGGTCACAAACACTATTGTTATGCAGGGCAGTCTAACAGGCCACACTATTGTGTTGTCTGCACTGTTGACACTGACTACTGAGTACAGTTCATGACCTGCTGAAATGTCACTGAGACAGATTTCAACTGAAAAATGTCTTTTCTTTTCCAATTAAATACTCAAAATGTTTTCACAAAATGAAGAAAGAAATTACACCATGATGATCAGCTGCTGATAACAAACATGTTGATACCAAAATGATGCTTGCAATCCTCCGAGAACCAACAAAATGTCTTGTCAGTTTAGATCTTCTCCCGATGGCCAGGTAAGGCCTCGGACATTGTCTCGCCCGGCGATTGCAGCTTACTGGGGCAATTTCCGTGGAATTACGGCGTTTTGGCCTTTCTTTTCGACTTCGTCTCCGTCGGTCGGTTGCAACGGTCGTGTACCTGCCTTCATGGCCCCGAGTCCCGCGCGGTTATCCTTTGTTTACATGATTTGTTGCAGTAACCAACTCTGAACTTGTCCCGCCTGCGGAGACATCCAGTGGCCGACGGATTTACATCTTAGATGCCTTGCCTGTTCGGGCTTCGCTTCTGATAACACCTGCGCTACGTGCTACATTTGGGAAGAGGACCGTTGGTCTCAGATGTGGAGTTTTTATCGTCGCCAGCGCCCCATCCCTTCTTCTGCGGCTCTGGTTCCACCAGCCCCTCCCAACTCAGCCGCTGTTGCTGGTTCGTCCAGGCACTCTCGGTCCCCAGACTCCGTTCGCTCCCTTAAACTGCACTCCCGCTCACAGGTGACGGGACCCTTGCGGTTATCTTCTCCTAACCCCCTGGCCAAGGCGACGGACGCTGTCCCTTCTGCTGTGGGAGGTAAGTGCTTTTCCAATCCATTACATTCTTGCTCTATGGAGCGCCGTTTACTATCCATCCCGTGCACCCGCTCTACGGAGACGGGTCACTCGCGGCGACTATCAGTCCCACGCACCCGCTCTACGGAGACGGGTCACTCGCGGTGACTTCCCCCACTCCCTCGGGGGATGGGACACCGGCACCAGAAAGACCCTGGCGCGGTTACCGATCAGCCAGGTGTGGCCTTGCCCACCTGCACCTTTGCGCCTCAGCGTCGCCATAGGTCATCACACCACGACTCTTTGCACGGCGCTGCGGGGATTCCGGTGTCCCCTTGCGCACCGGCTCGGAGCTGAACACCGCACATCTATCGATCAGACGAGCATACCTCTCGGCGCCGATCTCGCCACTCTCGTCTGCTGGATTCATCTTTCTCCCAGGACGTTCAATCTCGTGGTCGCCCTCAGAAACAGACAGAATCTGACCACCCTGTTTCTTGCGATTTGTCGGTGGCGTGTCGGTCGCGACGCTCCCCTCTCGGATGTGTTGATTTGCGTCATTCTGTTCTGCCTTCCCCTCTGCGCCACGGCCGAGATCTTCTTGTCCCGGGACTGGAGCGGTCCCGTTCAGGGGTTTCTTCCCGCCCCGTTACGCAACGTCGACTGCTTCCAGAGAACAGACCCCTCAGTCCCTCCCATGGGAGGCGTTGATCTTCTCCCTTTTCACCTTCTGCTTCCTCCGGGGACATTCCTCTCACTCGGGGACGTTTGCGTGGTCCATCCTCGCCCACCCTTCGGCGGAGTCCTCTGGCCGTTCCCCATCATGTGGACAGTCATGCGGCTATCGTATGTCACTCGCTCTCCGATATTCCGCATAATCCTCGACAAGTCCCGGAGGCTTTGGCTGACGATGTTCTCAGTATTCACCCAGGTGATTCCGCCTCCACTTTCGGTGTTGTTGGAGACTATCCTGCGTCCCCACTTTCCCTGCATGCGGACTCTCCATACGACGATTCGGACTCTTCCTCCAACATCGCTCTGGGTATCGTGACGCGGCGATTGATTGAAGCGGCCTCGGAACTCGTTCTTCGTTTCCTTCCTGACGTTTGTCCGCCCGCTCCTCCTATCAAGCGCAAGGCTTCGGCTTCTGTGGATGCTCTCCTTCCTCCTAAGCGCCTTAAGTCTCTCCCACAACCACCCGATCTCATGGACGCCTTTTCAGCACAGTTACCTCTCACAGTTTTCTTTTCTGAAGCCAGGTGGCCGGCGGGCATCGATATCCGTTTTCACCAGAGCTGGTACGCAGGTCACTCTCAGGCGTTTTCGTGCCCTTTACCCTCGCTGGATCCTGATGCGGATTTTCAGGCGGGTGGTCGCCACGCCGCCCTTTCTCGGGTTCCTTGTGGTGTTGATAAGACTGCTGTCCTCATTCGCAACACCCTGGCATGCTCCGGTTTCCTCGACCTAGCGACGCAGGCGATTGTTCGGGCGCTGGAGGATAATTCGGACCCTCATTCTACCGCTTCTCTTCGTGAGATCCATTCTTTGGCCGTGGTGGCCAACCGGGCATCTTACCATGCCTCGACCAACCCCGATGGCTGCTGCCATTAACTGCGACTTAATCTGGAGAGATGCTGTGCTCGAAGCTTGTGTGGGGTTACCTTTGTCAAATCCCAACTTCGTTAGGCTCCCATCGGGGGTCCTTTGCTTTTTTGGCCCCACCTGGCAGGCTGTTAAAGAGTCACACAAGGATATTTAGCCTACATCTCGCTCTTTTCGTGCTTTCGTTCGGCCCGCAAGGCCGTGGGTCGCGCCCTGCGGTCCTTCAGACACGTCCCGCGTCCAGTGTACCTTTCGGCCCTTCCCGTCCCCCCCAGTTTGGCCACTCCCACGCCCGGCCAGCCCCGGCCTCCTCTTGGCCTGGTTGGGGCCGGCAGCCCGGTTGGGGGAGGGCCCAATGACTCTTCCATTCTTGCCCCCGCCGACCTCCCTCGGATCGCCGGGCGGCGGCCGGCTCTCCCGGCACAGTGACGCGTGGCGGTCACTGTTCCCGGACGATCCTTGGATACTCTCTACTGTTACGGAGGGACTTCACCTCACTTTTCAACGCCCTCCGCCTCTGCGGCGCTCCCCGCTTTGGACTCGGTTGCAGAGCGACCGGGTCAAAGCGGCGGCGCTGCAGGGGGAGGTGGCTGCTTTACTTCAGAAATCCGCCACAGAAGTGGTCCTACGACCACGCCTTTACCACAGCTGACACTTAGTTCGCTTCTAGCTGCCAGAGAGATAAGGCGCGGCGAGGGCAAATTCCACTGTCGTGCGCTCATTCTATTTATATCACACTTGCAACTGTGCGGTACACGGCGTGTCCGGCGCTCTGCTGCTATAACAACTACCTACACGTTTGTATTCATAACACATCTCAGCCTAATATGACTGTTGTGAAAGCAACATTGTTCAAAAATTGAAATTTTCACCTACACACTGATACCAAACATGACAACATTACGACTTACACTTGTGTAGCAGGTTATGGGGAAAATAAAGAGAACGAGAATTTGTTGTACGATGTCGGTGTTTGTTGTGAAATTGACAAAGTTCCCACAGCCATAACACGAAGACGTAACTTTTCCCAACGAAACACACTTGCATGCATAAGGGTAAGCATGCCTACAGTAAGTATCACTTACCGGATTTTCGCTACGCGGTGGGGGACGGAAGCAGGAGGTCACTGACAAGTGTCGACAGACAAGTACCAGGCGCCTGCCTTAGTACACTCCCGGCCGAATCGGGGAAAGTGAGGGCTTAGTTAAGCGGATCAAATATGAACACTTAATCCACAAGTGTTATGGAATTAATATCCAGGAAGGCAAAGACCTGATGCAAACCAAAACAATGTGTAGTAGTTGCTATAGAAACGGATGAAACAGACTCTGAAACACGTGCGTCTGCGGAGACAACACGAAATGCAGCGTCTGATATTGCCTCATCACAACACATTTGGACCATGTTCGATCCAAATATGAGTGTTGAAGAATGTGTCGCGTGCATTCATTTCATGCTGCTAGGTAAAGGAGGACGACCAGCGAAGGGCGCACATGGGAAGAAACGACCGTTTCGATCTGTGCAATGTCACAGTGACATTCATACTAATAACAGCACTAATGAAAGTGATAGTGGTATACAAGTTTTCATTCCCCCGATGTCTACTCCCCGTAAAACGCCATGCAAAGTCGATGCTCAAACATCGCCGTTACAAAGAGTGTGGACCCCATCTCCACCAGCCAAGGGACGCATGAAATAGCCATTTCACCCATTGAAAAAACGGGTGTCGATATAGCCACATCTCCACATATCAAACGACCCAGCCTTCGACCTGTCCAGGAACTGCAGATGCCATTGACAAAGGGAAGAAAAATATCAGACGGCACTAAACCGCACAATGCTTAATGAATCAGCTGATGCCACAATTCGTTGCAAGACTGGAGGACAGCCTTTGTATTTTATGCACATACCAAAACCAAGAAAACCAACAACAGGGGCATCATCAGCCATAATACGAAGAAGGTCAAAGGTATTACAATACAATACAATAATACTTTATTAATCCCTCACGGGGAAATTCACTGTCTGCCCATACAACACATGGCATCATCATTCACTCATTAAAAAAATTTTTTTTTAAATAAATAAAATAATCATTAAATAACCCATAATAACACTCAATTAAAGAAATGAACTGTAACAGACGTATTGTTACCTTTGTATAATAATAATAATACTGAGAGGGCTAGTACTAAGAACGGAAGAATGTTGACCGACACTATACTGATATTACTGTTGAAAAGGGTAATAGCCTGAGGGACAAAAGAGTTGGCATAACGTGATGTACGACTTTTGGGTACTCGGAGTCTGCCACTTCGTTCGATACGTCTGCTGTCAAATTCATATCTAAGTGGATGTGTTTTGTCATCAAGAATGTCAGCCGATTTGTTCGTAATCCGTCTGTTGTACATTGTGTCCAAATTATCCTGTGCCCTACCAATCACCCCGCCCCCTTTCCGGATTACTTTGTTAAGGCGATCTTGGTCTCTGTTACATAAATTTCTCCCCCAGCATGTCAGTCCAAAAGTTAAAATGTTAACAATACTGGAGCAGTAAAACATCTGTAAAAGCTGAGTGCTTACATGAAATGATCTGAGCTTTCTCAAACAGTAAAGATGGGTATGCCTTTTTTTTTTTTTCACAATAGCATCTGTGTTTTGTTTCCAATTGAGCGCGTTGTCAAAAAGAACACCTAAATACTTGTAGGACTCTACACGCTCAACTTCTGTTCCCTTGATAACAACAGGACCGGGATGCTGTTTGTTATTCCTGAAATCTATGACCATCTCTTTTGTTTTGCCAACATGTAATTCAAGGTAGTTTCTGTCACACCACTCTACAAAGTCATCGATCTCTTGTCGATAGTACCCCACCCGGGTCTGCCCTGGGGGACTTGGGTGGGGTTAGGTATTTTTTAGTTCCCAGGGTCACCCTGGTCAGCCCCACAGGGTGGGTTTTCTCTCTATTCTGGGGCATGTGTTTCTGTCTACCCGAGGTCCATTCACCTGTATTTGCCTATTTAAAACTCTCCCTACTGTCTGCACTGCCTGTAGCTCTTGATATTGGATGTGTGTTGCTAAATGGTCTTAGCTTTATTTAGCCCCATGTGTTAGGTTTATTTAACGTATTTGACCGGCTGGCGACATACATTCAATGTTCTGTTTATTTTTTTTTTTTTAGCAAGCAGTGCAGGCACGTCCTGAGAAAGCCTTGTTGCTGTCGGGACGTTAAGCAAAGTACAATCAATCTTGTCGATAGTGTCTGTCATCCTCATCTGTAATCAGACCTGTCAGTGCCGTGTCGTTGGCGTATTTGTCCATGACACAGTCGTCATGAATAGCTCTACAGTCTGCTGTGTACAAAGAAAACAAAAAAGGCGACAGGACAGTCCCCTGTGGTGCACCGGTGTTGGTAAAAAGTACATCTGAGATTAGATCCGAACTAATTCTGACATACTGTGGCCGGTTAGTGAGATAGTCCAAAACCCAAAGAATGGTAGAGGCATTTATGTTCATGTGAACTAGTTTGGAGGCGAGTAGCCCGTGCTAGAGCAAATATGTCTGGCGGATCAGAAGTGGATGAAGCTGAACAAATAACTGACGAGTTAAGACGAGAAAGAAAGGAAAAAATGACTGCACTATTAGACAGAGCAGGCCATAGGCGATCCGTGTATGTCTGTAGAAAACAGGGTATTGCTCTGAGAACCAATCTAGGATTAAGCTGGTCCAAGTACAGAACATACAAACGCTTCATGAGAAGTATTGGTGTCAAACTTGAAAGTGAAAGAAAGGAAAGGCAGACCCAGAAAGAAGCGCTCTGTGGCACAGTGACCATTGAACAAACGAATCAGACCTTTGAAAACAAAGTCACAAACAAGGAAGAAAGCCAGAAAATGCCTGTCGCCTACATAGAGGATCTCACACATTTTGTTCCTGAACTGCTTGACAAGTTTGAAGCTGCAAATCTTCTTGAATGGCATGAACAAATACCAAATGATGAAATTTGGATAAAACTAGGAGGAGATCATGGCGGTAACAGTTATAAAACAATGCTTCAAGTTGCTAATCTCCAAAACCCTAACTCTAAACGCAGTACGTTTTTGTTGTGTACGGCTAACTGTAAAGACAGTCATGAAAATCTTCAAACAATTTTGCAGCCGTTTAAAGAGCAGGTGTCGGTTCTCCAAACCATGAAATGGAAAGAAAAACAGATACATGTATTTCTGTTTGGCGATTACGATTTTCTCGTCAAACTCTTTGGTCTCTCAGGAGCACAAGGGGTCCGCCCTTGTCTCTGGTGTACAGCTTCGAAAAGTCAGCTACAAAGAGCTCCACATGAGCGAGTACAAGTGAAACAGAGAACTCTTAACAACATCAAGCGGGATTACAGGCGATACATGCGTGCAGGAGGAGACAAAAAGAATGCCAAGGGTTACAACAATGTTGTACATGAACCAATCTTTGATGTTGAGATTTCGCAAACTGTACCACCATACCTCCATCTTCTGCTCATGGCTTGACTTCGCAAACGAAGATTCTATAGGGCTTGCCCACGTCATCTGCAGGCATTTTCGTGACTGCGGAGGCCAATCCGGGACAGGCAGGTTCGACCGCAGTGGCTGCAGGGGAAGGTCTGGTCAGGGTTGTGAGTTACGACAACTCTGTTTTTTCTCCTGAGCCGTTTGTCCTTGAGGTTAGCTCTGCAAGAGTCCTCAAAGGAGACGGCTGCCTTGTGAATGGTGGAGCGCCAGGTGTCACGGTCCGCAGCAAGCGAAGACCACTGGCGGTGGTCGATTTGGCAGGTACTAAGTGACTTTTTGAGACCGTCTTTGTATCTCTTCTTTGGTGCCCCTCTGTCTCGGTGTCCAGTGGCGAGCTCGCCAAACAGAGTGATCTTGGGTAGGCGATGATCCTCCATCCTGGAGACGTGCCCCGCCCAGCGAAGCTGTGTCCGCAGCAGCAAAGCCTCGATGCTCAAAGTTTCCGCCTGTTCAAGGACCTCGACGTTGGTGACATAGTCACTCCAGTGAATGCTGAGGATGGTACGCAGGCAGCGCTGGTGAAAGCGTTCGAGGAGTCGTAGTTGGCTGCGGTAGAGGGCCCAGGACTCGGAACCGTACAGCAGGGTGGTGAGGACGACAGCTCTGTACACGTTGATCTTGGTGCCTTTTTTCAGCTGTTGATTGTGCCACACCCGCTTGAATAGTCGCCCGAAAGCACTGTTCGCTTTTGCCAGCCTCTTGTCCAGCTCCTTGTCCAGCTTGGCGTCTGACGTGATGATGCAGCCGAGGTAGGTAAACTGGTGTACAGACTTCAGTTCGGACTCGCCGATGGTGATGTGGGGAGGGCGATGCTCTTCCTTGGGTGCTGGCTGATGAAGGACCTCTGTCTTTTTCAGACTGATCTCAAGTCCAAAGAGCTGGGCGGCATCTGCGAAGCAGGACGTAATGCGCTGCAAGGCTCTCTCTGTGTTTGCAACGAGGGCAGCGTCATCAGCAAAGAGCAGCTCACGAATCAGTTGGTCTAGGGTTTTCGTGTGGGCCTGCAGTCGTCTGAGGTTGAACAGGCTGCCATCGAGACGATACCTGATGTACACTGCGTCGTCATCGTCGAGGTCCACTGTGGCCTGCTTCAACATCATGCTGAAGAAGATGGTGAAGAGGGTCGGTGCCAGCACGCAGCCTTGCTTCACGCCGTTGCGAATGGGGAATGGTTCTGAGAGGTCACTGTTTAATCTGAGCTGGCCTTGCTGGTCCTCGTGGAGCTGGACGATCATGTTGAACTTTGGGGGACAGCCTAGTCGCTCCAGGATCTGCCACATACCTTGCCTGCTCACAGTGTCAAACACTTTTGTTAGGTCGACAAACGTTATGTACAGCCCTTTGTTCTGCTCGCGGCACTTCTCCTGAAGCTGTCTCAGCACAAAGACCATGTCGGTGGTACTCCTGTTGGCTCTGAAGCCACACTGGCCCTCTGGGAGGTGGTCTTCAGCGATGGCAGGTACCAGCCGATTCAGGAGCAACCTTGCGAGAATTTTCCCGACAATGGACAGCAGGGTAATTCCACGATAATTAGAGCAGGCAGACTTCTCTCCTTTGTTCTTGTACAGGGTGATGATGCTAGGTATAGTAAAAAAACATCATTCCCTCCTAGAGCAAGAATGCCACGAACTTGATAAAATCATTGCTGAAAGACTGACCGAGGGAAAGGAGGCACATGATGGAAACACACCTTTTGAAAAATACATTTCAGAAGTAAGAGTCATCAAAGAACTTGAAAAAAGAAAACAGCTGACCGAGGGTATTGCATTGTTGAGCGACAAGAGACACAATGAGAGTGCTAAGCAGTTTGATGAACGACGTGAGCAGAAGATGCAGCAGGTAGCAGAATTCGAGGACAAAATAAAAGCTCTGAGAGAAGAGACAAAGTTGCCATTTCTGTGCGGACCTGTCACTTCTGGCCTTGATGAAGCACTAAAGAGGAATAAGATATTCATGCAAGCATACCATGGCCATTCGTTTGTTGGCAACCACTGCCACCGTTACTTGAAGTATGATGTGTTCACTGATGTTGGTGACAGTGTTACCAGCAATACGATGAAGCTGACAGATGATCCTAAACTTCATGCAGCAGCGCATGACATATCATTAAAGTTCCGAATTCTGAACGTCCTGTACTCACAAGTCCATACTAATGTTTCTCACAAAATGCCGGTGAAGAGCAGAAATGAATCAATGCAAGACATCAATGACAAGATTGCAAACTACATGCGTTTTTTTCGAAATACTTTTCCAGTCAGTAGCATCATTCCGAAATAACATATCCTGGAATGTCACTGCGTTGACTTTATGACTAAGTGGGGATTTGGGTTGGCGCTTCATGCTGAGCAGGTAGGTGAAGAGAGTCACGCTACCATTAACATTTTAAAGAGCAGGACATTTGGCTTGCAAACAGAGGAGGAAAAACTCAGACTGCTCATGGCCGAGCACATGACACTCGTGTCACCCGTCCTCCACTCCGTCATTCCTCCAGTAGTAAAACAGAAAAAATTTCTCGTATAACGCTGTTTAGCCGGCGACGGTCTTGTGTATCTGTGAACAGAAACTCAGTATTGTTCTTATGTCTAGTGTGTCAGAAAATGTGCTGAACCGCAAGGTATATTTAAAAACACTGTTGAATACTGTGACCTGTGATGGACTAATCGGATTTTAATACACGGAGGGCATTAGCAGTCTGTGGAGTACTGGGACTACGGGCGAGAAATGCCAGAACACGACCTGTCAGTGACCTCATTAACCACCCTCCTGCTTCCATCCCCCACCGCGTAGCGAAAATCCGGTAAGTGATACTTACTGTAGGCATGCTGACCCTTATGCATGCAAGTGTGTTTTGTTGGGAAAAGTTACGTCTTCGTGTTATGGCTATGGGAACTTTGTCAATTTCACAACAAACACCGACATCGTACATCAACAAATTCTCGTTCTCTTTATTTTCACCATAACCTGCTACACAAGTGTAAGTCGTAATGTTGTCATGTTTGGTATCGGTGTGTAGGTGAGAATTTCAATTTTTGAACAATGTTGCTTTCACAACAGTCACTTTAGGCTAAGATGTGTTATGAATACAAACGTGTAGGTAGTTGTTATAGCAGCAGAGCACCGGACACGCCGTGTACCGCACAGTTGCAAATGTGATATAAATAGAATGAGCACGCGACAGTGGAATTTGCCCTCGCCGCACCTTATCTCTCTGGCAGCTAGAAGCGAACTAAGTGCTACGCGCAAGCACTGGCTAGTAAAGCCCTGCAACGCAACTCTCCGGCCTTCTACAGCCGTCTCTTTGTTGTTCCAAAATCGGACGGCACTTGGCGTCCCGTGATCAGTCTTTCGGCTTTGAACAAGTTTCTGGCCGCTCCTTTCCGTATGGAAACTACCAGAGCTCTCCGTGCCGCGGTCAGACCCATGGATTTCACTGTCAGTCTCGATCTGGCTGATGCATACCTCCATGTGCTCATGCATCCTTCAGCTTGCCGTTACCTGCACTTCGCCTTCTGCAGGCTGGTTTATCAGTTCCGGGCCATGCCATTCGGTCTAAACATCAGTCCCTGGGTCTTCACCAGGATCATGGACGCAGTGGTCGCACACGCTCGGCGATCCTCTCTCAGTCCGACCTCGCACTACCTTGACGATCTGCTGCTCCGAAATCAGGTCGAGTCCCGCTTGTTCACTGACAGGAACGCACTACTCGTCCTTCTTCACCATCTTGGCTACCTGGTCAACTTCGGCAAATCGGATCGGACCTCTTACCGTCCCGCAGCTTTATTCATCTAGGTATGGATTTTCGGACCGACTTGAACGTGGTGCGACTTATCAGGCGTGGATCGAGAAATTGGGGACTTTGGCTCTGCAGCTGTATCGTGCAATGGATGCTCCAGCTCGGACGTGGTTGCAGTTGTTAGGCCTCATGAGCGCTGCCGCGGACTTACTTCCTGTCGGTCGCCTCTACTCACGACTGATTCAGCTTCATCTCCTTCTCCTCTGGCATCCGTCTTCAGGGGATTTAGAAGCCCGGGTGCCTGTGTCTTCCCTAGTCCGTCCCTATCTCCTCCGGTGGACAGACCACTCTTGGTTAGCGTCGGGAGTTCCCCTAGCGTCCCCGCTACCCTACCTGTCGATCTGCACAGATGCCAGTCTCTCTAATTGGGGGGCGCTCCTCCTCCCGGACTTCCATGAGACAGCGGGCCTTTGGCCACCGGATGTGGTGGGCAAACACATCAACTGGTTGGAGTTGAAGGCGGTTTGGCTTGCTCTCATCGCCTGGGAGACGCACGTGTCACACCAGGAGGTCTTAGTCCTCTCCGACAACTCAACTGTTGTGGCGTATATTCAGAAGCAGGGTGGGACGCATTCTCATTCTCTGTGCATCCTTCTGTTCCAGCTCCTTATGTGGTGCCAGGATCGGGACATCTGGCTGCGGGCGCATCACATTCCGGGACGGCTAAATGTGCTGGCAGATTCTCTGTCCCGTCCGGACCAACTTCTCCATACCGAGTGGATTCTCCGTCCAGACCTGTTTTACATGATTTGTGTCCACTGGGAGACACCCATGATTGACCTGTTCGCGATGCGGTGGAATACACAACTCCCCCTCTTCGTCTCTCCATTTCCCGACCCGCTTGCGTGGTCGGTAGACGTTCTCTCCATTCCTTGGGAGGGTCTCCTGGCCTACGCGTACCCTCCCTTGGTACTGATCCCCAAGATTCTCTTCAAGCTTCGTGGCTGCAACACGGTGCTGTTCTTGGTAGCCCCATTCTCTTGGAACAAGAGCTGGACCACAGATCTCCTGAGTCTCGCCACGGATCCACTGCTCCGGCTTCCAATGCCACGCACGATGTTGAAGCAGCCTTGATGAGATCTTTTTCACCCTTGCCCGGAGAACCTTCACTTACACACCTGGAGGTTGTGCGGCGTGCCCTCACAGCTCGAGGTTTCTCAGATGCAGCGGTGGCGGCTGTCGCTTCAGCTCGACGCCCTTCCACCAGGAAAGTTTATGAGGGAAAATGGAGGGTTTTGCAGTCTTGGTGCGGTACTAGACACCTTTCCCCCACCTCTTTGACTATGCCACAGCTAGCTGAATTCTTCCTGTGGCTCTTCCTGGATCAGTCCCTTGCACCTATTACCATTCGGGGATACCTCTCTATGGTGGCTGATACTTACCGCCATTTGGGACTACCAGATCCCGGTTCTTGCAAAGATCTCGCCGACCTTATGGCTCATTTTGACCTTCAGCGACCTGTGACGCGCTCCCTACTGCCTCGATGGGATCTCGCGTGGGTATTAACATGGCTGAACACTGCTCATTTTGAACCCCTGCACTTGGCGCGGTTCTCTGACTTAACTCGAAAAACGTGCTTCATTCTGGCCCTGGCCACTGCCTCTCACGTGAGTGAACTTCACGCTCTCTTGATACACCCGTCTTGCCTGCAACTCTGGGCCGACGGCTCTGTCCAACTCCTCACTAGTCCTTCCTTTTTGGCCAAGAACAGGCTCCCTTCAGCCGCCCCTCAACCCATCACCATTCGTCCACTGCGGGGCCCAAATACGCTCCAGGACGTACACCAACAAGACCCGGTCAGGGCGTTAAAAATTTACCTCCGCCGGTCGAAACCCCTACGGCGAGGACGTTTACGCCTCTTCCTGCCCTTATCTCCAGGCAGGAACGATATTTCTGCTCAGAAAATATCCGCTTGGCTGCGCGGAATCATCAGATCTGCTTATGATGACCTCTCGACGGAGGGAGCGAAGAGGTTGCAGATTCGAGCACACAAAGTCCGGGCTGTCTCCACGAGCGTGGCTTTCGATCGCGACTGCGCCGTGAGGGACATTGTGGCGGCTGTGGGCTGGAGGGCAGAATCTACTTTCGCCCATTTCTACTTCCGTGATCTGTCCGGCCAAAGACAAACCATGGCACTAGTGGGGGACATTGCGGCGGCTCAACACTCCCTCCCGGCGCGGGATGCGCCATAGGTAATACTTAACTGAAATTGTCGGGAGTGTGCCTTTGCAAGGGACCTAGCTAAGCAGTTACCCCATGGTGAGTTTTGGGGCGGCACCCTCCTCCTCTTCGCCATTCTTCCTATCAGTAATACCATCGGTAACGTGTTTGAAGAAACAAATGTATTTTTCTTTAAAATAAAATTTTTCGAAAAATACTTACCGATGGTATTACTCAAATTTCCCTCCCACCTTCCCCGCTTGCCGTCTGTCTGCTAAGATATAACTGGTAATAACGGACTCTCGCGAGATTGAGAAGGGAGGCTATCTGGAGGATAGGGAGGCCACTCAGGGTATTGGGTAGCTGCTTGCTAGAGTTACGTCCCTGGTTGTGTAGCAACACACAACAATTTTGGAGACTGAAATTGACAGGTTAAGTATGTCTTCCTATCAGTAATACCATCGGTAAGTATTTTTTGTAAAAATTTATTTTAAATAAAAATACATTTTTGTTGTTTTTTTAATAGCAGATGCCAGAAATGAAGGTAGCAGTCAGTAGAAGATTTTCACTACAGTTGACAAATGCTGGCTTTGGCTTTGGAGGCAGCAAGAGGCAACGATCCTCATGAGTCGCCGCAACTGCTTGGGCTCATGATGATCTACCTTGCAGTCAGATCTTGTTCTCTTTTTCTTGACATTGAAGGAGTTAAGAATGCAGAAATATATATTGAAGTTGCAGTGCAAATTTTTGTGTGCTCCACCTCAAAAGACACTATTTCCCTTGTTAGGAATCGGATTCTGACAGCAGGCATACTAGTTCGCAAACTCCTCTGTACCATCCCAGTTCCCATTACTAAAATTAAGACTGAACCAGATTAAATTGTCATTTAATTGTATGTGCTGTAGGTTAGCGAGCGAGAGCTGAAGCCAAATGGCAAAAACATCCCGGTGACAGAACGCAACAAGAAGGAATACCTGGAACGCATGGTGAAATGGCGACTGGAACGTGGAGTCACCGAACAGACTGACAGTCTCATCAAGGGATTTCACGAGGTGCGTAATTCTTTTTAGTGTTTGTCGTATGTCAAAAGAGTTCAAGAGTCGGCCTTTGTGATATTATTAGTCCATTGATTCAACATGCACAATATCTGTAACAAAGATGAATAGAGGTTATCCCTAAATCAGAAGTAAGTCAGACATTGCACAGACTTCAAACATTCTATGGATTCATCCAAACTGCCCTGTCTGCAAAAAGTGTATATATATTCTTGCGAGCCCCTTCAGCTGCAAAGGCTCATGCCAGCAAGGAATAGCTTTATTCATATCCAGAGTTTTAACCCTTTGGGTGTCAGTAGCGGTTTTTGTCACGATGATTCCTGCAGTAGTCATTGTGACTAAAACCACTATCAACAGGCGAAGGAGTTATCTGGTATAGTAACAGTACAACTTGTGAGGATGCATGCCTTAGTGATTGGTGCAATCCAGGAAAACACTCCCTCTAGTTCTTACTATAAAGGGGTGCAAAATACTGTTTCCATACCATGAGGAGCACAGCCTACTGTCTGACCCAGTTCTGATGTAGGAATAATTCTCACATTGCCAACTTCAACACCTGCAGATGGATTGTGTACTACACTGTGATTTTGTACCTTATTGCCTTTTGAAACTATGAAATACACAACCACAGACCAGCACTGAACTCGTTCAAGACGTGCCGCCTCCGGATATGCGGCTTTTAAGCCGCGTAGCCGGAAGCGGCGCGTCTCGAATGAGTTAACCCTTCAAGTTCTGATACCTCGTAACTGAGATAAATTTGACCATGGTAGTTCCAAGATGGTGCCAGAACAGCTTGGTGCCCAGAGGCGCCAGGCTGTCCTGGCACCACCCTTTAACTATCATGGTCCATAATTATATCTCCTGGACCGTAATGTAGACTTCATAGGACACCTCACAAATCTGACAAATTCAGCCTCAGAATTGAATGGGTGAATTGTCAGTCGATTGTCAGTTTGTGGTCATAAATTTTGACTAAACTGTGTTTAGGTTTTGGAGAGTCGTTTGGTGTCAACATTTGACGCTCGAGAGTTGGAGCTTGTTATAGCTGGTACAGTGGAGATAGACGTCGCGGACTGGCGCACCAACACAGACTACCGGTCTGGCTACCACGACGAGCATCCAGTCATCGTCTGGTTCTGGGATGCCATCGAGAAATTTGACAACGAACGACAGCTTCGACTGCTGCAGGTCTGGAGGGATAGTGTTTAGTTCATTCAGTTTGTTCGTTTGTTTCATGCTGCACCCCACCCCTGAGAATTTCTTTTAATATTGTGATATCATTGCTCTAATGACCATGATAATTAACGGGTAGTGCCAGATCAGCCAATCTGGCACTACCCATGAATTATCATGGGCAATCCATCTCCTACAACTGGTACATAGTCATTAGGTGACACCAAACTTTGGGAAATGCAGTATTAGAGTGAAATGGTGCTGTTTTGGCTGTCAGTTTTGATGTTTCACTGCTGGCTTCTTGGCTGTGGTTGAGAATAAAAGTGATACTTGCCAGAAGATCCCTGTGAAATGTGCTGATATGTTACGAGGAGAAATGTTGTTTTCAGTTTGTGACCGGAACATCATCTATACCGTATGAAGGTTTCTCAGCCTTGCGAGGGAGCAACGGGCCACGGAAATTCTGTATTGAGAAGTGGGGCAAAATCACCAGCCTTCCTAGGTATGCTGCTGTTACTAATTGTTGGTGTGTGTGTGTGTTCCGGAGATTGCTCATCCATCCAATTCCATCTTCATGAGACCGATTCTCATGAGGCCCTTCAAGCTCTCGCTGGCAGAGAACAGTTTGCATGGCATCCTAAGCCCTTTGACTGTGATTAGTGCGTTTTGTCACATCGATTCCTGCATGAATCAAGGTGACAAAAGGCACCTCTGACAGCCAATGGGTCAGATTGAGTGAAATCCTGTGATGCAAAGAAACACTTTATGATTGTATCGATCGCACCCCTGATTAGTTGCACTGTCTTCACTTGCTGGGCCGGATTCTGATCTAACCCATTTAGCCCCAACGCCCTACAGCAGGAGATGGATCAACATTGATAATTCAAGGGTAGTGCCAGATTAGCTTGGCGCCTGATGGCGCCAAGCTAATCTGGCACTGCCCTTGAATTATGGTTGATTCATCCCCTGCAACTGGTACACAGTCGTCAGGTGACACTTCCAGAATTTGGGGAAAGTGGCCGTGGGATATGTGTTAAGCCTTTGGCTGTCGGTAGCATTTTTAGTTAAGGGGGCAGGGTTAGGGATAACTTCTGTGAAGAAAGAACAAAACAAGTTTCAAAAGGACAAGTATAACACTGTGTTGTACTCGTCCTCCTTTCTGAGCCAGTTTCTTTCGTTGGTGGTTATTTACTTGGCGATGTATCTGGTCTGATAACATAACTCCTGTTGTTTATTTTCAGGGCTCACACCTGTTTTAACCGTCTGGACTTGCCACCATACACTTCGTTTGAGATGCTGTTTGAGAAACTGGTAATGGCGGTGGAAGAAACGTCAACGTTTGGCATTGAGTGACATTCTCTGTTTGATATTGGAACAGCTTTCAAGATTGGTGACCAATAATTCAGTACAAGTGAGATTTATTCTGTGGTTGACCTGTAGGGAAACTTTGACTTCTGGTATCAAGTGACTCTGTGTTCAAATCTGGATCAGTTTTCAAGTTTGTTGACCAAGAATAGATATCCGAAATCAAAAGTAGGTAAAAAAACTGTGTGCTTTGATGCAACTGTGGATTAAAAGCCTAGACAAACATGCGATATTGCATGTTTGTCCGGGCTTTTAATCCACTGTGTTTTGTCAAGATGGATGCATTTTTTCACTACTTCTGATTTCCAAACAACGTCTATTCACCACAAGTGAAATTCACCC
This sequence comes from Semisulcospira habei, assembly GCA_036245525.1. Classification (NCBI taxonomy): domain Eukaryota; kingdom Metazoa; phylum Mollusca; class Gastropoda; family Semisulcospiridae; genus Semisulcospira; species Semisulcospira habei. The sequence continues at coordinate 212,269,299 of BTPG01000002.1, read as the reverse complement.
TGTGATTGACTCTTGAACATCATTGTCATGGTTGTGGAAGCAACGCCTGCATTTTGCATCGTGTGATGTTCTTGGGTTTCAAAATTGTTGACGAACGATTTGCTACAAGTGAGATTCATTCGGTGGTTGATGCCTCAACATCATGGAGTTGGAGGAAACTTCAGCTTCGAGGGATGTGCTTGGAGTTCAAAACAGGAACAGCTTTCAAGATTTTGTGACCAATGATTTGCTACAAGTTAGATTCATTCTGTGGTTGACACAGGAAACTCCATGTCATAGTCGTGAAAACGTCTTTATTTATTTATCTAAACGTCAAGAGACTTGGCAATCAGCGCTGAAGCAGTTTTTCAGCCCTGCGATCAAATTTCCTCCAGTTTGTAGTTGTCCTGTGAAGACTATAGTACGGTTCAGGAGACAGATTGACCATGATGCTTGAATTTGGTGATAAATTCAAGGGTGGTGCCAGAAAAGCTTGGCACCTTTAGGCGCCAAGATATGCTGGCGCCACCTTAAACTATCATGAACGATCAACATTTTTTTATAATATATCAGGGCTGAATTATTTAAGACAGTGTTGAAGTTTGTGGCTTCATTTTGCATCAAGCATGATTCGTTGTGTGATCAATACTGTAAAGTGATGCCTGACTTTGAACTTAATTTTTTCCCACCATACAGAGATACATCCACATTTGTTTTTGTTATGCTCTGTGACGACCTAGAACCGGAAGGTGCAATGTCATAGACATGCACGTTTCTTGCAGACTAACTGCATTGATACATCTTTGTGTACAAGAGGGCCCATTAGGCTTTCAGCAAGTACACTGCAGCATCAGAATCTGTTGTCTGGTTAGATATTGCTAGGTATGGGTATGTGTGTTGGGGGCACTACCTATCATAAACGTTAGATGGTACAATGTTGACTACTGAGACCACGCCACACAGACTAGTTGCTTAGAGTACAGGGTATTTCAGTGCAATACAACTTTACAGTCTGAACAGTGTAAAACTGACAAAAATGTTTCTTTTAATGTTAATGAAAGCTCGTTTAAACGTAGAATGCATTCGTCTACACTACTACAACAGATGGATTGGCCATAATAGCTCGAGGGTAGTGCCAGATTACCTTGGCACCTTTCGGTGCCAAGGTAATCTGGCACTATTCTTGAACTATCATGGCTGTTCCATTTCCCACCGGGTCTTTTTAGACACTGCCCATAGTTCACAAAGGTTATTGTTAGGCGTTTGACAGCTGATGTCATCTTTGGTGAAAAGCATGAAAAGTGAGTTTTCGACACAGCCAATTTACCTTTTCAGGTACAAAACATGGACAACAGTAACAGTTTTGGGGAGGGGGGGGGGGGGTGGGGAGGAATGGGCATGCTCACTTTGCTTTATCATTCCATGTCTGCCTGAATGCTGCTTGTTATGAATTTTAAGGTTTATTTTAGTCATTAGTGTCATCAATGTTAAGAATTCCCTCCTGGCAGCATTAGTGGTTTCAGCTTTGACATTTGTTTTTCCTTTGGTCACATTAACATTATTATTACATGCATCGTCATTGTCATCATCTTCATCATCATTGTCATCATGGTTATCATCAGCAGCATTATCATCATCAGCTGCGTCTGTGTTATGCTAGAAGTCATCTTAATTCTTCTTTTTTTTTTCTTTTTTTTTACACTGATGTGCAAAGCATTATTTGTCGACACTGGCTGAAATCGCTTAACCGCTTCAGCACTGGGAAAGTGTGATCACCACCGAACAAGCAAGAAGCAAAGAACCTCATGAGCCCCTCCACAGATGCTCATGAGGTTCTTTGCCTCTTGCTGACCCCACTTTGTGTCCATGTCCCTTAGACGAATGAGGCTCTTGGGCATTAAATGAGCAAAAATTGTATAAACATTGTCCCTGTCCACCAGCATTGAATTTGAAGAGGGTAACGTCAAGTTGTGATCAACACCGGGTAGCTATTTATCGTGCACAAGCAGCCCAGGCATGTCTGAGAAAGTATTAGTCAGAAGGTTAAGCAGCTCATTTCTACATGCAGGACATTGCTTCTGAAATGGCTGAATGTCAGTGTGCGTCTGCAGACTTTGCCGTAGGTGAATATTTGTACTTTGCACTAGGTTACAGGAATAGTCATTGTTAACAGCTGTTCATACCCATATAATTACGTCTGTTGGTATCTGATTCTTGACCTTAGCACCTAGAACTGTAAGGTACAGAATTACAGATGCACTTCATTAGCCTCACCTATGTACCTGCAACAGACATAGATTATCATCAGCCCCTGTAGGTGCAGGGGCTCATGAAAATCTATGCCTCTTGCTGACTTGGTTCAGCTCCAGTTGTTTGTCAAAGACTGTGAAACTGTGTTTCTTTTTTGTTGTTGATTTTTTTAAGAGGGGGTTTGGGTTGTAAGAGGGGAGGGTGGTGGTGGATGTATAACCATCATATGTGTGTATCAAATGTTTATTACAAGTGCTAACTACATAACAAAATATACATATTAATGGATGCTCACAAACCAGATAGGTGAGGCTAGTGCTGGCAGAATTGTATGCAAACCAAGGGGAATCACAGCGCTGGACAGACAACAGTTAGATCCCCTGCCCCCGCCTATCAGGCACCCAATCGCCAGCCCACAGATGGAAATGATCGTCTTATTCTATACCTGCGTATTTCTCTGTGGGCTGGCGATTGGGTGCCTGATAGGCGGGGGCAGGGGATCTAACTGTTGTCTGTCCAGTGCTGTGATTCCCCTTGGTTTGCATATATATTAATGGATGGACAGTTGTGCACTACACCAAAGTTAGTCAAAGCTCTTTTTGTTTCTTCAAAAACGTTACCGATGGTATTACTGATAGGAAGACATACTTAGCCTGTCAATTTCAGCCTCCAAAATTGTTGTGTGTTGCTACACAACCAGGGACGTAACTCTAGCAAGCAGCTACCCAATCTCCTGAGTGGCCTCCCTATCCTCCAGATAGCCTCCCTTCTCAATCTTGCGAGAGTCCGTTATTACCAGTTCTATACTTAGCTTCCATTTTGTTCGGTTCCATTATTTTCGGTCTCCGTGTTTCCTCGTCTTCTTCGTTCCTTTTTGTCGATTTCAATCTTCTCCCGATGGCCAGTAGCCAACTCTGAACTTGTCCCTCCTGCGGCGACTTCCAGTGGCCGACTGATTTACATCTTCGATGCCTTCCTTGTTCGGGCTGCGCTTCTGATAACACCTGCGCTACTTGCGCCATTTGGGAAGAGGACCGTTGGTCTCAGATGTGGAGTTTCTACCATCGCAAGTGCCCCATCCCTTCTTCTGCGGCTCCGGTTCCACCAGCCCCTCCCAACTCGGCCGCAGTTGACGGTTTGTCCAGGTGCTCTTGGTCCCCAGACTCCGTTTGCTCACTCACACTGCACTCCCGCTCACAGGTGACGGGACACTTGCGGTTAATTTCTCCTCTCGCCCCGGCCAAATCGACAGGGAGGTAAGCTGTGGGAGGTAAGTTCTTTTCCGATTCATTACATTCTCGCTCTATGGAGCGCCATTTACTATCAGTCCTGCACACCCGCTCTTCGGAGACGGGTCCCTCGCGGCGACTTCCCCCTCTCCCTCGGGGGATGGGACACCGGCACCCGATAGACCTTGGCGCAGTTACCGATCAGACTGGTGTGGCCTTGCCCACCTGCACTTTTGCGCCTCAGCGTCGCCATAGGTCGTCACACTACGACTCTTTGCACGGCGCTGCGGGGCTTCCGGTGTCCCCTTGCGCCCTGGTTCGGAGCCGGTCACCGCGCATCCATCGATCAGACGAGCAGACCTCTCCGCGCCGCTCTCGCCACTCTCGTCTGCTGGATTCACCTTCCTCCCGGGACATTCAATCTTGTGGTCGCCCTCGGAAGCGGACGGCGTTTGTCCACCCTGTTCCTCGCGATTTGTCGGTCTTGTGTCAGCCGTGACGCTCACCTCTCGGACGGGTTGATTTGCGTCCTACTGTTCTGCCTTTCCCTTTGCTCCACAACCGAGATCTTCTTGTCCCATGTCGGGAGCGGTCCCGTTCACGGGTTTCTTCACTCCTCGTTACGCAAAGTCGACCGCGCTTCTGGAAAACAGATCCCACAGTCCCTCCCCTGTGCAGCGTCAGTCTTAATAATAATAATAAAGAGCATTTATATCGCGCTGAATCCCCAGGAGCAGTGGGCTCTAAGCGCGTTACAAAAAATGTATATATGCAGAATCTCACTACCTTTAAAAAAGTCTAATCTATGCACTTCTAATCTACGCACGCACATACAACTAAAACACACATAACAAAACCATATGTATGCAGACCAAATCATCATCACACACACGCACACACAATCTGTGGATTAATGGTACGCAAGCTGAAAGAAGTAGGTTTTAAGTTGGGTCTTAAAGACGTCAATGTTTTCAGCATTCCGGAGGTGTAGGGGAAGTGAGTTCCAGACAACAGGGGCTTGATAATGGAATGTCCGGCAGCCAAACCGCTTAGAGGAAAAGCTGGGGACACGGAAACGCTTCTCAGAGCAGGAACGAAGGGAACGGGAGGGCTGATAGATGTTGAGGAGGGATGAGAGGTATGGCGGTAGGGATCCATCAAAGCAGCGAAAAGCCAGGACCGCAATCTTGTACTCGACTCTAAACTGAATGGGTAGCCAGTGCAATTCCTGAAGTAGGGGGGTTACATGGTCCATTTTAGATTTGCCAAAAGCAAGTCTGGCAGCATTGTTGAGGACTGTCTGCAGACGAGAGAGTTCTTTCTGGGGGACACCTGCCAGGAGGGAGTTACAATAGTCTAAGCGGCTAAGGACAAGGGAGCAAATAAGTTGAACAGTAGCGGACCGGGTGATGAATGGTCTAATGGAGCTGATTCTTCGCAGCTGGAAGTTCGCCGTCCTGCACACATTAGTAATGTGATGGTGCATGGACATACTGCAGTCGAACTGAACTCCCAGATTACGTACAGACTGGCTAAAGGTTATTTCACTGTCGCCAACCACGAGGGAGGCCCCTGGTGGGACCTGACTAAGGGAGTGGTCAGAACCAGCGCAAAGTGATTCAGTCTTGCCGTCGTTCAGCTTCAGTTTGTTGCACAGCATCCATTTTTTCACAGAGGAAATACAAAGTTCAATCTCTTTCACAAGAGCAGGAAAATTAGATGGAGAAGCACCTTTGTGGAGCTGGGTGTCGTCGGCATACTTGTGAAATTCACAGGCATGTCGGGTGATGATGTCAGACAGGGATTGGGTGTAAAGGCTGAAAAGGACGGGCCCAAGGACGGATCCTTGGGGGACACCGAATCTCAGCATGAGGGGTTGCGACTCTGATTGATTGACAACAACCTTCTGAGTACGCCCACACAGATACGAGGAAAACCAGCTAAGTGTTTTGCCAGAGATGCCATAGGCTGTGTTAAGTCTCTCTAGGAGTACAGTATGGTCAATCGTATCAAATGCCGCCGAGAGGTCAAGGAGGCAAAGAATGGAAACCAGCTTGTTGTCAGCATTGCACAGAAGGCTGTTTGTAACATGCAGGAGAGCAGTTTCTGTACTGTGCTGTTTTCTGTAAGCTGACTGAAACGTTTCTAGGAGGTTGTTGGAAATGAGATGGTCTTGGAGCTGAGACAGAACAATGCGTTCTAATAGCTTTGATAAGAAAGGGAGATTGGAGATGGGCCGATAGTTATTAAAACATTCTTTGTTGAGACCAGGTTTCTTCAGCAAAGGTGTCACAACTGCTTGTTTGAAATATTCAGGCACTACACCAGTCTGTAGTGACACATTCATGATTCTGGTGATGACTGGAATCAGGTCAGCTTTACATGATTTGAAAAGGCTAGCTGGAAGAGGATCCAGAGAGCAACACTTGAGAGGAGCATGTGCAATAATGTCACGAACAAAGTCCTCGGACACAGGCTGAAATTCTGCAAGTTGTGGACCATGATAGCTGGTGATCTCAGGAGTATCGTCAGAAACATCCAGTTCACGCCGGATGTCCTCAATCTTTTTGTCAAAGAACTGACAGAAAGCGTCTGCGAGATCCGAAGCTGGTACGGTGGAGGGTAAGGAAATGTCCTTGCGTACCCCAAGGAGTTCATCAGACACACTGAACAAGGTTTTGGTGCTAGAGCAGGCCTGCAAGCGGGAACAGAAGTGCTGACGCTTGGCGTTGCGCTGGAGGGATTTTAGGCAATTGCGCTTCTGCACAAACAACTGTCGGTGAATGGTCAACTTGCTAGACCGCCAACACCGCTCAAACTGGCGGAGCTCTCTCTTAGTGTCCTTGACCTTGCCTGTCATCCAAGGAGCTGAGGGGCGATCAGTGACGCGTCTGGATGTTAGAGGAGCGTGTGTGTCCAGGATATGCTGCAGCGACCTGTTGTAGTCCTCCAGTAAAACTGTGTCTGGTGAGGAATCTAACTCTGCAGCGGCAGCACACACGGACGTGCGGAATTGATTAAGATCCATTCCTTTTACATTACGGGAAATAACCACGCGCTTGCGGGATTTGGGCTGGAAACAAAAAAGATCAAAGAAGATGGCACTGTGATCGGAAAGAGCGAGATCAGTGACATGGAATGACTGAAGCAGTTTGTCATCATCTCGTACAATAAGTAGGTCAAGCGTATGTCCGCATTTGTGAGTCGGTTGACTTATGAGTTGTTTGAAGTTGAAGTCGGTCAAGATCGTTTGAAGACGCCCAGCAGTGGTGTTAGACGGCACTTCAAAGTGTGTATTAAAGTCACCAGTTATGACCAGGTTTTGTGATTGGTCATTGGTCTTCTCCCTTTTCCCCTTCTGCTTCCTCCGGGGACAGTCCACTCACTCGGGGACGTTTGCATGGTTACTCCTCGCCCACCCTTCGGCGGAGTCCTCTGGCCGTTCCCTGTCATGTGGACAGTCGTACGGCTATCGTATGTCACTCGCTCTCTGATATTCCGCATAATCCTCGACAAGTCCCGGAGGCTATGGCTGACGACGTTCTCAGTCTTCACCCTGATGATTCCGCCTCCACTTTCAGAGTTGTTGGTGACTATTCCGCGTCCCTGCTTTCCCTGCCCGCAGACTCTCCATACGACCGTTCGGACTCTTCATCCAACGTCGCTCCAGGTATCAAGATGCGGCGGTCGATTGAGGCAGCCTTGGGTCTCATTCTTCGTTTCCTTCCTCCTGATGTTTGTCTGCCCGCTCCTCCTATCAAGCGCAAGGCTTCGGCTTCTGTGGATGCTCTCCTTCCTACTAAGCGCCTTAAGTCTCTCCCACAACCGCCCGTTTTTCGCGATCTCGCAGACGCCTTTTCGGCACAGTTGCCTCTCACCAGTTTGAAGGACGCCGGCGGGCATCGATATCCGTTTTCACCAGAGGTGGTACGCAGGTCACTCTCAGGTGTTTTCGTGCCCTTTACCATCGCTGGATACCACTGCGGATTTTCAGGCGGGTGGCCGCCGTGCCGCCTTTTCTCGGGTTCCTCGAGGTGTTGATAAGACTGCTGTCCTCATTCTCAACACCCTGGCATGCTCCGGTTTCCTCGACCTCGCGACGCAGGCGATTGTTCGGGCGCTGGAGGATATTTGGGACCCTCGTTCTACCACTCCTCTTCGTGAGATCCATTCTTTAGCCGTGGTGGCCAACCGGGCATCTTACCATGCCTTGACCAATGCGATGGCTGCCGCCATCAAGTGCGACTTGATCCGGCGAGATGCGGTGCTCGACGCTTGTGTGGGGTTACCTTCTTCTGTCAAATCCCAACTTCGACAGGCTCCCATCGGGGGTCCTTTGCTATTTGGCTCCACCTGGCAGGCTGTTAAAGAGTCACACAAGGATATTTGGCCTACGTCTCGCTCTTTCTCGCGCTTTCGCAAGGCCGTGGGTCACGCCCTGAAGTCCTTCAGACCCGCCCCACGTCCCGCTTCCGGTGTGCCTTTCGGCTCTTCCCGTCCCCCCCAGTTTGGCCGCTCCCGTGCCCTACCAGCCCCAGCCTCCTCTTGGCCTGGTCGGGGCCGGCGGCCCGGTAGGGGGAGGGCCCGATGACTCTCTTCCATTCTTGCCCCCTTGCCTTTGCACTGAACCTAGCTAAGCAGTTACCCCCAGGTGAGTTTTGGGTCGGCACCCTCCTCCTCTTCGCCATTCTTTCAATCAGTAATACCATCGGAAGAAACAAATGTATTTTTCTTTAAAATAAATTTTTTCGAAAAATACTTACCGATGGTATTACTCAAATTTCCCTCCCACCTTCCCCGCTTGCCGTCTGTCTGCTAAGATAGAACGGGTAATAACAGACTCTCACGAGATTGAGAAGGGAGGCTATCCGGAGGATAGGGAGGCCACTCAGGGGATTGGGTAGCTGCTTGCTAGAGTTACGTCCCTGGTTGTGTAGCAACACACAACAATTTTGGAGGCTGAAATTGACAGGCTAAGTATGTCTTCCTATCAGTAATACCATCAGTAAGTATTTTGGGAAAAAATTATTTTAAAGAAAAATACATTTTTCCCCTCATGAACTCAGGCATGTCCTGAGAAGGTCTGTTTGTTGTTGGAAAGTTAAAGAGTGTACAATCAGCCAGCTAGAACTTCAGAATCGAAAACTTTTGTTAAAGTCAAAATTGTGCACTGGCTTGTTGAGCTTTGTGTTGTTGTATGTGCATAATTTAAATGAGATTAAGAACAAATTTGATTGATAGCCATTAAGGAGCAGTGTTCCATCCATCTTGAAATTGAGGTCCACAAAACAGAGGAATCTGGAGTGATGTAACAACAAGATCAACAATGCAATGCTCTCTTTTATCATACTTACATTTTCAAACCAGTCTAAGCAGACCACAGTGACATGTGGACAATGCATCAGCAAGAAAACACCAAGTTATAACATTCACCCATATACACTACAGCGGGAGATGGATTGGCCATGATAGTTCGAGGATAGTGCCTGAGCATATCTGGCCCTACCCATAAACTTGAGTGGCCAATTCATATCACCTCATAGTGCCAGTTCCAGGAACCAAGCCTACCCTTTTGCTGTTGGTAGCACTTTTTGTCGCAACGATTCTTACAGGAATCATCGCAACAAAAGGCACTAGTACTAACAGTTCATGAACTAGACATGAACTATCTTTGGGAAGGGGGGGGGGGGGGGGGGGGGGGGGGGAGTCGTGTGCTTGTCTCAGTGAGTGCATTGTATAATTTGATGTGAACTGTTCATTGTTCATAGATAGTGTTCATATTAGGTGTTCATCATGTGTGTGTTCCTGTAGTTTGTTTGTATGACATGCTCATGCTGCCATTTTCACTTTCAGTGTTGGTAAGGTTTTGAAGGAGAGTGCATCTGCAGCCTCATTGCTGGTCTGTTATTTTGTATCGTGCTCCTCCTGGATGTAAGGTCAAAAATCACAGACCAAGCTCATATTTCACACTTCACCCTTTTCATGCAAGGAATGTAAACCCTTTGGCTGTTGGTAGCACTTTTGGTTGAGGTGATTCCTGTAGGAATCGCCTGTACCAAAAGCACTACCGACAGCCAATGGGTTAACCCCCATGTGAATGAAGCCACCGTCACTGTGAATGGTACCATTGGCTGTGTGCACAAGGGGGTTAAACTCAATGTGATAGGCGTATTTTGGATTATATGTGTACTGGTCAGTAACTTGAGACTTCACGGCTCAAAGTTGTAATGTCCAGAAGCACAGATCAGGATACAAATTAGCTGTTGTTACCTCCTGATTTTTTTCCCAGTGTAATGTCAGAAGTGTGTTGTGATTGCACTCGTGTTGTGTGCGACTGTGGTCTGTTTGATATTTTAAAGCGAGCGTTTGCAGATATGTTTTTGATGTTATCATATTTTTGCATTTTACACAGTGTGATGGCTTGAAAGAATGGTGCTCAAGTACATCTTCGTAATTTCACGTGTGTGCTGATCTGTCGTTTTGCACTTTACGGCCAGGATCTGTAAGGTCCAAAATCACAGAATTGCATTCAGATATTCTAATTGTACTATATTTGTGTTAAGGTGGTTTTCCCCAAAAAATATTGCACAAAATGATTTTGGTATACATAAAAGTTAATGGTCGCAGGGGTTTGCTACACGGACCCTTGTAGGCCTGAGGGAGGTCAAAGGAACCATTGTACCCTGAAGGCCGACATATTTGTTTTCATTTCCTCCAATGTTTTCGTAAAATAAATCAAATAGAAATCTTCGGACCTGGATCATGCCAGACATGACTGATGACAAAGGAATATACATTTATACATAATAGAATTATGATGTAATTTAAAATCTTTCATGACATTGCCATCTCCGGTAGTGTGCCTGTTGTTTCGAACAACACTAAGTAACTTTGTACTTTAGACTGTCTTGATGATCTTTTATAGAACAAAACTAGCATCCAAGACTTGTCCGAAAGAGGGCTACAAAAAGTTGGCCATTTGTCTGCTACAAGGGATTTTGTATCCCGGTCACATGGTACGGTTTGCACTAAAGTCATTGGTTGTGTGACGCAGGGATGAAAACATATATATATATATATATATATATATATATATATATATATATATATATATATATATATATATATATATATATATATATATATATATATATATATATATATATATATAATAGAGAGAGAGAAAAAAAATGCCTGCATGTGTATAATGTATGAGATTGATGGTGTCTGCATTAGTAAACAAATGTCCTGGTCAGTGATTTCGAACCTTACAGCTTGGAGCCGTTAGGTAAAAAATCCATGACCAGCATCCACACATGACAGTGCGCTGTGCATGTTTGAAGTCTGTGTCGCGATCTGCGTAGCTTGTTTTGTGTGAAAGCTTGCATTTTCGCGACCAAGCTATGCGAACATGTGCACGTCAGCTTTTCTGGTTTCGCTTTATCTTCTGCGCCAACTGTGAGAGATAGGTCTGTCGCAGAAGTTCAAGGGCAGTGCCATTAACCCCTGAACTGCCAGAGCAAGGTAAATGCTACCGAGCTGCAAGAGACATAAACCCTCTTGAGCCCTCGCAACTGTTGGTGCTCATGAGTATTTATGTCTCTTCCTACTCCTGTATTGTTTATGTCTATTTTTGGTCTCATTTACATCTGTTTTCATGCAAATGTGGGCCTGTGAGTGGTCGTTTCAGGCTGCAATTCATGATCACTGGCAACGAAGGAGTTGACCCTTTTATCCCCACGGGTGCATTTCACAAATTTTGGAAGTGTTACTTAACAACTATGTATCAGCTGCAGGAGGTGGATTGACCATGATAATTCATGGGTAGTGCCAGATGAGCTTGGCGCCTGAAAGCGCCAAGCTAATCTGGCACTATCCATGAATTATCATGGTCAATCAGTCTCCTGCTTTAGGGTGTTGGGGCTAAAAGGGTTTAAGAGAGGCACCAAGCTAATCAGGTACCACCCTTGAGTTAGTTCTCTTGGTCTTTCGATCATTTGTGTCGACGTGAAGAAGTCGTAAAAGTGCTTGTAGGCTGGTTGGTGTTCATGCAGTGTTTTTTATATGTGGGTTGTATGCAGTGTTTAACTGAACAAAAAAGCAAAAAAGAAAACCCCATCTACAATGAGTATACAAATCTATCCACAAACACCCCGTTCATACACAACTTTGAAAACTTGGTCACGGCAAACTTTTTGGAGGCAACCACATTGTGACATGTTGATGCATATTTCTTTAGTTGTGTTAGGTAATGCATATTTCTTTAGTTTTGTTGGGTAATATACAAACATTCATACATGTGCCACACTCTCTGCCCAAAACCATTTTGTGAGATTTGAATAGACAATCTTTTTCAATCATCAAGACTAAAACAAGTGTTTACTGTTTGTACCATTTGTACCATACATGCAATGCATTCAGTGGTTGTCAAAAAGTGTGCTGGTCTATGATTTTGGAACTTATGGCTTAAAGCCATAAGGTCCCAGATCACAAACCAGCACACAAATGTCTGTTGTATGCGGCCTGTATATGTTTTGCTGTACAGTGCATATCCTTGCCGATTTTAGTTATTTATCCCCTTGTCTGCCACTGACGATACCATAAAGATGTGCGACTACATGTCTTTTCCACCAAACAGCACCAGCAGCAGTCATGGGGTTAATTCTACCCTGTACATACTAGCAATCTAGTTTGTGGTCATGCCATTTGTATGAATTTTTTCAGTACTGTTATTGATTTTAATTTGTACGGTAACAAGTGTATGTGTGAATGTTCCTCCATTTGATACAGTTGTGTATGCACTGCCCGTGTGCCTGTTGTGGCTGAATGTGTCCACCTCATGACCTTTGCTTGAATGTGAAACTTTTTTATGCCAGTTTTCATTGTCAGTGTTTGGGGAAATGTGGATAAATCTACTTATGCTCTTTTGTGAACTTGTGATTTATTTTGTAAATGTTGTAAATTTCATTTTGGTTATTTACGTACGTAATAAGGCAGGGATGTAACATGATCATTTGATTGTAATTTATTTTTATTGCCTAGTGTCAAAATAATGATGTAGTGAAGGCATGTATTTCTGTTTCTCGATTCTGCCATCATTCATTAGAAAAGGAGGTGGTTTGCAAAATATGATGGGCATCCAAAACCTGATGGCTTACCGAATCTGATCAAGCTGGCTTCCACAAGCTAGTGGCGTGAAGCCTGCTTCATAAGTTTCTGTAAGCCTTTAGGATGCTAAAATTCAAAAATTCCGTAAGGCACCACCTTTTGGAAACTGGCTTTATCAGATTCTGTAAGCCACCGGCTTGTGAAAACACGCTTTGGCAGTCTGACACTGGCTTTTGGAAACCATCTTAAGGAGATTATGTGAGCCACTGTCTTTTAGAAGCTAGCTATTGCAGATTCTGTGAACCACAGGCTTGTGGAAGCCAGTGCCATGCTGTTCTGGAAGGCAACTCCTTTTCTAATGATGTGTGGCTTAAAGCCAAAGCCTGGAGGTTGTACAATGCGACACAGGCCTGGCGAGCTTGGGTCACAATTTGGATTCTGGACTCGACTCGATGTACACAGCTGCGCTCACTAATCACAGTGTACAGTACAGGACATTATTTTCTAACACCTTTACATGCAATTAAACATATGCAGTTTGAACTCGTCTCATGGCATTTTTTTGTGGCAGCACATGCATGAACATGTGTTCTGTGATTTTGGACCTTACAGCTTGTCCATTAGGTCTAAAATTACAGATCATGTGTGTTTGTGTGCAAAGTTTGTAACCATTTGTCATGGTCTACCGCAACTATTGAGATTTGAAAACAGATAAACTCTCCTTTAACACTTTACACAACACAATGTATTTGTAGGCTTCTTGACATACCAGATTTCACTTCAACACACCACACACAACTTCATTTTGACCCACACATTACACGCAAAAACAAAAAAACTTTCATTTTGACAGCTTTAATATTGCACTTGCCTCGATACGGGGCTCTGACTAGAAAGTGATACAATCATCACTTCCGTTGGAGCTCTGGCCATTAACTTAATATCAGCATGGGTCTAAACGGATGATGCACAAAAACTTTCGTCAACAGAAGAATGAGAAATTGCAAAGGAAGCTACGAGTGTGACTCTTTCACTTTCCTAGCCAAGTAAGGACCCACATTTTACATGTACTACTCTGGTAATTGCAAATCCTACAAGATGAAATGGTCGTGACATCTTAAGGGTGGTGCCAGCTTCACTTGGTGCCTTCAGACACCAAGCTAAGCTGGCACTACCCTTGAGCAATCAGTCGTTCCACGCTCATAGCTCTGGAAGTGAAAGAGTTAATGACACACTACAATGTATCAGATCTGTGCATTAACCCTACAAACTGTTGAAATTCAAAACATCCACGTGTGCATCTGCCGGCACTGTTTACCGGTGGCTGAATGCACCCAAGGGTTTAAAGTTGAAACTTTCTGGCAGTTGTAGGGCTAACGAATGATGAATGAACAGCAATATCCCATAACACATCTGTTGCCGTTACAGATATTCCAACTCATTAGTCCCTTGCAGCAAAAGTTATTCCCCAATCAGAATCAGGTCAAAGACAACACAATACAGCACGCAGGTCACCAAACCAACTGTTTCCACCTGCAAGAGACAAAGTCTCATGAGCCCCTGCAGCTTCAGGGGCTCATGAAAATCTATGTCTCATGCTGACTGAGACTGGCATTGGATTTCCTAGATTTAAAAAAAAAATCCCATGTTGAGTGAGCAAAGACTGTAGTGTAAGCAGATCGCTCGCCCACTGTTTCCCTACATTGACTGCATGATCACTCCACTGACTGCTTGCACTAGCACACATTTTAGTCCTCCCTTGTCTTACTCAATTCCGATTTAGGAATCAACTCACTCTTTGCATGAGAGTGGCAACAGATGTAAAATGAGATATAGTTCTATGAACCAGCAGCAAGATGGTGGTTGCAACTCAAGCACACCAACAAAATGAGGGCTTAGGGGGGGGAAGGGGAAACAATGACTTGCTTTACAGGCTTGCGGCTACAACGCACATCAGTTTCTATGAGATTCAATGGCAACAGCTGTTTTCGCAAGTGGAACAGATGTAAGTTGACCTGTCAAGCCCTGACACCCTACAACAGGATTTGAATCAACCATCAGGGTCCTCGACGGCTGCAGCAGGCCCGCGCACAGCAGTGCATGGAACCGCTGTTGCTGTCGTGGGTCTGAAAATGTTTTGCTCCCGGGTAAAGCTATTCAGGCACCACCCTTGAAATATCATGGTGGCTCCGTCTCCTGGACAGGTGCAGTCTTTTTTACCTCGGGACTCGAAGAGTAAAGCCATATTTACGATTTTTTTTTTACGGATTTTTCAAAAACAAAGTAAACAAAATTGAGATTCTTTACTTTTCTCAAACAGACAAATTGTGTTTGGCATCCTAAGGCCTATCAAAAGCACAACAAAGTCACATAGTACAAATTGTACATACATGTACTTGTGAAAATTAGTTGCTTTTTAGTTTTTCTATGGCATGCAGTTCATATACAGAGATGAGAATCCTAAAATGACAAAAAGGAGGAAAAATTCCAAAGTCTGTCGATTGGCGAAGCCATGAGTGCGCGTACCTGCGAAGCAGGTACGCGATGCTAGGGGGGTCCGGGGGCATGCTCCCCCGGAAAATTTTTGAAAAGATGGTTAAAATCTATGCATTCTGGTGCATTCTGAGCCTTATTTTATGGGGTCAGATCAGTTGTTTTTGTGGTACTAAAATGCTGTTGTTAGCTCTCCACAGCTCAACACATAATGAATTTATTTCAAACATCAGTTACGCCTTGTATTAATCAAACATTCCTTTTGACTGCAGACAAGAATGGTTTAAATACCAATGACAAGACAAGGCTTTACCAATGCACATAATTATTGTCCAAAACAGAGTTGTACATTTATACATAGAATCAGCATGAAGCCTCACTGACACTCTTACAGTCACACCAAACAATAAAATCATAAATACCTCGATTGAGTGT
The DNA here is from genome assembly GCA_036245525.1 of Semisulcospira habei. Lineage (NCBI taxonomy): Eukaryota > Metazoa > Mollusca > Gastropoda > Semisulcospiridae > Semisulcospira > Semisulcospira habei. Next base: position 212,253,805 of record BTPG01000002.1, on the reverse strand, counting down.
TCAAACAAGGTTTACTATTTCAAGATAATGTCTTGGAAAAACCACAACAATTTGCCTTCGAGTGAGTCGCCAACACACAACTCCACATTTTTTTCGATCTTTTTGTCCTTCAAACGAATTAAGACTGTCGTGTTCAACTTTTCTTCTAACCACTTAAAGTTCCACTTGTTTTTTACACCACTGTCGATGTGGGTAGCAAGAGCCTTTTCTCCAGGATTCAGTTTTCGAAGCATTTTAGAAGTCGCGCTTTGTTCTCTTAACAATGGCAGATCAACCACGTGATGTTTTGGCTGTTCCATCGTTCGCACTACAACTCAGCGCACATGAGAAATGGCTTCAAGCACCTATTTGAGTGACGTCACTGTCTCACTATAATCAGCGGGAATGTCTGGGAACAGCCGGAATCTTAAGCGCATAAAAACGGGAGGGCTAAACGTTTACCAGCACACGGAAGAAAGAGAAATCGGGTTATCTCGGCTTTTTTACGGCAGCTTGGTGGATCGACGGAAACGAAGTGAGAGCGAACCAAATGACAACAATCCGCATGGGAACAACGAGTGGGAATAAGCTGCGAGATCGAAAATCAACAACTCACCCTAGTCATATACACTAAAATTTTCTCACCGGATTTAAACCGATCTAAAAAATGACCCTGGGACCTTCCGAAAGAGCGGATTTCCGCTAAAAGGCGGAAGATTCTCATCTCTGCATATACCATGTGAAAAGTTTTGCACAGTCAGCAAATTTCAAATTGGAAATTGTTTTATGTGGTTTCTGGTTTCACAATCAAAATGAAAACCAAAGAAGAACAGACATTAAAGTTTTAATTATTCTAATTATTTCATCAAACTGTTGAAATGCAAACGAGACATACTGCCAACTCAAATTCTACTTGGATGAAAATGCACTGAAATTCGACCATGTGCTGGGAAATGACTTTGAACCTAATGGCTGCAAGCTGTAGGGTCCAAAATCACACACCAGCACACATTTACCTGACATGAAAATGTGTATGAGCAAGTTTTGGCAGAAAGCTGCGTCAATGTTGCCCTGTCTGATCCCTTTGGTTTGTGCGTGAAATGCACAATAATGCAACTTCACAACTACAATTATTCAAAGCAAACGAAAGTAAGTACAAATAGTCCCCAAGACCACTGGCAAGAGGCAAAGATTCTCATGAGCCCCTGTGACTGCAGGGGCTCATGAGAATCAATGTTTCTTGCTGGGTCAAGCTGAGCCTCCCAACGAAGGGTTATTTGGAAAGTGAGCATTTGACTGCATACACTAGAGAGTGGCTCATTGGTCACACATACATCCAAGCCCATCTGCAACGGACACAGATTCTTACGAACCCCTGCAGCTGCAAGACCTCATGAGAATCTATGAGCTCGAGCTGACTGCAAACACTTGTTACCACTTTGAAATAGGAGAAATGGCTTGAGAATAGACTAACACGGCCAGCGGGGGGTGGCTACTGTGACTAAAGACTTGTCTCCCTGGATTTGGTGCCCTTGAAACGGTAACAATAAATAAATCAATAAATACAGAAATACATAAAACATAATAACTGTTAAAAAACAAAACTTCATTCAAGGTTAGAAAACATATGAGTATAAATTATTTTGCGTATGCAGTCGTATTTTGACAAGTTTCACAGAAACCTAAGTCTGCCGGAAAAGACAAAAAAGGAGAATGTGTACAAAAAACAGACAGGTATTGGAGGGTCATAGGGAGGAGGGTTTCATATTGTGACTGATGGGAAAATAAAGCTGCCTCTGACATCAACTGTCAACTGACTTCCCAGCAAGCAAGACATCCTGGGGCCGACATCGTCAGCCCCAGGATGTCTCGTTCACCAGGGTGGGAGAGCACAATATAAATGCTGATAACGCATTACGTACACAATCAAAAATGTAAATCAAAACAGCATTGACAAGTTTCAAGTTCACAACAATATATGATATAAATTAGAATAAAAATGCAACATTCACTTGCTGGACAAATTTTATACATTTAAGGTCTACTAGAATCTAAGATATGCACAAACATTGTCACATGCACACAATTTTGTTCAGAAAACCAGTATATGCACACTTACGACGACACATGAAACAAAAAAACAAACACTGCTGTATTAAAATTGTGCATCGCTTGCAATAACCAAAGGCCTCACAACCAACATGAAGCTGACACAAAAAGAAATTAAATAAACAAACTTGCAAAAAAAAAAACAGGGACAAAATGGCAGTTTAGCAAGTATCCACAATAACAAAATGACTATGTACAACTGCAAATTCTTATAAAAATAAATAAACAAACACTAATAATTACACAACTAGTTAATAATTCCAACAAGAACACAATACGCATTCCATATCAACGTGTCGCGTGAATATGTTAGTGTACGGTGATCAAATGCAGTCGATACCCACCCTGATCCATCGGCAAGAGGCATAGATTCTCATGAGCCCCTGCATGCTTGCTGGACAAATCAGCTCTATTTGCATCCTCAGATCAAGGGAAATTATCGGTATTAAGTATACAACCGCAAACACATTTATGGTTTATGACAAGTATCTTTGTTCAACAGCATTACAGATGAGTAAACAATGAAGCTAAAAAACAAATGTACAATTCAATGGTCACATAAGACAAGTAGCAACATTATGCTTATGGTTTTCTAACATCGAAGCCCAATACATGTACACGGAAAACCGCCGCCTAGTGCAGAAAACTATTCCAAGCCAAGAAGCACCCAATGGCGAAAGAAACACACTTAGAAAAGACAGTTACAACACAATTATAATAAATTGCGTTGTAACTGTCTTTTCTAATCGTGTTTCTTTCTCTGTTGGATACTTCTTTGCATTTTACATGCTTGGCAGTCACCTTTTTGGTCTGGATTGCGTATTCAAAGCCAGTAAGTATCAACCAACAATCCTTCTGCACTGTTCACTTAGGACAGCCAGATTTTTGCGTGAGGCTAAAAGTATAGGAACAATCCGCTAGGGCTGTGACAGGCAGTTACTGGCTATTGAAAATAACCTGCACGCCCACTCAGATTTCTCGATTTACATAAAAACTACAGTGGAGAGAGTACACATCTGTAAGATTCAGTGGTCTGACAAAAAACAAAGAAATATTACATTTTCTTCAAAAGCACCCAAAGTCCATTCTAACTCAATGGGGACAGAAAAGAAACGTTTCCTAACAAAAACTGCACATGCATTCATAAAAATATATTAAATATCTTCACCTGTAAAACAAAATCTAAACTATATTTCTTCAAAGTCTTTTGAGAACTTCAAAAGATGCAAATTTAAAAAAAAATATTTTTCAGTGCAGTCATTTCTAACATGACAATTTAACCCTTTAGCTGTCAGTTCCTGCAAGAATCACTTTGACCAAAAGTGCTACTGACAGCCAAAGGGTTAACACCTTTGCTGCAACGGACCATACTGATCTGCAGAAAAGATAGTAGTTACCCTCCTGTACCACTGAGTGATATAATCATTAGCAGTCAGGGCGTTATTATCCCTGTGCCAAAAGGCTAACAGAAAGCACAAAAATGCACTTGCATCCCCGGTAGCAAAACATCTTCGGGCCCATGACGGCCACTGTGGGCCAACTGCGGCCGTCGTGGGCCCCAGGACCTTTGCTTACTGGGAAGAGGCATAGATGGTCATGAGCCCCAAACAGTCTGTGGAGGTGCACGAGGATTTACGCCATCTGCACGTCTCACTTTTTAAACATTTTTTGGCCATCTTTTCCATTTTAGACATGAGTGTGCTGGTACGTGATTATGGACCTTTTGGCTTTCATCCATAATGTCCAAATCACAGACCAGCACCCATCTACATGGTTTGGTATCAGTACGCAAAAATCAAAGATTCCAGGGAAGATGTGGTCAGCGCAGCACTCTATTAACAAATCTAAAAGCGGAACACACACATGCGCGCATGCACACACCACGCAAACAATCTAATCCAACAACAACCTTTGGCAGTGTCTGCCAAACCAACAAAATTGCTTCCGATCTTGAGAAAACAGCTCAGAAGCTAGCACATTATGCACTTTGCGCAAGTTTTGGACCCAGTTTCAAAAACAATACAATTCAGCAACGATGAGATGAATCTATGGGAAGCCTGAAACGCAGTTGCTGCAACAACCAACAGCAGAAATCTTTTTTCACAAGTTTTTCATCCCCTTGTGCATGCAGCCAGCGGTACTGTAAACTCCTTTTACTGCTGAGAAAAAGTGAGAATGCCCAGCTGCAAGAGGTATAGATCCTCGTGAGCCTCCGCAGTTGCGGGGGCTCACGAGGATCTATGCCTCTTGCCGAACCAACTTCATATCCGTGTGCCTTCGATGTCTGGGGATCTTTTACATTGAATTTGCTATGATTCTGAACGCAGTCTGTGTCCGCTAGCAGTAAAGGGGTTGACAGCGCCTTCTGCTGTACGTACAAGGGGGTAAAAGTGTACAAGAGACAGATTATGCATGCTGGGTTAAAGACAAAAACCACACACAGCAGGTGTGACTGTGACCACCTTGTACTCGCAGCTACTAGCGTTGTTTACATCACTGGTGGCTGCAGGCACAAATGGGTCAAATGTCAACATCGCTGCTTGGGTCTGTTCACAGAAGCCAGGACATACTGCATAAAAAGGTAAGTTCTGACTCCTTCGTGGAGGCTGTATACAAGAGCATGAACATACTGCATCTAGAGAAATCAAACGATGGAAGGTCACAGAATATAAGACAAATGCTTCACACCATTATGGCCTGACTAGAAACCAAACGCTTAGCATTCCGACGCAGCTGACAAGAACACAAAGCAATGAAACAGCGATGATGTGTGATGTGATTGAAACAGCGATGATGTGATGCCGACATCTTCAGTTCCCGAGAATAAAGGCCAAAATGAACCATTGCAGCATACAGGTACTGCCTGATCAGCTTTCATTATCAGCTCAAGGGTGCCAAGCTAATAAGGCACTGCCCTCAAGATATGGTCAACATTCAGGCACTGTCCCTGAGCTGCAACAGTAAATCCACAGCCGTGATATTCCCGTAAATGAAAAGGTAAAGAGAAATCTCATAAGGTGGTGAACACGGAGGTCTCATCCAAAATGATATTTCTCCAAACCGTGAAACGGAGGTTTTTCTCCCAATGAATGAGACATCATGACTCGACTGAGAGTTCCACATAGTGGCCGAACTAGACAAAAGGACGCCGATATTTTTCAGTATCGCATCCTGGAATTGCACGCCAAACCATCAACTGGCTGGATAGACAGTGTGGGACGAACTCTGCCCCTTTTTTTACGCCTTGAAACATCAACAAATGAAAGGTACACTGAACATACAATACACTGAATGAACGGTAACATGGGTGGAGATAACTGTAAGTAGACGACGTAATTACAGTGGGGATGATTAACCCATATCATACTCAGGCTAAAAGCATCAAATTTGTACACTGCCACATATGCAAGCTACATTATAGTACTTACAGATAAGGATATATACCAATGGCTTTAGTTAAAGGTGGTGCCAGAATAGCTTGGCGCCTAGAGGCGCCAAGCTATTCTGGCACTACCCTTGAACTATTTTAGTCAAACTTATTTCACACACTGGATAATTCCGAATGATAAGGGTTAAAACGCGACTTATGCGCTGGGCCTGTGATTGTATACCTTACGGCTCTAAGCCATAAGATTCTAAATCACAGGCCTGCACACGTGTATTATCATAACAGCACGTCACATACACTGCCTAACGTGGCAACTGGCCCTTAACAACTTTGATCAGCTGGACGAAGAAAACAAATGAGCAGCAGAGCAAACAAAACTAAAACCATTTTGAGTGCGTCAAACTTGAAGACTGACCACAAATAGCACCTCTTTTATGCGTAGATCTAAATGACACCATCACCCTTTAACTGCAAACTGAGAACATGCAACCACACCTACGTGCCAGAGGCATATACCACCACAAGGCCCCCGCAGTTGCTCATCAGGCTCTATGCCTCTAGCAAACCAGGTTTTGTGTCTGTCCCTCTGACAGATGGGGAACTTTGGTGCTGATTGGAAGTTATCCCCAAATCAGAAATAGGTTTGCTACTTAATACTGTTTTGATATTATATTTGGTGTTGTTATCATTTATTGAAATAAAGACTGTTTAAATCTGAAATATGCCACCATTGCATGAATCGCACATTCATCTGTAGAAAACCATAAAAGCACTCATTACGTCTAAGCTCGATTATTGCAATTCTGTACTGGCAGACCAGATTTCACGATTGCAGACGATTCAAAACAATGCGGCAGGTCTCATCTTGAAGAAATGAAAGAGAGAACACGTTATGCCTCTACTGAAACAGCTGCACTGGCTGCCCGTAAAATTCCGCTGCCAGTACAAAATTGCAATCAGCATTTTGATGAATCTCCCCCGCGTACCTTACTGCCAAGCTGCCTGTTTATCAGCCATCACACACCCTCCCCTCGCGCTGGGACCATAAGGCGTTGAGGCGCGTCCCCTGGGTGGTGGATAGGGGGTCCCTCGTGAGAGGGGTGCACCGAATGAAATAAGGTGCCGTGAACCAACATGGTCTAAGGGAAGGAGACCCCAACAGAAAACCCCTGGTCCTCCTAGTAAGGGGGTTGGACGTACCTTTCTGCCAAGCTGTTTGTTTATCAGTCATCACATACCCTCCGTTCCTCCAATGAAAAACTTTTAAAATCCCAAAGCTTAACATGAAAACTGTCGGGGAGCGTTCTTTCACCTTTTTAGCCCCAAGTGTGTGGAACTCGCTGCCAATTCAAAAGCGGAATCTGCCCACATTGTCACAGTTCAAACTCACTTAAAGACTTTTCTTTTCTGTTGGGCATTTAACATTTAGCTCACCTCAACTGTTGACTGCCTGCCTTTTATTCTGATTCTAGAGGGAAGTGGATGTAAGGTGTTGGGATGGATGGGGTGGTTTAAAGTAGTGTATAACTGTGCTGTTGTGCATGCGCATTGAGTCCAGTGTTTTCCTGGAGAACAGCGCTATACAAGAACTATTTATTATTATTATTATTATTAAGTGCAATGGAAGTTCATCCAGTGTGCTCCATTTACAAGAGGCATATATTCTTATGAGCCTCATGACATTTACAGTTTGAGGCACTCATCCCGTATGAACAGTATGAAAGATGCAAGGAGGAATGCTCCAGTGATCAGAGTGATCCAACGAAAAGGTCCCTTTAGTCTTTTCAATAAAGGGGCGCAACCTACAGCTTTCCTTACAAAAAAAAGTTGCTCAACCTACTGCTTTTGACCCGATTCTGATTTAAGAATAACTCCTACTTACAGTTATATACATTACATAAACACATTGTGTGTCAGCTGGCAGTGTACGGGAATGGCAGAAAATTCGGCATAATGAATCGACAGATCTAAGCATGGGCATAGTTGCAGAACGAATTCATGAAGCGCACCATTGCAAAAGGACATTTTTATCCGACGCAAATTGCACCCACGGTAGGAAGTGGAGATTACAAACAATGGCCAAACCTAACTGATGCTTCTGTACAAGACATCATCAATGGAAACAAGTTAATTAAGTCAGGAGTGAGGTAAGTCTCAGCATCGCCAGGAAAACACAAATACAGTATTGCAAATGCAAACAACTGGTACGGCAAAACCCACAAAGTGGGTGGGAAGGTCCATTCACGCTACATGCCTTGCGCTCCCACACATCACAGTATGAGATGCAACGACCATGATGATAAGATAAGCTTGGCATCTTGCAACTCCTTCACGCCCATCAACATGAGAAGGAACCACCTTGACAGTTCATGGGTAGTGGCAGATTTAGCTTGGTGCCTTCAGCCACCAAGCTAATCTGCCACTACCCACGAATTATCAGCGTTAATCCCTCCACTCAGGGATGACTTCCAAGTTTGGAGTCTCGGTCTAGAGCCTTAAAATCTGCCAGTACCCTCACAACTATCATGGTTGATCCCTCTCCCAAGACGTGTACATACTTCTCAGGGCTATGCCTCGTAAGTATTAGAATCTTGGCCCAAGAACTGTTCAGAGGTAACCAAACAGAAAGAAAAGGGGGCAAAGCGTCAGCATTTAGCAGTAAATTGGAGCTGTTTTGCATCAAACACAATAAAAAAATTTTAAAGTGTGTGATCCTTTCGTCACCAGCTAGGGTGTTGAGGAAAGGTGTGTGTTGGGGGTGGGTGGGGGAATATGGCAGTGGTGGGGGGAGGGGGGGATTGGGGGGGGGGGGTTGAGGGAGTAGGGGTGTGATGGTAGGGATGACAATGGAAAGGGAACGGAAGTCAGGGGTTGGCGGAGGGGGGGGGGGGAGGGGGGGGGAATGACATCGTTCACAAGCACAGGGAACAGCTACACAAATCTACACGGACAAGCAGGGGCAATTGCAAAAATGTATGTTGGTCTGTGATTTTGAACCTTATGGCTTGAAGCCGTAAGGTCCAAAATTACAGACCTGCACATAAACACACCCGTCACTTTGAGGCAGAAGTAGTCTAACCGCACAATTACATCTTTTCTTACGAGGTGACAGACTAACATGGGATACAGCAACATCATAACAGCGCACACATTACAAGCCCTGAGGTAAGCAACGGAAATTACCATCTACTTTGTGTGATCACTTTTTTTTTTTTTTAAATCACACCCTCAAAACTAAGCTGTTAAAAGTGGTCTTACTGTCAAAGCTAATACCACAGACAGCCTGTGATGATTTCTTTGCTAACTGGCTGTCGACACATCATACAAATTGTTCTTTTCAAACCACCCGATATAATGACGCTTCAGTAAATAATGCCTTCAAGTGACTTAAGTCTCAATACAAGTGGGATGGTCTCCGATTTCAGGTTTACAGCTCACAGACCAGTACACAGATGTAAGAAAGCTTTTTTGTTTAACCCATATCATACTGAGGCTAAAAGCTTCACATTTTAACACTGCCATATGCAAGCTACATTATAGTACTTACAGAAAAGGAAATAGACCAATGGCTTTAGTTCAAGGGTAGTGCCAGAATAGCTTGGCGCCTCTAGGCGCCAAGCTATTCTGGCACCACCCTTGAACTATTTCAGTCAAACTTATTTCACACACTGGTGTATTCCGAATGATAAGGGTTAACCCATAAAGCCCTGACATGCTACGACGGAATGTGTATCGTCCACAATAGTTCAAGGGTGGTGTCAGAATAGCTTGGTGCCTACAGGCGCCAAGCTATTCTGACATCACCCTTGAACTATCATGGGCGATCCGTCTCTTGTGACACAGACCTCAAAGAGCATTTTTTTTTTTAAATGATCATTTCATCCTCAGGATGTCATGAGTTAAAGAGTTGGGTACACATCTACTAATAGTAGACAAGCGCATTAACCTGCAGGCTTTGTGTTGTGGGGAAAACGGTCATTTCTATGCTGCAATACCCTGGTCACAGTAACACGTTTTCAGATCATCATATGTGCCAATCTGTGACTGGGACCTTACAGCTCCAGGCTGCAGGCTCTGTAATCACACACCAGTACATGGCTATGCATTATGCAAAATACCAGATCTTATGGTTGTCTGACATCTCTTTCACTTCCAGTTCCAACTGCAGGAAAAGAAATCCACGATTTGCATGGAGCACCTAGCTATAAGTTCAGCATTATCATCATGCAATTTGGCTCTGCAAGTGAAAGAGACACCAAGCTACATTTATATATTTGATTTCAGCTTCAAATTGTTATGCAGCTAACACATGAATTATATCGTGGGTGGTGCTTTTGGGGGAAATGGGTGTCAAAAGTGGGGGTGAGGAGTTGTGGTGTGTGTGTGTGGGGGGGGGGGGGGGGGGGGGGGGGGCCTAACATATACAGTAAGATACAGTAACATCAATGTAATGCACACAAAGAGGGTGGTACTGTACGATAACTTAACCCTTTGGCTGTCAGTAGTGCTCTTTGTCACAATGATTCCTGCAGGAAGCAGGAATCATAGTGACAAAAAGCGCTACCAACAGCCAAAGGGTTAAGGGCCTAGGGGTGGCGAGCATGTGTGTGGGCATTTGGGAATGGGGTTGGGGTGGGAGTGACACAAAGCATGAACGTTGGATCAGGGGGCTTCCTGTTTGAGTTTCTTGATGGTGTTTTTCAGGGCCTGTCTCTTGTTGCAGAACCAGACGCGTATGACTTCCCGGTCATAGTTCAGCCGCTCAGACAGTTCTGTCATCTCTGTACCTGCAACACACCAGGCAGTGTAAGCTCAGGGGTAAATGAAACATAAGGTAACCACACTGCATCAAACAGTGTTGATTTTAGCTTCAATTGTAATGCCTCACAGAGCACAACCCTAGCCGTTTGTGTGTGACATCTCCAGACAAAAAGGTATGTCAGAATAGACTGATGCTTTTGAATTATCACATTCAAACCATCTCTTCTTGTAGTTTGTCAGATTTGAATTGGTTGATAAAGTTGTGACTGAAATGATGGTCCACAGACTATGACCCATAATCTATGGCCAGCAAGACATAAATTCTCATGAGCCTCTGCGGATGTACAGGCACAGTCTATGCCTCTTGCAATTTATGCTTCTTGCAGATGAGACAGATTGGCCTAAGGGCTGTCCTGTCTGAAGTAAATTCAACTTTTCTGGATTTTTAAACAGATTAATCAGTTTCCAAAACTGACAACTGTCACCCATGTCACTTCGGGGTGTGTGTGTGTGTGTGTGTGTGGGGGGGGGGGGGGGGGGGGGGGGTCCATATTCACTACTTAGTCACTTATTAGCACAGCCTTCTTCCTATCTTTTTTTTTGTGTGCTTCGATCAAACTTGATCTATGATCATTGGTCGATCATGCACACTTCTCTCCCCTGACAGTGCTTTTACCTACTTTACTTTGTAATCTTTCTAAAATATTAGCACTGGAACTCTCCCCTTTTCTTTTCATTTATTAACTGTCACCCTTGTTTGTTTTTATGATTTCTTTTATTTTTACGAGGAGGGGGGGGGGGGGGGGGGGGGGTGGCTTATTTTGTTTACCAACCTGATGGATGTGTGTTTCTCTCAAAGTACTGATTCAGCACCTCAAGAGCTTGTGGTGTGAAGGACGTCCGCCGTTTGCGTTTCTTTGACGGTTCACTGCCGATAAAGTCTGTCAGATTCTGGACACCATTTTTGTACCGTTCCTCAGCCTCACTCATCCAACGCTCGAGCACAGGTTTGATTTTCTGGGCGCTCTTTGGTGTAATGTCCAGCTTCTCGAACCTGCAGGTACACACTAAGCATCATGCTCATGATCAAATCTGTACAAACACTAAATATGAGACAATATAACAGAACTTTACTGTCCCAAACTTTTAGAAATTCAGACAAACTTAAATTAGCAAAAGTGAACTGAAATAATGACAGGACTCTAGTAATTCAATTGCAGCTTTACAGAAAGCTTTCAGTCATCATATAATTACATTCTACTTTTGAAACAAAGGCATCACCAAAAGCCAAAGAGGCTAAAAAAAATGCACTCATAGTTGCTCAAAGGAATGTAATTTCAAATTTCAATTCTGACAATGCCCTCTACACTAATGCCAAGTTTAACTCATTCAAGACGAGCCGCCTCCCAATACGCAGTGTAAGCCATGTATCCGGAGGCAGCATGTCTCGAATGAGTTAAATCATCCACATGTAAGAACACAACTTTCACTAACTTGGACGCATTTATACTTGCTGACCAGCCATGGATGATGGACTGCCTATGAAGTTCATAGATAGCGTCAGAACAGCTAGGCTCCTTGTAATGTCAGTCAGGCAGAACGGTTTAAACCCTTTGGCTGTCGGTAGTGCTTTTGTCGAGGCGACTCCTGCAGGAATTACCTCAACAAACAGCGATAACAACAGCCAAAGGGTTATATTTCAACTGGAAAAACGTAAAAAGACTAGTCTGTCAACCTTGTTACAATGCAATTTTGATATGCATAAATGACAAAAAAATAAATACCATACCTACAGATGGCTGACTGGCTGTAGGCGGGCCCCTCTGTTGCGCTCAGTGCCTGCCCCACCTGTGTTTGCGTCAGTCCTAGGGATAACCGTCGAATCTTGAACTGCCGAGCAAATTCCTTGATCTCATCCAAGTTAATTCCATCAACTGTCGTACTTTCTGTACAGTTACCCACTGTATCTAAGATAAAGGAACAATCAGTTACTGGAAACAAATCATCCATTATGTGTGACAACTAGACATTATTCCTGCTGAAAAGGACAAATCATGTCAGTTAACCCTTTTAACCCCACAGCCGCATTTCCAAACTTTTGGAGGTGTTGTCCAACGACTATGTACCAGTTGTCGGAGATGGACTGATCATGATAATTCAAGGGTAGTGTCAGACGAGCTTGGCGCCTACAGGCGCCAAGCTCATCTGGCACTACCCTTGAATTATCATGATCAATCTATGTCCTGCTGCAGGGTCATGGCGCTAAATCGGTTAAAGTACAAACAAAACATGACAATTGGCTGGGCTTACTTGGTAAGAGCTGGCTGACATTGGGTGGAAGTCCGTTGACTGTGGGCTGGGCTGTGACAGGGAGCTTCGTGTGGGCTGCCAGAGGGGTGGCAGCTGTCAGGCTGTGGTTGTGGTTTGATGATGACGACGACGATCGATGATTGGCCGCGCTCACCTGTGACAGCGACACCTGACTCAGTATCTGCTGAGAGAAGAAATGGCGAACTTACATCAGAAGTGTGTACATCATCCTGAAATTGTCTAGAGAGCTCCTGAAAAAGCCTCGATTTCAAAAGCATATCTATAAGCTGGCCTCCATTTGTGGCTGCAGAGGCTCCCATGTCTGCTGCTTGTATTAACGATTATATCGTGTTGTCTGGACATTGGAATGAAACCCAGGACTTTTAACTGCCTGCAATTGCCAGGACTCAATTGCCAACAAAATCTCATGCCTGATAAAATGCTGCTAAGATAAAAAGCACTTGGAAGGCTGTTCTCTTCACTATACAATACAATACAATAATACTTTATTAATCCCTTATGGGGAAATTCATTGTCTGCCTGTACAACACATGGCATCATCATTCACTCATTGAAATAATTAAATAACCCACAACTGCCAGTGGTCACAGACTGTGCTTCTGAAATCTTTGTTAACCCATACCATACGGAGGCTAAAAGCTTCAAATCTGTACACTGCCATGCAAGCTACATTATAGTACTTACAGATAAGGATATAGACCAATGGCTTTAGGTCAAGGGTGGTGCCAGAATAGCTTGGCGTCTAGAGGCGCCAAGCTATTCTGGCACTACCCTTGAACTATTGTAGTCACACTTATTTCTCACACTGGTGTATTCTAAATGGTAATACCGAAGGACCGAAATCCCGAAATTTTGAAGTTGCCCTCTGAAGGACTGTATGACAATTCTAGAGACAGATCAAGCATAATAGTTCAAGGATAGTGCCAGAATAGCTTGGCGCCTATTGGCGCCAAGCAATTCTGGCACCACCCTTGAACTATCATGCGTGATCCATGTCTTGCTGTGGTGTGTCGGGGCTGAATGAGTCAATTCAATGTCAAAGAAGCCTATCCACCTCTCTTGGCTTGACTTCGCGAACGAAGATTCTATAGGGCTTGCCCACGTCGTCTGCAGGCATTTTCGTGGCTGCGGAGGCCAATCCGGGACAGGCAGGTTCGACCGCAGTGGCTGCAGGGGAAGGTCTGGTCAGGATTCTGAGTTACGACAACTCCGTTTTTTCTTCTGAGCCGCTTGTCCCTAAGGTTAGCTCTGCGAGAGTCCTCAAAGGAGACGGCTGCCTTGTGAATGGTGGAGCGCCACGTGTCACGGTCCGCAGCAAGCGAGGACCACTGGCGGTGGTCGATTTGGCAGGCACTAAGTGACTTCTTGAGACCGTCTTTGTATCTCTTCTTTGGTGCCCCTCTGTCTCGGTGTCCAGTGGCGAACTCGCCGAACAGAGTGATCTTGGGTAGGCGATGATCCTCCATCCTGGAGACGTGCCCCGCCCAGCGAAGCTGTGTCCGCAACAGCAAAGCCTCGATGCTCACAGTTTCCGCCTGTTCAAGGACCTCGACGTTGGTGACATAGTCACTCCAGTGAATGCTGAGGATGGTACGCAGGCAGCGCTGGTGGAAGCGTTCGAGGAGTCGTAGTTGGCTGCGGTAGAGGGACCAGGACTCGGAACCGTACAGCAGGGTGGTGAGGACGACAGCTCTGTACACGCTGATCTTGGTGCCTTTTTTCAGCTGTTGATTGTGCCACACCCGCTTGAATAGTCGCCCGAAAGCACTGTTCGCTTTTGCCAGCCTGTTGTCCAGCTCCTTGTCCAGCTTGGCGTCTGACGTGATGATGCAGCCAAGGTAGGTAAACTGGTGTACAGACTTCAGTTCGGACTCGCCGATGGTGATATGGGGAGGGCGATGCTCTTCCTTGGGTGCTGGCTGATGAAGGACCTCTGTCTTTTTCAGACTAACTCCAAAGAGCTGGGCGGCATCTGCGAAGCAGGACGTAATGCGCTGCAAGGCTCTCTCTGTGTGTGCAACGAGGGCAGCGTCATCAGCAAAGAGCAGCTCACGAATCAGTTGGTCTAGGGTTTTCGTGTCGGCCTGCAGTTGTCTGAGGTTGAACAGGCTGCCATCGAGACGATACCTGATGTACACTGCGTCGTCATCGTCGAGGTCCACTGTGGCCTGCTTCAACATCATGCTGAAGAAGATGGTGAAGAGGGTCGGTGCCAGCACGCAGCCTTGCTTCACGTCGTTGCGAATGGGGAATGGTTCTGAGAGGTCACTGTTTAGTCTGACCTGGCCTTGCTGGTCCTCGTGGAGCTGGACGATCATGTTGAGGAACTTTGGGGGACAGCCTAGTCGCTCCAGGATCTGCCACATACCTTGCCTGCTCACAGTGTCAAACGCTTTTATTAGGTCGACAAACGTTACATACAGCCCTTTGTTCTGCTCGCGGCACTTCTCCTGAAGCTGTCTCAGCACAAAGACCATGTCGGTGGTACTCCTGTTGGCTCTGAAGCCACACTGGCCCTCTGGGAGGTGGTCTTCAGTGATGGCAGGTACCAGCCGATTCAGGAGCAACCTTGCGAGAATTTTCCCGGCAATGGACAGCAGGGTAATTCCACGATAATTTGAGCAGGCAGACTTCTCTCCTTTGTTCTTGTACAGGGTGATGATGACTGCATCACGGAGGTCCTTTGGTAGTGTTCCTTTTTCCCAGCAGCAGAGAAAGAGGTCGTGGAGCTTGTTGTGCAGTGCTGGGCCTCCATGTTTCCAGATCTCTCCCGGAATTCCGTCAATGCCTGCTGCTTTGCCACTCTTGAGCTGGTGGATGGCTGTGAGGGTCTCTTTGGCGGTGGGCGGTTCGTCCAATTCAACCTTTAGTGGAAGGTGTGGGATTTGGAGGATGACAAACAAAAGGTTTCTTGAACAGTGCGCTCAGCGCCGAAGAGGTCCTGAAAGTATTCCAACCAGCGGTTCAAGATGGAGGTATTATCTGTGAGGAGTGCCTGTCCATCAGCGCTTCGCAGGGGACTTTGTACCAGGTGCCTAGGGCCATACACTGCTTTCAGTGCTTCGTAGAAGCCCCTGTAGTCACCGTTGTCAGCGCAGAGCTGGGTCCTCTGTGCGAGTCTGGACCACCACTCATTCTGGAGCTCTCTAAGCTTGAGCTGGAGACTGCTGCAGATGAGGCGGAAGGCAGACTTCTTCACAGGGCAGGAAGGCTGGGCTAGGTGGGCCTGGTGGACGGCTCTTTTTTTTGCTAGAAGTTCCTGGATCTCTACGTCGTTTTCGTCAAACCAGTCTTTGTTCCTCTTTCTAGCAAAGCCCAAGACTTCCACAGAAGATTTTACAATAGCAGTTTTCAGTTGTTCCCAGAATGTTTCAGGGGATGAGTCTGCTGGATCAGCTGTGTCTTTGAGCATGCGCTGTAAATCGGCCTGAAGGGCAGCTTTCTTGTCGTCACGCTGAAGGCTGGCAACATCAAGCTTTTTCTTGGGGGGGGCCCCCTTTCTTGGGTTTCAGCTTGAGGCGGAGCCTGAGTTTGCAGCGAACAAGGCGGTGGTCAGTGTGGCACTCTGCGCTGGGCATCACTCTGGTGAGGAGGACGTCACTGCGGTCCCTCTGACGCACTAGGACATAGTCGATAAGGTGCCAGTGCTTGGAGCGAGGATGCATCCAGGTGGTCTTTTGACTGTCTTTTTGCTGGAAAGTAGTGTTGGTGATGACAAGTTGCTGCTCTGCACAGAGCTCCAACAGTAGGCGACCATTGTCATTGCAGTTCCCAACGCCATGCTTGCCGAGGACTCCTTTCCAGGCTTCAGAGTCTTGGCCCACTCTGGCGTTGAAGTCGCCAAGGATGATGACTTTGTCGTCTGCAGGGGTGCTCTGCAGGAGGCTGCGCAGGTCAGAGTAGAACTTGTCTTTTTCTGCAGGCTCTGCCAGGAGGGTTGGGGAGTACACACTGAGAAGGGCAACGTATTGCTGGTGTCTCAGTGGGAGGCGCATGGACATGATGCGGTCGGAGTGACCCGTTGGTAGATTTTCCAACTTAGTCGCAATGGGGGGTCTTCACCATGAAGCCCACGCCTGAGAGCCGTCTTTCTGATGCAGGCCTGCCTGACCAGTAGAGGGTATAGCCAGCGCCAAGTTCTTGGAGGCTGCCTTCCTCCGGGAGGCGTACTTTGCTGAGCGCGGCGATGTCGATGTTTAACCTCCGCAATTCATGGGCAATGAGGGCGGAGCGACGTTCAGGGCGTCCGCTGTCTGCTGTGTCGAGCATGGTTCGGATGTTCCAGCATGCTACGTTGAGTCCGGTCGTGGTCGTCATGAGAGTGGATCCTTTGTTTTTTCTTGTTTTCTGACCGCATGAGAAGATGCCCGTTGACCGCGGCTAGCCAACTGGGGTTACGAGGGGATGAGCTTTGGTTAGGCCACCTTTTCTAGGCCCCTCTCCGTGTGGAGCAAGCAGTGCTGTCCCTAGAGAAGGCTGCTTGGTCGTTCAGGGAGTGCCGAGTGACGTTGTCATCCCCAGGTCAACATCAGGTGACCAATACCCTGAACCGCCTGCATGCAGGTTTGAGACTGCGGCTTCCAGTGACATCTTTCACCTGCCGTTTTGCCCCTTGCCCATCGCTACAGGACTTGGAAAGTTCAGTGTCATAGTCCATGGGCGTTTCCTAAAGCCTGCGCGGTGGAGCTTTTTGGTGGAGTGCAGTGTGCGCAGTACTGGCCCCACCCTTTAAACCCTTGGTTCGTTTGCCATGGCCTAGCAAGCTGGGACGGTGGCATCGAGGTCCTCGGGTCGTAGGTTTTATATCAGACTGTCCTTGTCTTAGTCTCTGGCTCAAAAGCCTTCCCTGGAGACACGGGGGCTTTGATGTCAGGGGTTTCCTCCCTTAGCCTTTCCACAGCCAAGCGGCCAGGCCTGCAAGGCAGCAGGGGACTCGTGGGGGCCGGGGTCGTCTATGTCCCGTGCAGATGTGAACATCTGCCCACTGCCCAGACGGTGACACTTACCAGAGGAGAAAAATCCAACGCCGGAACCCGGTATCGAACCTCGCACCTTTGGCATTGGAGGCAGACGTCTTAACCACTGCGCCACTTCCCCGTCTAGGGAACAATTATACATACAAGGTCGTGTCAGCAAGAGGCATAGATCCTCATGAGCCCCCTCACATGAGGCTCTCTGTCTCTTGCAGTCAGGTTTTTCGGCCATGCAGGAGTTAAATCAGAACTTCAGGGAAAGAATATCCACTCACCTGCGGACTGACAGCCAGAAGCTGCCCCTGACTGTTTGCAGTCAATAACGGTGGTAATGCAGCGGCAATCTGACTAGCGAGGGAGGTGGCTGCGGAGGAGTGATGGTGGTTGCTGCTGCTACTGTTGGAGTTGCTGTTGCTGCTGTCGCGGGACTGGCCGTTAGATAGGTTGTTGGCCGCTGAAATTAACAAACAATTTAAGGGTCAATTTGTGATAGGGCACATAGATAAAATATCCCATTAAAACTATTAAAAGGACACCGACTGATGAATTTATATCATGCAATAAATGAGTCTATATTATGAAATGAGTGCACACTTCCATCCGTCACTTGGGTCTCCTTCCTAGTTTATTTCCCAACATGGTGGGATGCGGCGCACAAGTTATTGGACTCTTCCTGTGTGTCAAAATGGTTGTTGTGATGTGTCTAGTGTGGTAGCGCAGTGGTAGTGCTTGTCACTTCTCGCTCTCAGCTTCCACCGCTGGCTAGCTGTATTGCGAAAAGGAGGGCAGAATGCGTCAGTCTCTCTCTGCCATACATAGCCTTTCCAACAACAAGCCTCAAGTAGTGCCTCCTCGCGGCGACACACGGTAACTGAGCACCTCACAGACTCAGGCTGAACTACAGGGGACTCAGAGGAGGTCTGACCCATAGACACGCAGCATGCAGGCCCAACGGTGTGTGGATACGCCCTGATACCCGTGAACCTGACTCCCAACTATGGGCAAATAGCACCACTGCCTTGTGGGTGCCTCGGGAGAGGAAAACAGACCAACGAAGTCGGGAGTGTCGCTGACTATGCCATCTGGTATAGTGTGGAAACCCGTCAGGGAAACGAGCACACACGCAACCCTCATGGATTATGCCTAAGGTGGATATTAATCTTGACATCTGAGGCAGAAACTCGGGAACGCTGAAGAAGAAGAAGAAGGACTCTTCCTGATCTGGGGAATGGGTCGGGGCGCACATGTTATTTTGTTTTCATCCCTACATCACACGACCAATCCCTTTAGCACAAACCGTACCAAGTAACCTTGCTACAAAAACCCTTGTAGCGACTAATGGCAGACTTTTTGTAGCCCTTCTTCTGACACGTCTTGGATACCAGTTTTGTTCTATGAAAGATCAGCAAAACGTTCTAAAGTACAAATTTACTTAGTGTTGTTCAAAACAACAGGCACACTACTGGAGACGGCAACGTCATAAAAGATTTTAAATTACGTCATAAGTCTATTATGTATACATGTATATTAGTAGTAGTAGTATGTGTGAGGACAAAATAGGCCACGAGGCCTTTGCAAATGTCCTTTCTTTCTTTAATTACTTTATGGGTCTGTTATGCATGCAAATTTTCCTATAAATCATTCATCATAGCAATAGAAAATCTCTTTAAATTTTGGTAATTCGTCCAGCTGGTTTTTAAAAGAATTTATATTAGGTGGTTTTTTTTAATGAAACTGGTAACTCATTCCAAACAATGGCAACTCTGTTAGAAAAACAAAACTTCCGCAGGTTAGTGTTGCAATGCCATACAAAGTTTTCCCTTCAGAGTGTCGGGTTCTGTCACAAAACGGTGCTGCGAAAATGTTCCAATTTAGGTCGTTGATACCATTATAAATTTTAAAAACTTGCATTAAGTCTCCACATATTCTACGTCCACGTAAGGAGTGTAGTCCAAAGTATTTAAGTCTAAGTAATTCATATTTCTACATTCTGTAACCAGCTTTGTTGCTCGTCTCTGTACCCTTTCGAGTGCAACTGATTGTCTCTTTAAACCTGGGTACCATACATACAGTGTTTGCATATTCTAAATGTGGTCTGATTAGTGATTTATAGTTTACTAAAAATGTCCTTATCCAAATGATTAAAGGCTCTCTTAACTACTCCAACCATTTTGTTGGCTTTATTGATACAGTTCTGAATATGGGGGTCAAAAGATAAAACTTTATCAAAAACAACACCTAAGTCTCTTTCCTTAAAATGTCACTGATAACTTTCATCAAGTAATCATGTTCAGGATTGTTCCTTCCAGCATGCAAGACCTTCCAGCATATTCCTTTGACGTCAGTCATGTCTGGCGTGATCCAGGTTGGAAGATTTCTTCTTGATTTCTTTTATGAAAATAGTAGAGGAATGAAAACAAATATGTTATTGATAGCAGGGGTTTGCTGTACAGACCCCTGTAGGCCTGAGGGAGGTTAAATTAACCATTGTACCCCTCAGGTCTTCAGCCTTTGGGTACAATGGTTCCTTTTACGTCCCTCAGACCTACAAGGGTCTATGCAGCAAACCCCTGCTACTAGTACCAATAACTTATGTCACAAACAAGTTAGCGCGCCATCTAGTCTTTAAGAACACTTAACCAGTTGTTTCATTTACCATGTGTCAGGAATGACAGCACCTTAAGAGTGCAAGGCCTGTGATAACAAAAATCACGGTACTGAAATCCTAAGAAAACCAGCAACATTGCAGTTATGGAAACTGCACAGTTTTACAAACAAAATGAACCATTTGGGAATACACTCGGCAGCGTTCCCCATCAAAATTTCATGTGAGGGTCACTTCAACTGATTTTTTTAATATCTGTGCATCAGCACAATGCACAGTTTCAAAACTGTGCATCATAGAAACTGTGTATCATGATTGTTCATTTGTGTGTTACAGGAAGCACTACTTAGACAAATAATTGCCTGTGAAAAATTCTGGATCACAGGACAATTCTGATGCTCTACTAATCCATTAACTCTTTCCCATCGTAACATTCTCAGCGAGTCAATTCCCTGCAGACGCAGCAGGAAAAGGATGTGCGTTCCCTGGTGACGTACATTTTTGGGGTAGATTGAATTAATTTTCACAGCCTCCCAAGCTAACAACCATAGATAAATTGGGTATCGTTGGAAAGAGCATTATAAGTACTTTTCAAAACTGCGCGTTTTTGTGCATCAGTTTAGTGGGAAGTCAAACCAATTTGATCATTATGCAACAGAACAAACATGGCGAAGCAAAAAATTAGAAACGCGGTTTTGGTAGCAACAGTGTAAGCACATGCAACGAAAAACCCAGATTTACTCAACAACATGGCAGAAAATTGTATTCCACAAGCAAAGAAATCACACAAGAGATCTGTCCCTTCTTGAATCACAATTTTACGAGCTAAAAATCACTATTTAAATCGCGCTCACGAGGATTGAACAAGCTCATCATCGGAGACGATCCAAGGCACGTTGTCGACTACTGTGGCTTTGTTCCGACACCATCCGACAAGGGCATTCACTTTCAGATATTTTAGAAATGGTTGGTGAAACATATTATAGTAGTTGCTTCCCTTAGACCGATAGCTCTGCTTTATGTGATTTAAAAAAAAACAACGCAACCCTAGAATACTAGAGACTCATCTATAGACGGCACGAGCATAATGCTATAATGTAAGCGTTTCGATGGCTAAGGGTTTGTTTGGGCTAACGCTAAACAGAAAGTGTTCTGATTGGAAAAAGTTAACCCATTAGCTGACAGCAAAGTTTTGTGTCAAAGTGATTCCTGCATTATCTCTTTGGCTGCTGGCAGTGCTTTTTGTCAAGGAGATTCCCACAGAAATCACCTTGACAAAAACCACTGCTGACAGCCACAGGGTCAAATACAAAATTCTGAGACTGTGATTTCCCATGGATCTGAATTTGCCTTGCACAATGAAGGCCAATCCACTTAACACCTTTGCTGCCAAGAAAACCGAACATCACTCAACTGCAAGAGGTCCAAAATGTATCTAGATCTTAATGAACCCCGAAGTTGCGGAGGCCCACGAGGAACTATGCCTCTTAACTCATTGTACCCCAAGACCGAAATCCCTAAATTTTGCCGTTGTCCTCTGAAGATTGCATTTCAGTGCAGGACACAGATCGACCATGATATTTCACGGGTGATGCCAGAATAGCTTGGCGCTATGGGTGCCAAGCTATTCTGGCATCTTCTTCTTCTTCTTCTTCAGCGTTTCCGAGTTTCTGCCTTAGATGTCAAGATTAATATCCACCTGAGGCATAATCCATGAGGGTTGCGTGTGTGCTCGTTTCCCTGACGGGTTTCCACACTATACCAGATGGCATAGTCAGCAACACTCCGACTTCGTTGGTCTGGTTGGTTTTCTGTCGGGGTTTGCTCCCCTAGCCTTTGCCTCTCCCAAGGCACCCACAAGGCAGTGGGGCTATTTGCCCATAGTTGGGAGTCAGGTTCACGGGCATCAGAGCCTATCCACACACCGGTGGGCCTGCATGCTGCGTATCTGGGGGCCAGACCTCCTCAGAGTCCCCTGTTGTTCAGCCTGAGTCCATGAGGTGCTCAGTTACCGTGTCGCCGCGAGGAGGCACTACATGAGGCTTGTTGTTGGAGAGGCTATGTACTGGCAGAGAGAGACTGACGCATTCTGCCCTCCTTTTCGCAATAATGCTAGTCAGCGGTGGAAGCTGAAAGCGAGAAGTGACAAGCACTACTACTGCGCTACCACTCTAGACGCATCACAACAACCATTTTGACACACAATTCTGGCATCACCCTTGAACTATCATGGTCGATCCAAATCTTGTTGTGGTGTGTGTCTGGGGTAAAATGAGTTAAGGAAAGCATTTTGTGTGCATGTTCAGGCAATCTTTGACTCTGGTTTACATTAACCTCAAACATGCAATCTGCTTGAACTGGCAGTGAATGTGTTAAGAATGAGTCTTAAAAGGGGCTTACCCAGGTTTAAAGGCTGTGCCAGGGCCTGTAGACTGGCGAGGTTGGTGGCGATGATCTGACCGTTGGACGTACTCAGCAGCTGAATCTGTTGGTTGCCGCCAGTTGCTAGCGACACTGGGATACTGATAAACTGTTGAGCTCCGTTACCTGTAATGCGAAACATCTACGTCACTATCCCCACCATTGCTAAAAAAACTGTCACACCACTCAACTGCAAGAGGAACAGATCCTTGTGAGACCCCGCAATTGCGGGGGCTCACAAGGATCTATGCCTCTTGCTGAAACCACTTTATAGCCACATCCCCTAGACAATGAATTGAAACATTTTGAATTTAGAGTCTGCGTTCTCTAGCAGATGCACTGGTAAATTGAAAAGTTATGACAAGCTTACCTTGTACTAAAAGCAAAGTCTAACTTAAATTTTACTGACCGGTATGAAAAAGGAAGCTGTTGTACACGAAATACATTTACCCCAATGAATAAAAAGATAACCACTAACCCATTCAGTGCCAAGAAAATTGGAACACCAAACAACTGCAAGAGGCGTGGATCCTCGTGAGCCCCCACAGTTGCGGGGGTTCACAAGGATCCATGCCTCTTGCTGACACCACTTTAAACCCATGATCCAGGGCCATCTGACTCTGAGTCAGCTGGCCCAGAACGGGTGAACCTTTCCGCCATCAGCAGCTTTTGTGTCTGCGCGATTCCTACAGGAGCGCTATCAACTTTGACGCAAGAAATGAAAACAATAAAGTTATTTGACACTGACATCTATGATCCATGATGTTGTTTTGTGTCATCTATAGATCCATTTTGCTACTCCTTACAGTTAACCCTTTGGCTGTCTGTGGTGCTTTTTGTCAAGGTGATTCCTGCAGGAATCACCTTGACAAAAAGCACCACAGACAGCTAAAGAGTTAATTTGTGCTATTTTATGAAAATGAAAGCATGGATTTTTTGCGACTTTTATGACAAGGGCGCCTGCACTTTTTCTCACGTTCACAATACAGTATTTTGTCTAAATGTATATATATATATATTTTTTTTTACAAAACTGTGAAAGAAAATGGCCTTCTTCCTTGATCCATCTCCCACTACTTATGTACATGTACATTATAAGGTTAAGTCTCCCAAACCCAACACAGCTGGAAATTCTATCAAAAAGTACAACAGCAGAACCTGTTTTTGAGTGACCACCCATATGAGATCTGTCAAGTGTCATTAAAGACCATATTTCTGGTGACTGTAGCCACCCACATGGTCTTTCATGACAGGTGACTTTTTTTGCCTTTCAAGACAGGTTCTACTGTAACGACAATCTGCCATGGCCAAACCTTATTAGTGACAGCTTACCTGTGGACACAGGTATGAGAATCTGTTGCACAGGTAGTGATGAGGTACTGGAGTTACTGCCGGTCATAGCCGACTGGTTGGCCAGGAAAAATTGGGACGCCACCTGAGGCTGACCCAGCAACTGTGTCTGACTCGTTAACGTGGATAACACACCTGTAATTGTAAACAACAGTGATAAAGTAGATCTTTGTCATGCCACTTGCTAAACCAATGAGTATAAAAAATAAAGCAGGAGCATTGACCCTTTGGATATCAATAGCGCTTTTTGTCAAGGTGATTCCTGCAGGAATCACCTTGACAAAAAGCACAATCAACAGTGACAAAAGGCGGTATCAACAATCAAAGGGTTAAATACAAGGTAACAAAAATCCACATTTCCATCTACAACTGCGCAGAAATCACCTATGGAAACTTTCAATCAAGTGAAACTATCCATAATACGTTGACAGACATCAGAAATGAGAAAACTCTTAGAAATATAATCATGGTCTAGAGGATGCCATGCAATACGTTAGTTTATTGCAGTCAAAACTTCAAACTAACCAAAACACTACAAGCATAACCATTTAGGCGCTGCGTGGCTTTGGCAAATGCAACAATTCCTAACCTTTTCAGCCTGGAAAACAGTTCCCTCCCCCACCCCCACCCCCCTAAAACATTGCAATCTTTCATAAAAAAACTGCAGATCCCAAGACAATTGTGATGCCTGATTAACCCATTAACTACTGCTGACAATACCGCTTGGAGAAAAGACGCACAGCTTTCCTCCAAGCAGTATTGTCAGCAACAGCCCAGGGCTTATCGTAGTTCTGCATTATAAGAAGGATTACGAAGAAGTCTAATGTCATCTTATTTTACCACAAGATGAAGAGTACAGCCGACCATGTGATTTTTATGTTATTGTATTTTCTTCTTCCTTACCATACATACCTGATCACACAAAAGACAAACCCACACTTACCATTTATGTCTGACTTTGCGTCAGCCGCTGATGGTGTAGTGGCAGTGTCGGCTACGGAGGGCACCGACATAAAGAGATGATCAGCAAGTCCCAGAGCGCCCGC
Source organism: Semisulcospira habei (assembly GCA_036245525.1). Lineage (NCBI taxonomy): Eukaryota > Metazoa > Mollusca > Gastropoda > Semisulcospiridae > Semisulcospira > Semisulcospira habei. The sequence goes on along the minus strand of BTPG01000002.1, from coordinate 212,228,842 downwards.
ACCCGCAATAGACGCATGCGGCAAGGAGACGGATGGCATGGTGAACACAGACGATACGGGGGCCAAGGGGGACTGGGTGGACGTTGCTGATAGCATAACATCCTGAAATGACAGGAAGTATACAGTGAGCATAATGAGTGAAATATTGGGTTATGTCCAAAATTCTCTGCAGTTAAAAAGTGTAATAATGGCTTTCACAACTTGATGCATCAAAAAAATGTTGTTCACCAGCTGTGGGAGACGGTTTGGCAATGATAATGATATTTCATGGATTGTGCTGGTCCACAGTAAAGGTTGAGAGGACACACTTGCTGGCAAGGCAAAAATCACACAAGACCTATGAATGACCTGGTGAAAAACCTGACAAAGCATTTTCAGGAACAGGGCAAGGGCACCACACTTTCATTTTCCTCTGTTATAGCAGACTATGTAGACTTGAAAGACCATGAGAGATCGAAAGTAAACCAGACCAATATCAAAAGGAACTCTGGGAAGATTTCTGATTGATGAGATGGGGCCATTCCAAAAGCTAAGATGAATGAGCTTGGTGCTTTCCCAGGCACCATCTATGAACTATCACAGTAAAAGAGTATCTCGCTGTGGTGTTTTAAAACTTTGCAACCACTTTGCTTTTGGAACCATTCAACCGTGACCCCACCTCTTTGAAACACACTCTGTGGTGAACATGGATATATTGGGATTGTTGTTACCGAGTGTTTACCCACTAATTATTTTACTAAGGTAGATTTTAATTACTCAGCTTGTGCAATAAATGTAATAATGTATTGGGACGTTTGTATAATAAGTAGTGTTAGGTTGAAACACGCGTATTATGTATGCATGTGTAGAGGTGGGTGTGAATGTACAAGTGCCGCTCAGTTCAGTCCATAAAAGATGTTTATGTGTGAGATGTGTAAGAATTATGTGTAAAGATTTTGTGGTGTTCACTTATGTACATTTGGAATTTATAGCTGTGCAAGTGCAGGGAGAAAATGTTCATAATTATGTTATGTTTTCATGTCTTGTTTGTACTATTTGTTATAAATGTACCACAACCGAATTTCTCTTTTCGAGATAATAAAGTACTCTTATTCTTATTCTTATTTTCTCATCAAAGGCTACTGCACTTACAGTTACAGTTGAAAAAGGTGCAGCAATATTTAGGAAATCCCGTCTTTATTGTTACAGAAGTGCTAGTCGATGATATTAGACATGATATTAGACATGCGACTCAGATGATAACATCCAAAATCACAGACCAGCATGCATCATTTCGTTTTGACAATCTCCTGTACCCTGTTGTATTAGTTTGTGATTTGGGGACCTTACGACATGAGGCTGCAAGGTCCAAACTCACAGAGCAGCACACGCTGAACACTCTAATCAAATCCCTTCTCTAGCGGTGTGTTGGTCTGTGCTTCTGGACCTTACAGTTGAAGGATGTAAGGTCGAAAAGCACGGACCAGCACACATTTAAATGTTATAATGTAATCTCAGCTGGCGTCTCGGGGACAGCATGTTCGATTTCCTGCCGGTCTATTAGAAAGCAAATTAACCCTTTTAGCCCCAACACCCTAAAGCAGGAAATTGATTGACCATGATAATTCAAGGGTAGTGCCAGTTTAGCTTGGCGCCTTATCATGGTCAATCCACCTCCTGCCACCGGTACATAGTCATTAACATTAAGTAACACTTCCAAAATTTGGCAAATGCACCCGTGGGGCTAAAAGGGTTAGACTAGAGTTTACAATGTCAATAGCATACTTGTTGTCTCCCTCGGGCCATTCTCTACCGCTGATCAGCGGTGGCGAATCACGGGGGACAACCAGTATCTGTCAACAGCTGCCGTACGGCGCCAGACAATACCCCCAGACCCGCGCCCTTTTCTACTGAACAGCAATGGGGACACGGGGAACAGCAATGGGGACACGGGGAACAGCAATGGGGACACGGGGACGCGTGTCTACGTTAAGGCTCCATGAACCTGTCAATAGGGAGCTCCGAAAATCCAATTACACAGCTGACCCGGTTATTAAAGGCCCACTGCCGCTGTAACTGTTCAGAGATACACTTCTGTAACAGATGGTTACGAAACGCTCCATTCAGGTCTAGCTATGGTTCATTTAGACACAGGGCAATCCAGTTCAGCACCCGTCGTCTTTATATCAAGTAATCTGACAATGACTCCACTCCCCGATCACTGTATAGTGCCAGTGGGACGTTAAATTGGAGATAATGAATGAATGAATGAATGAATGACTCCACTCCATTCTAGAAATACGTGGCTATTACAGTATTAGTGCGAGAAACAGCTAAATAGACTGACACACTAACGGCAGCGCAGAAAGAATAAGTGCGATTACGCGTGCTTTTGCTGCGCGTCTAAACTGCTGTTGAAGTTCATTAGGTGTCGACAAGGCATAACAAACACAAATGGTGTTGAAATATGTCTTCAGATTTATGCGTAACGGTACAGTACTACAGGTACGCCTTGGTATTATGTTTGGACTCCCATTCACCTACTTTCCGCCAATAATAGAAAGTTACCAGATCACAGACCAGCACATACTTGTGCTGGTATGTGACTCAGTAACTTACGGCTCTAGAACAGACCAGTAGACTTGAAGAATCTTTATATTTTAAACTTCGTCTATAGCAACACCGGGTGTATAGTAAACTACTTCCTCATCAACCTATCGTCTGACTGCTTATAACAAACTTCAGATCAAGAGACAAATGTGGGTCAAATTTGGGTCCCCTGGCGTTTTGCTACTTTACATATGTGTGTAGCCCACATTTACTGTTTACACCGGTATTGTAATCTGTTCACACACGTAGGTGGTAAGTAAATATGGAGCCCAGAAATATCCAATTACAGACGACCTCGCTTATAACAAGGTCGAACACACAACAGTACGTTTTGAGAGATCCAGAGGTCTATCTACAATACTTCGCTTATAACGAACTTCGGAGATAGCAACACAAAGATGTGGATCCCCTGGCGTTTGGTTGTATATATCCAAAGTTGACTCTACTTCAAAGCCCTGGTCAATGCCACAAGTGCTAAGTGCTAAGTGCGAAGACCGACCAATATTTGGATTATGGGGTGCTTGTTACTGTCTCGTTTCACTAATTCTTTAACCATTTAACCCAACGGCCGCATTTCCTAAATTTTTCAGGTTTCACCTAACGACTATGCACCAGTTGCAGGAGGTGGATCGACCATGATAATTCAAGGGTAGTGGCACATCAGCTTGGCACCTGATGGCGCCAAGCTAATCTGCCACTATACTTCAATTATCATGGTCGATCCATCCGCTGTAGTGTGTCGGGGCTAATTAGGTTAACACCCAATGTCGACTACAGAAGATGTATTGACTATCGCAGGTCAAGGGTAGTGTCTGATTATCTTGGCGCCTGGAAAGGCGCCAAAAAGAACAGACACGACCCTTGAGCCGCCATGATCGATCCGAGATCTTCCAATTATACGACAGGTGCTTCACAGGCGAGTCTGCAATTATTGGGTCTGGAAGTTATTGAGTGACTTAAAGCCACAGTGATACGGGCCCCTGATACCTCTCTGTATTGATTGGCGCACGACACACGCGTATACAAAAGTTTCTCGTTTCAATAATACTGTTTTTCTATTGAGCGGTAGACACGTCCGCCCTCCACTGGCAAGAGACCGTTAACCCTTTGGATGTCGGTAGCGGGCTTTTTTCCGAGGTGATTCCCTCAACAAAAACCGCTACTGACAGGCAATGGGTGTAAGTCCGGGTGTGTAAGTCCGGGTGTGTGTGTGTGTGTGTGTATGTGTGTGTGTGTGTGTGTGTGTGTAATAATAATAATAATAATAATAATAATAATAAATTTATTTCAGTTTTTGCAGGCCATCTGGCCCATATGAACACAAAATACACTTTACAACCAGAAAATACAGGAAGGTGGTTGTAAAACACACTCATATAGCATTACATCAGCGCACATAAATAAACAAAAAAAACAAGAAATCAAAGCAAATCCCTCTAGTTCCTTAATTTAAGGCAACCTGAAATATACATAGCAACTTTAAAGACCAGTTTATCATGTAGGTTTCCACACAGCAGCTGAACTTTAAGATCGGATGGGAATCTGTAGTAAAACAGTGGAATGTACTTTTTACGTAAAGGGGAATATTTTGGACACTCGAACAGAAAATGACACAAATCTTCAGCCTTATGCCAATCACATGAATTACATTCTGGATTAGTGATGGGTTTTCCAAATCTGGATACTCCGTTTAAAGGTAAACGGTTACATCTAAGTAAACATATTGCCCGCCTGAGTTCACAAGAGTTCAGCTGCCCTATGTAACTGGCTCTAAGTATTTCTGGGTGGTAATGGCAGTATTCTGTGTTTGAGGAAAGGGATGCATGCCAGTCCTGTCGGAAACAATCCATCAGCCGATCTTTGAATATCTGAATGAACAGAGGAGTGTTTCCAACTGACTGCATTTCCCATACATACCCAAACCCGTGCATACACAATAGAGTCTTTATTTGCGTAGCCCAGTTCGATCTACCTGAAGCATCATGCATACATAACATCGTGTAACACTGTCTTGGGTATCTGTTTTCTGACATGGTAAGAAGTCTGCACCAGTACTTCACCATTCGAACATAGGCATCAATATACATAGGGAATCTTCCACACTCACCCAGCGCAATATTGTTTTTTACATCTCTTCCAACACCAAGGACCATTTTACAAACCTTTATATGAACCTGCTCAATTACATCATGTCTCTGGAAACCCCAAACCTCTGACCCGTATAGCACAATGGGTTTAATCTTGACATCAAAAATGTGAAAAACAGTGTCAGCTGGCAAGTTTTGTAATTTAAAGTATAGTCTTTTGATACCTGCAACTGCTCTCCTGGCTTTTCCAGCTAAGTTTTCTACACATCTAGCCCAGTTCAGAGTAGAGGAAAATATCACACCAAGGTAAGTATAACTGGACTCGACTTGAATCTGCTTGTCAGCATAAAACCATTTTTCACAATTTTTCACAAAACCTCCATTTTTGAAGACCACCACTTTTGTCTTGTCCATGTTCACAGTGAGACCCCATTTTTTACAGTATTTTTCTAAACAATTAATTTTCTTTTGGAGATCTGCTACAGAGTCAGAGACAATGGCTATATCATCAGCATACATAAGAAGGAAAATACCCAGTGGGTCTGCAAAAATATCAATGCCACGTGCACCGCACGATGATATTTCTGTCTCAAATTCTGAAAGAAAGATAGAAAACAGCAGTGGGCTCAACACACAACCTTGTCGCACCCCTGACATGCAATCAAAGTAGTCGGTAACTTTGGTTCCAACCCTTACAGCAGCTTTTACATGTTTGTACATACTCTCAAGTGTCTGAAGCAACTTTCCATGAACTCCTTTACGTAACAAGAGATACAACAGTTTTGTCCTGTGCACACTGTCGTAAGCTTTAGAAAAATCTACGTACATGGTGTAAAAACGGCCACCCTGCTTGCTAAGATACTTTTGCACTAGTGCCTGTAAGCAAAACATGTTGTCTATAGTACTGTACCCTTTACGGAAGCCAGCTTGAGCCTCAGGAATACAATCATTCTCTTCACAAAAACGCACCAACCTGTTGTTAATGACAAAACTGTACAACTTACTGATAACGTTCAGAAGAGAAATTCCTCTGTAGTTGTCAACATTTCTAGGGTTACCCTTTTTGTGTAGTGGAAATATCACAGCCATGGTCCAGCTTTCAGGGTATTCCGCACTTTGAAACACACGACTGAACAAAGGATGCAAAAATTTCACAAGGATCTCACCTGCATGATGAAAAAGGTCAGTGGGCAAGCCATCAGGGCCTGATGCTTTCCCTTTCTTCATGCTATTAATAGCACTGCGAATTTCATCCTGTGTGATTTCCTCATCAAATTTTGCATTATGACAACCATCACAATCATCAGATATATGGTCATTCAAAACACCCTCGGCCTGTCTGCTGAAACCTGAATCATCAACATTCTGATCCACATTTAGCAAATTACGAAAATAATCATACCACACGCGTGGTGAAATGACATCAGAACACAACTTTTTAACGCCAGTCAGAGACTTTATTTTTTGCCAAAATGTTCTTGAGTTTGCATCATTACATGCATCGTTGAGCTCATTCAAAACCCGTGCGTTGTACTCTACTTGTTTTGTTTTACACAACTTCTTAAATTCTTTCTTCATGTCAAGATACTTCCCTAAGTCGTCATGTGTGTTTGTGTGTCTGAACTGCTTTAACTGTATGTACTTGTTTTGTTTTGCTAACTCGCAGTCCGAGTCCCACCACGGCGGCTGTGCACGGGATTCACCTACCTTCTTACCTGACCTCATTTTGTCAGCTGCCTTCTGAATGAATGCTACAAAACAGGCCGACCCTTCTTCTACACTCGAGTCAAGCGCTGACAAAAAGTGTTGAAACTGAGTCTCCTGATTATCTTCAATGTATGCACAAAAGGATTCAGCGTAGTTTTCTTTCCAAATAAATTTAACCCCTTCCTCTAGTATTATATCATCATTTAAATCATCATCATCACATGAATAAACAGACTGAATAGAAGTAAACGTGGTTACAATGGGGAAATGGTCTGACTCACACCTGTCTGCAACAAACATATCGGTCACTAGGTCAAACACGGATTTAGAGCAAATACAGTAGTCCACCACACTTTTGCCTCTGTTGGCCACGCACGTAATTTCTCCCTCACTGTCACCTTTCGTTCTGCCATTGACAATAAACAAACAGTACTCTTGACATAGTTCTATCAGTTTCCGACCAAAACTGTTTACGCCAATATCTTTTGACCTCCGTGGGCTTTGTGGTACATCCTCTAGCAAATCTGTTAATTCCAGTAAAGGCTGCACGTGTGTATTGTCATCAATAAAATCAGTATCAGACAGACCGGCAGTGCGGGCGTTAAAATCGCCACATAATAGCCAAGGCAGCTCAGGGTGAGCACCTAACACTTGAGACATGTAGTTTTCTAACACTTCAAAACCATCAACGTTATCTTCACCATATACAACAGAACGCTCTGGAGCCACATACACAAATGCTGCCAGAACATCAGATGCAGAATTCAAAACAGACTTACCGATCTTTAGAAACACAATATCCTCAGCTGCCTGCATTAAACGCAACACATGACAGGCTATAGATTTATGTACACACACGGCCACGCCCCCTTTTAACTTTTGTGTACGTGGTGAAAAAAACACCTGATACTCTGGAAAGGTATCCTCTATAACATTTTGCTTACGTGTGTGTGTGTGTGTGTGTGTGTGTGTGTGTGTGTGTGTGTGTGTGTGTGTGTGTGTGTGTGTGAAAAACGAGATTGTCCTTGTAAAACACACACACACACAAACAAACAAACGGACTTACTGTCAGTTGCTAAGTACCTTTCTTCTGCAAGCTACAACCTAATGCGCAAAAGGCCATCGGGCCGACGTTGGCCCGCGCACACAAAGGGCACTCGGGCCGACGTTGGCAACGGCGGCCCGATGGTCTTTTGAGCACTGGGAAGCACCGACCTACGACATTATCAGCGCCCAGACCCGAAAATCCAGACCCAAAACAGTCACCAGTAAGCGTGCAAAACGCAAGGACAGCTACGAAAGCCAAAATTGCGCGAACAGACGCCTCTTACGGACAAGTGTACCGCCTTGTTATTTGATGTGAAATCTCGCTGCAATGAAAATCTTCGATGAAAAACTGGGAATACTGGCTTCTGATTTCTTTTCTTCTCTCCTTTTTTTTTTTTTTCCAAACCAGGGCAGCATACTGATCGCACTTTTATAGCCTTCCTTGTCTGATTTAGATTAGACTAGAGGTCTGGCCTTTGTTGGTCTATCATGCAAGAGAAGTGTCGTATCAGCGAGGCGCCTCTCCTGCTGTAAGGCTAGTCTCGTTCTAACTTCGATCCATCTTCCGCCGGTGATGGGGGTGGGGGGGGGGGGGGGGGGAAGCGAGCACATTTTGAAAGGGACTTGAAAAAAACTTTACAAACCTTTCCTGGCAAGCCAGCCAAAGAGATTCCGACATAGTCTATTACAACACGGTCAATTTTGTAACTACTGTAAGACAATCGCCCTTTCAATTAACACACTAAACTTGCGGGAAAACTGGAGCCCATCTCAGTCAGCAAGAGACTTTGGTTCTCATGAGCCACCGTGGCTGCTGGGACTCATGTGTGTGTATCTCTTGCAGGGGAAAGGCCACGGTTTGAAAGGAACTAATTGCACTGACTGACAAAGCTGGTAATTGATCCAGGCCTTCTGCACTGCTAATTGCATGGGGCAGTACAGAGAAATCCATTTAATTGAACAGCAAGAGACGCATGGGCCATGATAGTTAAAAACGTAGTGCCTGATTGGCTTGGTGCCTTGGCGCCAAGTCTGGCACTACCCTTGAACAATCTCCCGCTGAGGTGTCCTAAAGGTGAATGCCCTAATCAACCAGCATAGTAACCCTCTGTGCTAGTCACTGCCAATTAATGTAACTTTTGTTACTGTGAAATAGAGTCTTGCAATAAGCCAAGTGTGCAGCAGTGGTAGACCTGTGATTATAATTATATATCAATATTAACCGATCTAACGCCACGGCGGCATTTCCCAAATGTTGGAGTTGTCACTCGACGACTATGCACCAGTTTCAGGAGATGGATCGACCATGATAATACAAGTGTAGTGCCAACTCAGCTTGGCGCCTGATGTACTGTCGGTACGAGTTCGTCCTAAATTAGAATCAGGTCAGGTGGAGCTCCACACTTTTTTCAACTGGAGAAAGGCTGCTCTGGTTTTACCGATTCGTGCTCTGACATCTGCATCAGTGCCGCCTTTTTTGTCTATGATGCTCCCGAGATAGGTGAAGGACTCCACCTCCTCCAACGGGGTGCCAGCAAGCAAGACTGGTTCTTCCCTGGTTGCGTTCAGCCTCATTGTCTTTGTTTTCTGTTTGTGAATGGTGAGGCCCACTTGGGACGAGATGTCAGCAAGCCTCGTGGTCTTGTCCTGCATTTGTTGATGAGTGTGGGACAGTAATGCCAAGTCGTCTGCAAAATCGAGGTCGTCAAGCTGTGTCCACAGTGTCCACTGTATTCCACTTCGTCTGTGCTCTGTGGTCATCTTCATGACCCAGTCTATGGCCAGTAGGAAGAGGAACGGAGACAGCAGACACCCCTGCCTTAAAGGGCTGGCTTAACTGGGCGAGACAAACCCGAACCTCGTCTCGGCGAGACACCCGAGACAGTCAATGCGAGATACCCGATCCACCCTTTAATAGGTTCGGCGAACTCTCCGAGACAAGATCAGACGTGCCGAACCTAATAAACAGGTGGAACGGGTATCTCGCATTGACTGTCTCGGGTGTCTCGCCGAGACATGGTTCGGGTTTGTCTCGCCCAGTTAAGCCAGCCCTTTACACCGGTTCTGACCTGGAGCTCCCTGGTGAACTGCCCTTCTTGGATCACGCGACATGTCATGCCATCGTAGCTGCTCTTGATCAGGCGGACGAGCTTTGTGGGTACACCGTAGTGTCGTAAGAGTTTCCACAGAGTCTCTCGGTCCACACTGTCAAATGCTTTCTCATAATCCACAAAGTTGACGTATAGCGGGGAGCTCCACTCCAGAGACTGTTCCACGATGATGCTGACGGAGAGTGGCGATCTGGTCTGTACATGATCGGTTCTTCCTGAATCCTGCTTGCTGGTCTCTCAGCTGGGGGTCAACGGAGTTCCTCATTCTCTCCAGGATGATCCTGTTGAAGACCTTTCCTGGTACTGACAGCAAGGTGATTTCTCTGTAGTTGGAACACTTGCTGAGGTCGCCTTTCTTGGGAAGCTTGATTAGGTACCCTTCCTTCCAGTCAGCCGGCATCACCTCCTCTTCCCAGATCTTTCCAAACAGTGGGTACAGCATCTCCACTGTTGTCTCTAGGTCCGTTGTTCGTTACAGTGAGTGTTAATCAGTTCACTGCCAGTGATCACGAATTTCACATCTTAAATCACTGCAAACTGACCGACATTTGCGTGAAGAACCGAAAACATAGGCAAAAGAACATAGGCCTAACAAGAGTCATAAGCACTGCTCATGAGGGTTTAAGTCTTGCCGCTGGGTAGCGTTCGTCCTGACCTGCCAGTTAACCCTTATCATTCGGAATACACCAGTGTGTGAAATAAGTTTGACTAAAATAGTTCAAGGGTAGTGCCAGAATAGCTTGGCGCCTCTAGGCGCCAAGCTATCCTGGCACCACCCTTGAACTAAAGCCATTGGTCTATATCCGTATCTGTAAGTACTATAATGTAGCTTACATATGGCAGTGTACAAATTTGAAGCTTTTAGCCTCAGTATGATACGGGTTAAGGGGTCAATCACACATGCAAGTCGCGAATGACGGATGGACCAAATACTGCCTGACAGTACTGTTTGCCTGCCTAACGATATAACGACAGTTCAAAGGTAGTGCGTGATCAGCTTGGCGTCGGTAAGCAAGCTGAAGAGATGTGCCCTGTGAACGAACTGGTGTTCCGTCTCCTCCTTTTGACAACATTCCACCACAAAATACAGCTCAACCAAGAACATTTTCAAACCGCAGCGGGAGATTAATCGGCCATGATAGTTCTTCTTCTTCTTCAGCGTTCCCGAGAATCTGCCTCAGATGTCAGGATTGGTTGTTGAGATGAAGTTCGTGGTCTGCAGTAGGTCTAGAATGGAGCCCCAGAATTTCTCTGACAGCGTCGCTCCATGTGGCCAATGTTGTATACTGGCGCCTTGGTACAGGGGACAGGACTGCAGTACATACTCTGGGGTCTGTAAACCTGTTTCACACAAGCAGTCTGCAGTGTGTGACAGTCCTAGGCGGTACAAGTGTGCACGCAGTCGGCAGTGACCAGTCATTAGACGGAATATGGTGGTCTGTTGGTGGGGCTGGAGGTGTTTTAACTGGTCATCAGATGGTGGGTTGTGTTGGGTTTGCCAGTCTGCATGATAGTGCCGCTTAATGAGAGTTTTGACTTCCTGGAAGGACATCGGTTGGTTTGGCTGCTCAAGCTTGCTACCGGAGTTGGCGAGTCTGTCTGCCTCCTCGTTTCCTGATAGTCCACAGTGAGCAGGTACCCACTGAACAGCCACTTGTGTTAGGCGTGAGTGTTTCTTTCTCCAGCTGCTCACTGGGGGACTGCAGGCTTTGGATGGTGGATCTGCAGTCGGTCAGGAAAACGATGTGTGAGGGCATGGGATCGTCTGCACCAACAAGGCTGGCAGCCTCTCGTAGAGCAGTGAGTTCAGCCCAATAGTTGGTCGACAGTCTTCCCGCAGACTGGGATTTGGATGTGGTGTGTCCATTTGGGTAGCGGATGAAAATTCCACTGCCTCTATTCTTGACAGCTGCGTCTGAGGATCCATCTGTGAAAACGTGTGCCCAGACTGATGCATTGTAATCTCCGTACAGCATTTCCTGTGTGAGAGACCTGAGGATGGCTTCTGACTGGGATTCTCTGCTGGCTATTCCTGGGCCATCAGTAACAAACAGCACGTTTCCCAGGGAGGTGCTCCAGTCCTCAGTAGCTTGAAGAGGTTCTCGACCATTTGAGGCATTGTAGATGGTGTTCTGGTGAGCTCTTGTGAGTTGTTTTGTGAGGTGGTTGAAGCTGCTCCTCTTCAGCCTGTTCTTTGTTTGTTCTTGGAGTTGCTGATGGATTGGGTGGGTGGGCAGTTTCTGCAACTTTTCACTGTGAGCAAGGACCTTCTCCTCCCGTCTTTTGTCTAGGCAGTGAAGACCAGTGGTGGTTTCTAAGGTGCGGATGGGTGTCGTTTTTAGCCCGTCTGTGATGATGTGCATGCCTGCGTTCTGCACTCTGGCCAGCCTGCTTGTGTTGCTCTTGGCAGCAGTGGCCCAAGCTCCTGAGCCATACTCCATCACAGGACGGATGTTTCCTGTGTACACCTGCTTGAGGATGCTGCTGTTTGCTCCCCATTTGGTGCCTGCCAGTTTCTTTATGAGAGACAGTCTTCTCGTGGCCTTCCTCTCCGCCTCTTTGATATGTGGATTCCAGGTCAGTTTCTTGTCTAGTTTGACACCCAGGTAGGTGGGAGTGTCATCCTGCGGGACATCTTGGTTGTTGACTGTTTGAGGGATTCTTTGGAGTTGGAGAGGGCGAAGCAAGTAAAGACTGTCTTCTGACTGTTGATGGTGACACAGCAATCCCTCGCCCATCTGGAGGTGTTGTTGAGGGCCTCTTGCATTCTGGCTGTAGCAGTTGGAGTGGACTCTGAGGCGTTCCACATGGCAAAGTCATCAGCATGCAGGGCTCTCGTGATGTGTCTGGAGAGGCCATTAGTGATGTCATTAATGAAGACGAGGAAGAGGCTGGGGGAAATCACACCTCCTTGGGGAACACCTTCCCTGATCTTGACGGTGTAGCTCAGGCTGTCACCCAGCTTGACCCTCACAGTTCTGTGGCTCAGGAAACTCCTGATCCAGATGAACAATCGCCCGGCAACTCCTGCCGTCAATATTTTCAGAAGAAGGCCCTTGTCAAACGCTTTGGAGAGGTCAACGAAGGTGGCGACTACTTTCTTCTTTTCCTGAAAGGCAGTTTTTATTGACTGTGCAAGGTAGATAAGCTGGTCTTCAGTACTTCTGTTCTTCCTGAAGGCTGTCTGTTCTTTGGTGATCAGGTTGTTGGTTTCCAGATGCCACAGAAGTCTCTTGTTGATCATGCGCTTGAGAGTCTTACCGAGGCAGCTAAGCAGGCTGACAGGTCTGTAGCTGGACTTCTTGTTTGGGTCCTTTCCTTTCTTGGGTATGGGTGCAATGGTGGCCTCCTTCCACGCTGAAGGAAAAACACCCTTTCTCCATGAAAGGTTAAAGAGTTCAAGCTGTTTCCTTCTGGCAGCTGGTCCAAGATGCTTGATCATTTCGTTGCAGACTCCGTCTTTCCCTGGGGCTTTCCTGGTCTTGAGTCTTCTGATCGCATCATTGAGTTCTGACAGTGAGGTCTGAAGTCATGGCTGCAGTGGGGTTTGTCTGGTGTTTAAGCATGGTCTGCAGCTGTGTTTCGACTTTCCTTCTTCTTTTTGCTGGGATTTTTAGAGTACTGTCCATCTCAAAGGCATCAGCAAGGATGTTTGCAGCTCTCTTCCCTGTGTGAGCATGCCATCTTCCACAAGTGCTGTGAATCTAGACGTGGTTGTGGTATCCTCATTCAGAGTCTTGGTGAGATGCCATAGTTGTCCAGTGCTTTGGTCCAGGCTGAGTGAGGATGTTTTTTCATGCCAGCTTTGACGGATTTCTTTTGTCTTTGCCGTGTTGAAGTCCTCCTTCAGTTGATTATGCCTGGCAGTTGTTTCTGATGTTGGGTTCTTTTCCGTGTCAGTTCTGGCTTCCGAGAGTTGCTGGTGAAGGGCGGCCAGAGTTTTGCTCCAGTAGGGTTTGTAGTCTTTTCTGAAGCCACAGGGATAGATTTCTGAGCTGCTGATATGATGGCTTCTGTCAGTTTTTTGACATTTTTGTTTATGTCCTCTGTTAGGTTGATGCAGCAGAGTACCTCAGCAAGGGCTTGATACGTTGTCCAGTCAGCTTTCTTGAAGTTCCAGCTGGCTCTTTTTTGGTGATATTCACTGGCAGTCTTTTTATTTGCAATGTGCAGGATGATAGGGAAGTGGTCGCTTCTGCCCAGCTGATCATTTACGACTCTGGTGTTTGTTTCTGAACATCTTCTGTGGCCATGGTGAGGTCAGGAGTTGATGTTTTCTTCCAAGCTCTGGAATAGCATGTTGGTCTGTCGTCAGGCTGGTTAATTAGGACTAGCTGGTTGTCAATGAACCAGTCCTCAATGTCCTCTCCTCTGCGGTCCAAGTCTTCATACCCCCAGCTCTGTGAGTGACCGCTGAAGTCCCCAACAGTTATGTGGTTTTCTGGCAAGAGCTGATGGTATGAAGGTCAAGCCTCGAGGTGGGAGGGCTGTAGAAGTTGGTGATGAGAAGTTCATCTTGCAGGAGGATCTTGATAGTGACAAACTCAAGTTCGGCTGCTGCTCACTGTTCTATCAATAGCGCCGCAATTCCATGCCTGACAAGAGTTATTACTCAGGGCTTCCATTTTAGTGCGTCTGTGACGCATTAAAACTCAAAATCACGTAATGAAATGTGGTAGTCCAACGCACTAAAATTCAGTGCATCTGCGGCCGAGACGCATCATCCTTGAGCCACCGTGTGTAACCTAACAGAGATAGGCGACAGTCATTCTATTTTTAGTGATGAGTTGGTAGTTTAGCCACTCGCTTGGGCGCAGCTGCGTTCAGAATCATGACGACTCCGGGGTCCACGCGAATGTAACTAAACAGGCAAACTGTTAGTTTGCGTGTGGTGTCAGCATGTTTTTAAAAAGTGCGCGCTACTTGTTGAACACCTTACTTGCTGTGACGTCACCATTCATACTATTATGGGATACCACATCGTGCATTTCACTTTCGATCTTGAACGAAGTTGTAAATGGCAGAGAAAAAGCAAAGGAAGCTGGAATGCTTCAGATTCTTCAATCCGGCACAATCTGATTGTGATAATCGCTTAGAAGAAAGTTGCACTTCAACACCGCCACCTCCATGGGCAAGTGACAGTACCAGAAATGATACCCCAGGGGCGTGTGGCACCGCCGCTGTGACTCACAGTTCATGGCTGCGTGTATTTCTATGGCTAAAGCATGACGGCACACGGATGACATGCGCAATGTGCATGGAGGCGAAGTCAAAAAGCAAGTCCAGAAATTTGAACAGAAATAAGTTTGTCATTTTTTTTTTATTGTGGTCGATCCATCTTCTGGTACACAGGTAATAGGCAAAAGCTCTAAAATTGGAGAAATAGGTCTTTCGGGTTAAATGGGTTGAAACCAACTTTTAAGTACATTAGTACACACACTCACACACACAGAGAAAGACACAGAGAGAGACGAGAGAAATCAAATGAAATGAAACTTTATTTTACAAGGATAAAAGATCAGGTCACAGACCTATTTTCAATCTTGTCCTTGCTAGACACAACAACAAATATAACAGTAACACACACACACACACACACACGCTTCGCACACACACACACACACACACACACACAACACCTCATTCTCTCACATTACCCCACAGGTTAATGGCCTAGCAGTACAGAAAGATACATATGAACAGGATATATGTTGGTTGTACATTGCTTAACATCCCGACAGCAACAATACTTTCTCAGGATGTGCCTGCACTGCTTGTGAAAAAAAACTAAACAGAATATTGAATGCATGTCGCCAGCCGGTCTAATACGCTAAATAAACCTAAGACCATTTAGCAACACACATCCAATATCAAGAGCTACTGGTAGCGCAGACAGTAGGGAGAGTTGCAAAAAAGAAAATACAAGTGAATGGACCAAGGGAAGACAGAAACACATGCCCCAGAATAGAGGGAAAAACTCAACCTGTGGGGCTGATCAGGGTGACCCTGGGAACTAAAAAGTAGTTAACCCCACCCAAGTCCCCCAGGGCAGACCCGGGTGGGGGTCATATAAATGTACATACATATCAAATCCATAGTACTAGAAACAAAATAAAATATGAGAAAAAAAAAATCGGGTTAGACATCCACTCATTCAACCGATAATATATGCACACGCACACACACATGCGCTTGCGGGCGTATGCACAAACTGACACCGCTGTACTTACTGTAAAGGTAAATCAAGAGTCCAAATTATGAGAACAAAACAGGCAATGGTACAGTGGGCTTATATTCAGGATGAGAGTTTACTGAGAGTTTGTGACCGTAAAAACATGACGTTAGGTGCTCATACCTTATTTAGGTGCTGTGCTAGACGGGTCCTGAATGTAGACAGGGATGGGGCGGCAGCAATATTTGCTGGTAATGAGTTCCACAGTATGGCTCCCGAGTAAGATAGGCTTGTTTTAAATATGATGCTGTGTGGCCGAGGTACGTACAGATTGTTCCTCATTGTCTTGTACAGGGTGCTAGCGGGACTAAAGAGATCCGTTAAGTAGCGAGGAGTTTTGGAGAGGACGATTTTAAACATCAACACACGCTTATTGTATACAAGTAGCTTACGTAAAGGCAGGATGCCAAGGACTTTGAGTTGGTCGTCAGTGCTGTCTTTACTATTAGAGAGGACTAACTTAGCTGCCCGCCGGTGGAGCATTAAGCCTTTTTAAGCATGCATCGCTACACCCATCCCCAACTGTAGATGCAAAATCTATATGTGATTGGATGTGAGCGTTATAGAAGATTTTTCTTGTAGGCGTGTCTGTAAAATGAGTAAGTTTAGAGAGGAGGAATAAATTTCTGGACACGGTCTGATATACTATTGACATGAGCGTGCCAAGTGAGCTGATCGGCGAGAGATTTTAGACAAGTCAGACTTTGGTTGTCAATCTGCATTCAGTAGAAAAGGCTGTATTCTCTGTTACAATACATTATCAAATGATCATACAGATAAATATATATATATATAATATGTTTTTTTTCTGTGAGGGAGAGGGAGACAGGCTTTTGCACGATAGCTCAACAGTTAAAAATTAAATCAGTATCATCAGACACACACAACGTCACAACAAATTTAAAAAGGAGAGAGCGAAATGAGTTAATTTATTTTAAAAAACATACAGATGATGCAGTTTTTTTTTTTAAATAAATTTGCGGACCCTCTATTATGCTCAGATGGGGGTCTGTATACCCTCTAAAATTTATACCTGGGGGTCTACAGACCCTTTAACCTGTTGTGAAAACAGAAGCCCTGTTAAATTTACTCCCCCTTTGTGTCTAGTGGGTCTGTCTCGGAAAGTTTCATAACCCCTGATGAAGAATCTGCGGCTTTCTGTCAAGTGAGTTTCTTGGATGCAGACGACATCAATGTTGTTCTCTTTCAGGCATGCAACTCTGTTTTCTTTTGCTGAATGCCTTCTGCATTTCACTGCACAACTCTGAGAGCTGTCGTTGGAGTTGTAGAGAGTCCAGTAGCACTACTCTGCCTCCCCTGGTTCCCAGGTTAGCAGAGCCGCCAGTCACTGAGGGCCCGGCACCGTCCCCGCCTGGCTTTGGTCCACGGGGACGACACCATATCGAAATATCCATCTGAGGCATAATCCATGAGGGTTGCATGTGTGCTCGTTTCCCTGACGGGTTTCCACACTATACCAGATGGCATAGTCAGCGACACTCAGACTTCGTTGGTCATTGGTTTCAGTTCGGAGTTTTCCTTCTCGTAGGAGAATTTCCTTAACTGGGATTGAGAGCTTCCCCTGTCCTTGTTTTAATTTTGGAGTCGACTTCTCCTAGGCCAGTTACCTGCCACAGCTTATGAGTCTGGTCTACCCAGGGAGTTTATTCGGATCCCATCCCTAGACATAATAAATAATAATAATTACGGTATTTATAATGCGCTTATCTTATAATAATTATAACTCTAAGCGCGCACTCACAACTCGCACACGCTTTAGACAATGACTCACATAACACAAATAGTGAAGATACATTAGGACGGTCAGCTTGGGCTGGGGAGTGTGGTGATATAGTGCTAGAACTGTTGAAAGAGATGAGTTTTGAGGGCAGACTGGAAGGAGGAGAGCGAGTGTTTCTGACGGAGAGAGAGTGGGAGAGTGTTCCAGGTGGTTGGACCGTATACTGAGAAAGAGCGGGGGCCGAAAGTGCTGAGTTTCGTGCGGGGGATGAGGAGGCGGAGAGGGTCAGAGGCGGAGCGGAGGGAGCGGGGAGGAGTGTAGGGGTGAAGTAAGTTGGAGAGATACGCAGGAGCGTAGTTGTTCAGGGATTTGTAGCAGAGAGACAGAATCTTGTATTGGATGCGTTGGGGGATGGGGAGCCAGTGAAGGAGCTTGAGCAGGGGAGTGATGTGGTCGGATTTTTTCTTTCTGAGGACGAGGCGGGCAGCATTGTTCTGGACGCGCTGGAGAGTGAGAGTGGTGGAGTGAGGAAGGCCAGAAAGGAGAGAGTTGCAGTAGTCGATGCGAGATAAGATGAGAGAGACAGCGAGTTTGGTGGCAGCTTCGGTAGTGAGGTATTTTCTGATCTGACTGATGCGGCGGAGGTGGAAATAACATGCCTGGGCCGTGGCGGAGACGAAGCTGGTCATGGAAAGAGAGGAATCGAGGATAACGCCAAGGTTCTTGACCGAGTCAGAGAGGGAGATGGGGGTGCTGTCGAGTTGAAGGTGGAGACATGGCTGCCAATCAAGGCTGATGAGTCCAATCTACCCACACTCTTGTAAGGAGTTGCACCTAGAATGGCTGCCTACCAGGGCTGCTGAGCCCACTCTGCCCATGGTTAGTTTTCTGTCGGGGTTTGCTCCACTAGCCTTTGCCTCTCCCAAGGCACCCACAAGGTAGTGGGGCTATTTACCCATAGTTGGGAATCTGGTTCACGGGTATCAGGGCGTATCCACACACGGGTGGGCTTGCATGCCGCGTGTCTGTGGGCCAGACCTCCTCCGAGTCCCCTGTAGTTCAGCCTGAGTCCATGAGGTGCTCAGTTACCATGTGTCGCCGCGAAGGAGGCACTACATGAGGCTTGTTGTTGGAGAGGCTGTGTACTGGCAGAGAGAGACTGACGCATTCTGCCCTCCTTTTCGCAATACTGCTAGCCAGCGGTGGAAGCTGAAAGCGAGAAGTGACAAGCACTACCACTGCGCTACCACACTAGACGCATCACAACAACCATTTTGACACACTGTGATAGTTCAAGGGCAGTGCCCGATTCGGTTGGCGCCTGGTAAGGCGCCAAGATAATCTGGCACTATGATCTATCTTTTTACAGTAATATTCGATCCATCTCCAACAGACCGTGCGATCTTTACACGTCTCCCAAGTTGTGAAAGTCATTATCAATGCCAAGTGTGAGAGAATTACTGTCACGATGAAGTGGACACAATGATAACGTGCCGTCAGAAATGTGGACCATTTTTAACCCTTCAAGTTCAACTCCCGGAACTAAATGACTTTCCATTTTAAAGATTGGAAGCCATTTAAATCTGCGAGTAAAAGGGCCGGCCATGCAAGTAATCGATTGACCGTCCTTTGATTCCTCAAAAGTCCACACCCGATATAGACAGGCTCACTAAGGAATGGGACTGACAATGACACACACAACTGTAGTCTATAATCACAGCGGTATCTTTGCTTTGCTCACAAACCAGATAGGTGAGGCTAGCGCTGGCAGAATTGTACAACAAATTATACACATTGTATCATGAGATTAATTTCACCTTGACTGTCTAAGGGTGATGCCAGAACAGTTGGCGCCTTTGGGTGCCAGGTTGTTCTGGCACCACCCTTGAACTATCATGGTCGATCTATGTCTCTTGAACTGTAATCAGCCTTCATAGATCACCTCACAAATTCGATAACTTTTTAACCTATGGGATTTACCCCTTAACTGCCTGGGCAAGCCGAACACTATTCGACTGCAAGAGACATGTGCCCCCGCAGTCCCAGGGGCTCATGAGGGATTATGTCTCTTGTTAGTCCCATGTTCTTTATATGCCCATTTCTGGTCCCATTACATGTTAGTGCTAAAATGTGGGACATTGTGCAGTGGTTTCAGACAAAATCCGCGATCACTGGCAGCGAAGGGGTTAATGGCTATGTGCATATTATATATACCTGTGCATTGGAATACTACTGCTCTGTCCTAGTGTGTAGCTGTGGGAACTATGGCCTGCTAGTCTCTGGGTTCGGACACAGCCCACACTACAAATGATTTGGCACTGCTGAGCACGAAAGCCGACAATAACCGGCCACTCGGTCCCAAAAAATCACCACTTCAAGTTCCTAACAATAGCGCTTTTTAGCAGGGGAGAGTTTGAGGTCAAAAGGTTTGATAACGAAACAGTTTAGGTCAACAGCAACTCCCAACAAGGGACACGGACATTCAAGCTGGAATAGAACATGAAACAGAGTTCGGGTGATGATACTTTTCGCTTTTGAACATAACGTCCTCTAGGCAGTAAAGTCCAAATCACAGACCAGCACACGCTGTTTTTATCCGAAAATCTGTTACATGGTAGTCGTTAACTCATTGTGCCCGAGGTACGAAATACCCACATTTTGGAGTTATCCTTTGAGGACTGCATTACAATTCAAGAGACAGATCGATCATGATACTTCAAGGGTGGTGGCAGAATAGCTTGGCGCCTATAGGCGCCAGCTATTTTGCCACCACCCTTGAGCTATCAAGGTCGAGCCATATTTTGCTGTGGTGTGCCGCGGGCAGGATGAGTTAAAAGTATAAATTGTCTGTGGTGAATGTACAGCTGCCTAGAAAGTAAAATACCTCCGTCTTCCTCCGCCCGCCGCCCCCCCCCCCCCCCCCCCCCCCCCCCCCACCTTTCCAACACAACACATTGGAAAAAAAAAAGCCAGATGAGCATGAATTCACCGACCAGTATCTCAGACTAAGTCCACAAATCACAAACCACAACACAACTGTTTCAACTGAATCTCAAACTTGCGTCCGAAATAATTAACCACTTCAATGCCATACAACTGCAAGACACATAGATCTTCAGGAGCCCCCACAAGTGCGTGGGCTCATGAGGACCTATGCCTCTTGCCGACCCTGTTTTATTGCCATGCTCCTAGGACAGGGGCTTTCAAGATGGTGAATCTGCATTTTTTAAAAACCCAAAACAAACCAAAAAAACACAAGGATGGGGGTAGTGTGTGTGCGTGCGTGCGCATGCGTGCGTGCGCGCTCGTGTGTGTACGGAAGGGGGTGGGGTGGTGGTGGTGGTCTAAAATCGTGATGCGTAAACGGCATTTTCTCGATTCTCGTGATTGAAATTACATCCTCGTGATTCGTGACGATAAAGGATGGTCGTGAAACGTGAAAGCCAAGATTAGAAGATATTAATTTATTATCTTCGTGATCCGTGAAAATGTCCTGTTTATTTCGTGTCCGTGCCTACACTGAATTTTACTAACCCCCCCCCCCCCCCTCCCCCCCCCCCCCCCCCCCCCCCCCGTTTTATTTACGCAAGTTGAAGAATTTTGTCAAAGCTGTTTCCTTCCACCATCAACATTCAGTTGCACCCTTGTTCATCATCACCACGATGAATTCAAAGGAAAACTTGTTGTTATGTGTGTGTGTGTGAACACGGCAGGTTATGGCCGACAGACTATCGATTGACCAGTGTGTCTTGCTAGTCTGTCCCGTCTCTGGCAGCAATAAAAAAGCACTTTTTTTCACCGTTGCCGGGAAACCCGAGAAAGATATCTGTAAAACGTGGGAAAAATAACTTGTCTCTGCGTGCTGGTCAGTGATTATGGACCTCACGGCCTTTAGAGCCCGTAAGGTCCAATATCCCAGACCAACACACGTAAGATTTAACAATATAAAATGTAACCCTGTCGGTAACGCATTTTGTCGCGAAGATTCCTGCAGGAATCATAGTGACAAAAAGCACTATCAACAACCAAAGTTTTTTTGTTTGTTTTTTTCTTGAAAAAAATGAAAACTTCAGTTTTTACTTGATGAGTGACAGAATTTATTACATGCGTATTAATTATTACGGGTCCTATATGTTGAATGGACTGGATATGTGCAATTTTTCTTTATTTAACTCTGATTTAAGGAGAAGCTCCTTTTTTTCTTCGTGGCACATACACCACTATAGCAAAGTTCTGCCACCTTACGGCACAATGAGGACGATGGAGGAAAGTAGGCATTAGTACATATGTACTTGACTAACTATCCACCCCAAATGTGTTTCATTGTCACAGTCAGAGCTAGTTATCTGTCCGTCACAGTCTTTATAAAACTGCCACTGCAAAGTTAGTGAATGTTTTAGTCACGAGCCGTCTTGACTACTGCAATTCTCTGCTTTTTTGGTCTTCCATCTGAGCAGATTAGCAGCCTTCAGCGAGTTCAAAATAATGCCGCTAGGCTTGTGAAGCGCAGACGAAAACGAGACCACGTAACCCCTATACTGAAAGACCTTCACTGGCTTCCAATCCAATCCCGCATACAGTTTAAGATTGCGACTCTTGCATACCGCCACTTTGATGGCAGTCTTCCGTCATACCTTTCCTCTAGTCTAATCACTTAACAGCCCTCTCGCTTACTGCGTTCATCGGGAGATAAACTTCTCAAAGTTCCAAAGTACCATCTCAAATCTGCCGGTGAACACTCTTTCAGATGTACTGCTCCTTTAATTTGGAATTCCTTACCGACCGAGCTGAGAAATGCCTCCCCCCTTACGCAGTTCAAAGCAAAGTTAAAAACTCACCTTTTCTCGCAGACTTTCGTGTGATCCCTAGGGTTTTCTGTTCACACACCCCCCCCCCCCCTGCAGACTGTGTGTGTGTGTGTGTGTGTGTGTGTGTGTGTGTGTGTGTGTGCGCGCGCGTGCGTTGTGTATGTGTGTGTGTGGGTGTGTGTGTATGTGTGCGCGCGCGCGCGTGTCGTTTTCGCCTGCGCATTGAGTTATATTATAAATATGAGAAATGCGCCATATAAATACCATGTATTATTATTATTGTAGGTGCGGCAACGGCAGGTGTGGAAAAACAGGTATTGTCGAAGACTGTTAACCCTTTGAGTGTCGGCAGCGGTTTTAGTCGCGATGATTCCTATCGGAATCATGGCGACTAAAACCGCTACCGACACTCAAAGGGTTAATACCGTCACCGTTGTAAAATGAAGATTTATTTATTAACTGAAACATGATTAACAATATATAAGTAGACAGTACGCCTCCCCCCACACTTCACTTATCATCAGAACAGCAAATTTCTCCACCTGACAAACCACCTGCGCCTTTACCTGTCCTCTCAAACATCTAATGCAAGGTAATGAGTCACACATGTATGACAGACTAAGCTCTAGACACGAACGTCCCCGTAGAACACTGGAATAAAAACCTCTAAGCCGATCTTGGTCATGGTCAGCAAGAAGCATATAATATACTCTCATGAGCCCCTGTCACTGCTGTAGCTGACATGACTCTGTGTCTCTTGCAGAACAAGTACGAACGAAAGACTGAGAAATGACGGCGACAGTGGAGCACCGAACTCGAAATGTTCTGCAAGCGGAATAGATCCTCATGAGCACCCGCAGTTGCGGGGACTCATGAGGATCTATGCCTCTTGCAGAGCAGGTCTTAATCTGAGAAACTGCGGGAGCCGATATGAGTCAGCGAGAGGCATAGATTCTCATTAACCCTGCCACTGCGGGGGAGATGTAAATCTATGTCTCTTGCGGAAGAGAGACATGGAAGCATTAGAGACAAACCCACCGGTACACATGTATTGAACCTGAAATAAGTTTTTTTTTTTTTAAACAGTGACGTCGATCTTGTTCCGCGAAGAGGCAAAAGACTGCGCGGGCTCATGAGAATCTATGTCTCTTGCAGATGGGAGGCGCTGGATGCGAGACTGACTAAGCGACATGAAAAAGTGCTCTCAGACTCCGGAACGACCAATTTTCACCGTGTCTCAGTGACTAACCGTTGAATGACTCAACTGCACGGAGAGCAGTGGTACAGGTACCGATCTGAGAACTCAGGTAATGGTTCATACCTGAGAGAAAATGACTAACAATTAACATGGTATGGGCCACGGTGACGGAACCACATTAATTTCAGTCAACATGAATGACAGTAAAGAGGGGAATTTCATACTTAAGGTTGCGATGCTGCTGTGTTGTCTTGCGGTGCTGTTTGTTTGGCAGACTGATTTTCCGGATGCTGAAATTTGAAAGACGAGATGAACGAGATGAAGGACACTGGGAAAGGGGTGGGGTGGAGTATACATTATACCTTACGGCAGAACCGCAGATGTGGTCTGTGATTTTGGCCCTTACGGCCAAACGGTAAATTAACAATCACAGACCAGCACACAGTCCAACGAAGGGACGCAGAGACGCTGAACTTCTGGCTGAGAGACTCCAACCCGCTAACGATTTTTCTGTCAGCTCAGTCCGTGCCGCGCTGTGGACGTTGGGTGATATAAAGGCATTCAGCGACACACGGCCAACATTGATCGCGACATACACACTAGGGTGAACCCCCTTTATCCACCCCTCATTTCCCCAATGTTGTTGTTTTTTTTTTTTTCCATCCCTTCCTGATCGGAATTTGCTGGCCGAAGACTAAACTGTTAACCCCTTTTTACATGCTGCCACCGGTACTGTAAACAGTATCGGCAGCCGCATGCATAAGGAGGTTAACCCATTATCCTTGACATAAGACATGGCACCTATTGACTGACAGTCTGATAACCACCGTTCTTTCAAAGAAATTCCCAATAAAGAAACATGCTTAAAAAAGAAAAGTACCTGTACTTTCTAAGCGAATCTCTTTATTTCTATGCATTTATACGCTTGGTAGTCACCTACTTGGTGTAATTTTCTCTGTTCTTTCAGTATTCCCCTTGACAATCAGATAAATTTTGCTAGTGAGATCACATTCACAAACAGCAGACGGTAGTCACCTCACTTTCAAACAGCGCCAAACTAATCCAGGTGTAAAACTTCTACTCTTAAACTATCATGACCGCTCAGCTGGTACTGGGTCTCCAGACATCTCTCTCGGACACCAGTCACTAGGAGTGAATGAGTTGCTCGACATCTATAAAGGTCAAACTGGGAGGTCTATGAAGGCTTCTGTCACACTGGTTGTCTCACTCAATTCGCTACCACTGAAGCGGTAGTGAATCAAGATTTAAGAAATTGTATTGTTCATTAAAGGATATTTGTCTTTGCCTGCCGAGCATAGGTCAAGGTTAAAACATAATATCTCAAATTACAAATCAAACAAACAACATGGCTAAATCTCTGACTAGAAAAAAATATCAAATAGTACGTTTTGACACTAACATCATACGCACGCCCAGACACGCGCACAGACTCACAAACTTAGTTTATGGCAGTACAGCCCTCTGAAGGCAAAACACGGCAAGTCCTGTATGACTATTTTGGAGCTACCCTGTTTGTCCCCAAAGGGAACTGTAGGTGTGAGTTTGCTCACCTGGAAAGTCACGTCACCTGAGGGCTGGGGGTTACAGTCTAGACTTGTTCAAGAACTGTATTATGCTTGCGGAATGAAAGAGAGTTTGAATTTGTTCCTGTTACATTTCGGGCAGCGATAGCGTCTTTTGGAGGGAAGGAGTTCAAAATGCGAGTGAAGTGGTGGGTTGGGTCACTCATGATTGCACGTGCTTTCCTAGCCAGCGCTCTGTCAGTCAGTTGTAGGAGGTTGTTGGTAGATAAGCAGATGATTTTGGCGGCCGTCTTGATAACGCAGTGCAGCACGTTTTTGTTTGCTGTAGACAATGCGGGGAAGAAACAGATCGTGCAGAATGATTGATTGATTGTACATTGCTTAACGTCCCGACAGCAACAAGGCTTTCTCAGGACGTGCCTGCACTGCTTGTGAAAAAAAAAATAAACAGAACATTGAATGTATGTCGCCAGCCGGTCAAATACATTAAATAAACCTAACACATGGGGCCTAAATAAAGCTAAGACCATTTAGCAACACACATCCAATATCAAGAGCTACAGGCAGTGCAGACAGTAGGGAGAGTTTTAAAAAGGCAAATACAGGTGAATGGACCAAGGGTAGACAGAAACACATGCCCCAGAATAGAGAGAAAAACTCACCCTGTGGGGCTGACCAGGGTGACCCTGGGAACTAAAAAGTACCTAACCCCACCCAAGTCCCCCAGGGCAGACCCGGGTGGGGGTTCGTGCAGAATGACAAAACAGACTCAATGATGTTGATATATAAAAGTGACAGCAGTTTGGGGCTCACGTTAAAAGATCTTATCTGTATGTACAGTCTTTGTTGGCACTTTTTGAAAACAGACTGCACATGTGGGCCAAAGGTAAGTTTAGAATCAAGTGTCAAGCCCAAATATTTGAAACTGTCAACAATTTCTACAGTTTTACCATCGATGGTTATGTCGCCGTCAAAGTGGACCTTGCTGCAGAAATCAAAGACCATCTCCTTTGTTTTGGGAACACTTAATTCCACAAAAATCCTCTTGGCACCATGCAGACAAGTCGTTGTCGCCCACTCTAACACACTGAGAAAGCTGTACACCCAATGGATGAAGGTAGGTGGAACTTGTAGATCTAGCAGCTTCTCAAGCATTTTGTGGCGCTGAATGGTATTAAACGCGCTCGAATAGTCCACAAAGAGCACACGTGCGTAGGTGCCTGGAGATGACTGATAAGTAAATGCAGCAGGGTGGACTCCGCATCCTCCACACTACGTCCATGACGGTAGGCAAACTGGTAAGGGTCCGTCTTGTCTTGCACAAGTGGCGCGAGTTTACTGAGGATCAGCTTCTCAAGGGATTTCATGGGTAGGGAGGTGATGGCCATTCAGTTCTTTAGGAGAGTTTTTTTGGGGGACAGGAACGATGGTGCTGACTTCCACAGGGCGGGTACAACCCATAAGTCTACAGATGCCTGAATCGAAGGAGAAAGCCAGTGTTAACCTAAGTGGGACATCTATGAAGACCTAAGTGGGAACATATGGAGGCCTAAGTGGGACATCCATGAAGGTATAAATTTATATCAGGAGTGGGATTGCTATGAAGGATTAAGTGGACGTCTACAAATGACAGTGAGAATATATGAAGGCCTAATGGGTACGTCTATGAAGACCTAAGTGTGTCAACTATGAAGACCTAAAAGGTACATCTAGGAAGGCTGAAGGACATCTAGAGAGGCCTACGTGAGACGTCTATAAAGGCCTAAGTGGGGCATCTATAAAGACCTATATGGAACATCTTGGAAGGCCTAAGTGGGACATCTACAGAGGCCCACAGGGGACGTCTATGAGGGCCTAAGTGGGACATCTAAGGTCTAATTACGACATCTATGAAAGTCTTAGCGCGAAGTCTATCAAGATATAAGTAGGATGTACATGCATGAGTAAGATAGAGTAGGCATAAGCAGAACGTCTATGAGAGCCTAAGTGGGACATAAATCTATGAAGGCCTAAGTGGGACATCTATGAAGGCCTGTTTGGGACACCAATGAAGGCCTACGTAGGACATCTACGAAGCTCTAAGAGTGACGTCTACGCAGGCGAAAGTGTGGTGTCTATGCAGTGTCTGATCACAGTTAATCAGGCCTTGAGGTATTACATCCCAAAATACCAGCAGATGGCGTTGGAGGTCAAACAATCCAACCACTCCCAAACTGATTGAACAAAAAGCAAGCTACCCAAATTTATAATAATAATAACGGTTATTATATAGGCGCTTTACCAAATTCTGCGAATCGGCTCAAAGTGCCGCGAACTGAACCCAACACGCACACTCACGTGACACACACACATACACTCTGAAGACAAACACAGCACATGACAAACACAGAACATTCACGTGGTGCGAAGGGTCAGCTCAGCTACTGAGGTTTTGCAAATTTTGATCGCTTGTATTTTAAATTTTATAAAGTGACCTGAAACCGGTACCACAGTGGAGGGGGAGGAAGAGCCTGAGTACCCGGAGAAAGAACCCCCGACCTAAAAGCACAAAATGTGGCAAAATAGAGTTAATGTTTAAAAAAAAAATTAAGAAAACAGATTTACAAGCAAGCAAAGAAATCCAACAAGGGAAAAGAATGTCTCTGATGTCGCTAAATCAAATCACTTTACATGGTCTCGGATTAAATGTTGATTATCCCACTAGAAAACAGGGAGGATACTTCACGTCCAAACTTCAAAGTGGTTTGTGGTTGTTGTTTGTTTTTTATTTGCTTTTTGTTATTGTTGTTTCGTTTAAGTTTTTTGTTGGTTTTTTGTTGGGTTTTTTTTGTTTTGTTTGTTTTGTTTTTTGTTTTGTTTTGTTTTTTTTGGGGAAGGGGGGGGGGGGGGGGCAGGGGGCGTTTAAAGAAGGAAAAATCTGTTGAAAACATGATTCAGAGATGAGAATCCTAAAATGACAAAAAGGAGGAAAGCTTGGTGGATCGATGGAAACGAAGTGAGAGCGAACCAAATGACAACAATCCGCATGGGAACAACGAGTGGGAATAAGCTGCGAGATCGAAAATCAACAACTCACCCTAGTCATATACACTAAAATTTTCTCACCGGATTTAAACCGATCTCAAAAATGACCCTGGGACCTTCCGAAATAGCGCTATAAGGCGGAAGATTCTCATCTCTGATGATTGAAATGGCATGGGATGGGGGTAGGGTGGGGATGGGGGCGTCTGGTCAGAAATAACCTGTGTTTTAACCCTTTGACTGTTTGAATCGCTAATTATCACGATGATTCCATCAACCCAAATAACTAACTCCATCGCGACAAAAAGCACTACTGACAGTCAAAGGGGTTAAAATTCAAATCAGCAACTTTTCAAAACACGCCAGTCTCCCCTTCAAAACAACCACGAGGCCGTAAGGTCCAAAATCACAGACCAGCACACAAATTTATCCGTCGGACTGCCGTAATGCGGTGGAACTCCACGCCGAGAGTGCAAGTGTCATGAATAAGCAATGGCGCCAGTCGCTAGTACTGGCACCCCGTCACAGCCACCGATCGATAACATCAGCCGCCGATAACAGGCCCGTCGGTGGAGGGGGGGGGGGGGGGAGGCAGGAGGGGGGCTGGGGGATTGAGGGGCTGTGTCGTAATGCAGGGCCACGCCACGCGCCGGGACCAAGGGTGATGTGCGGTACTAGTTCCACCAGCCATCTGTTCCTTTGTCAGTATCGAAACAAAGACCGCTATGCACAGTTTAACTCCTTATATGTCCTCTGTGGCTTATATCACAGTTCTGGAGACAGATCGACCAAATTTGAAGGTTGGTGGCAGAATAGCTTGGCGCTATTCTGCCACCAACCCTTAAATATCATGGTCGATCCACGTCCGGTCGTAGTCTTTCCGGGCTTTATGGGTTAAAGCAAGTACCACTGGACAAGGGGGACGATTCTAGTACTTTCGTGTAGTTTTAAAGGGGCCTGCTCCGAGCAAGGAAATGTTAATAGTTCACAGTATCTCCCTTACTGAATGTTCTTCTGACAGTAACGCTGGACAAAAGGGCTAACCGTACTAATGTAATGTACTAAGTCCGAATGTCTTAATTTAATGAAAGACCTTTCTGCTTTTCTCTTCCTTATTTTTTACGTAGGAGACTTCCCAAAGGGGCAGTAGAAAACCCCTGTTACGTATGCCTAATAACAGGACTGTAACAGGAACGTTAGAAAAAAAGGTCCTCGTTGAGGCCAGGCAACATTAAAAACCTGATGCTTCGGCAAACAAAGCCTGCACTGGTGCTGATCGTTTTAACTCTCTCACACCCCCTCAACTGAACACCACTAACTGCAAGAGGTACAGATCCTCATGAGCCCTGGCAGTTGCGGGGCTCATGAGGATCTATGCCTCTTTCGTGTTGTATCCATGTTCCTTGGACGGTTGGGGCTCTTTGGCATTGAATTAACAAAGATTTTGAAAACACAAACTGCTTCCACTAGCAGCGGAGGGGTTAAGTATCTGTTGGAGCCACTGTCGTAAACTTTACAAATCCCGATCAACCAATTTGTCCTCAAGGCCGCATTTAATAAATTTTGCTGGCATCACCTAAAGACCAGTTGCAGGAAGTGGCTCGGGACCATGATAATTCAAGGGTAGTGCCATGTTAGCTTCGCGCCAGCAGGCGCCAAGCTATTCTGGCACTACCCTTGAATTATAATGATCGATCCATCTCTTCAGTAGTACTGACCACACACCATTTGTCTCCCTTGGTTCGCTACAAATCGTGGGAGACAACCAGCGCATACTGACCAGCGACAACAAATACCACTCGGGACGTATGCATTGTCAACTTTCCTGGGATAAAGAAAAATACTGGATAATGTTTGGAACTCTGGACAGGATTAATCATTTGCCTGTCAGTAGCGGTTTTTGATGCGATTGATTCTTGCTGGAATCTTCCTGACAAAAACCACTGCCGACAGGCAAAGGGTTAAATTTTCAACAAAAAAATTGTCAGAAAGTATGAACTTGTGGAAACAAAGCAACTATAGAAACCACCTGCATGTGTGCGGTCTGGAGTCGACACGATTACCCCATTCCGTTAAATCGTGCTACTAACTCGGTGTAACACCATCACCAAGTTGAAGAACAGGTGCAAAAGGCCTTGGTCAGCCTTGGTCTGAAAGAGTTAATGGTTCTTATGAGTCCCTGCCATTGTGAGTCTCGTGAGGATCCGTGTTTCTTGTCAAACTTGACAAAATCGGATTGATTGTACATTGCTTAACGTCCCGACAGCAACAAGGCTTTCTCAGGACGTGCCTGCACTGCTTGTGAAAAAAAAAAAAACAGAAAATTGAATGTATGTCGCCAGCTGGTCCACTACGTTAAATAAACCTACAACATGGGGCCTAAATAAAGCTAAAACCATTTGGCAACACACATCCAATATCAAGAGCTACAGGCAGTGCAGACAGTAGGAAGAGTTTTAAAAAGGCAAATACAGATGAATGGACCTCGGGTAGACAGAAACACATGCCCCAGAATAGAGAGAAAAACCCACCCTGTGGGGCTGACCAGGGTGACCCTGGGAACTAAAAAAATACCTAACCCCACCCAAGTCCCCCAGGGCAGACCCGGGTGGGGGTGACAAAATCGGGACAGTTAAGAAATAACAGAACTTTAAGTAAATAAAGCACACCGCCAGGTGGTCAATCCGAGTTGCACGAGGAACAGATTCTCCTGAATGCAGGGTCTCATGAGAATCTGGGCCGCTTGCATACTAAGGAGCTGAGTGAGTGAGTGAATGGGGACAGTGGCAACTGCAAGGCACGCAACAGAATTTAGGAATTCGCAAAAGCGGGAACAGCAGCTGGTCTGCGCGCGTGGCAGCTGTCACAATAAGAATAATGTGCTAATCACAGCTTACAAAGTAGGAAGGATTCTAACGGTAGTCTAAACCCCACGCCCTTCACGCTAAATTATCGTAACTAAACGATGTGCTGATCCGCGACTCTGGACCTGACCCTTATTATACGTATACTGATGAGCAAAAGAAGTGCGACAGTTTTGGAATTATCGGAAACATTAAAGTGTTTCCGATGATTCCAAAATGTCGAATTTCTGTTGCTCCTCAGCATACTAGTGTGCTGATCTATGATTCTGGGCTTTAGGGCTCCAGAGCACAGTACTTTAATTCCTGGAGAGAGCTCGTCCCTCGAGGGTAGTGTCCAGTTAGCTTGGACCCTAATAAAAGGTCAAGACATGCCCATGAAAGGCCAAGGAATGCCGAAATAGAGTGACATACTTATTTTAATCTAGGCATAATTCATAGCAAAAGGGCAATGTCTGATTAAGGTAATGGTTCAGGAAAATCCATAACAGCTTTAAGAGTAGTGCCCGTTTAGCTTCATGTCTGTCAAATTATCAAGCCAATTACTGTACCGCCTTACCAGCGACTACCTAGTTTGAAGCAGGAGATTTTAAAATAATATAAAATGGAGCCATTTGGCATGGAAATGAAAGGGTGTCTGTAATACATGTTAACCCCGCGCAGTCACCAGTACTGTACAAAGTACAGATGGCTGCATGCATGAGGGAGTTAAACCCACAATACACAGAACAGGGCAGGTGGGCTGAACTGCCAACTATGGGGGGAGAAGGGAATGGGAGATTCTGTTGACAATGACATCAATCAGTGGACTCGGTAACAATGGGATGAATGTGTGATAGGCCTAATGACATGTGCACCCAAAAATCACATCAAAGGAAAACCATTAACTCATTTGAGAAGTGCCGCATACTGGACTTACAACTGGCATCCATATGCAGCATGTCTCGATTGAGTTAATGAAACGTTATCTCCTAGGCCTAACATCATTATCCTTTAAAGTTATTCTCCCCAGGTTCAAGCATCTCAACACAGTCGGAAAACTGTCTGCAACAGATACTGCTGACAGTATTATGTATGGGTCCTTTGAGTACTAACTTAGAGCTTTATGATGTAAATACAATGCCAAATGTCGAAATTCATCGTTTGGTGGGTGTGTTGTTTTTGTACCCGAGAGCGCAAATTATCGTCTGCATCGGCCTCGTTTTGAATTTGTGCATATTTACTAGCCTACGTCACAAGGCAGAACCCGGTCAATACTGCAGATGACGGAGGTCATCGTTGTGGGTACACACGTGTCAGTGTAGACATGTACTGATGTTCTCCGGCATCCCTTTGACATAATTTTCCACGAGAATGTAAAATAAACTCGGCTTCCATATTCGCTATGCTGTCAAACTCAATGCGGGTTCCGCTTGACCTGCTACCCTGAGTAACGGGCAATCGTGCTGGGGGCGTGGCTTCTTCGACTCGGTATCCACGCCAAGGGACTGCGCCAGCGTCACAAAACAGAACACTGGTATTTATACCCACTTTCTGCATTGCAATTTCACATCTCACACATCGAAGTCTATGTAACTGAAAGCATCTCTGGAAACAACAAATGCACCATCACAGCAGAAACACTACCTCTGTGAATTGAGTGAATGAGGGCCCGCACAGACAAAAACGCCGTGTCACGACCATCGATGTCGGCAGTGCCGCAATTTCATTTGACGCACAGGCCGAAGTTTTCAGATCCTTGCGGCATAAAATCTGATGAACTAGCTTGTAACTTTATGATAAAACAGGTTTAAAATCTTGCAAAATCAGTAAGAGATAAATTCTACTGAAGATCATGAATTCTGAAAGTCACTAGCGCTCACGGAACTATAGGAAGATCGACAAAGACCGTAGCCGGATTCCTTACCGATTCACATAGCAAGAAAGTGACAAATTCCGGATGGGTGGTCAAGCCAAGCTCTAAATTCCCTTGTATGTAATACATGTTAACCCCGCGCAGTCACCAGTACTGTACAAAGTACAGATGGCTGCATGCATGAGGGAGTTAAACCCACAATACACAGAACAGGGCAGGTGGGCTGAACTGCCAAACTATGGGGCATCTTGTCTCTCTTTCTCTTCTCTTCAATTCCAAGTCTGTCAAAAAGTGTCATTGTTGGCCGGCGCGAGTGAACGGATACTTTTTTTTTTCTCTTCGGCTGGTTCATCCGCCATCTTGTCTCTGATTGGTTATAATTATGCAGATGACCTCAGATCGTATAGAATAGTTATGACGTCAGCTCCCCTCGTCTATCGGAAGCAATCTTTTGACAAGATTCCGGTGGCCTCTTTTCGCTTTGAACGGACGAAAGAAAGCATTTGGTGGGACAATAGGGTGGTCACTGTCTAAGTGGGTATGTATACTGAAGCCCAGTAAAAGCTTTTTGCGAACTGAAGCATTAAAAAAGGTCGGTCATGCCCCTTTAAAAAATGTAAAACTACTTTAGGGAATTTCAGTATCACTAGGCAGGCATTGTCATGGAATCCCCAGGGAAAGAGGAAAAGAGGTAGGCCCAGAAACTCCTGGCGTCGAGACCTCCAAGCAGACATCAAGAGAATGGGAACCACCTGGAGTAAAATCGAAGGAGAAGCACAGGACAGGAGTCGCTGGAGGTCTCTCTTCGACGGCCTATACCCGGGTAGGGGTGACAGGCGTAAGTAAGTAAGTAACTTTAGGGAATACTGCTTTAAATTTCAACAGCTTCAAATTACCATTTTAACAAGCCAAAGCCCATATAGCTCACGTGTATGACTGATGCACATATATATGTGTGACCTTTGTGACAAGTTAAGCACCCGTGAAATCTGTGTTTTTTCAAAATTTAAGCATTTTTCACACATGTCAAACTCCCTTGACCTTTGTGATGAGTTGACTAAATTACTATGCATAGAAATCTCTTGCCATCAGCGAACTTCACGCCAAATTTGATTTAAAAGTTTGCAAAAACTTTGATAAAAAAACTACAATTCTAACCAAAAAAATGGCATTTTTCACACATTCACTGACCTCTTGTGACCCTTGACCTTTGCAACGGGTCATCCAATTAGTATGCATCGACATGTCTTACCATCTGTCTGTACCAAGTTTGGGCTTGTTGAAAAATAGTATTTAAGAAAAAACATTTTTGGGGGTCAAAATATGGCTTTTTTAAACCTATTTTGGGATTATCCCATGACCCTTGGCCTTTGTGATGGGTCAACTAAATTAGTAGGCATATGAAGGTCTTATCGTCACTACCTCTGAGCCAAAATCGATAGAAAACTTTACAAAAATGTTGATTAAAAACTACAATTCTATCAAAACTTTGCACTTTACACACATTTGCCAGCCTCTTGTGACCCTTGACCTTTCTTACTTACTTACGCCTGTCACCCCTCCCAGGGTACAGGCCGTCGACAAGAAACCTCAAGAAACCTCCAGCGACTCCTGTCCTGTGCTTCTCCTTCGATTTTACTCCAGGTGGTTCCCAGTCTCTTGATGTCTGCTTGGAGGTCTCGACGCCAGGTGTTTCTCGGCCTGCCTCTTTTCCTCTTTCCCTGGGGGTTCCATGACAATGCCTGCCTAGAGATACTGAAAGCTGGCTTTCTCAGACTGTGACCAATCCATCCCCATCTTCTTCGCCCAATTTCATTCTCTGCTGTTTTCTGCTCTGTTCTCTCCCAGAGTCTGATGTTGCTGATCTTCTCTGGCCAGTGGATTTTCAAGATTCTTCTAATCTAAGGCAACTGTTTATGAAGATCTGTACTCTGTTGACTGTGGTTTTTGTCAATCTCCAAGTCTCTGCTCTATAAAGGAGAACTGCTTTTATGTTGGAGTTGAAAATCTGGACTTTGATGTGTTGTGACGGCTCTCTGGAACTCCACACTTTTTTTAACTGGAGAAAGGCTGCTCTGGCTTTACTGATTCGTGCTCTGACATCTGCATCAGTGCCGCCTTTTTTTGTCTATGATGCTCCCAAGATAGGTGAAAGACTCCACCTCCTCCAACGGGGTGCCAGCAAGCAAGACTTGTTCTTCCCTGGTTGCGTTTAGCCTTATTGTCTTTGTTTTCTGTTTGTGGATGGTGAGGCCCACTTGGGACGAGATGTCAGCAAGCCTCGTGGTCTTGTCCTGCATTTGTTGATGAGTGTGGGACAGTAAAGCCAAGTCGTCTGCAAAATCGAAGTCGTCAAGCTGTGTCCACAGTGTCCACTGTATTCCACTTCGTCTGTGCTCTGTGGTCATCTTCATGACCCAGTCTATGGCCAGTAGGAAGAGGAACGGAGACAGCAAACACCCCTGCCTGACACCGGTTCTGACCTGGAGCTCCCTGGTGAACTGCCCTTCATGGATCATGCGACATGTCATGCCATCGTAGCTGCTCTTGATCAGGCGGACGAGCTTTGTGGGTACACCGTAGTGTCATAGGAGTTTCCACAGAGTCTCTCGGTCCACGCTGTCAAATGCTTTCTCGTAATCCACAAAGATGACGTACAGCGGGGAGCTCCACTCCAGAAACTGTTCCACGATGATGCGGAGAGTGGCGATCTGGTCTGTACATGATCGGTTTTTCCTGAATCCTGCTTGCTAGTCTCTCAGCTGGGCGTCAATGGAGCTCTTCATTCTCTCCAGGATGATCCTGGAGGAAGAGAAACAAGAGTTCTACGACCGACTCCAGAGTGCTGTGGACAAATGTGCGGAGCGAGACATCACCATCGTCATGGGCGATTTTAATGCCAAAATAGGGGAGGACAACACCGGATATGAAAAGGTAAGTAAGTAAGTATAGATTGCTTAACGTCCCGCAAGCGACAAAGGCCTTCTCAGGACGTGCCTGCGCTAAATGAAGAAAAAACTGCAAGAAGCGCAGACAGGAGGGAGAATTTCAAAAGAAAAATACAGATGAATGGACCAGAAAGACAGAAATACAAACCCCCAAAAGAGTAGAACCCACCTTGCAGGGGTTAGACAAGGTGACCCTAGGAACTAAAAAGTTAGACAACCCCACCAAGGTCCCCTAGGGCAGACCCGGTGGGGGAATGAAAAGGTGATGGGGATACAGGGACTAGGGGAGATGAGTGAGAACAGGGAGAGGTTTGTGGACTTTTGTGCTCTAAACAGACTTGTCATTGGAGGCAGCATCTTCCCACACAGAAGAATACACAAAGCAACTTGGGTCTCACCTGACCATACTACAGATAACCAAATAGATCATATCTGCATTAGCAAGAAATTTAGAAGATCCCTTCAAGATGTTCGAGTGAGGAGGGGAGCAGATGTCGCCTCAGACCACCATCTGCTTACCTTAAGAATAAAGCTCAAGTTAAAGAAAAGCCTCACAGAGACAACAAGAAGACAGCGCTATAATGTAGGCCTCCTGAGAGAGACTGGAGTGAGAGAAGAGTTCAAACTGGTGCTGTCCAACCGGTTTCAAGCGCTACAGGAGCTAGTAAATGAAGAGGAGGCGGTCACCACAGAGCAGCAGTGGAAGGCAGTTAGAGAGGCACTGAACTCAACCTGCAAAGACACTGTAAGGTTCAGGAAACACCATCACAAGGACTGACTGTCGGCACAGACCTTGAAGAAGATAGAAGTGAGGAAGCAGAAGAAAGCAGTTGTCAACAACAGTCGCACGAGAGCAGCCAAAGCAAGGGCACAGGAGGAATACTCGGAAGCCAACAGCGAGGTGAAGAGGAGTATCAGGGCAGACAAGATTGATTGATTGATTGTACATTGCTTAACGTACCAACAGCAACAAGGCTTTCTCAGGACGTGCCTGCACTGCTTGTGAAAAAAAATTAAAAATAAACAGAACATTGAATGTATGTCGCCAGCCGGTCAAATACATTAAATAAACCTAACACATGGGGCCTAAATAAAGCTAAGACCATTTAGCAACACACCTCCAATATCAAGAGCTACAGGCAGTGCAGACAGTAGGGAGAGTTTTAAAAAGGCAAATACAGGTGAATGGTCCTCGGGTAGACAGAAACACATGCCCCAGAATATAGAGGAAAACTCACCCTGTGGGGCTGACCAGGGTGACCCTGGGAACTAAAAAGTACCTAACCCCACCCAAGTCCCCCAGGGCAGACCCAGGTGGGGGTGGGCAGACAACAGGGCCTACACAGACAGCCTGGCAGCTGAGGCAGAAAAGGCAGCAGGCAGCGGCAACATGAAACAGCTCTACATTACCAGAAGATTGTCGGGCAAGTATGGCCATACAGAAAGACCAGTAAAAGACAAAGAAGGCAAGCCTATTGCAGACAGAGCAGACCAACTCGACAAATGGGCTGAGTATTTTGAAGAGTTACTGAACAGACCCAGCCCACCTGACCCCCCAGACATCCAGCCAGCCGAGACCGACCTACCCATCAGCTGTGACAGACACATTTTTAAAGAACAGCAAAGCAGCAGGGCCAGATGGCATCCCAGCGGAGTCTCTGAAAGCGGACCTAGAGACAACAGTAGAGCTGCTGTACCCACTGTTTGGAAAGATCTGGGAAGAGGAGGTGATGCCGGCTGACTTGAAGGAGGGGTACCTAATCAAGCTTCCCAAGAAAGGCGACCTCAGCAAGTGTTCCAACTACAGAGGAATCACCTTGCTGTCATTGACCTTTCCTAGGGGTCATCTAAATTAGTATGCATAGATAGGTCTTTCCAAGTTGGGTTTTTGAAGTTCAAAATATTATTTGAGAAAAAAAGGTTTTTGGCAAAATATGGCTATTTTTCACCTATTTCCTGATCTCTTGACTTTTCCAAGGGATCAACCAAATTAGTATGAATAGGAAGGCCTTACCATTAGGTATCTTTGTACCAAAATTGGGTTCGAAGTTGTGAATAGTATTTCAGTAAAATAAATTTTGTCAAAATATATGTTTGACCTATTTCCTCATCCCCTGTGACATTAACCATTGAGAGGGGTCACTGAAATTGGTATGTTTAGAAAGGCCTTGCCACAAAGTATCCTTGGGCCAAGTTTAAAGACTGTGGCTTGAATAGTCTCCGAGAAAATGCCAACGTTAAAGTTTACCACGGATGACGGAGGATGGATGACAGACGACGGACAACCACTGGCCCAGAACATACTCACTTTTGATTCGCATGTGAGCCAAAAAGTAATTTTCACAAAAGATATTGTAACCATGTTACTGTCCATAAAAACGTCCATTTGCATTGTTCATACCCTTCCCCCCACCCCCCTCCAAAAAAAAAAAAATTCCGACACTGTCCAAAGGTCACTGTATAAACTGAAACTGATGTGTGTGTAATGCACTTTATTTTCTTGCATCATACACGTATGGTGTGTTTTCTCCTCCAACAAGACAAGAATGCAACCAATCAATATTTTCTTCTGTAATATTCCAGTCCGCTTGAAGCGTGTGAGACTAAGAACGAGCTCAATATCACCCCATGTACTCCATCAAGTAGATAGCCACACACTGTTGTGGGCTGGTATGTAATTCTGGACCTTATGGTCTAAAGCCATAGGGTCCAAAATCATAGACCTGCACTCTGCAAGAAACAACCACTTTCTGCTGACATGCATGCATTAGGACTACCTACAGTATGTTGTTGTTTTTTTCAGACAGGTTCCAAACTCACACACTGAAAACATACATGTGTAAAAAATTTAAAAAAGGGTGTGTTGGTTTGTGAATTTGAACTTTACGGCCTGCAGCCATTTGGTCCAAATCAAAGACCACCACGCTGCAAAGAAAAAGTGGCATGATCTCAGAATTACCTATTATATTATGGAGACAAATCCTTACCTGCTAGTCTCCTGCGACCCCAACATAAACAGCGTCTGAGGAGCCAGCAGCCCACAGCTTATTGCGCACTCCACAGCTTTCCACATATTGACAAACACACTCTGGCACAAAACTGGGCTTTTCAAACCTCCTCCTCAAATCAATCCCTTAAAAAAACAGCTTGTGTTTGCCCCAGAACTGAAGCAGATCGAGAGAGGCAAGTTGTGCCGCCTCATTCCATATGATTAACATAGATTTGTTAATGAGAGATCATTATTACCTGCATAAGATGCTATTATGTACCTGCGGGGGAAACACGAGGCTTGCGAGCCTGAGCGTGCCAGATGGTTAGGAGCAGGGGGAGCGAGGAGTCAGGACTGGAAGTTTACGTACCTGCTTGATGATGGCCGACTGGGCAAGCTTGGCCGGGTCAGGCTTGGTTTCGCCGTTCAGCGTCTCAGGGCTGGTGCCATCGTTGGAGTCGGTATCCATGTTGCGGTGATGGTGGCGGCCAGAGCGCGGGCCGGGCAACAGCTACAGGTTACGGTCACGGGCCCGGGCATCAACTCGTGGCAGCCTGGAGAGAACACACACACATGAGGCCAGAGCGCCGATAAAATGGCCTGCATTGATCTCCAGCACGCACCGGGCACAAATCTTCCCTCTATGACCCTCCCAACAATTAACACGCAATTTCCTAAAGTTTTAGACAAATTTCATCACTTACACCGAAACTTTCACTGGGTATTGATTTTCCAGTGACTGATGTGAATATTTTATAGCAGCCCGTGATTATTATAATGGAGAACAGGCTGGCATGGTAATATCCAATTGAGTCGGGCTGCAGGGGAGTGACTACAGACTAGGCTGGCGAGCTGCTCGTGCCTCCAGTGTCGCGCGCCACCCGACCAGCAAGCACGCTGCCTCCTCAAGTCTCCTCGACCTAGTACTCGCCTGATTCTGCAAGACGTCATCAACCTAAACCTGGAAGCCGGAACCGCGCGGGCTTTAGCCGACAGGAGACACAGATTCTCAAGAGCCTTGCGACCGAGGGGCCCATGGAAATATGTCTTACAAACCGATGGAAAAGGCTACAACTGCAAGATGACTGTGCCTGTCATAAACCTAAACTTCTGAGACACGCTCTGGTGAACAGTTGCAGCAAGAGACACGGTCTGATGAGAATCTTTGTCTCTAGCAGATAAAAGACATTATTTGCAAGACCTTTGTCGCAGTCGATCTAAACCTGGGATGAGGAAGAACAAAGAGTCGATCGCGGGCAGCAGGAGGCATCGATTCTCATGAGCCCATCCGGCTGCATGGGCTCATCAGAATCTATGTCTTTTGCAGACGGCCGCAAGACGCCTCATCGATCTAAAGCCGAGCGACACTCTCTCTCAGGAACCGATCTAATCCAGCAGTCATAGATTGTCATGAGCTCCTGTGGCTGCAGGGGCTCCAAGAGAATCTGTTTCTTTGGAAGAGGCTGGCTGTGGGACTAATGTAGCTCGGTGCCTGTCGCATTCACACACATACACCCGGGCTACTTTCTCAAGACTGAGGAGCAGAGATTCACCGATCCCCACACTCAAGGGGCGTATCTTTTTAGTCCCCGCGGCTGCAGGGACTCGTGAGAATCTATGCATCATGGAAATGTTCGCTGTTCTCCTTTAGTCGTACAATAATTTCCTCCACATGACGGGCAGAGACAACAACAATAACAAAATACGACAGGCCGATCTCTATGTGTATTCTTGTAAACCCATAAAGCTCTTGTTCAAGATCTATGCATACCGTAGATCGATTAGGGTTTTCGTCGCAAAGCGCTACTCAACATGAGCACAGCGATACAGAGAAAAGCTTTTTGGTAAACTTGGCTTTGGAACAGCGCTAAATTGTACAACACTGCAGTTAGCACCCTTGTTGAGTGTACCGGCATAAAATTCTAAAACTCTGCAACATTCCGTTGGTGTGATATGCACAGACCTGTGGCTAGTTGTAAATTTATTCCAGACTTGTGGATTGAACTTTATTCCAAGCATGCCCGATTACTGCAGAAAGAATTGATCAGCAGAGACGGCTGGAACTGATGTGTGCTGGTCTGCGATTTTGGACTTTACGACTGGCAGCCGTGATGCCCAAAATCATAGCCCAGCACACTATTAGGCATGTGATTGTGAAGGGCCGCCGGTGCGTGGCCTCATCGATTGCGCAAGCTGTGCTATCGTCAAACCAAACGGCATACCGTTAGAGGAATGGAAGTAGTCAAGTACCATACTGACAGAGGAATTAGTGACTCCTGCCTGAATTTCACAGGATAGGAATTCCTTGTGCTCGAAAGGAAATCTTGCACAAATTTAACTTGCGGTTATTGTTTGTGTTTTAACAGTTATTTATGGGTCTCATAAGTCATAAGGCAACAACTTTTGCAGCTAATTAAATATATTAAATGCACGCAAGTCTGCAATCCGTATGGGTCAATCAGAATGTAGTCCTAGACATGGTTTGGTTTCTCACTTATTGGCATGATCAAAAGTTCAACTTTACCTCAAATCTGGACACCCCCCCCCCCCCCCTCCCCCCACCCCCCTACCCCCATTTCCATTATTTACAAACACTTCTCACATTCTTGGTGCTCAAGCACTTAACCTACATCTATGCGTATAGTATAATATATAATGCAAACAGCACAATATACTCAGTGACTAGCATGAACGTAAAAAACAAACAGTGGCTGTGCTGAACTTTTCTTCAAAAGGCAGCTTTAACTACATGTGCACACCTCCAGATGGCATACCTCCATCTCTTTCCCCCCTTACAAAATATCTTCCATTTTAACCCATATCATACTGAGGTTAAAAGATTAAAATTTGTACACTGCCATATTGCAAGCTACATTATAGTACTTACAGATAAGGATATAGACCAATGGCTTTAGTTCAAGGGTGGTGCCACTGCCAGAATAGCTTGGCACCTAGAGGCGCCAAGCTATTCTGACACCACCCTTTAACTATTTTTGTCAAACTTATTTCACACACTGGTGTATTCCGAATGATAAGGGTTAATCAGACAAGCAGGGATGAGCGATTTCAGCTGTTGTATACACAGTGCCCCAGCCTGGCTCTTTCATAGGCTCCCAAGAGGCATAGATTATCACGAGCCCTTGCAGTTGCAGGGAATCATGAGAATACACACCTACTGTTGGTAGAGATCAGCTTTATTAGCCCTATTGTAGCCCTTCTATTTTTTTATGTTCCTCAAATGGAGGTAGTCGCGGGAAGACCTGGCTGTATTTGTAAAAGACTCTTGAAGCTGGAATTGTGCCATTCACAAACAGCCATCCACGTGCAGGAGGCACAGATCCTCATGAGCGCCTATCCAAAACTAATACATGTACTGGTAGGGACACATAAAGACTGATAGCGTTTAAGTCTGAGCGACAGCATATCGAGACCACCAGGCGTTCAATCTAGCGATGGAAGAGACAGCCTTGTCACTGTAGACATCTTCAGAATGTCCCTTGCGAATTAGTTCAGTTGCGAAAACAAGCTGCCGACAATAGGCAGAGACTCCAAAGAGTCTCTGTAGCCGACACTCTCTTTTATGACTCAGTTTCAGTTTCAACAGTTCTATGGTGACGGACGATGGCTCGACAGTAATAGCAATACTAATTTAATAGCTCAAGAGTAGTACCTCATTTCAATGGCTTGCTGCTTAGACAGGTGCCCTGGCGGCTTAACAGGCACCTGCCCTTGAGCAATCACTGTCAACCACATGACAAGTAGTCGCACGAACATAGTAAATAGTGCTAGGAGTGCCGATGACCCTTAAATCTGAGGCAAGCAAGCTCAGTAGCTTGCGCGTGTCCTGTGATTTTGGACCTTACGATTGCAAGTCGTAAGGTCCAAAATTACAGGATCAGCACGCATAGTCAAAGAGACATTGCCAAGTTTAGCTTCGTATTTTAAAAAAATTTCTCAGTTTGAGAAAGTCATGCGGCAAGGTGTCCTCTTCGAGCTTTCGACTGCCCGTCTAGCCTATCTCTGTGTACGATTCCGCGCCGGAGTGTCAGCCAAAGTTGGCCCTTCAGGACACCGGCGCCCCGGAATAATCTCTACTGGAAGAAAAATCAATAAATGCCTACTAGAGTTGCCATGGCAACCGACTGTTTCAACAGCCACTGGGAGTCTCCTGTCATGACCAGAGGAAATGATATTACTGTGCCGCTTGCTGCGATCCATTATTCATGGAAAACGGTGGAGTTAGACCAGGGAGGCAGAACAAAGAGAACA
This sequence comes from Semisulcospira habei, assembly GCA_036245525.1. Taxonomy (NCBI): domain Eukaryota; kingdom Metazoa; phylum Mollusca; class Gastropoda; family Semisulcospiridae; genus Semisulcospira; species Semisulcospira habei. The sequence continues at coordinate 212,185,835 of BTPG01000002.1, read as the reverse complement.
CGGCCTGGTGTGGCCTAGAGTAAGTCTGTTGATGATTAGGGTGAGCGATAATACGTGATTTTTGGACCCTGCGGGTCCTTATGGCTCCGAAATCACAAATCTACAATTGTGTGCTGGTCTGTGATCTGGACCTTAGAGCCTGTGGCTGTAAGGTCCAAAATCACAGACCAGCACACTGTTATGCAATCAGCCAACAACACCCCTCCTCCTGCCTCATCTGGAAAATCTATGATGCTGCGATTAGACAAGAGCTAGCAAAAGGCGCTGATTCTCGTCAGGCCCTATATGCTGCATGGATCATGGGGATCTATGCCTCTTGCAGTTGCAAATCGGATGGGTTTACAAAAATTGCAAGTGCACTGTCCAGGGTTTAAATGATACCTGGAAATAGGAGGGTACTAACAATCAATGTTACAAAACTGCCAAAGTTATTTTCTTTATTTAAACAAGCAATTAATCTAAATAATATATTCAAACCAGATCCAACATTTTAAGTTTTAAATTGAAAAAAGTGTAAACGTAAGCACGATTCTAACATGACATGGACCATGATATCACTCAAAGAAATGACCTAACATAGATGGTGACATGAGCTACATCTGTAAGTTTTTAAAAGTTCAGAGTTGGTTCCACTTACCTATGAAAATCTCATGCTTTCTAAAAATATTAAATGTTTCCATGCAATGAGTTCTATTGAGCTATTACTACCTTTGACCTTTTAAAATGGTAAAAATTAACCAATACTCATCACCAAATGCTATTGTACCAAATAACAAATTAAATTTAAAAGTTGGTTAACAAATTTTATAGAAACTCAACTTTTCTTGACAAATTCTACACATTACTAACCTCTTGTGACATTTAAGCTTCAATGACTGGTCAACCAAGTAAGAAACCATGTGTACATGAAGGTCTTACCTGCAAGCACCTTTTTACTGGTACTATTTTAGTCTGTCTGGAGTTCAAAATTAAGAAAATCCAAACACTATCAAACCATAGCAACATTTGCCCATTTTTGCTTTTGGGCTCTACATGATCTTCGCCATTCAGAAACGTCACTCAAACTGGCATGTTAACGAAAATATAACCACAAAGTATCCTTGTGACAAATTCAAAATGTTTACTCCAATTCCAAATAGTTTAAGATTTCCTAACTTTCTTGTTAAAAATTCACTTGCCATGGAAAAAGCAGTATTTAGCAAACAAATTAACTTTGTCAGCCTCACAAAGAAAAATCAACAACACAGCTTTTAAACGAACAGCATCATATGATGACATTGATGATAATCAGTGATGCCAGAATCCTGTGACCACTAACAATGACAACATGCCCTGTTTCTAAATCTAGTGCTGATGGTGTTTTCAGTGAAGATGCTTCAGTGTTGGAACCTATAAGATTTTCTTTACTGTCCTGTAATCTACTTTCCTCAGGATAGCAGTTTCAGTGAAAAAACAAACAAAAAGTTCACACTCACAGTAAACAAAGTGATGAAGCAGATGGCTCAGGAATTAAATACAAAGATTCTCTCATCTATTAGTATTAGTATTACACATTACATGTGCGCTAAAAATTCTAAACAAGCAAATTACAATCAAAGAACATTCTACAACTTCCACAGCATTTTTTGTTATAAAAATGTGTATGCCTATAAAAACAAAATGCATAATGAATTGAACAAAGTTTATCATTAAGGACTAAATTCATTACAGTTCCACAGAATGTCTTGTTCGACAACAAAATTATTTTTGTTTATACACTTCGGAAAAAGTATAAAATGCATACTTGTGATAATGTACCAGAAAAAACAGCAATTTGTTTTTGTTTTCAGTTTGTACTGTTAGTGTTTGGGGGAAAATAAGTGCATGCACTATGAAAAACTGATATTTTTTTTTCTTTTGGGAGAGCAAAGGGTAGATTGCAATTTATCCAGTTACAGTTGTTCACACATTCAAATAATTAGGCATAATTTACTTATACTAGCCCATGAAAAATTCAGTGAATATTGCATTCACATTTTTAATGTACAGTATATTCTGTTTCAAAGTGCATTTTATTAATTACTAACAGTGTTTTATGCATCTTTGTATGTTGGTGTCACTACACACTTTAAACCACTACTTATGAAAAAATATGCTTTTCTAATAATTTATTTTGCAATCATTATGATAATCGTTTCACTGAGCGAGTCATGTGGAAATGTCACATGGTTAGAACTGAGTGAAAGCAAGGAGCAAGCAGAGGGGGCTTCCTCGAAAAATGGAGGTAAGGCAGCTCGGCTCTGTGGTAAACAGGCCTGTAAAATGCAGCAGCCGATCGCACTTCGGAGTAAAACTAAAAGTGTGCAGTATACCAGTCTGTGCGACGACTGTTTTCTGAGGAAGTGTCTGCTTTGATGTTGTCCACTGTACTCAGTGTATTGATCTACACAGACCATGATTATCGCACTGACACAACCAAAGTGCTGCATGTTGTTTATAAATTATGCTAATAATACTATTTTATGTATATGTGTCAACTGGTGGGCAGTATTTACTTACCAGCAAACGTTTGGTGATAAGCAAATAATTATTCGCAGATTTCATTCGCGCAGAACAAAAACTACTACAATCATCTCGCTCTTGTCTGCCTCAAAATATTGCGATGCTGCCAAGAACGCAGCAGCCAAGCAAGCCTCCAGACCTCACGCATTTTTAATAAATTATGATAATTTCCACTAGTCATAAATAAATATAAGATTGTCCTTCCTACTCACCGACGAACTTGACCCAAACGGAGATACTCGCACGGTGATAACAATGAACCCAACCAACAAATGGCTTCCAAGCGGAAGGATGTTTTCTATTTTTGGGCACAGACTTCAGTGTCCAATTTCAAGACACTTCGAGGCCAAGCATGGGGAGCAGTCCGTTCTCTGAAAGAAAAAAAGTAAAGAAATATCACACCCTCACAGCGTTATTACAAGCGGTATATTTAAAACTAGTTATAATAATTGAAATCAAAGCATAAAATACTTCAAAAGGAGATTATTTTTTTTAATGATGATTTCAAATTCTAACATTTCTAGTAAATAATTATGTTTACTCGTCTCCCTATTAATGGAAAGAACTTTAAACAATCCTTTGCACTGTACTTCAATATCGGCAAACAAAGAAACTCTCTGAAATATTATTATTTGCAATTTTCCATCATTTAGAACTCAGTTGCAACTGTTTGCTATGCCAGAATATGCAACAAAAACAAACAAACGATTTCAGATCATGTCATGTGACTTAGGACTGAACAAAATGGCGACGGCCGGAGAAATGGAAACTGTGAGATTGAAAGTTTTTCAACCTTGTTTATTTCCAACGCCTTGTGTATTTTATCTACTGGAAAGCATATGTTTAGCTTATAACTTTGAAAATACTCAGAGGCACCGGGTTTCATTGCTTTGAATTTGGTATTTACTTTGAGAGGCCTTACTCTGCAAACAGCACCCAAAATAGCAGCTGACAGACAAAAGTGGCGCTCCCTTGCCGTCGCCTCAAGCACCAGACGGCGCAGAGAGGATTGAATGAAATGAATTATCTTACCAGTACCACTGCAGACGGATTGCAGTGCCCACGCATTGAGTTCCATTCCCTCTCCCCTCCTTTCCCATTTCCCGCAAGAGGGGTAGGGGAGGTTAACACGCTTCTTTCAATTACTTTTTTGTGTGTGAGTTTGAGCATGTATCTATCTTTGTTCCTATATTAGTTTCATCACTGTGTAAATGTGCAGGCGGATAGAAGAGAAGACAAGGACAAGGAAAGCGCGAATGAAGAAGAGGAGTCTGAGTCAGAAACGGAATCAGAAGAGGTTGTTATCTAGTAATAACATTGTCTCATCCGGTATGATTAAAAGGTCTTCAGGCTGACGTCATCTGCAGTTGGCATGCACATATCTGTGCATCGTCCATGCACCAGCAGCAGTCCAATGACCTTTTCCTTTTTACTGGACGTTAGAATGATTTTTCTGTGTTACATTTCGTAAATTTTAACATCTGCCTTAGACCATGAAGTTTCACTTTTTCATGGCAAAAGTGTGCTGTTGTTTTTTTAATTGTATCTTACCTTACCTTATGTCTACAAAGTCTGAAATAATGGTTTATTAATCAGTACCAGCAGCTTGAAATTATACCTTTTTATTTGTTTCTGACCATATATATATGCGAGTCATTTTTCTTTACCACCACGCAATATTTCATCCTTATGATTCCCTACCTAGGAAGTGGAACCCAGGCTGAAGTATGAACGCATTACTAATGACCTGAACAACATCCTGAGCAAAGATGCTGCCAGCTGTATCGCCGTGCATACAAAGGTACTATTCACTGGATGTGCATACACATCATATTTTTCCTTGATGTGCCAGAGAGGTTAACATGTTTGGGAGTCCCAGTAGTCATATGCCATGACTCATATGAAAAATGTCCTCCAACCAGCAAATTATATAGTTCAGCCTCATTATAAATGCAATACCTGCGGGGAACCATAAAGTCAGATGGTGCTATTGGCATGCCATTTAAGCTGATGCTAAGTTTACATTTAACTCATTCTACCCCAGACACACCACAGCAAGATAATGATCGACCATGATAGTTCAAGGGTGATGCCAAAATAGCTTGGCGCCTACAGGCGCCAAGCTATTTTGGCATCACCCTTGAACTATCAAGGACGATCTGTGTCCTGCACTGCAATGCAGTCTTCAGAGGCCAACGACAAAATTTGGGGATTTCGGTGTTGGGGTAGAATGAGTTAAGTGTATGAAGGAAAAAACTCACAGTATGCAAAACATTCTCTGACTGACTGCAGCCTTTGTTAGCCTGCGCACACCCATGCATGGGCCTGCTAAGGATAGAGTCCGCCAAAGGACCTTTTGAATAGTAGCCACAGACCTGACGGAGTGATATCTGATTTTGCGATGTGCTGATGTGTGTAACATGGATTTTGACCTGTAGATACAGGGACAGCAGATGCAGTGGTTGATCAACGTACTGAAGTATCTGTATTGTTTTGGTGTAGTAAAAACATTGTTGGCAGTGTGAGTGTCGGACCTGAATAATCCATTTACCTGTGTCTTAGAAATATGGCCACCTGAGAGTAAGACAGATTGCTGCATTCACTGTACTTGGCTGCACACAAATGTTTGGTGAGCAGTTAGTCTCAATGTTCAAATATTGGGTGTACTAGTCACTTTCAGTGATCCTGTTTTTTTCTGTTTTAGTTCTTGGCGCTTGGCACACACTGGGGGATGATCTTCATTCTGGACCACACTGGCAACAACATCCGCGAAAAGGAAATCATGGCTGTAAGTTCTTGTCATTGTCATCATCATGTTTGGGTCTTTGTTGATTACGATCTAGACTTAAAAGATGACTGTGTGTAAAAGCAAAAAAAGGCATGCTTAGAGAGGACAACTACATCACAACTGTGTTGCACGTGTCCTCTCTAAGTGTATTTCTTTCTTTCTTGGGATTTTCTTAGTTGATCAAGGCTCTAGTTAACCCCTTTTGTGTTGTACCAGTGCATACCACTTAGTTGCAAAATGCAATCCCTCAAGAGCCTCTGCAGTTGTGGGACTCATAAGGGCTGGTCTATGCATCTTATATGAGCTCATTAAGGGGTGGTTAGCCTTTAAATTTGGCTACCAAGATTAAACAAGATGGGATGAACCATAACCCACAAAGTCCCTTCTATATGAGAGCTGTCTTTCCTGTACCTTTTGTCTTTGATTTGATTCTGATGTTGAAATATCTCCTTCTGAAAAAACATAGCAGATGCCAATGCGTTATATTGAACTCTAGAAGGGGCACGCGCAGTGCACCCGCGTCATTGGTTTGTCAAACGTCCTTTGTCATGACGTATTTTTTTGTTTTTACGTAATTTTATATTTAACGTGATATGAGATTCACTTTCGCTTCAAGACTTTGGAAAATGGTGACAAAACTAGAATTTCACGATGCAATTTCAGTCTTGCTATAATTTGTGTGAAATCAGGTTGACTTTACCTAGCTAAATGCTATACGAAGTACACTTGCATGCTCTTCTGAAAGCACGTCTATGTGTGTGCGTGTTTGCATGCGCTCGCTGCAAACATCCTCGACTAGGCGTAGATGTTCATGCGCCCTCCAGGCACTTGAGGATCTATGCCACTTGGAGATGAGCGCATTATGTGTCATTGGTTTGTCAAACGTCATTTGTCATGACATATTTTTTTGTTTTTACAAAATTTTATATTTAACGTGATATGAGTTTCGCTTCAAGACTTGCAAAAATGGTGACAAAACTAGAATTTCACAGTACAATTTCAGTCTTGCTATAATTTGTGTGAAATCAGGTTGACTTTACCTAGTTACATGATATACTAAGTACACCTGCATGCTCTTCTAAAAGCGCGTCGATGTGTGTGTATGCGTGTGCATGAATGCATGCGCGCGCTGCAAACATCCTCAAGAGGCATAGATGTTCAAGCACCCTCTGGGCACATGAGGATCCATCCCTCTTGGAGATGCGCGCATATGTGTGAGAAAGAGCGAGAGAGAGAGAGAATTACATCATATTTAGAGTATCAGTGTCTGCGTGGTGACAGAGTTGCTTCTTTTACATCACTGCCACTGTCTGACTTTCTCTAGAAGTGAAGGTTTTTTAATGTTTTAATTATTTTCTGAAAAGAATTAATTTTTACTAAAGAAGTTGAAAGGATACAAAGCTGGCTAACGAACTCATCCAATGTCTTTTTTCCAAACTAGCTATATACAAAAGTTCAAGTAAATATGACCAAAATTACAGACTCTAATCTGGGTCAACGACTTCCTATAATCTTCAATGGGTGAAATGTACGTTCAGCAGCGAGGTTAGTGTAACTAGACATGACATAATTTTTATCTTGTTACTTCAATTGTTAGAGGTTTAGCCTGCCCGCCTTTGACATCATTAAATTCGCCCCACTGCGACCCGTCCTAAAAAGTCCCTTCTATAAATAGAAGGGACTTAAAAAATGACCTGAGACTAAATTCAGCCACCTGTCAAATGAAATGTTTTTATGAGCTCCAAATTTTTAGGTCACCACTTACTTACGCCTGTCACCCCTCCCAGGGTATAGGCCGTCGACGAGAGACCTCCAGTGACTCCAGTCCTGTGCTTCTCCTTCGATTTTACTCCAGGTGGTTCCCAGTATCTTGATGTCTGCTTGGTCTCGATGCCAGTTGTTTCTCAGCCTGCCTCTTTTCCTCTTTCCCTGGGGGTTCCATGACAATGCCTGCCTAGTGATGCTGGAAACTGGCTTTCTAGACTGTGACCAATCCATCCCCATCTTCTTCGCCCAATTTCATTCTCTGCTGTTATCTGCTCTGTTCTGTCCCAGAGTCTGACTTTGCTGATCTTCTCTGGCCAGTGGATTTTCAAGACTCTTCTAAGGCAGCTGTTTATGAAGATCTGTACTCTGTTGACTGTGTTTTTTGTCAACCTCCAAGTCTCTGCTCCATATAGGAGAACTGCTTTTACGTTTGAGTTGAAAATCCGGACTTTGGTGTGTTGTGACAGCTCTCTGGAACTCCACACTTTTTTCAACTGAAGAAAGGCTGCTCTTGCTTTACCGATTAGTGCTCTGACATCTGCATCAGTGCCGCCTTTTTTGTCGATGATGCTCCCAACATAGGTGAAGGACTCTACCTCCTCCAACCGGGTGCCAGCAAGCAAGACTGGTTCTTCCCTCGTTGCGTTCAGCCTCATTGTCTTTGTTTTTTGTTTGTGAGGCCCACTTGAGACGAGATGTCAGCAAGCCTCGTGGTCTTGTCCTGCATTTGTTGATGAGTGTGGGTCAGTAAAGCCAAGTCGTCTGCAAAATCGAGGTCGTCAAGCTGTGTCCACAGAGTCCACTGTATTCCTCTTCTTCTCTCCTCTGTAGTCCTCTTCATGACCCTTGGTGCCTGATGGCGCCAAGCTAATCTGGCACTACCCTTGAATTATCATGATCAATCAGTCTCATTGTCTTTGTTTTTTGTTTGTGGATGGTGAGGCCCACTTGAGACGAGATGTCAGCAAGCCTCGTGGTCTTGTCCTGCATTTGTTGATAAGTGTGGGACAGTAAAGCCAAGTCGTCTGCAAAATCGAGGTCATCAAGCTGTGTCCACAGTGTCCACTGTATTCCGCTTCTTCTCTGCTCAGTGGTCCTCTTCATGACCCAGTCTATGGCCAGTAGGAAGAGGAACGGAGACAGCGGATACCCCTGCCTGATGCCGGTTCTGACCTGGAGCTCCCTGGTGAACTGCCCTTCGTGGATCACGTGACATGTCATGCCATCGTAGCTGCTCTTGATCAGGCGGACGAGCTTTGTGGGTACACCGTAGTGTCGTAGGAGTTTCAAAGTCTCTCGGTCCACACTGTCAAATGCTTTCTCGTAATCCACACAAAATTGATGTTCAGCGGGGAGCTCCACTCCAGAGACTGGTCCACGATGATGCGGAGAGTGGCGATCTGGTCTGTACATGAGTTTTTTTTTCTGAATCCTGCTTGCTGGTCTCTCAGCTGGGGGTCGACAGAGCTCATCATTCTCTTCAGGATGATCCTATTGAAGACCTTTCCTGGTACTGACAGCAAGGTGATTCCTCTGTAGTTGGAACACTTGCTGAGGTCGCTTTTCTTGGGAAGCTTGATTAGGTACCCCTCCTTCCAGTCAGTCAGCATCACCTCCTTTTTCCCAGATCTTTCCAAACAGTGGATACAGCAGCTCTACTGTTGTCTCTTAGGTCTGCTTTCAGAGCCTCCGCTGGGATGCCATCTGGCCCTGCTGCTTTGCCGTTCTTCAAAAATACCACTACTCTTCTGATCTCTTCCCGGCTGGGTCTGTCACAGCTGATGGGTAGGTCGGTCTCGGCTGGCTGGATGTCTGGGGGGTCAGGTGGGCTGGGTCTGTTCAGTAACTCTTCAAAATACTCGGCCCATCTGTCGAGTTGGTCTGCTCTGTCTGCAATAGGCTTGCCTTCTTTGTCTTTTACTGGTCTTTCTGTATGGCCATACTTGCCCGACAATCTTCTGGTAATGTCGTCGAGCTGTTTCATGTTGCCGCTGCCTGCTGCCTTTTCTGCCTCAGCTGCCAGGCTGTCTGTGTAGGCCCTCTTGTCTGCCCTGATACTCCTTTTCACCTCGCGGTTGGCTTCCGAATATTCCTCCTGTGCCCTTGCTTTGGCTGCTCTCGTGCGACTGTTGTTGACAACTGCTTTCTTCTGCTTCCTCACTTATATCTTCTTCAAGGTCTGTGCCGACAACCAGTCCTTGTGATGGTGTTTCCTGAACCTTACAGTGTCTTTGCAGGTTGAGTTCAGCGCCTCTCTAACTGCCTTCCACTGCTGCTCTGTGGTGACCGCCTCTTCTTCGTTTACTAGCTCCTGTAGCGCTTGAAACCGGTTGGACAGCACCAGTTTGAACTCTTCTCTCACTCCAGTCTCTCTCAGGAGGCCTACATTATAGCGCTGTCTTCTTGTTGTCTCTGTGCGGCTTTTCTTTAACTTGAGCTTTATTCTTAAGGTAAGCAGATGGTGGTCTGAGGCGACATCTGCTCCCCTCTTCACTCGAACATCTAGAAGGGATCTTCTAAATTTCTTGCTAATGCAGATATGATCTATTTGGTTCTCTGTTGTATGGTCAGGTGAGACCCAAGTTGCTTTGTGTATTCTTCTGTGTGGGAAGATGCTGCCTCCAATGACAAGTCTGTTTAGAGCACAAAAGTCTACAAACCTCTCCCCGTTCTTACTCATCTCCCCTAGTCCCTGTCTCCCCATCACCTTTTCATATCCGGTGTTGTCCTCCCCTATTTTGGCATTAAAATCGCCCATGATGATGGTGATGTCTCGCTCCGCACATTTGTCCACAGCACTCTGGAGTTGGTCGTATAATTCTTGTTTCTCTCCCAAGTCACTGTCATTAGTGGGCGCATAACACTGGATGACGTTGAGTTGAATCTTTTTCCTGGTTCAAAAGGCTGCTGTGATAATTCTTGGCCCCAGAGGTTCCCAGACCATCAGCGCTCTCTGTGCCACTGGTGACAGCTCGAGTGCTACACCTTCTGTATGGGGGGGGGGGGGGGGGGGGGGGGGCATTCTCCTCTTCATGACCTGAATACCGAATCATCTCACCACTTAACAGCCTTTTCTAGCCAGACTTCGTCCATCTGGCTTCACTAATACTTAGCAGGGAAAGGTTGTACTTTTGCATTTCCGCTGCCATCTGGGCAGCCTTGTCGCTCTGGTACATGGTCTTGACATTCCATGTGCCCATGATTGTGTCCCTGGATAGAGAGAGGCGGCTCTGTCCTGTGGCTTCCGAAGACTTCTGGCTTTCACCACACAACGTCATAATCTTCTGGTAGAAGAACCTTCCTCCTCCAGGAAAGGAATTGCTGTTTGTCTATTCGTCGGCATTTCTGTACCTATTTTCCTTATTTGCAGGGTGGGGAAGCTACCCCCACGCCCAACCCCCTTACTATGAGGACCAGGGGTTTTCTGTCAGGGTCTCCTTCCCTTAGACCATGTTGGTTCATGGCACTTTATTTCATTCAGTGCACCCCTCTCGCGAGGGACCCCCTATCCACTACCCAGGGGACGCGCCTCAACGCCATAATTATGGTCCCAGCGCGAGGTTTGAGGTCACCAGCTAGGCTACAATTTATGTACATATAGTTTCTCTGTTTTCAGTCATCATATAGGACCCTTTTCATCACCCCTGTCATTGCTAATCCATGTTTCTCAAGTTGATTGTATGATGGTCAGTCTTGGATGATTTAGATAAGTTTGTTGGTCTGTGCTTTCAGATCTTATGGCTCTTAACTCATTACATCCTGAGCATGACACTATCCATTTTATGCTATCCTTTGAGCTGTACGTCACAGTTTTCTAAATAGATTGACCATGATAGTTCAAGGGTGCTGTCAGAATAGCTTGGCACCTATTGTTACGATTGTGGTTGTGTTATCCTGTGAGATCGTGCGTGTGTTGATCGTAAGTAACGATCCGTTGTTTATTTGAGCTATCACGGCTACGTTTCACGTGCCTTTTTAGTAAGATTTTCTTTTGTTCTTGAGTAGAGCCGATTTCGTTTTGTTGTGTTTAGTCCGGTGCGTTCTGGAAAGGTCGCACTGTCTAGTGACATCGTAAGTGTCACGTCGGGTAGTTGGCATCGCAACATTTTTCGCTACTTTTTGTTTTCCTGTGCGCGTGATTTGAGCAGCTTTTATTTTGTTTTGGGAATGTTCTCGTACTTTTTTGAGCTATCATGGAACGTGGTGATAGGGATACCATACTTTTATGTGTCTTCATTATATTTTAGAATTTAGAGCTGAAGTAAGCAGCCGAGTTTTTGTAGCCTGTTATATTTTTTTTGGAAAGTTTATGTTAATGAGCTTCGGCTGCGTGTTTCGTTCTGATTGGTTGAGTTGTATGATTTCCGTAGAAGATTCTGGAATTTGATAGTATATATAAGGAGGGCGCTGGGAAAGCCCGTGAGTACATTGTCTTGCTTTGTCAGTTGTAGAGACACGCAGTTTATTGCGAGAGACGCTGTGTATGAGAAACTTTGAGTCGTAGTGTGGACATCGCAGAAGAGACTTTGTATCAGTAGTTTGTGCATTTGAAAGTGTATTACTGTGTTGATATCGCATCGCTGAATTACATATTGTTGGAACTGTTACTCCAGTATTGTCTACATCCTTAAGCCACGTGTGACGGATTGCAGCTGAACGAGGTTTATTTTAAAGAACTCTACGTTTGTGTGTCTGGTGTGTTTATCATACTTCGACTACAACTCCACCACGTAACATTTTGGCGACCCCGACAAGATCTCTCCAGTTGGTTCAGTGGAAAGGGTAGCAGGAGAAAACAGCCAGCAGTGAAAAGCAGAGATGGCGACATCGGAAATGGAGACATTCCTGAAAATTGGAAAGGAATGTGGACTCGAAGGAGCTCAACTCCTCGAGTTTGTAAAGGAGAGAGAAGAGAAAGAAGAAAAGAAACGAGAGAAAGAAGAAAAGGAGAGATTGGAGAGAGAAAAAAAAGAAGAAAAGAAACGAGAGAAAGAAGAAAAGGAGAGACTGGAAAGAGAAGAAAGAGCCAAAGAGCGTGAAATTAGGAAACTCGAAATTCAAGCAGAAGAGGCGGAGAGGCAGCGTCAACACGAAATTCATCTGAAGCAGATGGAGATAGAGGCACAGAGCCAGAGAACTAATGAAGCAACAGCATTAGCGAGCAGAGAACAAACAGCCCGTGCGCCAAAACTTCCACCTTTCATTGAAAATTCAGATAAGATGGACGCTTATCTGGAGCGATTCGAGCGCTTCGCAAATAGCAACAATTGGAAACAAGAGACTTGGGCTATTAAACTGAGCGCACTTCTAACTGGCAAAGCGCTTGAATTTTACACCCGCTTACCAAGAGAAGAAGCCGAAGAATATACACAGTTGAAAGCCGCCCTGCTGAGACAGTATGACTTTACTGAAGAGGGTTACAGGCGACAATTTCGGAACTGCAAGCCTGAAGAAGGAGAAACACCCGGCCTATTCATTGAGAGAATTAGAAGCTACCTGGAGAAATGGATAGAGCTGGCTGGTTTAAACAGAGAGTACCAGGACTTGTGTGACCTCATCATCAAAGAACAAGTTTTCAGCGCATGTTCTAAGGACCTGGCCGCCCACATCAGAGAGCAAAAAGACCAGTCACTAAAGGCCCTGGCCGACTTCGCTCAAAGATACCTTGACGCTCACAACATGAAGTTCGGGTCCAGTAAGCCACAGCGTGTGTCTGCACCAGCAGAGGAAATCCACAATGTCAGAGACACCCCGAGATACAAGCCGGTGGAGAACCTGACATGTTTTCTCTGTGGAAAGAAAGGTCACAAAGCGATACGGTGTCCTTCTAAAGATGTTCCCCGAGGCGACAACATCAGAAGATCCAACCAAGATCGTGGGATAGCAGGCAGAAGCAGTACCACGTCTCAACACAGAGCTGCCGCTGTATTAGCCAATGATGTGACGTCATCCACGGACTTTGAGTCTAGAGAAACGCGAGTGACACCAGAGCTGACTGAATCTTTCAAAAAGAATGGACGCATCCCAGTAGGAGATGGGGCTACATTTTTACCAGTCTCAAACATCGCGCTGCCTGAGAATGATGTGCCGAACATGCCGGTGGTGTCAGAACTCGTCGGCGACACACCAGTGAGAGTGTTCAGAGACACTGGTTGTAGCTGCATCATCGTGAGAGAGGACCTAATAGCTGAAGACCAGAAGCTACAGGAGTGGACCACCCTCATTTTGGCTGACGGAACTGTAAGGATTATCCCCCTTGCCAAAGTCAGTGTCGACACCCCATACTTGACAGGAGAGGTGAAGGCGTTGTGCGTGAAGACACCAGTCTACGACCTCATCATCGGAAACATTGATGGTGCCAGAAATGCAGACGATCCAGAGTGGAGACCTGAAATATGTTCTGTTACCACGAGAAGTCAAGCAAAGAAGAGTCACCAGACCATCCCTCTTAAAGTGGCAGACAACACGGAAGCAGCTGTCGTGAATAGGGACAGGCTGGTGGAACTACAGAGAGGTCAAGACAAACCAAAATTGGCGGAATCGGTGCGTCTTGCTGATGACGAAAGACTAGACGACGAGAACCTGTTTGACCTTAACGAACTCCAACACAAGGAGGATGTAGAAGATATCCAGTTCGGTCAGAATTTGATCCAGACTCAACATGAAGAACTGCGCGTCCTGACTCAAAGAGTTCAAGCATCGGTTTACACCTGACCCAGGGACAACAGACACCATCCAGCACGAGGTAAACCTGATGTCAAACGAGCCAGTTCGCAGCAAACCTTATCGTCTTCCTTGAAACACGAGGAAAGAATTGAAAAAGGATATCAAGGAAATGCTGAGTCTGAATGTCATCAGAGAGTCCAAGTCGCCATATGCGTCCCCAGTTGTCATCGTGAAGAAACCAGATGGATCCAACCGAGTGTGTGTGGACTATCGCAGACTCAATAAACTAACAATCTTTGATCCAGAGCCTATGCCCACAGCGGAAGAACTGTTCCAGAAGGTCAGTGGAGACCGATTTTTCTCCAAAATTGACCTAAGCAAAGGGTATTGGCAAGTCAAGGTTGCAGAAAAAGATATCCCCAAGACAGCGTTCGTCACACCCGACGGTCATTGGGAGTTCCTGAAGATGCCTTTTGGTATGGTGAACAGTGGTGCCACATTGAAGAGAGGACTGAAAAAGATCCTAGAAGATATGCAAAATGTGGTCTTTTACTGGGATGACATTTTGATCCATACCAAAACTTGGGGGGACCACCTCAAAGCCCTCCGAAAACTGTTCCAAAGACTGTCAGAAGCGAATTTCACCATCCGTCCAAGCAAGTGTATTCTTGGGGCTGACAACATAGACTTCATTGGACATAAATTGAGCGAAGGTTTAAAGGGGCTACACGATGCTAACGTGCAGAAGATCAGGGATGCCCCGCGACCTACGACCAAGACGCAAGTCCGCTCATTTATGGGCTTGGCGAACTACTACCGGGAGTTCATACCAAACTTTGTGGCAGTCACAGCACCCCTGACTGATTTGCTGAGGAAAGGACAACCTAACATAGTGAAGTGGGAGGAGGCCCAAGAGCGAGCATTCCAGGCGGTTCGAGACATCCTAACCGAGAAGCCTGTTCTACACCTTCCTGACCCGTTGAAAACGTTCTTCCTAAGAACAGACGCCTCCAACGAAGGTGTAGGTGCAGTCTTGATGCAAGAATATAACGGAAAACTCCACCCAGTGAGCTACGCCAGCAAAAAGTTGACCAGAGCTGAGAGAAACTACTCGACCATCGAGAAGGAATGCCTAGCCATCATCTGGGGAGTAAGGCGATTCGAACTGTACCTTCTGGGAGTGCCATTTGTTCTCCAAACAGACCATCAGCCCTTGAACTATCTAAACTCTGCAAAGTTTACAAATTCTCGTATTATGAGATGGGCGATGTTCTTGCAGAATTTTGACATTAAACTAAGTCTATCAAGGGTTCGCAGAATTTTGGTGCAGATTACCTGAGCAGAGCAGTTTAAATGAACATTTCTGTGTCCAGAACATTTGTATGAAACATTTTGATGCTCAGGACTGTTTACAGGAACTGTGAGACATTTATTTTAATTTGATTTTTGATGTGAAATTATATTTGTTTAGGGTTTTGTGTAGGTTTACACAGCCACAACCGTATTTTTGAAATTTGATAAGAAATTTTTGTGAAATTTCTTTCTTAAGAGGGGGGTAATGTTACGATTGTGGTTATGTTATCATGTGAGATCGTGCGTGTGTTGATCGTAAGTAACGATCCGTTGTTTATTTGAGCTATCACGGCTACGTTTCACGTGCCTTTTTAGTAAGATTTTCTTTTGTTCTTGAGTAGAGCCGATTTCGTTTTGTTGTGTTTAGTCCGGTGCGTTCTGGAAAGGTCGCACTGTCTAGTGACATCGTAAGTGTCACGTCGGGTAGTTGGCATCGCAACATTTTTCGCTACTTTTTGTTTTCCTGTACGCGTGATTTGAGCAGCTTTTATTTTGTTTTGGGAATGTTCTCGTACCTTTTTGAGCTATCATGGAACGTGGTGATAGGGATACCATACTCTTATGTGTCTTCATTATATTTTAAAATTTAGAGCTGAAGTAAGCAGCCGAGTTTTTGTAGCCTGTTATATTTTTTTTGGAAAGTTTATGTTAATGAGCTTCGGCTGCGTGTTTCGTTCTGATTGGTTGAGTTGTTTGATTTCCGTAGAAGATTCTGGAATTTGATAGTATATATAAGGAGGATGCTGGGAAAGCCCGTGAGTACATTGTCTTGCTTTGTCAGTTGTAGAGACACGCAGTTTATTGCGAGAGACGCTGTGTATGAGAAACTTTGAGTCGTAGTGTGGACATCGCAGAAGAGACTTTGTATCAGTAGTTTGTGCATTTGAAAGTGCATTACTGTGTGGATATCGCATCACTGAATTAAATATTGTTGGAACTGTTACTCCAGTATTGTCTACATCCTTAAGCCACGTGTGACGGATTGCAGCTGAACGAGGTTTATTTTAAAGAACTCTACGTGTGTGTCTGGTGTGTTTATCATACTTCGACTACAACTCCACTAGTAACACCTATAGGTGCCAAGCTATTCCAAACACCACCCTTGAACTATTATGGTCAATTCACATCCTTTCTTAGCCCCCCACCCGGGTCTGCCCTGGGGGACTTGGGTGGGGTTAGGTATTTTTTAGTTCCCAGGGTCACCCTGGTCAGCCCCACAGGGTGGGTTTTTCTCTCTATTCTGGGGCATGTGTTTCTGTCTACCCTTTGTCCATTCACCTGTATTTGCCTTTTTAAAACTCTCCCTACTGTCTGCACTGCCTGTTAGCTCTTGATATTGGATGTGTGTTGCTAAATGGTCTTAGCTTTATTTATGCCCCATGTTGTAGGTTTATTTAATGTATTTGACCGGCTGGCGACATACATTCAATTTTCTGTTTATTTTTTTTTCACAAGCAGTGCAGGCACGTCCTGAGAAAGCCTTGTTGCTGTCGGGACGTTAAGCAATGTACAATCAAAGTACAATCAATCCTTTCTTAGCATGTCAGAGCTTTATGAGTTAAACTGTTAGGTCCAAAATCATAGACAGCACAGCTATGCTGTATAATATTTGAACCATGGTAATGCTTTCTATGTTTGTGTGTTTTTGCAGCACACAACCACAGTGAACCAGATCAGTATTGATGAGAAGGGAGAGTACCTAGCCAGCTGTTCAGATGATGGGAAGGTTAGTGCCCTTCATACACAAACTGTTTTTGTTTTCTTAAAACCCTTACTGATGACATTACTAATAGGAAGATACACCTAGCTTACCAATTTCATCCTAAGAACCTGTTGTGTCCATACACAACCAGAGAGCTGACTCTAGGGGCCCTGAGTAGTCTACCGTCCCTCCCTATCCAGTCACGTGTCCAGTGGTGACACACCAGTCTATTCGCTTAGCTTACCGTGAACGGTTGTGTTCAAGCCTTCTGGACTTGCGGCTGTGTACGGTGTGACCGGCCGTTTCGTTACTCATGGTTTCCTTTACTCTTGGACTACATTGCAGCGAGAGTGGCCACTGCTTGGTTGGTTGTGCCTTCTTGGACTTCTGCCTCTCGGCTGGTGGCATCGCCGAGGGACCTACTGCGAGGTCTTTCTTCACTCAGGGAGTGAGTGACCAGTGCAGAGACGCCCGAGTCATCAGGGACTGCGCTGTGCACCCTTTGTGGCAGGTCCCCTCCGGCCTCACAGCTATGATCAGGTATGGCCTCGGTTCATGCCTTCGACCGGCGCTGGGTGGCCCGGGCGGTGGCATCGACCTTGGGCGCTTTTGCTCGTACGATCCTTGGCTAAGAGAAGAAGAAATTTTCGAACGCGTGGTGTAG
Organism: Semisulcospira habei; assembly: GCA_036245525.1. Taxonomy (NCBI): domain Eukaryota; kingdom Metazoa; phylum Mollusca; class Gastropoda; family Semisulcospiridae; genus Semisulcospira; species Semisulcospira habei. The sequence goes on along the minus strand of BTPG01000002.1, from coordinate 212,168,354 downwards.
CAGTGTGGCGCGTTGGAAGAGTGCTCGGCCATTACCAGGGGCCGTAGATCGATACCATGCTTAGGTAACCGCATTGGCGCAGCGGTACTTTTTTCTTTCGGCCAATGATCTTCCGAGCTGTTCTGACGATATGATATTGTCCTGTGCAGGCCACATTACAGGAAGGTAGCCCAAGTATGCACCCCGTAGTTGTCGATGTTTTTGTTTGAAGTGCACCTGGCGGGGCCTCGGGGACCCCACGCCCGGCCGCCTTTCACGTTGCTATGTGTTGCAGCTGCCAAGCACGCACCTGCCCGCAGTGCGGGGACTTCCTATGAACGAGCGTTACTCATGCGGTTGCCTCCCCTGTTCCGGGTGTGCCTCCAGCCACGCCTGCGAAACCTGTGCCGCCTGGGTGGAGGAACTTGGTCGCAGCCCTGGGGACTTATCGGCGCAAGCACCCTGCGCCAGCCCGAGACTACCCACCCGCCATGACGGAGGACCTTGCCAGGAGGAAGGACCAGGCGCGGACCTTGGTGAGAGAACGACATGTCGGGCCCAGACCCTCCCTTCAGGTCCCCGGACTTGGTCCTTGGTTCCACTGTGCCCACTCGGAGCTGGCCCGTCTGCTTGGAGGAGTAGACCGACTGGCAGCGGCCTTGCTCGCCCCGCTTGGTGGTGACTGACACTTCGGGCCCCGACGCATCCTACAAAAAAAACGCCTGCTCCCCTTGGGAGACCGGCTGGCAGTGCGCCCGCCTCACTGAGGCTGGCCACAGCAACTTACGTCGCCCCGTACGACAACTAATGGCACACCCGTGGAGCCGGACGATGATAAGAGTACCTGGCATTCCCACTCCCTGGAGGAAACCGGCCGGCAGTGACCTCGCTCTGCGTTGACTGACCCTCCAGCCCCACACGCGTCCTACGGGAACAGCCCGCCCGCCCCTACGGAGACCAGTCGGCAGTGCGCCCGCCTCGCAGAGGCCGGTCCACAGTGACTTATGTCACCCCGTACTTCGACCTGTGGCACTCTCGCTACGCCAGATGACGCTAAGATTACCTTGCACGCCTGCTCCTGGCCGGCAGCAACCTCGTTCGACCTGCTCTGTGGTGACTGACCCTCCGGCCCCCGACGCATCGTACGGGAACAGCCCACCCACTCCTCTAGGGAGACCAGCCACAGTGACCTACGTCGCCCCGTGCCACGACTATGGCAAACCCGCTATAACGGACAAGGCTATGGAGTACCCTGCGCGCCTCTCCTCGGCCCACAACCATACCACGTTGGATGCCTGGCTCTCGGCTGTGCGCTGATGTTCAGCAACGTCGGGCTCGGTGAGTACTTGGATGGCTGACCGCTTGGGATCACCAAGTGCTGTTGGCGTTAGAGGGTGGCTCGCTCCTTCTTCGGTCACCCGGCACTGCAGTGTACGACCGACCCTCGGATCCTGGACTGCCTCCTGTGTCCCTGCCCGACAGGACCGTCTGTGGGACCGCTCTTCGTTCTGAGACGTGTGGCTACCCCTCGCTACTGGACCAGACAGGCCCGCTCCCTCCATCGCAGTCTCTCCCCCCGCGAACGCCGGTCGGCACACAGCAGCTGTCTCGTCCTGTCTCTCCTCGCGGCTGGCCTTGACCATGAGACGGATCTCGGCCCTCTCGCCGCTTCACTGGCCTCCCCCCGGCGGCGACGAGGCCTCTAGCCGGTTACCAGAGGGCCCTGTCATGGCACTCCTCCATGTTGGCAGGTGGTCTGCTTCTCCTGGCGTGTGTCCCCCGGACAGCCCTGCGTCGCCGGCGGCCCTACTGGCTCTTTGAACGGATTTCCCGCTGTCCCTGCACGTGTCAGCGCGTCTGCTTGTGGCCTGCCTTCCCCCGGAGGCCTGCTCACCGTCCCCCTCACCCCAGACGAAGGTGTCTGCCTGCTTGTTGCCGCCCGAAAGGGACAGGCAAGAGGTTCAAGTCCCTCCCCCATTCTCCGGGCTTCCGGACCTCGTGGACTCGTTCTCCACATGTGTGCAGTAGAGCAATTGTGGTGAGCCCACTTTCACTCCGGCTACAGGTGGCCAGCCGGACTGGACATCTCCTTTCACCAGGACCGGTATGCAGGTCCTTCCCGGGCTGTTCCTGCCCCCTACCTGCAGTGGATCCAGTGGCGCAAGTATAGGCGGGCGGCGCCCGGACTTCGCAGCGTAACTTCCCCCACGGCTGGACCGGACAATGACCCTCGTCTGCGACTCCCTGGCCTACGCAGGATTCCTGGGGCGTGTATCGCAGCAGTGGTCCGACGCGTCATGGACTCCTGGCACTCGTCTTGCTCGCCCCTCCTGAGAGATGACCTCGCCCTAGCCGGGGCTGCATTCCGGGCGGCATATCTCTCCTCCGTGGACGCTGTGGCCGCTACCTCGGACTACAACCTGTTGCGGCAGCAAGTTGTCCTCCAGGCCTGCCTCGGCCTGTCCTCCGCGTTGAAGAAGCAGCTCCATCAGGCCCCACTCGGCAGCATGCTCCTCTTTGTCCCACCTGACAGGCGGTCAAGGACTCCCATCCGGATCTCTGGCCCTCGGCGTCCCCCAGCCTTCAGCAGCCACCTCCTTGGTTCCCAAGCCCAACGGCAAGTGGCGCCCCATCTTCATCCTCTCGGCTCGAGACAAATACATCGCCTGGCCTAAGTACTGTATGGCGACAGCCGGGACTTCAGGGCGGCGGTGCGTCCCTTACTTACTTACTTACGCCTGTCACCCCTACCCGGGTATAGGCCGTCGACGAGAGACCTCCAGCAACTCCTGTCCTGTGCTTCTCCTTCGATTCTACTCCAGGTGGTTCCCAGTCTCTTGATGTCTGTTTGGAGGTCTCGACGCCAGGAGTTTCTCGGCCTACCTCTTTTCCTCTTTCCCTGGGGGTTCCATGACAATGCCTGCCTAGTGATACTGGAAGCTGGCTTTCTCAGACTGTGACCGATCCATCCCCATCTTCTTCGCCCAATTTCATTCTCTGCTGTTATCTGCTCTGTTCTCTCCCAGAGTCTGACGTTGCTGATCTTCTCTGGCCAGTGGATTTTCAAAATTCTTCTAAGGCAACTGTTCATGAAGGTCTGTACTCTGTTGACTGTGGTTTTTGTCAATCTCCATGTCTCTGCTCCATATAGGAGAACTGCTTTTACATTGGAGTTGAAAATCCGGACTTTGGTGTGTTGTGACAGCTCTCTGGAACTCCACACTTTTTTCAACTGGAGAAAGGCTGCTCTGGCTTTACCGGTTCGTGCTCTGACATCTGCATCAGTGCCGCCTTTTTTGTCTATGATGCTCCCGAGATAGGTGAAGGACTCCACCTCCTCCAACGGAGTGCCAGCAAGCAAGACTGGTTCTTCCCTGGTTGCGTTCAGCCTCATTGTCTTTGTTTTCTGTTTGTGAATGGTGAGGCCCACTTGGGACGAGATGTCAGCAAGCCTCGTGGTCTTGTCCTGCATTTGTTGATGAGTGTGGGACAGTAATGCCAAGTCGTCTGCAAAATCGAGGTCGTCAAGCTGTGTCCACAGTGTCCACTGTATTCCACTTCGTCTGTGCTCTGTGGTCATCTTCATGACCCAGTGTATGGCCAGTAGGAAGAGGAACGGAGACAGCAGACACCCCTGCCTGACACCAGTTCTGACCTGGAGCTCCCTGGTGAACTGCCCTTCATGGATCACGCGACATGTCATGCCATCGTAGCTGCTCTTGATCAGGCGGACGAGCTTTGTGGGCACACCGTAGTGTCGTAGGAGTTTCCACAGAGTCTCTCGGTCCACGCTGTCAAATGCTTTCTCATAATCCACAAAGTTGACGTACAGCGGGGAGCTCCACTCCAGAGACTGTTCCACGATGATGCGGAGAGTGGCGATCTGGTCTGTACATGATCGGTTCTTCCTGAATCCTGCTTGCTGGTCTCTCAGCTGGGGGTCAACAGAGCTCTTCATTCTCTCTAGGATGATCCTGTTGAAGACCTTTCCTGGTACTGACAGCAAGTGCTTTCAGAGACTCCGCTGGGATGCCATCTGGCCCTGCTGCTTTGCCATTCTTCAAAAATGCCACTGCTTTTCTGATCTCTTCCCGGCTGGGTCTGTCACAGCTGATGGGTAGGTCGGTCTCTGCCGGCTGGATGTCAGGGGGGTCGGGTGGGCTAGGTCTGTTCAGTAACTCTTCAAAATACTCGGCCCATCTGTCGAGTTGGTCTGCTCTGTCTGCAATAGGCTTGCCTTCTTTGTCTTTTACTGGTCTTTCTGTATGGCCATACTTACCCAACAATCTTCTGGTAATGTCGTAGAGGGTGCGTCCCTTGGTTTGCGCAATCAGTCTGGACCTGTCGGACACCTTTCGGATTGTCCCCATGCTCCCGCCGCTCAGCGCATCGTCTCCGGCGCGTCGTCTCCAGTTAGGGCGCTGCCCATCGGCCTCGACCTCAGCCCGTGGATGTTTGCTTCACATCTTGGACACCCCCGTCGCCAGGGCCAGTCTGGCTCCCTCGAGCTCACCTGCGGACTTCTTGAATGACTTCTCCTATGGAACCAGTCAGAGTCAGCCTTGGACACAGACAGGCGCTGCTCCTTCGGCAATCTCGGCTCGGCTCCCTGTTCAGCTTAGGCTAGGCAGACCTCACTCCCGCTCACCGGTCTGGGCGCCTGCGCATGGAGTTCTGACCAACCTCGATCAGGGGAGACCTCCGGAACTGCGGATCAGGAAGTTGGCGTCCCTAACCCGGCAGGTGTCTAAAGAGGACGCTGTTCTAGCCAGAGTCTGGCTACAGCCCCCGGCAGGCTGCGCTCCCGCTCTCTTCAGCTGCTCTGGCTTCCCCACTGGCTGGCATCCTCCGTGACCTCGCTTCCCCGGTACCGGTTCCCGCTGCTCCGCGGGACAGATCCTGCGTGGCTCGCTTCAGGAGTACCCCACTCCTCACCACCCCTCCAGCTGTCGCTCTGCGTGGAGGCAAGTCTCACCAGATCACGCACGCGTCTTCAACCGATGTTCCCTCATGGTGCCCGGCCACGGGCCTCCGGACCTTGTGGTCAGCCGCATCTACTGATTGGAGCTGAAGGCGGTCGGCGAGCCCTCACTGCATGGGAATCTCGTCTCCGACCCCGGGACCTCCTCGTCCTCTCTGGTGGTGCGAAGATCGCGGCATCGCTCTCCGAGCGCGACACATCCCTGGCCTCCTGTACGCCCTAGCTGACTCAGTCTCTCGGCGCAGCTGGCTTCTGCACTCCGAGTGGACCCTCCACCCGGATATCTTTGGACGATTGGCGCGCGGCGGGAGACACCCAGTATCGACCTCCGCGCACCAATCGTTCTGCCATACCAGGTCTTGGACCACCGACCTCCCGAGCCTCGCCGTGGACCCTCCCCCTGTGGCTTCCAACCCCACGCACGATGCTCAGCAACCCCACAGACGTACCACCCATGCCTGAAGCGACTTCTCCTACATGCCTGGAGACTTCACGGCATGCCCTCGCCGCTAGAGGTTTCTCGAGTGCAGCAGTGGACGCTTTCGCTACAGCCCGCAGGCCTTTACCCAGATGCATCTACGCGGAGAGTGTCAACGTCTGCGGTCCTGGTGCTCCGACCAGCACCCCTCCCCCACAGATCGGACTACCCCCCTCTCCCCCCCCCCCCCCCCAGCTAGCTGAGTTCTTCATCTGGCTCATCATCGAGCAGAGCTTGGCACTTATCACCATCATGAGTTACCTGGCCATGATAGCTGACCCATATCGCCACCGGGGCCTCCCGTTCCCCGGCGCCGGCAAGCACCTCGCCGATCTCAGGACCCACTTCGGCCTCCAGCGGCCTGTTACCCACTCGCTTTTTCCATGCTGGGACCTACCCTGAGTGCTTACGTGGCTGGATTCGGACCGCTTGAACCGCTCCCCCTGGCCTGGCCCGCGGACGTAACCTAGCAGACCTGCTTCCGGTGGCCCTCGCCACGAATGCCCGTGTGATCAAGCTGCTCGCGCTTTCTGCGCGCCCTGCCGGCCTGCAGTTCCATACGGATGGCTCTGTTCAGCTCCTCACTGACTCATCCTTCCTGGCCAAGTCTAGGTCTCCCTTCATCGCGCCCCAGATGATCACCTTTCGGCCACTAACAAGGTTGACCCCCCACCCCCCCCCCCCCCCCCCCCCCCCCCCCCCCCCCCGGTAGACCAGGCAGCCAGACCCGGTGCGAGCCTTACGGGTCTACCTGCGCCGATCCAAACCCATCCAGAGGGGACAGTCCCGCCTCCTTCTGCCCTTATCCCCAGGCAGACGTGACATCTCGGCCCAGACGATATCCTCCTGGCTATGCTGGGTCATCCTGTCCGCCTACCAGGACCTCTCTCCGGAGGGAGCTGAGAGGCTAAAGATCAGGGCGCATGAGGTTGGAGCCATGGCCACCAGCATCGCCTTCGACCGCAACTGCGCTGTCAAGGACATTGTGGTGGTCGCGGGCTGGCAGGCGGAATCCACCTTCGCCCGGTTCTGCCTCAGGGACTTCTCGGGCCAACCGAATCCTGGCCCTTTTGGAGGCTTCGCCGCAGCGCAACACTCCCTCCCGGCGCCTGGGGCGCCGTCGGTAAAGCTTAGCTGAAATTGTCGGGAGGTTGCTATGGGGAGGGCGGCTCTGGTTAACCTTTCAGGGAGTACTATGGTGGGCCTCCTCTTTACTATTCTTCCTATTGGTAATGTCATCAGTAAGGGTTTTGAGAAAACAAATGAATTTTTCTCTAAAACGTATTTTTTAAAAAAATACTTACCGATGACATTACTCGGAGGGCCCTCCCACTTACCCCGCTTGCCACCAGTAAGCTAAGCGTTTCCGACTGGTGTGTCACTACTGGACACGTGACCGGATAGGGAGGAACGGGAGACTACTCAGGGCCCATGGTTACGGCGCCCAAGAGTCACCTCCCTGGTTGTGTATGGACATGACAGGTTCTTAGGCTGAAATTGGTAAGCTAGGTGTATCCATTAGTAATTAGTAATGTCATCGGTAAGTATTTTTCGAAAAAAATACATTTTAGAGAAAAATTCATTTTTCTCAAATACTATGTTCATCTTCAAACTCAAATTTGGTACAGAGATATGTGAGCCGTTGCTTTCTATCTTACTGCATCTATGCTTACTGATTTGGATGGCCTATTGGGAAAGTCAAGGGTCACAAGAGGTCGGCAAATGTCTAAAAAATGCCAATTTGTGATAGAATTGTAGTTTTTATAAAAGGTTTTGCAAACTTTTCAGTCAAGTTTGGCATAAGGCTAGCTGATGACAAGACCTTTCTATGCACACTAATTTAGTTAACCCATCAGAAAGGTCAAGGTTCATGGTTCAAATTTGTGAAAAAGGCTTACATGGATTTCGCAGGTACAGAAGCCAGCCCTTTTCCTATTTTAAGACATTTCAACACTTGCTCATTTCTGTGACATGTCAGATAGGTCAAGCTCATAAAGGTCACACGTTGATCGGTCATACATGTGAGCTATAAGGGTTTTGCCTAGTTTCATGTTGAAAATTTTTTTCTTTTTGAAATGTGGTGTATTTTCAAGAATATATTTACCCTTTTGACGGAAACAATTGGTGTGAAGTGGGAAGGCTATACAAATGAAACTGAAAGCATGATGAATGTACAGCATAACCCATTTATAGCAATCACCTTTAGATGAAAAATCACCGGTCATTAAATACTACCATTTAGGCGGTTGCAAACCACATAAATAATGGTCTTTAACCCCTTCTGTGCCGAGAAAATCTGGCCAAAACCCAACTGCAAGAGGTATGTACCCCCATGAGCCCCCCACAGTTGCGGGGGGCTCATGAGGATTTATGCCTCTTGCTGACACAACTTTGAATCCGTGTTGTGCCACCAAGGAAAGCTAGGCCTTATCATTTGGAATACACCAGTGTGTGAAATAAGTGTGACTAAAATAGTTCAAGGGTAGTGCCAGAATAGCTTGGCACCTCTAGGCACCAAGTTATTCTGGCACCACCCTTGACCCAAAACCATTGGTCTATATCCTTATCTGTAAGTACTATAATGTAGCTTGCATATAATATGGCAGTGCACAAATTTGAAGCTTTTGGCCTCAGTAAGATATGGGTTAACAAAGAATGCAGAAAGACAATCTGTGTCAACTGCACTGAAGGGGTTAATGACGGCTGGCTCTTTTTGCCTTTCAAGACAAGGTTTGAGAGAGCGTGTGTATTTCAATACCACTATTTTTCTAGCACAATAAGTGGTTGTTCAAAACAGGTTCTAGACTTTTACTGAATTAACCCTCTTAACCCCAAGGCCGCATTTCCAAAACTTTGGAGTTGTCACCTAACAACTATGTACCAGTTGCAGGAGATGGATGGACTGTGACAATTCAAGGGTAGTGCCGTATTAACTTGCGCCTGAAAACGCTGGCACTACCCTTGAATTATCACGGTCCATCCATCTCCTGCGGTAGGGTCTTGAGGCTAAATGGGTTAAACAAGGCTTTAAGAACTAGGGTCCTTACTCCATACCTATGTTGTATTGTTGTTTGTTTGGTATTGTTTGTTTATCTTTTCGTTTGTTTTTAACCTGACAGTGTTTTCATACCATCCCACAGGTGATCATAGCGGGTCTGTATGGTAACGAGCTGAACCAGACGGTGTCTTTTGACCGACCTGTCAAGTCTGTTGCCATCGATCCATTCTTCACCAAACAGGGCCGTGGTCGGCAGTTTGTGACTGGGGAGGAAAAGCTGCTTCTGAATGAAAAATCTGGAATCTTCCGCAGCAACAAGACAACAACGATTCACGCGGGTGAGGGGCCAGTGCGAAACATCAAGTGGCGAGGAGAGTTTCTGGCATGGGCGAACAATATTGTAAGTGGTTGTTCAACTTCAGTCTTGTGTTTAAGCGATTTGCATGCTAGTGTGATGCGCTGACAGCTGTGCTGAATAAGCAGGCAAAACACAACAGTTTCCATGTACCTTAACTCATTCTATCCCAACACCGAAATCTCCAAATTTTGCCGTTGTCCTCTGAAGACTGCTTTGCAGTGCCGGACACGGATCGACCATGATAGTTCAAGGGTGATGCCAGAATAGCTTGGCGCCCATAGGCGCCAAGCTATTCTGGCATCACCCTTGAACTATCATGGTCGATCCATGTCTTGCTGTGGTGTGTCTGGGGTAGAATGAGTTAACTTATTCGAGACGTGCTGCATATGGATATGCGGCTGTTCGCCACATATCCGTATACAGCATGTCTCGAATGTATTAACATGCTGGAGCCCTACACCACCCTCAGTCAACTTCAGTTGCTTGCATGCTGTCTTTACAACTACATGTATCTAGTTATGTTTCAAGTGACCTACTCCAAGCAGGAGAGGGTTAACAGTTCACAATATCTCCTTTACACATGCTCTTAGTATATCTTACAATAATGCTGGACAAAAGAGATAACGTAAATTATGTAGTTTGAATGTTGTAAAATATAAAAATAATCTGCTCTTCTTCATCTATGTACACTTGAGAGTTCATTCCATTCTGCTCAAAAGGCAGTGTAAAACCTCTGGTACTCGCATGGATTGTGATAACAAGGGTAGAACAGTTTTGGTTGAGGCAAGACAACATTGATAACCCATTGTATTTTAGCAATCTGCGTCGCTTTAACCCCTGCATTGCCAAGGGACACAGATTATGTTTCTCGCATCTATTAATGCATCATCAAAGAGCCCCAGCCGTCCAAGAAACATAGCTACATGTGCTGTCAAAAAAGGCATAAATCCTCATGAGCCATCTTAACTGTAGGGGCTCATGAAAATACTTGTCTCTTGTAGATGGATTGGATTCACCTTTTCTCAGTAACAAAGACATCTGATTTCAGATTTCACAGTGCCAATTGATGATCAGTTTACTACTGGTACATATTCATGTTTGCCATAAATGTCCGAACTGCTGCACAGGTTAGTGAGGTGTGATGCCACAGAATGTTATAAACAAAGGTGCTGTTTGCGTAAGCGTATTCTTAAGTGATGCAGTTAACCCTTTGGCTGTCGGTAGTGCTTTGTGTCGCTGTGATTCCAGCATGAATCACCTTGACAAATGTTCCGACAGCCAAACCTTTTAATCCTTTCACCCCTTTTTGCATGCAGCCGACTGTGTACAGCAATGTTGGCTGCATGCACAAGGCATTAACTCAATGTGACCCAAAACCATAATCCCCAGGCTTTGGAGTTGTCTTCTGAAAACTGTCTTACAATTCAGGAAATAGATTGAAAATGATACTTTAAGGGTGGCACCAGAATAACTTGGCGCCTGAGGGTGCCAAGCTATACTGGCACCACCCTTGAACTATCATGGTCGATCCACATCTTCTTGTTGTGTGTCGAGGCTGAATGAGTTAAATTAAGTCTGACCATGTTGGTCTTGTTTCAGGGTGTGCGTGTGTGGGACATGAGCGCTCGCTGCCTGATCACGCGTGTAGATAAGGACCATGGGTAGGTTCACAGTTTGTTATTACTTTCTTTTTCATTTTCTGTTCTATCTTCGGTTGATTCTGACCTTTGACGTGAAAGTCTGAGCTGATAGTTTTTAACTGACATTTGGGTATTTTGTCACCAGTTCAGTTGTAATACTTTGCACAACTTGTTTTGATTGTATTAATCAATGTTTCACACATGTTAACCCATATAACCTCAGGGCCCCAATTCCCAAATTTTGGAAGTGTCCCCTAACGACCATGTGCCAGTTGGAGGAGATGGATTGACCATGATAATTCAAGGGTAGTGCCAGATTAGCTTGGCGCCTTCAGGTGCCAAGCTAATCTGGCACTACCCTTGAATTATCATGGTCAATCCATCTGCTGTAGGGTGTTTGGGCTAATTCGGTTAACATGTATGCACTGTATGTGTTGTTACCAGCTTGCGTCCTGAACTGTACGGATGTCAATTGTGTTGGAGGGATGATGTCACCCTTCTGATTGGCTGGGGAAACAAGGTCAAGGTAAGGTCAACAGGCAGGACCGTGTAACATGCCAGTGTAGTTAGCTAGTGGGGTTTATAAATGCGCTAGTGTAGTTAGCTAGTGGGGTTTATAACAAGTTTTCTTGCTTTTATCTTGTCAACTTTGTTCTGACGTTGGAGACCTGCATAGGGCTGTAGGTAGAGTTAGTTAGTTAGTTATTTGGGTTTAACGCCGAGCAGGCAGCTGAGGATGGGTAAAAATCTGGCCAGCAAGACTAAAAGAAAGGTCTTAAGACAAGATGTAAATATATCTTTAAAATATGTCGTGCTAAAATGTTGCATGAGTCTTTAAAAGAAACGTCTACAGACTCTCAAAAGGTCAAAATGATGAAATTCACATAGTCTATGAATGCTCAGATCTTGTTTAAAATATTGCATTCTCTCAGGAAACTGAAGATTTTGTCTGGGGAAACATCCCAGAACAAAACCTTCAAGGAGTCTGCTGTAAAGTGTTTATATCTTGTGTCAATTACATTGGCACAAGACAGCAAAAAGTGTTTAGCAGAAAACTACTCGTCGTAGGCGTAACACCATGGATGCTCCTCCTGTTTTAGTAAATAAGAGTGCATAACATAAATGTGCCCGATGTGGAGCCGAGCAAGGACAGTCTCCTCATGGCGGCTGCTGCAGCAATAAGGTAGACTGTCAGACACCATAGGAAGAGCTTCATGCAGCTTGTTAGTTTCCTCTTTGTCCCACTTGGACTGGCACTCGCGAGCTATGTACGCACTAATCACATGTTTAAAATCACTATGTGTCAGGGACAGGGTCATTGCGGGCATCGTTGGCATCGGAATCTGCGATCCTGTTGCCTTCGATGCCCACATACCCTGGGACCCAAATAAAAATGATGACATAATTATTAATATCCCTTCATCAAGTGTGCATAAAGCTTTCTAATCTGCACCAGCAGAGGGTGGTCTGTTCCTGTGCCCTGAAGGGCTTGCAGGGCAAAAAGAAAATCAGACAGAATCAGGAAGTTCCTTTCCCTAGACTGATAAGCATGCTTGAGTGCCAGCAGAACTGCCTGCAGTTCTGCACTAAATACAGATGAATGGTTTGGGAGGCGGTGCTTAAATGGGCGTCTAGGGTGGCAAGAAGACACTGCAGTCGCAGCCACTCTCCAATCCTCAGACTTTGACCCATACGTATAAATATGAAAATAGCCAGGAAAACTTGAAAGGAGTTCATTGAGGCTCTGTTGGTATATGACTGGTGGAGTAGAGTCCTTCTTGTGTTCAGTCAAGTCCAGGGCTGTAGGTAGAGCTTTTGACTGGAATCCATAAAGGTTGGTAGTTTCAAAAACAGGTTAGTTACAACTTGTTCTTATCCCTTCAGTGCCCTGTCTTTGTGGTGGCAAAATACATTGACCCAAAGCATTTAGCAGTTGACGTTTTTGCTCTGGCTTTTAATAATAAGACACGGGTATTACAGTGTCCAACTGTGAACCATAAATTCAGACTGTTATGTAGATTTACTACCCCAGTGCTTACAACAGTAAGCATCTGCTTGGGAGCCAAAGAAGTCAGGCAATACTATCAGCCACACAGTATACTGAAGCGCATTGCGACGGAGCAGACTTGTATTAGAATAATAATAATCTTAATGCTAATCATAGTAATCATAATGATAATAATCTTAACGCGAGCTAGGACACCTCCAAAGTGAAAAATCTGTCACTTTGGCTGTTTTGGGTTTTCCCTTTGTTCTGCAAGTTTTGAGTGTCCTCTCTGCAGAAACATAGTCATTTTTGCTCAGAGCTTTTATTGAACACCCGTAAATGGTGAATAAACAAAATACACGGAGTTTGTTTACATTTTTTTCGCCTACTTTCGAACCTGGTCAAAGCGCACACTCTTCATACCACATTGAAAAAAGTTACGTCATTTGAAAGACGGTTCTTTCCCTTGCAGTAATTTGTCCTTCACCCTTGACTAAACGAACAATTAACGGCAAAAAAATGCCTGCAGCAACTCCAGGAATTTGTCAATATTTTCCAAATTTGGTCTTATGACGATTTCGAACAGGAGCACCACATAAATGTGCATCTCTGATTGGTTCAAATGTATTTCCGAGTCTGTTCGGCTAACTTCGCGTCGGATACAACTCACACCTTGCAAGTACATTTTTTTCGACGGATTGCAAGCTAAAACGCATTGTTTTGAGAAATCCGCAGGGGAATCTAGTCAACATGACAGACAGAGTGAGACTGAAGAACTCGTATAATCATAATATACAGGAAAACGTCACTGCGCCTGTCCAGAATAGACACAAACATCATCTGCAGCTGCGAGTTGTTTCGAAAGGACCTGCGGATTTCGCAGGTAGGTGCTCTAGCGATTTGGCAAAGCATAACGTGCAAAAATTAAAGATACAATTACAAAGAGCGAGGTTGAAGATTTTCATAATTTGTTTGTGAACTACTTGACCTTGGAGCAGAAGTGTGCATTCATAGAAATCCCAAATTCTGCATTCAGCGCTAAATATAGCACTGTAGATCTGAATGATTTAGGTTCAGGAATCTCACGTCTTTCGCCTGTCGGATCAGAAACCATCTGCACATTCATAATGAGACACTCTGATCACTACTGACAAATCATATGCATATGTGAAAGGAATTTGCCAGCTCAAGGAAACGCAGATCTTGATAACGATAATGAACATTGTGCACAGGTTCCTTCATAGCGAGAAAGTGTTAGGATTTAGGCTGTACTACGTCCGTCATAAATGTCACCGAAAACTCGTGTTTGCAGGAATGATAGTCCAACACCATACGCACAAGCAATCAATTATATCATTTTCCATCGTAAAAAGATCGATGTACATCATACACGTATTTGTTTCCCTGAGTTAAAGAGGCTACAAAGTGCACTGTGAATGTTCTGAACTCAGGCAAGATGCAGCTGCCATTGTGATGGTGTAGGTGTGATTCTGCAGTAAACCAGTATGGTCCAAATTATAAAATGCAGCCTCATTAGTATGGTATGCGTTTTACATCTTCCACAGCAGTGACTATGGCCATGCAGTGGGTGTGTGTGAGGTGTGATGTGAACAGGCTGCTGTTTTTAAAGCTGTATGCGTGTTTCATGAACTAACTGATTATATATTGTCAGACATACAAGATGTTTAAATACTTTATTTACTTGTGGTAAATCATGATGTTTTCATTACGATTTCAGTCTTTCCTATTTCAAGTAATGTAACAACTGGCTATGGCCTGTGCATGCAATGCACACAAACCAGTTTGCAGCTTCTGATGCTTTAGGAACAGCACTACTCCTCAAAGCTGACAGATCCCTAAACCATTTTTCCGTCTTCAACAGAATATATTTAGCATTAACAGTTTGTGTAAACTGCACGGATGTACAAGCATAATGTGTATATGCTGAAACACAAGAAAGCCATAAATGTAAACTCATGAGACAAGTGTTCATGTATATTTACCCTCGGCTTACCCATCCGACGTTTAGGAATGCTGAACACTGATAGTGATAGGAAAAGAATTTTTTTACAGTAAACACACACAGTTACTCTCACAACAACAAAACCGCCCGGACAGATTGGTTTTCACCAGTGAGTCACACTTTGACAAGTGCAACTACATCTAAGTTGGGAACTATGATTGTCAGTAAGGACCCTGACAAATATTGCCAATTACTGTACCAACCTTCTGCTTACATCTACCATACATTCTGTCTGAATACCAGTTGTCTACGTGAAGCGTATACAGTGGAAAACAAACAGGCACTGGGGTGCTTTAATAGTGCATCATTGTATTTACACGAGGTAACATTGATTCACAATACTTAATCCACCTGGGTTTGCTTGGTGATCCTAGCAATTTAGAATGTTGTTAACATGGTTTACTGTCAACAAGCAGTTATGACATTAGTGCTTATTAACAAAATGGATTCAATAAGTGTGCAGGCTGAGTACAACAAGCAATACACACTAAGCATGCAAAACTAAAGCATCGGGGGGATGGGGGGGGGGGGGTGGGTGGGTGGGGGGGGATCCATAAAACACGCAGGGTTTCTGGAAAGTTTGCATGTCTGCGCTGCATGAAGGTTTTATCGTGTGAAAGTCAACGATTTCAGGTGACATGTTAGAGCTGTGTATGATGGGGAAAAAACGGCACCTTGCTGAAACTTGTTTTTGCTGTTTTCGCAACATTGTAATTTGGGAAGTGGTACATACTGAGGAAGCAAATAATTATCTGAAAATGTACTTGTGAGATGATAGTGAACTTTTACATGCAAGTTCACAAATGGGTTTATTATGGAATGTCTGTGCCGATTGTTTAATTTCAGCTTAGTTTGGGAGCTATGAATAGCTTCCCTTGGCTAACATACTGAAAAAATGACCCAAACCAGAACATTCATATATATATAAAAATATTTTTTTCTTTGAAACCAGGTAAGATATTCAAAATCGCCACTGACATTCCATAATGATGATATCAGTTGATATTTTGACCAAATTTGGCTTTTCAGAAGCATCAATGGTAGCCGAACTTTGTTTCCTTAGCAACCAGGTGTAACGGTCACTTAGTGTTCGTTGCCATGGCAACAGTGAACATACCTGACTAAATGAGCACATCGGAGCGTTCAGGGCAGACAAATACTGATTCTAATGATATACAATAAAACATTATGTCCATAAACCCAAAAAATTGCACCGAGGTGTCCTAGCTCGCCTTAATGCTAATCATAGTAATCATAATGATAATAATATTTGTAAATACATCATATGAGTAGTTTTCCAGTTGCAAATTACCGGTAGGGCAAGCACTGCTGTAAGCAGAACCCAGCACAAACACTCTTGGAAAACATGCATTCACTCTCACACTGACAAACACACAGCTTTAACCCCAGTGGATGCTGATTTCTCATTTGAAATCACTGCACATTGACCAACATTTGTGTGAACAACACAAATGAATTGAGATCAAACATGGGCACAGAGAGCACAGGACTAACAAGAGACATAAATACTCATGAGCCCCTGCGACTGCAGGGGCTCATGAGGATTTAAGTCTCTTGCAGATGGGTAGTGTTTGCTTTGCACATGGCAGTTAATGGGTCAACACAGTGAGCCCTAGGGTTACAATGCCTAAAACTAAACATTGTCCTCTGTATTCTACATTACTGTTCAGGAGATAGTTTAACTCAATCGAGACGTGCCACCTCCGGAGGTGGCATGTCTCAAATGAGTTAACCGTGGCTGTTTAAGGGTGGTGCCATGATAGCTTTTGGCGAGGTTCTTCTGGAACCACCCTTGAACTATACTGATCAACAAAAGAAATGCAAAGTAGCCCCTTCAATTCACATTTAATGCAACATTTGAAATTCGATTTCGGACAAACCATACAAGGGATGTTATTGACATTTTTAGGAATGAAATCATAAACACCAGCGTAATCAGTGTGGAAGTTTATTCTGTATTTGGAGCAAGCATGGCACAGCACAAAGTGAATATGGCGTGTGACCCCCATTGGCATTGATGACAGCTTGGCAGCATCGGCGCATAGAGTGCATCAGGCAGTTGTCAGCTGCATTGGGGATGTTGTTCCAGGCCTGGACAATGGTATTCTCGAGTTCTGTGGCTGTCGTTGGCCTGGAGCATACAGCGTTGACCTCCCTTTGCAGTTGGTCCCAGAGATGATTGATGGGATTGAGGTCCGGGCTGAGGGCAGGCCAGGGCATGACTGGGATGTTGTGCTGCTGCAGGAAGTGATGGGTGATATGTGCGTGTGTGTACGCGCATTATCTTGCTGCAAGATGAAGTTTCTGCGTCCCTGAGAAAATGGCAAGACATTTGGGTGTAGTACTTGGTCAATGTAGTGCTGAGCTGTGATGCCATTTCCGCGACCTGGTACAAGTCACCCCCACCCGGGTCTGCCCTGGGGGACTTGGGTGGGGTTAACTACTTTTTAGTTCCCAGGGTCACCCTGGTCAGCCCCACAGGGTGGGTTTTTCTCTCTATTATGGGGCATGTGTTTCTGTCTACCCTTTGTCCATTCACCTGTATTTGCCTTTTTAAAACTCTCCCTACTGTCTGCACTGCCTGTAGCTCTTGATATTGGATGTGTGTTGCTAAATGGTCTTAGCTTTATTTAGGCCCCATGTGTTAGGTTTATTTAATGTATTTGACCGGCTGGCGACATACATTCAGTGTTCTGTTTATTTTTATTTTTTTTCACAAGCAGTGCAGGCACATCCTGAGAAAGCCTTGTTGCTGTCGGGACGTTAAGCAATGTACAATCAATGTACAATCATGGTACAAGTCCACGGAAGAACACAGGTTCTACTGTCTGGTTCAGGGTAATCCCACCCCAAATCATCACACTTGGCACGCCCCAGGTATTGTTCTCCAGCACACAGCCATCAGCATAGCGTTCACCCCTTCTCCGCCACACTCTTATGTGCCCATCTGCATGTCTGATGCAGTAGCGGCTCTCGTCCCTGAACAGGACGTTCTGCCACTGTCGCCAGGACCAGTCGACGTGAGCCTGTGACCACTGTAGGCGTGCACGGCGATGACGGTCAGTAAGAACAGGTCCACAGGCTGAACGGAGGGTGTGCAGATTATGCTCCTCTAGCCGTCGTTGCACTGTCTGGCCACTGATGGGTGCCTGGTGGTTGCTGATAACTTCTCTTGCTGTTTCCTCAGCTGGCTGAAAGCGATTTCGCACATGAGTCTGGAAAATGTGGCGGTCTTGCCGTGGAGTTGTCATATGTGGTCGTCCACCTCAGGGAGCGTCAGCAGAAGACCCGTTGGCATGATAGCAATGCTGCAGCCTGTAAATGGTTGAAATGTGACATCTAAGGGCCACTGCCACAGCTTGTGGATCTTCTCCGGCTTCCAAACGCTCAAGAGCTCGTTCTCGTTGGGGAGCACTAAGTCTTGGCATGGTTGATGTGGCAACAGCAAAAGTGACAGAAGGCGTAACACTGCTGATTTTTTATTACCTTGCACTTTTTTTTTGCATTGCTGAACACAGTTCATGACCCAACATCACTCTGCAGTGTATGCATGTGCGTGGAAAGCATATGCTTTGCGTCCTAACCAATACGGGTGCCTCGTGCACAGGGAGGGTAACATGGTTACTACAGAACGGTGACTGCATGCTTACATGTTGTTGCTCGTACACGGGCTATCGAAAATAGTGTAACTTGTATTTTCGTGGATTTATCATACAAATACAACATACACTCGAATTTTGCGTTTCTTTTCTTGATCATTATATCATGGTCGATCTGTATCCTTTTCTCGTGTGTTGGGTCTGGATGGGCTAATCTCCCTGTGCGTGCAGCCATAAGTACTGTAAACAGTACCGATGGCTGCCTGCACAGAGGTTGATCATGTGTAGAACTTGTACCATCACTGGTATGTGTCTGTTTTGTTTCTCAGGTGTGCGTGGTGAAGGAACAGACGCGTCAAGATCTGCAGGATTTGCCTCGACGCTACGTGGAAATCAGTCAGTCATGCATCACATTTATTATAATAAACTATTTACTATTTTTGCAGTCATTCATGTGCAAAAATAACATGCGTGTGCAGGTCAGTGATGTTGGACCATACTGCTCTGGGTTGTAAGGTCCAAAATCACAAAGCAGCACACATTTTTCTTTTAAATCACAACGACCATGCATGTTGTAGGAGTTCTTATATTGTAATTTTTTTACAGCACAATATCATCAATGTCTTATGATGCTGAGCAAACCACACATAGGTCACCTTTTACAGTTTATTTCACAGCTAAACAAGTTTATGACTGTTGGTAACACATTTTGTTGAGGTGATTCTTGCAGGAATCACCTTAACAAAAAAGCGCTGCTGAAAGTTGAAGTTGATAAGCATATTCACCATAAAGACTCTTGAATAGGAATGGTATGGTATGGTATGGTACGGTATCTCCAAGGCGCACATATCCATCTAATTAAAGATGCTCAAGGCGCCACCATAGGGATGGAAGCTGAAGCTTTGAAAGCCTGCTGCTAGTTAAGCGCTACTTTATGTGCAAATCTCCACCCGGCTATTAACTTCAGTGCATGTGAAATATTTCTATTTCCATTTCACCGGTCCTACCGGGCCTTCTCTTTTTGATTAGTGGTAATGGGATTTTTAACGTGCGCACTTGATGATTATGCGTGTTGTGCACACGAAGGTGAGACAGGCAACCGTAAGCCGAGTCTGTACGTAAATTTGACTCGATGGGAATGAGGAAAAGTCCACATCCCATTCCTGCCCACCAGGGGATTCGAACCCGGGATCTTACAACTGCCAGCGCAGTGTCTTATCCACTAAGCTATGTCCCCATGGAGATGAAACAACCATGATATCAGGGGAGTACGCCCGAAAACAGTACAGGCCACTGTAGATACCTCCTGAAGTTGAGAGAGTCATTATTAGGTCTGAAAGTGTTAAAGGTTGCCATAGCATTAGCAGACAGTACAATACAATACAACAATAATACTTTATTAATCCCTCACGGGGAAATTCACTGTCTGCCCATACAACACATGGCATCATCAATCACTCATGAAAAAAAAAATCAAAAAAAAAAAAATTCAAATAACCCATAACACTCAATTAAAGAAATCAACTGTAACAGACATATTGTTACCTTTGAAAAACAATAATAATAATAATAGTAATAATACTGAGAGGGCTAGTACTAAGGACGGAAGAATGTTGACCGACACTATCTACTGATATTACTGTTGAAAAGGGTAACAAGTAGCTGTAACTTACATATGCACTGTTTTGTGATTTGGAGCTCACAGTCTAGAGACGTAAGGTCTGAAATCACAGAGCAGCATACATTTTAGTATTTGTGAATTCGGATGTATATTCCCTTGCAGCTGCCATGTTCGAGACAGACTTTTACATCTGTGGCATTGCCCCGCTGGGAACAAACCTTGTCATTCTGTCTTACGACCTTGATGGAATGCAACAAGAGGTATGGTAGCTTTGAGAGGCTGGTAATATTAAGGGAAGGGAAGGGTGGGGGGGGGGGGGGGGGGATGAGTTAAACAACAGTTTGAAGTCATTCTCAAATAATTCTATTCAGTAAGTATTGATGTGAACAACTTCATTCACGGTGAAAATATTGGTCATATTTCTGTTACGATCTTCTTTTTTTTTTTTATTAGTCATACATGAATGTTGGCTATGTCATGCTATGACTACTAGTAATATTTGCTTGACATTTATCTGAACTGGCCATGTTACATTTGTACATAATACCTTGCCCTACCTTTGGCTGTCAGTAGTGTTTTTCTAGCAACAGTGAAAGGGTTAACCCATTTAGCCCCAACGCCCCACAGCAGGAGATGGATTGACCATGATAATTCAAGAGTAGTGCCAGATTAGCTTGGTGCCTGAAGGTGCCAAGCTAATCTGGCATACCCTTGAATTATCATAATCAGCCCATCTCCTGAGATTGCTACGTAGTCGTTAGGAAACACCTCCAAAATTTGGGAAATGCAGCCGTGGGGTTAATAGTGCATTGTTAGCCATTCCTGTCTAAACAGGGTGGTCGGATGGTGTGCAAGCGTCCCCATCTGCAGATTGTTGTGCCACACATGAACAAGTATGAAGAACTCTCCAATGATGCCTTGTCCATCCGGGGGTTTGAAGAGTACCGGATCAGTGACTACCATCTAGGTGGGTAATTTTTGTAACTCTTTGGCAGCGTTTTTTGTCGAGGTAATTCCTGCCACCCATGAGTTCTGTGCCCTGTCCACAAGCCTAGCATACTGCGTGTCACAAGGATATTGTCAGCGCGGTAGGCTTGCGCTCTGATTCTCATTCACCAAGCGTTTCCTCTAGAGCTTACCCACGGTGCAACAGTTCCTGGGAAAGCTCGGCCCCAGCGCGGCATTGCAGCTGCCCCTGGGCATCAGTCTTGGTCCTCAGGCCACCCCTTCCCTGGCCATCGAGGCATTTACAGGAGTGGGTTTGGCACTCTCAATCGCTGCCAGTCTTGTCAAACAATAGAGGACCGGGTGTGTAGGTCAGATTCTAGAACAAGTGGTGCATTCGTTGAGCTGCCCCTCCCTTGGCTGTTTTAAGACTGGACGCGCGGACCAGAGCTTCGAGTGATCAGTTTTCTATGCAGCCCGCGATGAAAGCGCTGGCTTTCTCCTGCTAAGAGGTTTTGGAGATGACTTTGCCTCCCTCTCGCTGCGTACCTCTGGATGGATCTCATACCCCAGGGCGCAGCTCAGGGAGGCTACCAGGGTAAGCGGGGAGGCAGTGGAATGGCAGCAAAGTCTTGCTAAAAATCAGCAGCAACAATTTTTGGTGACTCCCTCCAGGAGAGCCCTTGGGTCAGGGGAGCAGATGAGAAATGCCCTCCTATGTTTATTATCCTAATAGTAATGCCATCTGGTTCAGTGGATGGGAAAAATGTAAATTGTAAAAGTAAATTTCATTTTTCTGATACTTACCAGACCACATTATGTCGATGCCCTCCCACCTCATGCTTCCTTACTGCTTGGAGTACAGACACTGAGACAGAAATGACTTGGCATTGTGTTAATTGTGTTGGCCTCATTATCATGGGAAGCAACTTGTTCTTCCTTCTCTACCTGGGTTCCCCGCTAACTCAAGACTAAAATTGAGGAGGGTTGTACACAGTCTCCTAATAGTAATGTCGTCAGGTCAGCATCAGAAAAAGGAAATTTACTTTTCAAAATTTAAGTTCTTGTCTTGATATTATATAATACATTTAATCATTTCATCTACAGAATGTATGCCAGACGAGAACCTATTTTTCATTGTGAGCCCCAAGGATGTTGTACTGTCGAGACTTCGTGACATGGATGATCACATCTCATGGCTTATGGAACATGAACGTTACGAGGTGACAGTTTTGCTATCTCAGGAAAAATTAGAATTACAAAGAAAAACATGCTTCTTCATTGATTCGGACGTGTTACAGAATGTGAATGCGCCTGAGGTCATCCGCATCATGTTTCTGTAAATGGGGTCATCATGAATGTGTTTGTAAATGCATACCTCTGTTAAGAAAAAAAACATATGAGTGTCAAGCTTTGGCGAAGTGGCTAAACCCATGTTTGCAATGTGGTGGTTCAGCAGTCGGGGACGGGCTTTAGGGTGGATGTTAAACCCTGAACTAACCTCACGTAGTATATATTTATTCTGTACCAGTTTAACTCTTTGGTTGTCAGCACTGTGTTTCGTAAAATCTTTAGCTGTCAGCAGCATATTTTATCAAGGTGATTCCTGCAAGAATCACTTTGACAAAAGGTGCAGCCAACAGACAACGGTTAAACTGACAATTTGGTTGTGCAAGTTGAAACTGACTCAGATTTGACTACGGTAGTTAAACTTGCTGACACCCAATATTTACTCCCACAGTTGTGGAAGGTGTGTATGAAGGCTGTGGTTGATTTGCTGGAAATGATGCAGCTTAAAGATAGTGCCAGATTAGCTTGGCACCATGAGAGTTCAAGGGTAGTGCCAGATCAACCCCCTTGTGTATTCAGGCATCGCCTGCATGAACCTGGCACTGCCCTTGAACTGTTGTGCCTGATCCATCTCTCGCAAAGTCAGTAACTCTGCAGGGCTGCCATTTCAGAGCGTTGTCACTGATGACACATTTTGAAATACGGATTTGTGTGCTTTTGGTGTGTAGTGTAGATGTCAATCTTCAGCAGTTTAGCCTTTGTTGCTTTCTTTCCCCCAGGAAGCCATGGCATGTGCATCCGACCACGCTAAAGAGCTGAAGACGCACACCTATGAGGTATATATGTATTGCACATCCTTGTTATGAATTATTTATGCAGGATAAAACATATTGCAAAAATAGGCAAGAATACTGTCCATTCAAAGTCAGTGCAATTTCTAGTTTAACCCATTTAACCCCATTGGCTGCATTTCCAAATTTTGAATGTGTGACCTACAGCCTATGTGCCAGCTACAGGAGATGGATTGACCATGATAATTCAAGGGTACTGTCAGATGAGCACTACCCTTGAGTTATCAGGTCAATCCATCTCCAGTTGTAGGGCGCTGGGGCTACATGGGTTAAATTAACTCTTTTCCTACCAAGTAAGTTGTGCAAGAGTTGTGTCCCATGCCCAGGTAAGTTTAGGCTGCTGAGAGCACAATATGAGCTCGGGACATATCTGGCTGGGGATCCCAAAACAAACTTTCACCTTCACTTTCAACGCTATTACAACTATCAAACATACTTTCCTCCACTTCTCCCACAGTTTCTGGCTCAAAACTATCGCTAGAATCGTCATCACCTTCGTCAGGCTCCTCCTCACTATCCCGGTCCATAAACACCTCGTCAAGAACTTCAACAGCAGTCGCTCTTCATCATTTATCCATTGCAACAACAACAAAAAAAAAGTGAAAATTGCACACAAATCAAATGCTGCATGATCGTACAAGCCTACTAGGAGTGTTTTCCCTTACCAAAACAGCAATTAGCCACAATAACCCAAAACTTAATGTTATGGCAGAAATGTAGAATCTCCGTGTGGGGTATGTGGCCAGAGAATAGGATAAATGGGGAATCCTCTGTGTGTGGGGTATGAAATGAGTTACCCTTGTGTGCTGGTCTAACCCCAAATTTACCTTTGCATTGGTACTGGACTTTTGGAAGTATACTTTCTGTCACAAGATTTACCAGTGCTGCAGTTTTGGACATGGGCGTAAGGTCCAAAATGCCAGACCAGCACAGCTGTAACAATTTTGTGACTGTCATGGTTACAGGCGATAGGTCGAGCGTATCTGGATTACCTGCTGGAAGAACAGAACTATGGGGAGGCAGTCAAAATGTGCAAGAGAATTCTTGGTAAACGCAAGGATATGTGGGAAGAAGAGATTTACAAGTTTGCCAAGATAGGACAACTGCGGGTAAGTGTTGTTGTTGGTAGATTGGTTGGTTTTGTTGTTTTGTGGGTGTTCGTTTTTTTGCTTTTGGATGATTTATGTTTTTTGTTTTTTGGCTTGTTTGTGTTTTGTTTTGTGTGTGTGTGGGCAGGGGGGAGGGGATTTATAAATCATCAGCGCTATGTAAATGTACATTATTATTATTATTTTTCTGTTATTTGTTTTAATTGTTTGCTGTTTTGGGGAAGGGGGATTTGTTGTTTTTCAAGAAGGGAGGGAAGATCATTTTGTTTTTCTTTTCGTGTTTGTATCATTCTTCCATTGTAAAATGCCTAGAGTTCTAATTTGAGGTTAGGAGTTGTGTATAACATTAACCCATTTAGCCTCAACGCCCAACAAAAGGAGATAATCAACCATGACAATTCAAGGGCAGTGCCTGAAGGTGCCAAGCTAATCTAGAACTAACCTTGATTTACCATGCGCAATCCATCTCCTACAACTGGTACGCAGTCTTTAGGTGAAACCTGTAAAAATTGGGAAATGCAGCCTTGGGGTTAAATAGGTTAACTCATTTGCAGTCAGCCGCATCCAGATGCGTGGCATAAGCCACCCATCCAAATGTGGCTGGCCACCAATGGGTTAACCTTTTGGCTGTCTGTACCTCTCAGTTTTGATGAAATCAGTGACCACATGAAATATATCTGCCATTATTTGGCCAAAGCCAGTATGTCCATTGCGTAGCGAAGAAAATCTCGGTTTTCTCAAAAATAGACATACTGGCTCTTGTCAAATGATGACAGATATATATCTTTCTTGTCCTCACAGGCCATTTCAACTTGCATCCCTACTGAAGACCCCCAGTTGAGTCCAGCCATTTATGAGATGGTTCTGAATGACTTTCTGCAGTCTAACTACAAGGTGAGTCATGTTAGTCTTGGTATAATAATAATAATAATACCGGTTATTATGTAGGCACTTTATCCAGTTCAGTGATCGGCTCAAAGCGCTGCGAACTGAACCCAATGCGCACAATCACATAACACATGCATTCACTCTGAAGACAAATGCAGGACATTCATGTGGTGCGAAGGGTCAGTCCAGCTATTGAGGTTTCGGAGATTTTGATCGCTTGTATTTGAAATTTATAAAGTGGCCCGAAACTGGTACCAAAGAGCAGGGGGAGGAAGAGCTGGAGTGCCCGGTGAGGAGAAAAGTCCGACGCCGGAACCCGGTATCGAACCTTGCACCTTCAGCATTGGTGGCAGGCACCTTTACCATTGCGCCATGGACCGTATGAAGTCGTGAGAGATTTCTTAGGTAATGCACATAGGCCTTTCTGAGCACAGAGATATCATCGTGAATGAACTAAGCTGGACTCTGTTATGTGTATGTTTGTGTGGAGGAGACTGTAACAGCATCACAATTAATTATTGTTTCTTCAAAAACATTACCGATGACATGACTTTGTGAAAGTGTCTACTACTTACACAATTCTAGCCTAAGAACCCGTTGTGTTACCACACAACCCGGGAGGCACTCGAGGAACCCCCAGAGGGCCGAGAGTTGTCTCCCATTCCTGCCCATCTGGTTCCGAGTCACGTGGTGACTAACCAGTCATGCTACTTAGGCTCACACCGTTCAGACGTGTTTGCTCTAGCCTACGGACTTAGAAACTTTGCTCACCGGTCTTCCGGACACTTGGATTCTTGTTTGACTCCTACTTCGTCAACCCTTCTGGTGCCCTGGGTGGGTCTGCTGGTCCCCTCTTCGTTTAGCTGCTGCCCTCTCCTGCGTCTTGGGGTGTTGGGCTGCTTGCTGCGCTTTGCTGGGACTTCGCCCGCGTTCGCGCCGTGGGTGTTATGGACGTTTCTTCCCCCGTTCCCGCTCTGGCGGAGAGGTAAGGTAGCTGGGTTGGCCCTCGGCTGGCTCCCGGGCTTGGCGCCGGTTCGAGCAGGTACGAAGACAGTCCTCATCTTCGCTGTAACTTTCGCGCCAAAATCTCCCCTTAGTTTGGCGGTGCCCCACGTGCCCCGCTCACTCACCTTTCAGCTGATTGGTGTGGCAAGATTTGGCCCTTACCTGCTGGCTCGTACCTTGTTGGGTTTTGTGGGGAGACGTTATGCGTCCATGGCTCGCTTAGATTGGCGGGGCCCCTTGTGCCCGCGCCCTGTTGCCATTACGTTGGTAAATGTTGCTGTACCAGACACTTGCTTCGTGCCTGTACCTGTCATAACTTGCTTGAGTTTTTGTTATGCCTGATGGGTTGTATGCTCGCCTTAGCTTGGCGGGGCCCCACGTGCCCGCGCCCACTAGCTTTACGGGGGTAGATATTGCAGGCCCAGACGCTTACTGACAGGCTTGTACCTCGCTGTTTGTGCCTTTTTGTGCTGCGAAGGCTCCCCTTACCAGGGCGGGGTCCCACAGGCCCTCGCCCGCGTGCCTTCAGGTCTGTTATATGTTGCAGTGGCCTGTTGATGACCTGCTCGCATTGCGGAGGGTTTCAGTGGCCGTCAGATAACCACAAGGTCTGTCTCCCCTGAGCCAGTTGCGTCTCCGACCATGCTTGCGACACCTGCTCCACCTGGCCTGAGCTGCGCTGGTCGCAGTTATGGAGTTTACAGACGCGAGCGACCGGCACCTGTGTGTGATCCAAAACCAGTCGAGGCGCCATCCCCCGTGCCCTGCGCACTGACCGCACGAGACCGCACCGACCTTATGGAAAAGACGCCACACCGGATGCGAGAGCCTAGCGCTCGGAGCGGGACTGCTTTCAACGCGATTACTTCCAGGAGGGAGCCCGCCCGGACAAAGCCTACTGACAGGCAGAGAACCCGCCTCACTGAGCCCAGTTCAGAGAGACGCGCCACGTGCCATCCCATGTCCGTTGTCAGTCCCCACTCGTCTCCAAGAAAGCCTGCTGATTCTTACGGGGAGTTGCTTCACCGGCAGAGAGCCCGCCTCATTGAGCCCGGCTCGGAGAGACCTTTACCCACGCGTCCGAGGACTTCGGGCAGTTCAGAGCCCTCACGCCACTCCAGCTCTACCAGACGCTCTCGCTCCCCTGTTGGCAAGTGTAGGAAGGACCACGCGTCGCGCCGTTCCACGGACCTTGGCTCCCACCGTTTTTCGGTGTCGTCGCTCTCGTCCTTGTACTTCGCCTCGCTCTTCTTCTGTCTCCTCGGTTTCCCGCAAGCTGGCCCCTTTGTCGCGTACAGACACCATGCTTGCCCTGGACGAAGTTGCTCGTCTCATCGCCGCCACACTTCCCGCAGTTGACTGCCCGCCGTCGGCCCCGCTCAAGAGGAAGATCTGTGCGTTGTGGAGGCTGGGAGACAGGTGAAGAGATTCAAGTCCCTGCCGCAACCTCCCGGCTTTTGTGACTTCCGTGACGCCTTCTCAGCGCACCTCCTGTCGGGTTCCTGGGACTCCGAATTCTTCTCCGACCGTAGGTGGCCTACCGGGTTTGACATTGCCTTTCGTCAGGACTGGTACTCGGGACACTCCCAGGCGTTCGCCTGCCCGCTGCCTGCTGTGGATCCGCCAGCTTGGTGCAGGCTGGAGGTGCCGCTCTGCTGAAACGCTCCCTGCCCTGCGGTTTTGACAAGACGGCCTCGCTCGTCCATAACACCTTAGCCTGCGCGGGATTTATGGAACTGCTGACCCAAGCCTTCGTCCGTCGCATCAAGGACTCCTGGCATCCCTCCTTGACGCCCCTCCTCGGAGACCTTTTTGCTCTTGAGGAAGCGGCCAACTGGGCAGCGTATCACTCGTCGGTCAACGTGATGGCTGCCGCCTCCAACTGCGACCTGTTGCTTCGGGATGCCGTGTTGCTGGCCTGCCGCAGAATGCCCCCCGATCTGAGGACTCAGCTGCGCCGTGCTCCCCTGGGTGGCCCTCTGCTCTTCAGTGAGACCTGGCAGACCATGAAGGATGCTAACTTGGACCGTTGGCCTCGCAAGACATCCCCACAGCGCTTTCATTCATTCAATCCTCTCTGCGCCGTCTGGTGCTTGAGGCGACGGCAAGGGAGCGCCACTTTTGTCTGTCAGCTGCTATTTTGGGTGCTGTTTGCAGAGTAAGGCCTCTGTTCTTGAGCTCTCGCTCCACGGTTCGGCGCCACGTCTCCTTTGGTCGCCCACGGTTTCTCTTCCCCTGTGGTGTCCATCTCAGTGCCACCCTTGGTAATAAGTCGGGTGACATTCTGCAAACGTGGCCTAGCCATCTCCATCTCCGTGTGGCGATGGTTTCAGCGATGCTGTCTGCGCCTGCTCTCTTCCGTAGTTCCTCGTTTGTAATCATGTTTGGCCAGAAGACCTTCATGATCCGTCGCAGGCACTTGTTCTGGAAGACTTCCAGCTTGCGTTCCGTAGCAGTAGTGGATTTCCAGCACTCTGACCCATAGAGAAGGACACTCAGCACGTTACTCTTAAAAATACGAAGCTTGGTGTGGATGCTCAGGTTTGTGGTCCTCCAGATGGGTTTCAGCATTGCGAAGGCTTGGTTGGCTTTGCTGATTCTTGTGGTGATCTCCCTTGTGCAGTCTCCATCTGTGGTAACCTTGCTGCCCAGGTACGTGAACTCGTCCACCTCTTGCAGAGGTTGGTACAGCGCTTTCAGGCCGCCCGCAAGTCTGTGGGTCGCGCCCTGCGGACCACCAGACCCGCCGCGTCGTCCGCCCCCGTGACTCCGCGGGCCCCTCGTTGCCGCCTGATTTTGGCCGCCCTGGACCTGTTAGCGCCCCTGCCCCGCCTGGCCCCGTCCTGCCCGTCGCCCAGGGCGCGGGCAGGCCACCTGACTTTGCCCCGCTTCTGCCTCCGCCGACTGCGCCCGGGTCTCCAGTCGGCGGGAGGCTTGCACTGTGCAGTGAGGAGTGGTGCTCACTGTTCCCAGACGATCCCTGGATTTTGGAGACCGTTACCGAGGGCCTTCGGATCGCCTTTTGCTCCCCGCCTCCGCTGCGTTGCTCTCCATTGTGGACCGAGGTTCCATCAGATGAGCTCAAGGCCTGCGCCCTTCGCGGAGAAGTCGCCGCTCTCTTACAGAAGGCCGCCACAGAGGTCATGCTACGCCCGGACTTCCCAGCCTTTTACAGCCGCCTCTTCGTGGTGCCCAACCAGGCAGCAAGTGGCGACCTGTCATCGACCTCTAAGCGTTGAACGCCTTCATCTCTGCCCCGTCCTTTCGCATGGAGACTGCCCGGGCCCTCAGATCTTCCGTACAGCCCATGGACTACGTGATCAGTCTGGACTTATCCGACACTTATCTCCATGTCCCCGTGCACCCGACCTCCAGGAGGTATCTCCGCTTTGCTTGCGACAGAGTAGTTTACCAGTTTCGGGCCCTGCCGTTCAGTCTTAACCTCAGCCCATGGGTCTTTACCCGCATCATGGATGCAGTGGTGGCCAAGGCACGGCAGTCGTCTTCCAGCCCGACGTCGAACTACCTCGACGACCTCCTGCGCAACCAATTGGAGACCCACCCCAGATCGGACAAGGACGCACTGATACGGCTGTTGGCACGGTTGGGGTTCCTAGTAAACGCAGGCAAGTCGGACCTCACTCCCTTCCGTCGCTTTGTACATCTCGGCATGGAGTTCGCCACCGACCTCAACAGGGTGCGTTTGTCGGAGCCGCAGATCCTGAGTTGGCTGGTAGCCCAGCAAGACGCAGCCTCCGCCAGAGTCTGGCTTCAGCTCCTTGGTTTGATCAATGCGGTGGCGGATCTACTCCCCCTCGGTCGTCTCTATGCCCGGCCGCTACAGCTGGACATCCTGCTTCTCTGGCGTCCCTCCTCTGGCTATCTGACCACCATGGTTACCGTGTCTCCGTTGATTTGCCCCCATCTCCTGCGTTGGACGGACACGTCATGGCTCGCTTCGGGAGTCCCCCTGACCGCTCCTCCTCCTCAACTCTCCCTCTGTGTCGATGCAAGTCTTGCTGGTTGGGGAGCCCACCTGCTACCGCGGTTCCTCACGACGTCCGGCCCCTGGCCTCCGGAGTTCGCGGACAAGCACATCAACTGGTTGGAGCTGCAAGCAGTCTGGCAAGCCCTCATCGCGTGGGAGGAACAACTCAGTTACCAGGAACTGCTCGTCCTCTCCGACAACGTGACAGTGGTGGCTTACATCCAGAAACAGGGCGGGACCCGCTCACCCGACCTGTGCATGCTCCTCTACCGTCTGATGGGCTAGTGCGAGGACCACAACATTTCCCTCTGTGCTCGTCACATACCCGGCCACCTGAATGTGTTGGCCGACTCTCTCTCCCGATGTGGCCAGTTGCTACACACGGAGTGGACCTTACACCAGGACATCTTTCGGATGATCTGCGCGCAATGGGAGACGCCAGTGGTCGACCTGTTCGCCACGAGGTGGAATCACCAGCTTCCCCTTTTTGTCTCCCCGATCCCAGACCATCTGGCCTGGGCAGTCAACGCGCTGTCCATCCCGTGGGATGGACTCATCGCGTACGCGTACCCCCCGACAGTCCTCGTCCCCAAAGTCCTCCTCAAGCTTCGGGGATACAATGCGGTCGTCCTACTGGTCACCCCGTTCTCTTGAAACCGGTCCTGGACCACCGACCCCCTCAGCCTCGCCACGGACCCCCCACTGCTGCTTCCCGCGCCCCGCACGATGCTCAAGCAACCCCAACAATCGTTGTTCCACCCATGCCCGGAGCGTCTACTCCTTCACGCTTGGAGGTTGTGCGGCAAGCCCTCGCCGCTAGAGGCTTCTCGAGTGCAGCAGTGGAAGCTATCGCTACAGCCCACAAACCCTTGACACGACGCGTCTACGAGGGAAAATGGCGAGTACTGTGCTCCTGGTGCGACGACCAGCGCCTCGCCCCCACCGACCTAACTAACCCCCAGCTCGCTCTTCGGAGGCCTAGGATTGGCCCCTATAACCATCAGGGGGTACTTGTCCATGATTGCCGATACCTACCGGCACATCGGCCGCCCGGACCCCGGTGCCTGTAAAGACATCGCCGACCTTATGACTCACGGCCTGCAGCGTCCAGTGCCCCGATCGCTCATTCCTCGCTGGGACCTACCTTGGGTACTGACTTGGCTGAATTCTGCCAGATTCAAACCGCAGCCTTTGGCCCACCTGGCGGATGTGACTCGTAAGATTTGCTTCCTGTTGTCACTTGTCACGGCGGCCTGAGTTAGCGAGCTAAACACGGAGTCAGCGCGCCCTGCCTGCCTGCAGTTTCGAGCAGATGGTTCTGTGCAGCTGCTTACGGACCCTGCCTTCATTGCCAAGACCAGGTCTCCTTTGACCGCGCCACAGGTGATCACCTTACGGCCGCTGAGAGGGACGAACTTCCCCCAGGAGACCAGGCAACAAGATCCTGTGTGAGCCCTACGCGTGTACCTACGCCGAACCAAAGCCGTCCGGAGAGGATGCTCACGCCTCTTTTTGTCTTGAAGCCTGGCAGACCTGACATAACAGCCCAGACGATCTCTTCCTGGCTACGCTGGGTCATACAGTCCGCCTACCAGGACCTCTCCCCGCAGGGAGCGAAGAGGCTAAAGATACGTGCACTCGAGGTACGCGCCATGGCCACGAGCATCACTTTCAACCGGAACTGCGCTGTCAAGACATCGTGGCTACCATGAGCTGGCGGGCAGAATCAACCTTCGCCCGCTTCTACCTCCGGGATCTGGCAGGCCAGCGAGACAACCTCGCACTGGTGGGGGACATCACTGCGCGCAACACTCCCTCCCGGCGCCACAGGCGCTGTAGGTACACACCTAACAAGGATTGTCGGGAGTTTGCAGCAGGGAGGATGGCTCTAATTGGCCCTATGGGGGTGGTTGGGCGTGGCACCCTCCTCCTTGTCGCAATTCTTCCACAAAGTCATGTCATCGGTAATGTTGTTGAAGAAACAAATTAATTTTTCTCTAAAAGATATTTTTTCGAAAAATACTTTCCGATGACATGACTCAGAGGACTCTCTCACCTGCCCTGCTTGCCGCTGGTGAGCTAAGTATCCTGACTGGTTAGTCACTACGTGACTCAGAACCGGATGGGCAGGAATGGAAGACAACTCTCGGCCCCTCTGGGGGTTCCCCGAGTGCCTCCCGGGTTGTGTGGTAACACAACGGGTTCTTAGGCTAGAATTGAGTAAGTAGTAGACGCTTCCACAAAGTCATGTCATCGGTAAGTTTTTTTCGAAAAAAAACCTTTTAGAGAAAAATGAGTATTTGTCAAATTCTAGTCACAAAAAGCACACTTCTGATAAAGCTGTATGACGCACAATTTGTCATGAATCGATCAAGACTCTGCTTTGTGACAAAAGAGTGTCACCTGTCTTTAACCTTTTAAGCCCCAACTCCCTACAGCAGGAGACTGATTGATCATGATAATTCAAGAGTAGTGCCAGATTAGCTTGGCGCCATCAAGCACCAAGGGTCATGAAGAGGACTACAGAGGAGAGAAGAAGAGGAATACAGTGGACCCTGTGGACACAGCTTGACGACCTCAATTTTGCAGACAACTTGACTTTACTGAACTCATCAACAAATGCAGGACAAGACCACGAGGCTTGCTGACATCTCGTCCCAAGTGGGCCTCACCATCCACAAACAGAAAACAAAGACAATGCTGAACGCATCCAGGGAAGAACCAGTCTTGCTTGCTGGCACCCCGTTGGAGGAGGTGGAGTCCTTCACCTATCTCGGGAGCATCATCGACAAAAAAGGTGGCACTGATGCAGATGTCAGAGCACAAATCGGTAAAGTCAGAGCAGCCTTTCTCCAGCTGAAAAAAGTGTGGAGTCCTGATTTTTTCAACTCAAAAGTAAAAGCAGTTCTCCTATATGGAGCAGAGACTTGGAGGTTGACAAAAACCACAGTCAACAGAGTACAGATCTTCATAAACAGTTGCCTTAGAAGAATCTTGAAAATCCACTGGCCAGAGAAGATCAGCAACGTCAGACTCTGGGAGAGAACAGAGCAGATAACAGCAGAGAATGAAATTGGACGAAGAAGATGGGGATGGATTGGTCACAGTCTGAGAAAGCCAGTTTCCAGTATCACTAGGCAGGCATTGTCATGGAACCCCCAGGGAAAGAGGAAAAGAGGCAGGCTAAGAAACACCTGGCGTCGAGACCTCCAAGCAGACATCAAGAGACTGGGAACCACCTGGAGTAAAATCGAAGGAGAAGCAGAAGACAGTCGCTGGAGGTCTCTCGTCGACGGCCTATACCCTGGGAGGGGTGACAGGTGTAATTAAGTAAGTAATCAGGCACTAAGCTAATCTGGCACTACCCTTGAATTATCATGGTCAATCCATCTCCTGCAACTGGTACATAGTCATTAAATAACACTTCCAAAATTTGGGAAATGCACCCGTGGGGCTAAAAGGGTTAAAGATTACCATTTAGGTCACTACAGCCACCAAAATGATGGTCTTTAATGGCAGGTGGTCTCTCATAAGGGTGGTCACTCAAAACAGGTTGTGATGTACTGCGTGTGTAATCCTCTTGCCATAGACTGCGTTTCCATATAGCAACACGACAGTGGCGTGGTAGGCGACATGGCCAAAAAGGTAGCGGAGTCGCAGTTGGAGAATCATTTTGTGTGTTTCCATACGATGGCGTGACAGGCGGTATTTCACCCCTATTTAGCCCCATGGCCCCATTTCTCAAATTTGGGAGGTGTTACCTAACGACTATGTACCAACTGCAATTGATGGATTGACCATGATAATTCAAGGGTGGTGCCAGATTGGCTTGGCGCCTGCCGGCGCCAAGCCAATCTGGCACTACCCTTGCTTTATCATGGTCAATCCATCCCTGCTGTGGGACGTCGGGGCTGAATGGGTTGCAGTGCAACATGCCACGTTTATGTTGCTGTCGTGCTGCTATATGGAAACAAAGAGCTCTGAGCTCTTGCAACAAAACGATTCAAGAACATTTTGTCAAGAACACCTAACAGCCATTTCACCGGTTTGTCAAGACATGGCCTCACAAGCTGTGCAACGCGTGCTGATCTGTGGTTTTGGACCTTACGGCTTAAAGCCGTAAGGTCCAAAATCACAGACCAGCACATGCTGTGTTTTTTGTCTATTCACAGGAATTTCACCAGCTGATCAAATCATGGCCCCACGAGCTGTACAACAAGGATGTGCTGGTCAATGCCATCGTCACTCATCTCGACCGTCGGCCCAACCAGGAGCTTCTGCTGCAGAGCCTCGGGCAACTGTGAGTTGGTTTAACCCCTTTGCTGCGGAGGAAAAACGAACATGAGCCAAGTGCAAGAAGAGGCATGTGGGGGCTAGTTGAGGGTCTTTGTCTTTTGCTCTTGGCCTCTCGCTGCGACCACTTTGTATCCATGCTTCCTGAATAGCTGGGGCTGTGTCGGTGTTGAAGGAACAAAGATTTCATGATTGCAGTGACAGTTAACCCAACCCATACTGAGGCTGAAAGCTTCAAATTTGTACACTACCATGTGCAAGCTACACTAAAGTACTTGCAGTTAAGGATATAGGCCAATGGCTTTAGTTCAAGGGTGGTGCCAGAACAGCTTCTGGCACTACCCATGAACTTATTTTAGCCAAATTTACTTGACACACTGGTGTATTCCGAAAGATAAGGGTTAAAGGGTTATAGATACTCCCCTGAGAATTTGTGTGTGCAGAGATCGTTTAAAGCTTTTGGCATCACAAAGAGGCCCCCACCTAAACCCATTTAGCCCCCGGCGCCCTACAGCAGGTGATGGATCGACCATGACAAATCAAGGGTAGTGCCAGATTAGCTTGGCGCCTGAAGGCGCCAAGCTAGTCCGGCACTACCCTTGATTTATCGTGGTTCATCCATCTCATGTAACTGGCACATAGTCGTTAGGTGACAGCTCCAAAGTTTGGGAAATGTGGCCGTGGGGTTTAATGGGTTAGAAAGAGAAAAAAACACACCAGTGGATGTGCTAACAAACACGGTTTTTGTGCTGGTCATACACAGAAAACATTGTCAAAGGATTATTTGTGCTCTCGCCATACTGGAATCTTGGGTTTCCTGCAAACTGGTGCTATTATTGCAATAATTTTTTTAAAGTTATATTCACCTAGCTTAAAGGTTGCACACAAAAGACTAACATACAATATCCATTGGGATTGGTAAATCTGCCCTGCCAACCATGCAGATTTCATTGTGCAATACTAATATAATTTCAACGATTTTTCTTCAGGTACGCCTACCAGAAGGCATTTGACAAAGCACTGGCAATCTATTTGAGGTGAGCTGTTTATTTCAGAAGTAATATAGTTTATGTAGTTTTTGAAGAAAAAAAAATTTAATTCATTACACAATTCAGCATGAATATTGTTTATACTTTACTGAGGTAGTATATTTTATCTTTCATGTTGGCAGGCAGTGAGTGTTGGTACTGTTTAGGAATATATCATAAAAGGTTTAATACAGGTTGGCCTCAGTATATCGCTGGACCTGGAGTCATAAAGTCAGACTGCGTTATTCACAGTCACTTTGTTGTAGTGCTGAATTTACGTAGACTCGTTAAAGAAATCCACTTGCCATGCAAAAGGTCCCCAGGCCAACATCAGCCTTAGCTGGCCCACGTATATCTGTCCCACTGGGCATCTGTCTGTAATCATATGACCAGTCTGTGATTTGGCACATTATGGCTCCAACACAAAGTCTGTAATCAAAGACCAGCAAAACGCTTGTGTTTGTTTTTTCAAAATACATTACCGATGGCATTACTATATGGAATACACTCTATAGCCTAACGATTTCAGCCCAAAGTTGTGTCCCCTACACAACTGGGGAGGAGACACCGGGGATCCAAGTATAGGAGCCCAGGTGGCCTCCCCTTACCAACCTATCTCGGCTTGCGTGTGGCGAACTCACCTCAGTTTAACTCTTAGCTCGACCGTGTACGGTCGAGCGTTAGCCTTGCTCCGTGTTACGACCGGTTCTGGGATATTCTTCGATCTTCCTTGGTTTTGCCTTGGTTATTCTACTGTGTAGGGCTGAGTGTACTACGTGGGACGTGGCACCTTCTGGCGCTTCTGCCCGGTGCTTGACTTTCTGTGTACCCTTACGTTGGCTGCGGCCTTTGGACTCGGCTTGTGACTTGTGCTCTCTTTCGTGACCTTGGGGAGCGAGTGTTCGGTGAACACTTCCCGGCAGACTGTGTGCTATGGATTTTTGGCAGTTTCGCTTATGAGAACTTGCTCTCCTTCATGACTGTGTGTTCTTGGGGAGCGAGTGTTCATTGAGCACTTCCTGGCGGACTTTGTGCTACGGACTGTTGGCAGATTCGCTTATGAGAACTTGCTTTAGTGGCGGAGATTTCTAATGGCCTTCGGACGCTCACGACTCCTGCCTTCTGTGTTCGGGCTACTCTTCAGACAGGACCTGTGACGTGTGCACCATTTGACCATTTGGAGAGGAGACCGGTGGTCCCGGCTTGGGATTTCTACAGACATGACCGTCCTTCCCGAACCCTGCTGGCTCCTCGAACTTCTGCGCAGGATAGCCTCGCTCCGTCAGCTCGGCAGACCCCACTTTGCCGTCATCCGGGCCGGTCCGGCCTGCAGGTAAGTCTCCTTCCTTAAATTTTAACAGCAGACAGTAACTCCCCCCCCCCCCCCCCCCCCCCCTTCCGAGTCTTCTGAGCGGGGCAGGCGTCGGAGTCCCGCTCCCCACGCTCCCTTTCTTCCGAGCGTGGATTGAGCTCCTTGAGTTTGTCCCCCGCTCCGTATTGTCCGAGTGGGCTCAGCATTCGTCCACGCCCCGCCCCCCCCCCCCCCCCCCCCCCGCTCCCTTCGTCGGAGCAGGCTGGGCGCGGTGAGCGCAAACGTAGTAAGATTAGAGACTCTCCCTCACGCTCCGAGTCCTCTGAGCGTGACCCGAGGGCTATACATGGGCCGCCGCCCCGCTCCGAAGCTTCCGAGCAGATCTGGCAAACTACATTGACGTTCCCCCACCGCCCGTGCTTACCAGGCGGGCTGGGCGTGACTTGGCCTAGCGCCCCCCCCCCCCCCCCCCCCATGCTCCTTCTTACGAGCGTGGCTTGAGCTATAAGATTAAAAAGAGAGGAAAAGGGAAAGTAAGAAAGATGTTATGAAAAGAATTAAAAAGGAGAGATAAGATTTTGCGCTCCCCTTGCTCCGCTCCCCTGAGCTTTCCTTTTGAGCACAGAGTATGTCAGCGCCCTCCCGCGCTGTTCTTGAGAGCATTCGTGGCGCGATGAGCGTACATACTACTGAGATACATACTAGAAGAGAGAGTAGCAAAGTAAGACGGAGGCTCTCCCTCACGCTCCATTTGTCTGAGTGTGACCCGGGACATTAACTGGGCCGCCCCCCGCTCCGTTTTGCGAGCGGACCTGGCGAGCCGCACTTATGTCCCCCCCCCCCCCTCCCCCCCCCCCCCCCCCGCCCTTTATTACAGGCGGACCCGGTGAGACTTAGTACACTCTCTCCTCGTTCCGAGAGTTCTGAGACGGGCCTACAAGTCCGTATTGCTCCCTCTCCACTTTGATGTTTCTGAGCGGTCTTGGCGAGCCACAGTAACGTCCCCCCACCCCCCCACCCCGTTTTTTCCAGGCGGGCCCGGTGTGACTCAGATTCGAACTCTCAGGACCGACTCCCCCTCGCTCGCGGTCTCTCGAGCGGGCGCGGGTAACCAGGGTTCCCTTCCGCCTCCTTTCAACGGAGCGCACTTCTCGGTAACCCGCATTCCCTTTGCCGACCTCGCGTCATAGTCGACTGGGGCAGCCCCCCCTCCTCCCACCTTGTGGCGAGTAGGGGGCGTCCAGAGCCTGGCTTTGCCCTTGGCCGTCGCTTGACTGCGGTCCCTCGTTCCCCGCGACGCCCTTCTGACTTGCTTCGCGGGCGGCTCCGCCTGTCCCACTTTGCGCCGTGGCCGTCACCTTCGGCGGACCAGCGCTCTCATAGCCGGTCGCCCTTCTTGTGACTCTGCGCAACAGGCGAGCCTCGGACTTGGATCAGGACTTTCTCAGCTTTCTCCCTGGGGATTCCACTTCGACGATCTGCCTGTGGGACTTTCCCGCCGGCTCCTCATCCTCTCGCTCAGCGATTTCGTTGCGTCCGCCACTTCAGAGATGACGGCCCTTTGCCCGGCTCTCAGATCTTCGCCTCCTTGTAGAGGCCTACCGTCTTACCTCGTACTACCTGCCGCTACTGCCCGCCGTCGCCTGTTGAAGATTCGGGCTTCCGGCATGGTTGCCTTTAGGCTACTAAGCGTCGCAAGGAGCTCCTGCTACCGACCAGATTCTGGGGCCGCGCGGATTCTTCTCGGCGCAACTCCGCCAGGACAGCTTTAGCGACAACGGGATTTTCACCATTCGCGGTGTACAGCGGGTGTCATTATGAGCTTCCCAGGACTAGTACGCGGGACACTCCCACTCCTTCTCCGGGTCCTCGGGGACTCGGCGGCCAGCAACCAGGCGGGCGTTTGCAGGATGGTCCAAGAGGCTTGGTCTCGCCCACTCGTCAGGATCGCGGGACTTGTGCGGCCTTCCCTAGCTCGTTCCGTCTGCGCTGTGGGAGGACACTTATGACGGTCCGCGTTCTCGTTCTGCGATGTCCGATTCACCCTTGTGGCTGCTAGCCGGGCTGCCTTCCAATCTTGTACTACGCTATAGCGGCGGCCGCCATTCTGACCTCTGGCGTCTGGACACTCTCCTGCGACTCAGCTCGGATCTCCCCTTGACTGTGAAGCCTCAGTTCCGCCAGACCCCGCTTGGAGGTTCAAGCTGTTCGGGGACACGGGCTTTCGGTGACAGAAGCTTCTACATTTTGGCCTCGGCCTGCCTTTAATTGGCTCTTCTTCATTTCGCCTTCGTAGGCCCGCAGCTGTCCAAGTTCCCTCCACCTTTACGCCGGTCCACCTTGTGGTCCCCTTGACCGGCTCAAGGCAGTCGCTCTGCACAGAGATGTGAAGGCCTGGCTCAACAAAACAGCAACAGAGTTGGTCTCCCGACGCGACTTGCCGGCGTTCTACATCCGCCTCCTTTCGTCCCCGATCCATTGGGCAGGTGGCACCCAGTCATCGGCGCTATACTAGTCTCCTTTGGGCGCCGCCCTTTCGGATGGAGACAGCCAGACTCTCCACTCAGCAGTCCGGCCGATGGATCTCGCTATCTGCCTCGATCTTCAGATCTTCACGTGCCGATTCATCCGTCTTCAGGCCGGTACCTACTTGCCTTGGCGGGATCGTCTACCAGTTACGAGCCCTCCCCGTCGGCCTCAAGATCAGTCCTTGGGTCTTCATGCGGATCCTCGACTCGGGGATGGTCAGCTTATGCCAGCGGTTGCTGAATCCGTCCTTCACTACCTGGACGACTTACTACTGCGCAACCTAGTCACCGCGACTCTCTGAGAGGACAGAGACGACCAGCATTCTCTCCTTCGCTGCATCGGGTTCTTTGTTCACCTGGGCAAGTCCGTTCTCACCCTTTTCGTGCCGTTTCTGCTCATAGGGGACGGAACTCCTGACCGACTTCAACCTGTTCTGCCTGCCCTTGGCTCAGCGGCAGAAGATCACCAAACTCGCTCAGCGGTTGGAGTTAGGGGTCTCCTTCAAGGACTGTGTCTGGCTTCAGCTCCTGGGACTGCTCGGCGCGGCAGCGGACTCGTTCCCCTTCGGCCGGCGCTAGAGGATACAAAGTGAGAAGGCTCGCTGCGGCTACTACACCTCATCCTATGCTGGCGCCCCTTCGTTGGCACCCGGACGGATCCGTTTCTGTTACCCCACTTCCTGCCCCCGCCTCGGACTTGGGCGGATCTGGCGGGTTGGGGACGGGCGTGCCCCTGTGCTCCCCTCCGCCCCGGTGATCTCTCTGCACCGACGCGAGCCAGTCTGGCTGGGGCGCACTACTGTTACCCGGATTTTGCCTTGGACCTGTTGCCTGGGGACTTCGCAGACAGTCACATCAACTGGGAGTTATAAGCAGTTGGGATGGCCCTCAACGCCTGGCCAGAGACTCTGACCAAGCAGGAGGTCCTCGTCTGCCAGACAACTCGACAGTGGCGGCCTTGATACAGAACCAGGAGGCACTTGCTCGCCCTCCCGGTGCTTCCTCCTTTCCTTTTCCTGCTCTGGTGCAAGGACCTGGACATTGCTCTTCAAGCCCGCCTCTTCCCGGAGTGGTCCCTGCGCCCAGACGTCATTCGCCTGATTTGCTCGCGATGGGAGATGCCGCTAGTTGACCTTTGCCGCCAGATGGAACATCCAGCTTCCGCTGTTTGCCTCTCTAGTCCCGGACCCTCTCGCCTGGGCGGTAGACGCGCTCTCCCTCCTTGGGACGGATTGATCTCGTATGCCTACCCCCCGTTGGTGCTGGTGCCAAAGATCCTGCGGATACTGATGGATTGCTCCGCGGTTCTCTTCCTGGTGGCCCCCCCCCCCCCCCCTTCATTTGGACCAAGAGCTGGACCATGGATCGGCTCGTTCTAGCAACGGACCCGGCCCTAGAGCTCCCACCCCGACCACAATGCTCGAGCAGCTCCGCCCGGCTCTCTTCCACCTGTGCATGGAGCCTCCTCCTTCACGCCTGGAAGTTGCCAAGAAAGCCTTCACCACTAGAGATTTCTCGGATGCGGCAGTAGCGGCGTTGGCCGCAGCCTGCAGACTGCCCACCAGGAATGTGTGCGAAAGCAAGTGGAGGATCTCCCAGTCGTGGGGCGCCGCCCAGCGGCTCCCGCCCCCACGAGTCTCACTACCCCCTACTGGCGGAATTCCTCATTTGGCTCTTCGACGACCAAAGTTTAGCACCTCTTACCGTCAAGGGTTTCGCTCCATGATCGCACACACTTACCGCCACTTGGGCCTATCGGATCCGGCCCTTGCAAAGACCTTCGGACCTTTTGGCTCAATTGAACTCAGATGTCCTCTCTCCTGTTCTCTCATACCTCGGTGGGACCTCACCTGGGCACTGACGTGGCTAGATACAGCCCGCTTCGAACCCCTGCCTTTGGCATAGTTCAGCGATCTGACCCGGAAACGTGTTTCCTCCGGGCGCTCGCCATGGCTTCCGCGTGAGCGAGCTGCATGCGCTCTCGGTACGCCCCACAGGTTGGCAGTCGAGCCGTTGGCTCAGTGCATCTTCTCACCGACCCGTCCTTCAGGCCAAGAGCCGGCCTTCCTCGGCTGCGCCCCAGACCCTGACCGTACGTCCGTTCAGAGGGTCGACCGACCCCACGGGTCGCATCAACAGGACCCAGTCCGGGCACTGCAGTATTCCTGCGTCGCTCACAGCCACGCCATCTAAGGCGTATCCGCCTCTTCCTACCTCCTTCATCAGGCAGGCCGAGTATCTCGGCCTAGACAGTTCGCCCTGACTGGGGTGGGTGACTCGTTGGCCTACCCAGACCTCTCCCCGGACGGAGATAGATGGTTACAGATCCGGGCGCATGAAGTACGAGCAGTAGCCCCCAGAGTGGCCTTTGACTGCATCTGCTCGGTTAAAGATATTGTGATGACGGTAGGCAGGCGTGCAGACTACACTTTCGCCCGCTTCTACCTCCGCGACCTATCCCGCCAGCGTGACTCCCTCGCCATGGTGGGCGACATCTCCACGGCCCAGCACACCCTCCGCGCGCCACAGGTGCCATAGGCACTTCTTAACTAAAATCATCGGGAGTGCTCCTTGTGGGCTGGCGGAGGGTGTTAGGTACAGGGGGTTGGGTGTCGGCACCCTCCTCCTCTTTGCTATTCTTCCATATAGTAATGCCATCGGTAATGTATTTTGAAAAAACAAATGAATTTTTTTTCTAAAATGTATTTTTTTTAAAAATACTTACCGATGGTATTACTCGGATGACCCTCCCACCTGCCCCGCTTGCCTCCTTGGCTAAGTGTGAAACTGAGGTGAGTTCGCCACACGCATGCTGGGATAGGTTGGTAAGGGGAGGCCACCCGGGCTCCTATACTTGGATCCCCGGTGTCTCCTCCCCAGTTGTGTAGGGGACACAACTTTGGGCTGAAATCGTTAGGCTATAGAGTGTATTCCATATAGTAATGCCATCGATAAGTATTTTTCAAAAAAATACATTTTAGAAAAAAAATTCATTTTTTCCAGATTGAAGAACAAAGATGTGTTCGCGTTGATCCAGAAACACTCGCTGTATGCAGCTGTCAGCGACAAAATTCATGCTCTCATGGACCTGGACAAAGAGCAAGCCACGCGCATGTTGCTGGACAATCTTGACAAAATACCTGTTAGTTTGTTTTTTAACACATAAGTCACGATCAAGATTGCCATGTTTTAGAGTTATCACCTAAAGATATGATCTGATAGTTATTGAGGTCGGTAGTTCACAGGTAGTTCCAGAATAGTGTGGCATCTATAGATGAAAAGCTATTCTGGCACCACACTTAAATCAGCATGATCGATCCACGTCATGTTGCTTTGTGTCAAGGATAAATTTTTTTTATTTTTTTTATTGGGGAATGGGGGGGGGGGGGGGGGGGGAATGTCAGCAATAGACTTAACATTTTCATTGACTTGGACAACAAGCAAGTGTGTGCAAGTTTCATAATCTCAACTAAATTCCTGTCAGTTTTCTTTTTTTGTCTGATGAGGTTTGGTTGAGGGGTGCTTGGAGGGGGTGGGGGTGAGGATGGTTAAAACGGAGGGAGGAGGCATCACTGACACGATTCACACACCACGCATGGTTGCTCTATCCCTTGAACTGACGTTTTTGTCCATCAGGACAGCGCTCAAATCTGGCAGTCCGTGTTATTTGATGTTTGCAGGTATGTAGTCTTGCAGGCACATGCATGAAAGTTTGATTATATGGCTGTTGATGCTGATGTTGATCACTGTCTTTTGCACAGGTGGAGAAGGTAGTAGGCCAGCTGTCCAAGCATCATGAGCTGCTCTATGTGGTGAGTATCTCCTTCCCTCGCTGTCTACATCTTTGTCTCTCTTTGATGTGCCAAAATCTTTCTGGTGCCCCAAAATCTCCCTGATGTACAGATCAGCCTCAGTATATCGTGGTACCCTGGATCTATAAAGTTAGACCACATTATTCGTAGTCATGTTGTAGTGCTGATTTACAGAGACTTGTGAAGAAAAACACTTGATGTGCAAAAGGTCCTCATGCCGATGTCAGCTTTACCTTACCAGTGCACAGGCCAGCTAAGGCTGATGTTGGCCAGATTACCTTTTGCTCACTGGGCTTCTCTGGGAGCCAGAGACCTGTCCATGTTATATCTGATACTGCAGTTTACTGGAGCATGTAATCCTGAGGCTGACCTGTGCTAAACTCTGCTAGGTGTGCCAAAATACTTATTCTGATGTGCCATATCTTTCTGGTTTGCTGAAATCTTTCCAACTTGCCAAAATCTTTTTGAATCTGTCAGTACCTGGACCAACTTCACGCCAAAGACATGTCTGCAGCCCATGACTACGCGGGTCTTATGGTGGAACTGTACTGTGAGTTCGACCGACCTAAACTACTGCCCTTCCTACGTCGCAGTGAATCCTATCCCCTGCAGCGTGCTCTAGAACTGTGCGAACATCGTGGCTTTGTCAAGGAACAAGTTTTCCTGCTGGGTCAGTAGTCATTGATATTTTTTTAATTATTACTAATTCAGCCCTGGCTAATTCAGCCTTGATTAATCTTTTTCAAAATCTTGGAGAGGCTGAATTTCAACTTTTGGGTTGAGACAGATCATTGCCCTTGAGCCAGCCCATTTCATCTGCAGATGGGGCTTATGAGAATTTGTCCCTTGTTGGCATGGACATTCATCATAGTGAACTCTACAGCTGAATAGTGGACTTGTTTGTGTTTGACACATACGTATGGAATGCTAAGTGTCCCTGCACCATAATAAGACATAGCTTACCAGTGGACTTTTTTCAGTCATTTTAGTTTATAGACGGACAGCCATGTGCATGATTCAGGTTCTGAAAATGATCATGAGGAGCTTCAGTGATGTAGAACATGCTGTAGAGTTCTTAAAACCCATTTCCCAAATTTTGGAAGTGTTACTTAATGACTGTACCAGTCGCAGGAGGTGGATTGACCATGATAATTCAACGGTAGTGCCAGATTAGCTTGTCGCCTTCAGGCGCCAAGCTAATCTGGCACTACCCTTGAATTATCATGGTCAATCAATTTCCTGCTTTAGAGTGTTGGTTCTAAAAGGGTTAAGTCCAGAACCGCACGACCAGCAGACATTTGTTTCCTCAAAACACATTACCGATGACATTACTACTGGGAATAGTGTCTTAGCTAGCATAATTTTAGACAAAATTGGTTGTGTACCTATATGGCAGGGGAGGCAACAAGGGGCGCCATAACATAGCCAGTATCCCGAGTATCCTTCCTTCCATCCCCATCCGGGCACATGCCCATCTGATACCCGCCAGTCTGTTTCTTAGCTAGACTGTTGATGGTTATGTACCTTTACGTCTCTCTTCGGCTGTTTATGGTGTGACCGGTTGTCGTGTGACTTGGACACTCTTCACGTAGCTGTCATAGCTACTGTGTGCTCTGTGCTAAGCTTGGAAGCTTCCTGTGGGATTTACCTTCCTGGAGTTTTGTGTGGGGCTCCTACGCTTCTGCGTCTTGGCCTGTGCTGTGTGACCGGTCGCCTTGTGGCTTGGAGTTCTGCCGTGTTCACTGGGCTAGCCTCGGATTACTGTGTTCACTGTACTAGCTTGGAGTTTACCTTCGTCGCTTTTATGTGTGGGGGCTTCCACCAGACTTGTGGTGTTATGGACTTGGATTACTTCCCGTGTTCCGCACTAGCCTTGGATTACTGTGTTTACGGTGCTAGCTTGGAGCTACCTTCGTGGTGCGGCCTCTAAAGTTGGTGGTGCGGGGCTTCGCTTCGGCGACACAGTTGGTCCCCTACGGCCCTTGGTCTGGCCTCCGGCCTCTCCGACATGGTAAGGTAAAACCTCGGTTGTTGCCCGCGACCAGCGCTCATGGAAGGGAGTTTAGAGCGCCGGG
This sequence comes from Semisulcospira habei, assembly GCA_036245525.1. Lineage (NCBI taxonomy): Eukaryota > Metazoa > Mollusca > Gastropoda > Semisulcospiridae > Semisulcospira > Semisulcospira habei. Next base: position 212,123,545 of record BTPG01000002.1, on the reverse strand, counting down.
TGACAGCATTGGCCGTGGATTTGGCATTGGGTACGAAGTCTACCTTTGCTCGCGTACGCTCGACGCGTGGCCTCAGAGAGCCACGCTTGCTCGCCTATCACTGTTGACTATGTTTTGCAGTTTACAAGTCTGCACCTGCACGCTTAGGGCCAATGGCCAAGGGATGAGCATGCCATCTGCCTATTTGTTCCGGCTGGGCATCTACTCACCCGTGCGTTGTCTGCGCCCCTGGCTAGACGAGCAGTGGTTCCAGCCTGGGGCCCCTATTGCCATGACAGCCGACACCAGTCTGAGAGCAGCCACCGGCTAACGATCATACCATCTCTGCAGCTGTGACAGGAAGTATCCCCTGGATGTGGTGACTCAGACTGCACCGGAGAGGCCATCCCGTACCGATCCTAGGACTTCAGCCGTTTGTGCGCCAGCTCACTAAGTACTGACAGTATCCCGTATGAGTCTGGCCCGCTACGTGCATGCACGACCGGCCGACCGGCCTGTTCAGGCCCGGACGTGGCTTCAGGAATACGGCCCTCCAAACTACCGGGGCCAGTCCAGCACAGACACACATCTTCTCACTCCTAGGGCATTGACAAGTACCCTCGGACGGACGAGACTGCTGGACAGATGGCACCCGCTATGTGTTGCAGTTTTCAAGTTCGCACCTGCACGTGCTGTGGGGACTTTCAATGGTCGAGTGATGAGCATGCCATGTGCCTACCCTGTTCCGGCTGTGCCTCCACTCACCCATGCGTGGTCTGCGCCCTCTGGCTGTAAGAGCAGTGGTCCCAGCTTTGGGGTTTCTACCGCCGTGAACGGCCGACACCAGCCTGAGAGCGTGCACCTGCGCCCGTTCCTACTACCTCCACAGATGGGTCAAGTCATGTTCCCCTGGTTGTGGAGTCTTGGGCTACACGGGAGGGACCAGCCCCTACCGGTCCTAGGACTTCGGCCGCTTTGCGCACCAGCTCACTAAGTACTGACAGTATCCAGTACGAGTCTGGGCCACTACGTGCATGCACGACCCGCCTCCCGGCCTGTTCAGGCCCGGACGCAGCTTCTCGGCTCAAGTCCAGCACGGACGTTCGGCGTCCCGCTCTCAGGCAGTAGCAGGTGCCCTTGTCTGGACAAGACTGCTGGACTTACGTGCGCCCGCTCATCAGATAAGAGGAAAGGGGACGAGCCGCGCACACGACAAAATCGTACGCCCCGCCTACCCTCCCGTGCGGACGGGCCACTGGCTGTTAGAAGGACCAAGCGGACTCGCACACCTCCACGGCGGGTCACGCTCGTGGGACCGGCCATCACGACGGCTGACTGTTTCCCGCGACTTGGATGCCAGCCATCACCCTAGGCCTGCCCCAAGACAGGAGTACAGCTGTCCAAATCCTTGGTTGTCCAACAAGTTGTTCTGCCTCAAGGTCAGTGACAAGTACCCTCACCCCGGGCGAGACCAGTGGGCGGCTGCTCGCCTTACACGGAGCTTGGAGCCCGACCTACAACGAGTTGCTCGCCCCGCCCCCCCCCCCCCCCCCCCCCCCCCCCGCCTGTTCGGCCTCCCGATTCCTCACGGCCAATACTTCGGCGGACGACACAGGGTCCCTGCCGGGCCCCCAGGGCTATGGGATGCAATATCTCCGGTCCAGGGACGTCGCGCGTCGGCCTGCGGAGATGGCGCTTGACTACGCATGCCTGAGCCTCTACAGGACTTTGTTCCACGCATCGAGGATCGGAGACACCCTCCAATCGCCGTGGTTAGGAACTTCCTGGCTTGCCAGTCACCACCTACCATGCTGCGTACCACTCCACCGTCGACACTTTGGTTGCTATCACTTCTTGTGGACTGGTGCTTCGGGATGCCCCCTGTGTGGTGGCCTTGACCTCCCGACCGTCTAGGAAGCGGCTACGACAGAGGACACGCGCACTCTGCACTGTACAAGTTCATCGCCGCCCCCTCCTTCTGCGTGGAGGCCGCCCGAGCCTTCTCGCTGCAGTGCAGCCTATGGACTTGGCCATCAGCCTGGACCTGTCGGATGCGTTCTGCTCGTCCCCAGGCACCCCATCTTCAGCCGTTACCTCCGCTTCGCCTTCGGCGGCGCGGTCTACCAGTGTCGCGCGCTTCCCTTCACTGTCAACCGCAGCCACTGGGTGTTCACCCGCATCATGGACGCCGTAGTAGTCAAGGCGAGACGGACGTCTTCGTGTGCCACATCGACATACCTAGACGATCTTCTCTTGCGAAACCAGTCGGAGTCCTCTTTGGAGAAGGACCGAGATGCACTTCTAGATCTCCTTGACAGGCTCAGCTTCCTGGTCAATGTGCGCAAGTCCGACCTCATGCCATTGCGCCGCTTGTCCACCTAGGGATGGAATTTCGCGCTGACCTCATGAAGTGCAACTTCCGGAGCAGTGAATTCAGCAGTTGGCGATTCCAGCGTGGCAGGTGTCTCAAGAGGGCGCGTTCCCTGCTAGACTGTGACTTCGGCTTCTGGGACTGGTGAGTACAGCAGCGGACCTACTTCCCCTAGGACGTCTCTACTGCCCCCTGCTTCAGCTGCTCCTGCTTCTCCCCTGGCGACCCTCGACGGACGATCTTGAGTCTCAGGTTCAGGTGCGGCCAATGCTCCGTCCTCGCCTTCTTCGCTGGGCGGATCCCAACTGGCTCGCGATGGGAGTTCCCCCTCTACTCACCTCCACCACAGCTGTCCCTTGTGTCGACGCAAGTCTCTCCCCTGGGGCGCTCACCTGCTACCGAGATTCTCCACAGCCTCCGGCGTATGGCCCCGGACCTCGTGGCCCAGCACATCATCTGGTTAGAGCGGAAGCGGTCTGACAAGCCCTCTTTGCGTGGGAGTCACCTCTGCGATACCAGGAGCTTCGCGTCCTCTCAGATAGCACCACAATAGTCGCCTACAGCCAGAAGCAGGGCGGGATGCGGTTCCCCCCCCCCCTCCCCCCCTTTCATTCCTCCTCTACCAGGTGCTCCAATGGGGCGAAGATCGAGGCAGCACTCTCCGAGTGAGAGACATCCCGGGGCTTCTGCATGGCCTGCCGACTCCATTGCGCGACGCGGCCAGCTTCTTTAAACCAAGTGGGCGCTCTGTCCGGACATCTTTCGGATGATCTGCGCAGCTGAGAGACCCCCATGATCGACCTCTGCGCATCGAGGTGGCATCGCCAGCTTCCCCTCTTCGTCTCCCCCGTTCCAGTCCCACTAGCTGAGCGACCAACGCTCTCCTTCTCATGGGACGGCCTCGTCGCTTACGCCTGCACACCTACGGTGCTCGTCCCCAAGGTCCTGCTCAAGCTCAAGGTTGCAACGCGGTCCTGTGCCTGGTGGCTCCATGCTGCTGGACATGCTCGTGGACCGCCGACCTCCTGAACCTCGCCGCGGGCCCCCCTCTGCGGCTCACCATCCCATGCAAGATGCTTAGCAGCTACGGTGGGCGTGGCACTTCCGTGCCCCGAGCAACTCCTCCATGCCTAGAGGTGGTGTGGCAAGTGCAGCTGTGGGAGCTATCGCTACAGTTCGCAGACATTCGGCCAGGCGAGTTGACGAGGGAAAGTGCCGAGTCCTGTGCGACTTATTATTATTATTATTATTATTATTATTATTATATAGGTACACAACCAATTTTGGCTGAAATTATTCTAGCTAAGACACTATTCCTAGTAGTAATGTCATCGGTAAGTATTTTTCGAAAAAATACAATTTAGAGAAAAATTCATATTTATCATGTTTTTTGGGTGTATGATGCAGGTCGGATGGGCAACCTGATTCAGGCACTGAAAATGATCATGGAGGGCCTCGGTGATGTGAACCACGCTATAGAATTCTGCAAGGAGCAAAATGATGAAGAGTTGTGGGAAAACCTTATCACACACTCCATGGACAAGCCCAGTGAGTCAACTTTTCATTTATTATAATTTGTAAATGGTCTTGCACTTCTCACCCAAGTTGTATGTGTAGTAGGTCAGCTGCTTGGAGCTGAACAGACTTGCATAGGACATGTAAATAACTGTCCAGATGTGACATGACAGGATATATGACCAGTGTTCCCCATTTGTTTCTAAACTAAGGGTCCTTGTGACCCTCTGCCAGAAGATTCAAGGGTCCTTTTGTCCAAACTGAGGGTCCCTTCATTGAAAGTCTTCACAAAATGGGCTGGCATGTAAAATTGTCTTTAACTTTCACATCATTCTGAGTCAGCTACTTTCTCCATTTGCAGCTCTGCAGAATCGCTGTGTTCACTTTCAGCCAATTGCTGAAAAGAATATGTCAGCTCACTGCTAATGGTCAATCAGATTTCAGAACTCTGAACCGGTTCGCTTAAACGAGTTCATCTGAAAAGCGTTTGTGCAGCAAGTCTAGATTCGCAGGTGTGCAAGCACTTTTGACAGCAGCTTGTGCGCTATGATTTGCGTGCATCCTTCGGACATACAGACTGAAAATCTATGTGTCCTTTTCAGATTTATTTGCGTAATAGACGCAGAGCTGTGTGTTTGGGGGAACACTGATGACTACCATTTATTAATCATAGTTTTTCCCAAGAGGATTTATTTTGTTTATGAAATCGTGCAGTTCCCAGATGATCACAGTGTTACAGGTTAGCCAAGACTTCAACCAGGACCTAGGCGGCCCCAGAAACCCAAACAAATTTCAGAGATTTTTTTTCTCACTGGTAATTTTGATGAAATGTGGATGTTCACACCTTTGTTTATACAGCTGTGATCGGACATATCACAAATCGTTACACCGCAAACCCGGATATAGCGCGGGTGGTACCTTAGATCCCCACAAAAAATTGGACCGACCGCGGACGGTGGTGAACCGCAATATAATTTGTCACCGGCCTTGGCTATATCCCGCTCAACGGGGTGCTGCACACACACCTGATGTGACAGCTGGGAGGGCATCCACACACTGAACACCCACAAACCTTCTCCAGATGAAGAACACCTACATAAATGATCGTACATAAAGAGGGTAGGAGACAGTCAGTGTATGATGAGGGTCTAGGCTTCTGGCACATGGCAGATGTCTCCCCACTTGACTGGCTGCTGGGCCATGGGAGCAATGTGACCTCCTCCTAGATATGACCACACATGTAAATGCATTAATAGGAAACACTGATTCGATGCGCATCAAGGTCTATGCTTTTCGCAGGTGTCAAGTTTCACCACACTCAGCAGCCGGCGGTTATGACCTGGAGGGTGTGAAAACTGACGCTGAACCCTCGTTCGCCTCCTCTAACGAAGAACACAGGCAATGATAGGAAGAACTTAGGCACAGCTGCGAGGGATAATGAATGTCTATGCTTGCTGCAGAGTTAGGCGGTTCACTGTTGAAGTTATAGTGAGGTGTCCTACCCTACTGCTGGTGCTCACCCGTCATCGTAATCGGATTTTCTCACTGTGCACGACGACTTCAAACAAAACACACTAGCGAGGTGATCAACCTATTCAGTTTTAATTCTTTCTAATCTGAGAAGTCATGGGACATGATAACGGCGACAATCTGCATATAGGCATCGATTTATCATTTTCCATGCCCATTGCAGATGGACGCTAGCTAGGAGATTGAGACATGTGCCTTTAAGTTTCGGATTTTTCAGAATTTTAGGATCTCGTGCCTGCAATGTGTGTGTGTGCGTATGTGCGTGCACGAGCGCGTATTTTGCCGGGTTTGACACTGACGCTCATTTCTGTTCCTAACATACCTAGAAGAGCCAGCGTTTCTGATTGACTTTTGCAGCACCAATGAAATTGCATCTGTCATGTACAACACAATCAGTATGGCAGGCATGATTGCACTGCGAGAATGTGTAAATGCATTTTATGTCTGAATATAGAAGGAAATGTTCAGCAAAAATGGACCATTTCCGATCCTTCACAAAATGAAAAACGTTCTTTTTCCGTGATGCTAACAGTGCAAGTAAGTGTTTCTGATTGTAGTCAGCTTTGAAAGAAAGAACGCACAGGCGATAGGTAATGCCGGCGCACATGCTCCGATCCTCATCAGATACCACCCCCACCCCCCCACCCCCTCCCCTTCCCCCCCCCCCCACCCTCCACCCCCTTTAGTCCGGTATCTCGTGGATGGATATATCGCGGCCCCATTTCGTGGACCCCGATGACTGTGATATGTCGGATCACAGCTGTATCATTGTTCATGTGTTTGCATTTAACTGTTTGTGTGTTTGTTGTATGTGTGCAGTCTTTATCACAGCGTTGTTGCACAATGTTGGCGCGGATATCGACCCCATCAAGATCATCAGTCGTATTGAGAATGGCCTGACCATACCTGGGCTGCGCGACTCCCTTGTGAAGATACTTCAGGATTACAACTTACAGGTTGTCTCATATGTGTTGTTATTATCTTATTTTATTTCATTATTATTCTCACTAACAGGGGGCCACTGTCACATCATACAGGTTACCGATATTGCACTATCCCTATCAGGGAGGCACAGGTTGTGGCACATGGGTTAGCGCACCTTCTAGTTATTGAAAATCCAGACTAAAGACCAGTACCCTTGTGATGAATGTAGATCTGTATAAATCAGCAGGGACTCATGAGGGTCTAGGCCTCTTGCAGTTTGGTGGTGTTCTGTGTGCCCCACTGCTGTGGCTCATGAGGATCTATGTACCATGCAGTAATGTGATATCCGGTACTGTTTGTGTCGCAGTGAGGGGTTTAACACATTGAAGACGTGCCACATCCGGATATGCGGCTTTATGCCGTATAGCCGGATGCGGCACGTCTCCAATGAGTTAACCCCTTCACTACGATTTGCATCCACTGGCAGTGAAGGGGTGTTTATTTATTTCTTCTCTGACGTAGATATCACTACGTGAAGGATGTAAGAAGATCCTGGTGTCGGACAGCTTTAACCTGCTGGAGAGACTGGTCAAGACGCAGCGCAAAGCCATCTTTATGGAAGGTTTGTAATGCAGTGTTTGTCTTCTTCCCCTTCTCACCCACCCAATTTACACAAACACACACTGTCACGCAGCCCCACACTTGATCACTGACCTCTCACTATCTTCTTCCTAAACACGATGAGCCCCAAGGTCTAAATTCCCCAAAGCAAAGTTCAACTAAGGTTTAATTGTTTCTTCAAAAACATTACCGATGACATGACTGAATGGGAAGTGTCTACTACTTACTCATTCTAGCCTAAGAGCCAGTTGTGTTAAAACACAACCCGGGAGGCACTCGGGGAACCCCGAGGGGACCAAGAGTTGTCTCCCTATACCCACCACCCGGAAGCCGGGTACCCATAATCCCTCAGTCTAGTCTACTTAGGCGCACGATTCGGTCGTCTTGCGCTCGGCTCTAGCCTACGGACTTTGGTTTTTCGACCGGTTCTCGGGTTCGGACTTGCGGTTGGAATGAAGAGCGGGAGATAGGATCGTTTCGTCGGCCCTGCCTGTGCTGCTGCGTGGCTTTCTCGTCCCCACTGCTTAGCGTCGACGCTTCGACCTCTGGTGAGCTGTCCGGTGAGCTTCGCCGGTCGTGCCAGGCGGGTTTTGGACGTCTCCCCCCGTTTCCCCTTCGGCGGAGAGGTAAGGTAGCGGGGTTGACCCTCGGCCGGTTCCCGGGCTGGGCACTGGTTTGTGCAGGTACGAAGTTTTTCGTCTTCTTCTCACTGTAATTGCGCGCCCACTCACCTTCGGTGAATCGTAGCGAAGTTTCCTACGCATTTGTACCTTGGGTGTGGAGAATTCTTTTACTCCATGGCCTGATTAGCTTGGGTCACGCCTTGTCATCGCGTAGTTTGTTCGGTACCAGTGCCTGTTCTGGCCCCTTTTCTGTTTTCGCTAGCGGGGGATGAATTTAAAGCGCACACTCGCTTACGCAGGCATACGCTGTGGACAAGTGCTCACGTACCTTAGAGAGTGGGTATACGTTCCGGTGGGCAGGTTGGGGGTTTACGCTCCTTGGCTGGGCGGGCCCCGCGTGACATGTCCACATAAAGTGGTGATTTACTGCCCCAGATGTTTTCTTGTCTTGGTTGTCATTGCGTATTGAGTTGTACAGCATGCGTCCGGTGTTGTTTTTTTCCACACGCGGTCACCCTTATTAATGTTTGGGGCCTGACTCCTTTTATGACAGGGGTTGGTACATATGTTGTTGCTCACCTTAGCGCTTGACGGCGGTGAATTTACCTCGTTACTGCACTGCTAGATTGCAGACGTGCAGTTTGGTACCTCGCTTCCGTCATGACGTATTCGTCTTTTGTGTACATATGTTGGTCCCTCGCCATAGCGCTTGGCGGCAGTGGGCCTACTTGCTTACTGCACGGCTAATTGTAGGCGTGCAATTTGGTACCTCGCTTCTGTCATGACATGTTTGACTTTTGCTACATATGTTGGTTGCTCACCTTAGTGCTTGATGGCAGTGAGTCAACCTTGCTGCACTGCTGGCGTGCAGGCTTGACAGTCTGTTACCCCGCTTTGGTGCTTGTGTGTTTTGTTGTTACGAAGGCTACCTTTCGTGGCTTAGTCCCACAGGACTCGCCCGCAGGCCTTCGGGTGTGTTATCTGTTGCAGGGATGTGCTACCCACTCACACAGATGACAGTGGCTAGTTCAGCCCCCAGGGGTCTTTCGCCACTGCACCGGATGCCCCGCTGACCTTGCTTGCGTTGCAAGCGATCGGCACCGGGTTAGGCACCTTCCGGACACCACGGGTTTTCCGCACGACAACGGACTGACCTGGGGGAGAAGCCACACCGGATGTCACGACTAGTGCGCGAGCGTGGATCGTGGAGGCCGCTGCCAGGGGGAGCGCACGTGAACAGCCTCTGGCAAGGCCCGCTCAGTAAGACAATTACACACACGTCCGACTTCTTAGGACGTTGCAGTACACTACCACCTTGAGAGGACAAGCAGCTTCTCGGCTGTAAGCACCAGCCCGGCTGCTACTGTGGTAGGTGTGTTCTTCATGTCCAGGCAGCGCCCATTTGGGACTAGGCCTGTCTTCCGACACGGGAGGTGCCTCCTACCACATTGGGATGATTGTGTCACCTGGCCTCAGCAGCGCGGATGGCAGCATTGAAGCGTCTGCAGGCGGGAGCGACCTATGCTGTTGGTGCTTGAAGGATCCCGTTCCGCCCCGATGAAGAGGGGCATGCTGACGTCCTTCACGCAAGGCAGATGTGCCGGTGGCCGTCGGACAACCACTAGGTCGGGTCTCCTATGCGCAGGATGTGGATACGCCAGCCAACGTATCCTTGGCACCGGTCGCTTGAGACCAGGACGTCCCTGTGGGAAGCCCCACACCGGATTCAGTGGACTAGTGCACGAAGTGGGCCTGGATCGATGAGACCGCTTCCAGGAGGGAGCGCGCCCGGACTAAGCCTTCCAAGAAACCATGTCCACTATCGGTCCCACTTGTCTCCAAGAGAGCCTGCGGGATCCCGCTGGGGGTCCCCCTTACCGGCAAGAAAGCCCGCCTCCCTCGGAGCCCGGCTCAGAGACATTCACGTGCACGTCCAGGGACTCTAGTAAGGATGCTCGTCTCAAGGAAGCGGAGACTACTATCGACACAGTTCCAGGCCACCTCATGTTTGGTGTGTTGCATGGGCCTACTGGTGACCTGCAGACGATGCGGAGGCTTCCTGTGGCCGTCGGATATCCATACAGTCTGTCTCCTGTGCGCTGGGTGTGCTTCCGACCACACTTGTGACGTCTGTGCAACCTGGCCGGAGCTGCGATGGTCTAATCTCTGGAACTTATAGGAGGGAGCCTCCTACCCTCGCGGGTACTTGAAGATTGCCGAGACGCCTTCCGCTGTGCCCCCGGCACCGGACGTGCGAGACCAACTGGATCCGACACAGAAAACGCCACTGAGTAATCGAGGGATTAGTGCACAGAGTGGGAGTTCGACCGTCAAGACCGCCTCCGTTAGAGAGCGCGCCCGGACACAGCTGGTGGAAATAACCCGCCTCTCCCAAGAGCCTGGTTTGGTGGGACGCTCGTGGCGTCCCTCCTCCACCGTCGTTCCCCACTCGTCTCTGAGGAAGCCGCCGGGATTCCGCTGGGGGTCCCCTGGCCGGCAAGAAACCCGCCTCTCCCAAGAGCCTGGTTCACAGAGACATACATGCACTCGTCTAGAGCCTCCTGGTTGTGAAGAGCGTAGACACAGGGATTCTACTCGACGTTATCGCTCTCCCTCGCAAGATCATAGGAGGACCTTCACGCTCGGGTACTGGGAGATTACCGAGACGCCTTCCGCTGTGCCCCCGGCATGGGTCGTGCGAGGCCAACTTGATCCGACACAGAAGACGCACTGAGTATTCAACGGTTTAGTGCTCAGAAACCCGCCTCTCCCAAGAGCCTGGTTCATTCCCCACTCGTCTCTGGCCGCAGGGGTCCTCTTGCCGGCAAGCAACCCGCCTCTCCCAAGAGCCTGGTTCACAGAGACTTACATGCACTCGTACGGAGCCTCCTGTTGGCGAAGATCGTAGGCGCCGGGATTCTACTCACCGTTACCGCTCTGCTTCGCAAGATCGTAGGAGGACCTTCTCCACTCATCGTTCGACGGATCAGGACTCCCTCGACTCAGACGGGTTTCGCCTTCTTCGCGTTCCCCATCTCGTTCGGACTCCCGTTCGTCCCGTTCCTCTTCCCATCGACCGGCCACTTCCCCTTCCCTCGTCCTCTCCGTTCCGTTCCTCCTCGTCGCAGCCGTGCTCCTCGTCGGGACCCGCCTTCGGCTCTCAGGAGACCCTCGCCGCGTCGCTCCGTCTTTCGCTCTCCCCTTCGGAGGGAGTCTTCGACCTCTGCGGTTCGCCGTCAGCGGGTTTCCTGCCCTCGTCGCCCTCCTCGGTCGCCGGTTCCAGACAGCGGGACTTCGACACCCTGAGTTTGACGGCTGACGACCCCTCGGACTGGTTGCTCGGACGTCTCAGCCGTTCTCCTCTCCCTCTTCTTCGGCTTCCAGTGCTGCGGTTCCGTCAGTCCGTTTCTTCTGCGCGGATGGACACTCGGCCGACGCTGGACGGGACATCCAAGCTCATCGCCGCCGCCCTGCTGCGGAAGTTGCCCGGCATCGCCACCTGACTCACTGGGGGTTCTCTTCCATCGTGGACACTGGGGAACCAAGGCACAGCCCCTTCTCCCTGACGTCTAACCATCTCGACAACTCTTGTTGGGCACCCAGGGGGTGCCGGACTTCGGACAGGTGGTACCGCTTGGCTGTGCTCGTGGCGGAGGACCTAGCCACTACACGGAGTCGGATCTACGCACTTTGGTCGTCTCTAAGCCCGGCTGCTCAAGCTACGCTTCCTACTTCCGTGATTCTTCTCGAGGTCCAACCCTCCGACCTTCGGACTTCGCGGACAAGAGCGTGCTTAGCTTGGATCCGACGCGGACTACTAGACCTTCTTCTGCTCATGGGAGAAAGGATAGGTCACAGGAGCTTCTCCTCTCCGACAACGCGACAGCGGAGGTGTACTTCCAGGATCAGGGCAGCTGGCGATCCTCTGACCAGTGCGTACCCCCTACCCTGGTGCTTGGGAAAAGAACTTCAACTCCCTCCGTGCGTGACGCAACCTGGACCGACGGTAGATCTGGGCCAGTCTTCCCCGGTGGGACCAGTGGCTACACACGGAATGCACCAGGACACCATCGGAGGATCGGTGCATGAGACCAGGATGATCCTGTGGAGTGTCTCCACAACGATTTCAGTGGACTAGGGCACAGGGTGGGGGTTTTGACCGACGAGGCCGCTACCTGGACGGAGCGAACCCGGACACAGCTTTGAGAAGCAGAGAACTCGCCTCACAGAGCCCAGTTCAGAGAGTTGCGCTTGGCGACGTCCCACGTCCAATCTCGGTACCCACTCGTCTCCAAGTAAGCCGCCGGGATCCTGCTGGGGGTCCACTTGCCGGCAGATAACCCGCCTCTCCTCAGAGCCTGGTTCGGAGAGACTTACACGCGCTCGTCCGGAGCCTCCTGTCGACTCCCCTCGTGAGGAGTCATCGCATGCTACTTCTTGCCCTTGCAGCCATACGGCGCCTGAGGGATGTTACCATGGTGGATTGGTTAACGAGCTTCAGGAGCTACGACTCGCCCGGTCGGCCTACAGTTCGAGGGAACAATTACGTACAGCTCCTCTCGGACCATACCTTACCTGGACCGCCGCGCCTTGGTCCACGGGTTCACCTTGCGCCCGCTTCCGGGGCGCTATTCCACCAGGAGACCACGTAGCAAATCCCTGTACAAGCCTCACGTGTGCCTACAACATAGCCGTTCGCTACGGACGCGCTCGCCTCTTTGCCGGTGCCGGCACCACTGACGCTACATGCCGGACGTTCTTCCTGGCTACGCTCAGTCATACGTTCTGAATTACAGGACCCCTCCCTCAGGGAGGTTAGAGGCTACAGTTACGTTATCAAGGCACTTGCATGGCCACGAACGTCACATTCGTCAGGGACTGTACTGTCTTACACTTCGTGGCTACTGGAGGCTGGCGGGCAGGATGACTTCGCCCGCCTCGATCGCAGAGTTCTGCCAGGCCAGCAAGACTCCTCGCTCTGGTGGGGGCCTTTTTGCGGGGGGCACAACTCCCTCCTGGCGCCTCAGCGCCGTAGGTATTCACCTACCTAGGGTCGTCGGGAGTTTGCATTAGGGAGGACGGCCCTTGGGCCCTTAGGTGTGCTGGAACGCGGCACCCACCTCCTATTCGCAATTCTCCCATTCAGTCATGTCATCGGTAATGTTTTTGAAGAAACAAATTCATTTTTCTTTAAAAGGTATTTTTTCGAAAAATACTTACCGATGACATGACTCAAACGACCCTCCCACCTGCCCCGCTTGCCGCTAGTGCGCTAAGTATCCTGACTGAGGGATTATGGGTACCCGGCTTCCGGGTGGTGGGTATAGGGAGACAACTCTTGGTCCCCTCGGGGTTCCCCGAGTGCCTCCCGGGTTGTGTTTTAACACAACTGGCTCTTAGGCTAGAATGAGTAAGTAGTAGACACTTCCCATTCAGTCATGTCATCGGTAAGTATTTTTCGAAAAAATACCTTTTAAAGAAAAATGAATATTTCCTCAGGTCGAAAATTGGGAGTTATCCTCTGAAGACTTCATTACCATTCAGGAGACAAATAATTATTGACCATGATAGTCCAAGAGTTGTGACAGAAAATCCCAACAATGACAAAGCACAATAGACAGAAACACACTTTGAGAAGGCAAGTACAATTGTGTTGTACATGTACTTGTCCTTTACAAAGGTGTTTCTTTCTGTGGTGGTATTTTATTTGCAATGTAACATGCTTGGCATCGCCCTTAAACTGTCATTGTTAACCCTTATCATTCAGAATACACCAGTGTGTGAAATAAGTTTGACTAAAATAGTTCAAGGGTAGTGCCAAGCTATTCTGGTAAGCCATTGGTCTATATCCTTATCCGTAAGTACTATAATGTAGCGTGTGTATGACAGTGTACAGATTTGAAGCTTTCAGCCTCAGTATGATATGGGTTAATCCATATTTGGTTATAGTTTTGACACTGTTTGAGGGGTTGCAATATTTGAAAGAAAACTTTCTGGGGTGTTTTCAGATTCCCAGACCTGCCCTGTGTGTGGCCAGCAGCTTATCGTCAATGGTAAGTCGCCAGCTTCTATCACATTGTCAGCAAGAACCTGTTTTGAGCAACCAACCTTATGAAAAATCATCTGGACATTAACCCTTCAGTACCATCTGACGACCCCCACCCAGGTCTGCCCTGGGGGACTTGGGTGGGGTTAACTACTTTTTAGTTCCCAGGGTCACCCTGGTCAGCCCCACAGGGTGGGTTTTCCCCTCTTTTTTGGGGGGGCATGTGTTTCTGTCTACCCTTGGTCCATTCACCTGTATTTTCCTTTTTTAAACTCTCCCTACTCTCTGCGCTGCCTGTAGCTCTTATTGGATGTGTGTTGCTAAATTATCTTAGGTTTATTTAGCGTATTAGACTGGCTGGCGACATACTTTCAATATTCTGTTTATAATTTTTTTTTTTTACAAGCAGTGCAGGTACATCCTAAGAAAGTCTTGTTGCTGTCGGGACGTTAAGCAATTTACAGCCAACCAACTATCTGACGCAGAATGTGTTTCAGCAATCTTGCTTCATTCAGTTCCAGAAAGCTAATGTCGGAGAAACATGGATTCAAAATGGTGCCAGCAAGAGGCATAGATCCTTATGAGCCCCTGCAGTTGCTGGGGGCTCATAAGGATCTGTGCCTCTTGCAGTTGGGTGGTGTTCAAATTTTCTTGGCACTGAACAGGTTAACCCTTATCATTCGGAATACATCGGTGTGTGAAACAAGTTTGACTAAACTATTTCAAGGGTAGTACCAGAATAGCTTGGCGCCTCTAGGCGCCAAGCTATTCTGGCACCACCCTTGAACTAAAGCCATTGGTCTATATCCTTATCTGCAAGTACTGTAATGTAGCTTGCACATGGCAGTGTACAGATTTGAAGCTTTTAGCCTCAGTATAGTATGGGTTAAAGACCATTACTGAGGTGACTGTTGTGACACTTTTGGACTTCTCTTGATGGGAGCACCTGTCTTTTACGACCAGTTTCCTTGCAAACAAACAGGTGGTTGCTAAAGACAGGTTGTACTATGCATACCACAGATTGGCAATACATTACAAGGACGGGGTAAAATGAATTAATTTCTCTTTACATGTTTACCTTGAGTGAGTCCATTTTGGTATTTGTTTTCTCAAAACACATTACCGATGGTATTACACATAGGAAATAGCTCTTAGCTAGCCTAATTTTAGCCCAAATTTGGTTGTGTCCGTATATGGTATCGTTGGCAGGAGTGGGGCGCCATAGACCAGGTCACAACCCGAGTAGCCTCCCCTTCTTCCCATCCGGTACAAGATTACCCGGCATACATCAGTTTTAGTTCTTAGCTGGCGCCGAGTTAGGTTGTGTTCACGTCAAGCTCCGCTTATGCTTTGGACCGGTCGTTGGCGACCTTGGATGTTAGTTCTTTTGAACCTTGGAACATTGTTGCTGTTTTCAACGGGTTACTAGCCATCGCCTGTGACAGTTCTCTTCACCGGCCTTGGGGTTCCTGGCTACTGGGACTTGCCGTGGGGACTGTGTGTTTACGGTTTTGCTGGGCGCTGCTTCGACTCTGCGTTCCTGCCCGGTCGTACCTTGCGGCGAGCTACCACGGCCTGCGGTCGGTGTCTTCACTTCACTGGATAGACGTGGGTTTGGCACCTTTCCCGCCATGGACAGGTAATATCTCGGTGCATGCCCTCAACCGGTGCTCTGGGGTGGGAAGGAGCGCCGAGCATCGGCACATGCTGTACACTCGTTTCGATTGTTTGTGATTAGGTTCGATTCACATCACGTGCGGTTAATTATTGCGTGTCCTCGGAGGCCACGCTCGCTCGTTTTTCATTACACACTCTTGTTGCAGATACCTGCACGATGTGTGGGGATTTCCAGTGGCCTACGGACGAGCATATGTTTTGCCTACCCTGTTCCGGCTGCGAATCGACCCATACTTGTGATGTGTGCGCCCCTTGGCCGGAGGAAACATGGTCACAGATGTGGCGCTTTTACCGCAGAGAGCGTCCGACGCCTATCAGAGACCGCCTGACGGAGACGGCCAAAAGTAACAAGGTGGGACCCAAGTCAGTAGCAGTGGCTTTGTTGTCCCATGGAAAGCGTTCAACGCCTTGCACAGAGCAAATGAAGGAGACGACCAAAAGTAACAAGGTGGGACCCAAGTCGGTAGCAGTGGCTTTGTTGTCCCACAGAGAGCGTATGACGCCTCTCAGAGATCGCCTAACAGAGGCGCCCAAAAGTAACAAAGGGGGACCCAAGTCAGGAGCAGTGGCTATGTTGTCCCGTACCAGTCATACATGTACGTCGCAGACCATCGTGGAGGGACCTCCTCAGGTGACCCTTTCCGCGGCGAACAAGATACCTGATTCTGAAAACTTGTCAGCGGGAGTGGTAGCTGGCAATACGATGTTTCAGAGAGCGAGAACCGATGATACTTCAGCAGGGTTGGCGGCAGTGGACGACTCCACGACGCTCCCAGTCCTCGCTCATTCGGAGGATCACAGGCCCGACAAGCAAAAGCCGCTACGTGAGGGACGTCGCTCGGTGGCCCACGAGTCTAGTATGCATCGGGACCCGACCTCGAGAGTTGACCGTTACGCCGCCCATCCGCAGGACAGTTTAGGCAAGCGTCGGACGGGGTTACTTACTCCAAGGCGGGACACTGTCTCCCGTTTGGCGGACAAACCTGTTTCGAAGGCGCGCTCCTCGTCCAGATCGCAGGTTAGTGGGGCTTTGTCTGTTTCTCCCTCTCGTGTACGGGTCTACAGCCCACGCGCCAGGCGCAGTTTGGAAAGACGACGGACTTCCTCTCGTAGGGATCCTGATCGCCGCTTTCGTTCGCGGGAGGTTAGCTCTTCGGACTCGAGTTATTACCCTATTCCACGCAGAGACAGGCTACGTGCCAGGAGTCCGAGACGACAAACCAGTACGGTGGGTTCACTGCGCCATGATAGTCCTCGTGCTTTTCGTGGTCCCGCTTCTCAGGACCGCCAGTCTAGGCGTCGCTCGGCGACGCGGACGACGCAGGACGTACATCGGACCTGACGGACTTCTCACAGTTCCCGCTCTTCGCGTCGCAGCCACTCTCCGCGGGATCGTTTCCGTGTTCCCCATGATGCTTCTTTCGCTTCCCCTGTTCCGAGGAGGTCGCCTCGCAGACTCAGTGGACGACGGCCTGTTCCCAAGACTGCCTCTTCGCCGCAGCGCTCCGCGACAGCCCATGCGCCCATTGGTCCCGTGAACGCTTCCGAAAATTCTGTTGTCACCGCTTGTGTGGAAGACGCCATTAGCCTAGCTCCTGGAGACTCGGTGTCGGTCGTCGCTCGCCTTCGCCGGAAGAGGCGGAGATTCCCACAGCGTCTCTCGGACACAGATTGGAGACCGTGCGAGCTTTAGACGAAGCTGCTCGTCTTATTGCGGCTGCCTTACCTGCTGAAGACTGCCTTCCGTCTCCACCGGTTAAGAAGAGAGCCTCGGCTTTTGTGGACACGGAGCTGCACGCTAAGCGATTCAAGTCTCTGCCGCAGCCCCCTGGGTTTCGGGACATCCATGACGCCCTTTCCGCACACCTGCTTCAGGGATCCCTCGGGGATGCTGGATTCTTCTCCGACAACAAGTGGCCGGCAGACCTGATGATAGCCTTCAGGCAGAAGTGGTACACAGGCCATTCTCAAGCCTTTGCTTGTCCTCTCCTGCTGGTGGATCCTTCGGTGGTGTCCTGTGCCGGCCTGCTCCGACGGTCGGTCTTCTCTCCCGGACTGACTCAGACGGCGACGCTCATCCGCAATGCACTTGTGTCTGCAGGATTTTTGGATTTGGCAACTCAGGCCATAGTACGACGGGTCGAAGAAGCGTGGAACCCTACCATCGCCCCTCTCTTAGCCGACATATTAGCTTTGACTGTTTCTTGCAACAGAGCGGCTTACCACTCCTCCGTCAACGCTATGACGGCGGCGGCAAATTGTGACCTGATGCGTCGAGATGCAGTATTACAAGTCTGCTCCCTTCCCTTGGAGATTAAGAACCAGCTGCGCCGGGCCCCTCTCGGCAACGAACTTCTCTTCGGTCCACACTGGCAGTCGGTCAAGGAATCAAATAAGGAGTTGTGGCCCACCCGCGTCGCTCCGCCCCGCTTTCCTCCAGCCCGCAGTCCTGTGGGTCAAGTCTTGCGGACCTCCAGACCCGCCGCTCGCCCCTTCACCAGCCGTGGACATCTCCCCCCCCCCCCCTCCCCCCCCCCGTCCGCCTGCCTTCAGTCGTTCCCGTCGACCTTTTCCCGGTCCCGCGGACGCCCCCGCCCCTGCTTGGCCTAGACCTGCCTGACGTCCCTTCGGGCGAGGTAGGGCTCGCTGACTGCCTTCCGACCACGCCTCTGCCGATCGCTTCCGGGTCTCCTATCGGCGGGAGGCTAGCTCTACACAGCGCCGCTTGGACGTTGCTGTTTCCCGACGACCCGTGGATTCTGTCGACCGTTTGCCAAGGACTACAGCTGTCGTTCCAGTCTCCCCCGCCACTGCGCCGGTCTCCACTTTGGACGTCGGTGCCTGCGGATCCGCTCAGGGCCGAGGCGCTACGCAACGAGGTGGCCGCGTTACTCCAGAAGAACGCCACGGAGGTGGTCAGACGGCACGATTCTCCAGCCTTCTACAGTCGTCTGTTTGTTGTTCCCAAGCCGGAGGGCAAGTGGCGTCCGGTTATCGACCTTTCCGCCCTGAACAAGTTCCTCGTCGCCCCGCCTTTCCGTATGGAGACCGCTCGAGCCCTTCGTTCCGCG
This sequence comes from Semisulcospira habei, assembly GCA_036245525.1. NCBI lineage: Eukaryota > Metazoa > Mollusca > Gastropoda > Semisulcospiridae > Semisulcospira > Semisulcospira habei. Next base: position 212,105,188 of record BTPG01000002.1, on the reverse strand, counting down.
GTGCAGTCAAGGGACTTTGCCATCAGTCTCGACCTGTCAGACGCTTACCTTCATGTTCCCATGCATCCGGCGTCCAGACGCTTCCTTCGCTTCACCTTCGCTGGGGTCATCTACCAGTTTCGCGCCCTACCCTTCGGTCTCAACCTCAGCCCGTGGGTGTTCACCAGGATCATAGACGCTGTCGTTGCCAGGGCCAGACGGACGAGCTCAAGTCCTACGTCGAATTACCTCGACGATCTCCTTCTTCGAAACCAGGTGGACTCTGTTCTGGAGAGGGACCGGGATGCACTTCTAGATCTACTAGACTTCCTCGGATTCATCGTCAACAAGGGCAAGTCCGACCTCTCGCCGTCCCGCTGCTTTGTTCACCTGGGAATGGAGTTCCACACCGACCTCAACGTAGTCCGGCTCACGGAGGCGCGTATCCGGAAAATCGGCGATCTGGCGCGGCAAGTAGCACATCAGGACAAGGCCTCTGCACGGGTGTGGCTACAGCTACTGGGCTTGATGAGTGCAGCCGCCGACCTGCTTCCCCTGGGACGCCTCTACTCCCGACCTCTGCAGTTGCACCTGCTCCTTCATTGGCGACCCTCGAGGGACGACATCGACGCTCTGATTTCGGTGCTCCCGATGTTACATCCACACCTGATGCGTTGGGCGGACCCCACCTGGCTGGCTTCGGGAGTCCCGCTCTATACTCCGCCTCCCCAATTGTCCCTCTGTGTCGACGCAAGTCTCACCGGTTGGGGAGCTCACCTTCTGCCGTCGTTCACAACAGCTTCGGGTTCTTGGCCCCCAGATCTTCTGACCCGTCACATCAACTGGTTGGAGTTGAAGGCGGTTTGGCAGGCCCTGCTGACGTGGGACTCGCAACTCCGGGGACAGGAGCTACTCGTGCTGTCCGACAACTCAACAGTCGTCGCCTATCTGCAGAAACAGGGCGGTACGCGCTCGCCCTCACTGTGCATCCTACTTTACCAACTGCTTCGCTGGTGCGAAGATCGGGGCATCACTCTGAGGGCCAGGCACATTCCGGGGCATCTCAACGTGCTCGCCGACTCTCTGTCACGACGCGGACAGCTTCTCCACACCGAGTGGACGCTACGCCCGGACATCTTCCAGATGATCGGGGCCAGATGGGAGCCTCCCATGATCGACCTTTTCGCCACTCGTTGGAACCACCAGTTACCGCTGTTCATCTCGCCGGTGCCAGATCCACTAGCTTGGGCAGTCGACGCGCTTTCCATTCCCTGGGACGGGCTGGTCGCCTACGCTTATCCCCCGTCAGTGCTGGTTCCCAAAGTCCTCCTCAAGCTCCGTGGCTGCAACATGATCCTTTTTCTGGTGGCACCCTTCTGCTGGACCAAGTCGTGGACGACGGACCTGCTGAACCTAGCCAAGGGCCCGCCACTACAGCTCCCCACGCCTCGCACGATGCTCAAGCAACCACGACAGCCGCTGTTCCATCCTTGCCCAGAGCGTCTCCTCCTACACGCTTGGAGGTTGTGCGGCAAGCCCTCGCTAGAAGAGGCTTCTCTCGTGCGGCAGTGGAAGCTATCGCTACTGCGCGCAGACCTTCTACCAGACGAGTTTATGAGGGAAAGTGGAGAGTGCTTTGTGACTGGTGTGGTGACAACAACCTAACCCCCACTGATTTGACGATGCCCCAGTTGGCGGAGTTCTTCCTCTGGCTTTTCAACTTCCAGAGATTGGCGCCCATTACCATTCGGGGTTACTTTGCAATGATTGCAAACACCTACCGTCATCTGGGCCAAACAGATCCTGGTGCCTGCAAAGACCTCGCTGATCTCATGGCGCACTTCGGTCTACAACGCCCGGCGCTGCGTTCACTGTTACCTAGATGGGACCTACCTTGGGTGCTGACGTGGCTCAACTCTGTCCGTTTTGAACCCATGCAGTTGGCGCGCTTGCCGGACGTAACTCGAAAGACGTGCTTCCTGTTGGCCCTAGCTACCGCTTCCAGGGTCAGTGAGCTTCACGCGCTGTCCACACGCTCATATTGCCTGCAGTTCCGGACAGACGGCTCCGTACAACTGCTTCCTGAAGCATCCTTCCTGGCTAAGACGCGGTCGCCCTTGACGACCCCACAGATGATGACCATTTGCCCGTTACGTGTGACAGACTCCACCCGGGAAACCAGACAACAGGACCCTGTGAGAGCCTTACGGGTGTACCTGCGACGTACCAAACCTCTGCGCAGAGGACGTACCCGCCTATTTCTCCCTTTGTCCCCAGGTAGATAGGACATATCAGCCCAGACCATCTCCTCATGGATCCGCTGGGTGATCCGCTCTGCCTACCAAGACCTCGCACCAGAAGCGGCCCAACGTATGCACATCAGGGCGCACGAGGTCAGAGCCATGGCCACAAGTCTCGCTTTCGACCGCAACTGTGCAGTCAAAGACATTGTGGCGGCAGTGGGATGGCGAGCTGAGTCCACATTTGCCAGATTCTACCTGAGGGACCTCTCCACCCAGCGGCAGAACCTCACGCTGGTGGGAGACATCACAGCGGCGCAACACTCCCTCCCTGCGCCATAAGTATCTTAGCTAAAATTATCGGGAGTTTGCTGTGGGAGGGCGGGTCTGAGGGTTGTGTCGTTGGCAGTAGGGGCACTATGGCGGCACCCACCTCCTCTTTGGGATTCTTCCTATGTGTAATACCATCGGTAATGTGTTTTGAGAAAACAAATGAATTTTTCATTAAAATGCATTTTTTTGAAAAATACTTACCGATGGTATTACTCGAAGGTCCCTCCCACCGGCCCCGCTTGCCGCAGTTCGCTAAGAAACTAAACTGATGTATGCCGGGTAATCTTGTACCGGATGGGAAGAAGGGGAGGCTACTCGGGTTGTGACCTGGTCTATGGCGCCCCACTCCTGCCAACGATACCATATACGGACACAACCAAATTTGGGCTAAAATTAGGCTAGCTAAGAGCTATTTCCTATGTGTAATACCATCGGTAAGTATTTTTCAAAAAAATGCATTTTAATGAAAAATTCATGTTTACTAGCCCTGCAATGCTTATGTACAGATCTTCGCTTTGCCAGCAACCTTATTGTGTTCCACTGTCGCCACACCTACCACGAGGACTGCCTGCCTGCCACTGTAGTGAGTGATGCATTTTATTCTATGTTCAACACATTTCTTGACAATATCAAGGGAAACGGATGGCTAATATTTTATATTGGGGCACTTCTGCATGAAAAGGTCATGTACAGACTTGATGCGACTTTTTGGGTGATTTCTTGTAATGTAGTTTTGCTTAAAGGCTGGTGTGCCTGCACGTGTCTATACATGTTGTGTTTCTGTGGATGACAGTCTTCATTCCTGGAGACTGATTCAGCATTTTCAAAATCCCAGAAAGCTGAATTTCAACGTTTTGGTTCAGACTGAACGGTCCTTAAGACAGTCTGTTCCATCTGCAAGATGCAGGGGCTCACGAGAATATATGCCTCTTGCTAGCATGGATCAGTCCCAGTTACATGCGCAGATCGAGATACTCATCCATGCTTAACTCTATAGCTGCATACCGGTAGTGAAAACTGGGTATTCAGACATGTTCATGCAATACTGTGTGATCCTGTACTGGAGTGGGGCACAGGTAGCTCATGGGCCGTTTTCAGTCATTGAAATCTGTTGCATTGTCACCCCTGTGTTTCAGACCAACTGCACCATTTGCAGCAGTCAGAAGAGAGGGCCGGGGTCGAGGGAACACTTCGTCAAGTAGCCGCAAGACATTCCTTCACATCATGGTGCATCAAAAGTTGTGTGTCAGTCATATTGAACTGATTTGCATTGCTGCAGAGATCATGGAACAATTAATATGGAGAAGAAAAATCCAAGAAGCACACTTAGTTTGGACAATTACAACACACTTGTATAAGTCGTGTTAAAGTTGTTTTTCCTAAGCATGCATCTTTCTGTGTTGGGTCTTTCTTTGTATATGACAAGCTGGGCAGTCACCATTTTGGTCTAGATTTTTACAATTGACATTGAGCCCTTAGGTTAAAATTCCCGAATTCTGCAGTTGTTTTCTGATGACTACGAGAGATTAATAGACCATGGTAGTTCAATGACGGTGCCAGAATAGCTTTGTGCTTTGATGTCAAAATTCTTAGACATACATTTGAAAGTTGTCCTCAGAAGTCTGCATATCTGTGCAGGAGATGGATTGACCATGATAGTTCAAGGATGGTGCCAAAATAGCTTGGCTCCTACAGGCACCAAGCTGTTCTGGTAGTATCCTTTAGCTTCTTACTCCCTGAGGACGAAATTATCAAATTTTTGTAGATTCCTCTGAGGTCACAGGCCACAGTTCAAGAGACAAATCGACCATGATATTTCAAGGTTGGCGTCAGAATAGCTTGGCGCCTGCAGGCGCCAAGCTATTCTGACACCAACCTTGAAATATGGTCGATCCACATCTGTCGTAGTCTTTCAGGGCATTATGGGTTAACTATCATGGTCGGTCAATATCTTGTACTGTATCAGTGCCAAGTCAATTCACGTGTGTTCGTCATATTCCACACAACAGTATTAAGCAAAGCATTCCATGTAGGACTGGCTGTTGGAGGAGTCTATGTGCTGATCTGTGATTTTGGACCTTACAGCTCACAGCCATGAGGTCCAAAGTCATAGACCAGCACACTTTTGCATCATACTGTAAAGTTCAGATGCATAGTTAGGCACCTGTCTTTCCTTGTTGGTTTTGCAGTGTGTGTGTGAGTGCGAGTGAGTGAGTGAGAGAGATGAGGGTCTGTGGTGCTGCAAGGTATGAATGTTTATCATTATTGAATTTGCAAACATTATTTTGTGACAATAATACTGATAAGAATTTGTTTTGCATTATTATTCCAGAAATACAAACGTACAGCTACAAAGTAAAACATTCTCGATTGATAAAGTTGTTGACATATTACATGTATGGAACATATAAAAAAATTATTTGTATTAATGCACAGTAAAGTAAATCTACTTTATGAAAACAAATGTATGCAGTTAATGATGTAATATGATGTAAGTATGGGCCACAATTGAATGTATGAATGGATTTATCATGCAGCATATTACACATTCACTTTTGTGGGCAAAAGATCTTTGGGCCAACATCCACCTCAGTCGGCCTGCACACAGCTGTACGCGGGCGGACTGAGGTGGATGTTAGCCCAAGGACCTGTTTCTTAATGGGGTTGTCAAACCTAACGCTAGATGTTGTGCTTCTATCACAAGTACACATATGCACACACAAGTCGTTGGTAAAAGTTCTCAGCTTTCATTTTAATCCAATTTATTTTGAGTTCCACTACACCAAGATTTAAAAAAAAGAATTGCACTAAGTTACTTTGGCAATGGCAACTGTATGTAAGTAAAAGTGCCAAATTTGATCACAGTTGGACATGAATGTGTTCAGTTTACTTAATCAACAGTATCAACAACGATTAAAATACATAAAAACAAACTATGGATACTGGTATGAGCTTTCAATCACAAATATCTTTTTCTGATTCCTGAAATGTTCACATACATTTTTACACATGTATTTCGGACTGGTACTATTCACAACATGAATCAATCTTATTCAATTTACATTATCAACAGTACCAAATGATATCAACAAGAACGATTGATCACAATTATGAAGGCAAACGTACAGAGATCATTACAAAGGCTTTGTTGAGGTAATAAAAAAAACTGACCCAGAAAATGCTAATGAGTATCATAGTGTGAAAGTTGGAAAAAAAAAGCAGACACTTCATTATGGGTACTACTAATATGAAATTAAAATTTTTTTGGGGACCCTGTTCAAATGGAAAGAAGAATAAATGAGTTTGATTTGAAAGAAAATCATTTCAGCTTGATAAATCTGTCAAAATATTAGAGTTAATTAATATTAACCCTTTGGCTGTCGGCAGCGATTTTTGTCGAGGTGATCCGCAGGAAAAGACAGCTGAAAAGTAGAGTGATGTGTACACGGGCATGGGATGATCCTTGCGTAACCAACTACAGAATAGGTCCTTGGTCACCTCCACACCAGATAGTGGGAAATCCCTTACCTGCTGTAGAGGGAATGGAAAACTGATTGTAGTTGATTACACAACGATCATCCCTTAGTTGATTACACAACGATCATTCCATGCCTGTGGCTCACTGCATTTCTCAGGGATGGGAATTGGCCATGGCAAAAAACTCTGAAAACTTCGGCACCAAGATGCTCCACTAACGTCAACTTTGCGAAAGCGTGTGCCCACACGTTCAGTTCTTTCTGAACTTTCTCACCCACTACAGTCTTAGCTCCAATGCCACCCAAGCCCCTGAAATTTCAGGGAAATCTGATATCCCCTGACCGCAGGGCGAAGTCACAAAACTCATCAAGCTGGTGCCAACAGCCCAATGTTCATCTTGTGCAGTTGACTGCCACCCACACAACACTTCCCTTTTCTGTCCCCTCTAGTCTTCATTTTGCCTGGAAACAGTCAGTGTTCAAGTCAGACCAGTACAACTGCAATTAACACAGATCTCCATGACCCCCCCCCCCCCCCCCCCCCCAAGATTGAGGATGCATACCTAGCTTTTATTAACATACCGGCCTCATTTGTATCCTGAAGTTAGGATGTTATCACTGGTTAAAGTGTGGACTAAAAGATGTAGGGTTGCACATACTATATGAAACTCAGTGTGTGGGCACATAAATTTGGAGTTCTGATAGGTATGTAGTGTACATATTAAATTCCACGATCTCTCGAAATATTGTTTAATGTTTCAAAATTTGGTGTCACATATACCGTCATCGAATCTGAGTTCACGGTTAGCCTGAATTTTGCAACAAAAAAAAATTATTAGTTCAGATATCTCAACGCACTACCTGCGGTTTTCCAGCTGAGTAATATAACAAAAGAAAAAGACGGAGCTGGCTCTCAGGGATGGACAGTGCCGCTGGACTGCTGGCTGGTGCTAAAGAGGGAAAAAGGAGGGTCCTGAACAAACACGATGCCGTCATCAGGCACTGGGCAGCCATAAATCAGGGTTTTTTCGGACAGCTTGGCACTCACCCACCCACCACACCACTCCTTGGCGTTGGACCTACGACTGTTTAACTTTACTTTGGCCGATATTCAGTCCCATCTCCACTTCTTAGGACTACTTGAATCGTCAAATTTGCCACCACGATTCACAACACGAGTCACGCAAGCCATGTTGATCAACACAATGAAAGTACGTACTCCACCGGAAGAATGGCTTCTTTCAGAGCGCGTCTGCCCGCCTAGGCTACTGCGCAGCGTGCGGCGCACTGAGTGGGTGACCAGTGGGTGCCGCGACCGCAGCCTGCCGCGTCATATCCTGCCCGCGGAGTAAAACGGGTGCTTTGCTCGTTTTGCTACCCACGATGTTTTTTCGCGGAGATGCCTTTTCAATTTCGCGGGACAAGTTTTCTTCCCCCGCGGAATCCCGCGTTTTCGCGGACAATTCCCGTCCCTGATTTCTGCTTTCATGACTCGGGCGAGCATGACATTTCTTGTCAATCTCATTCATAATAATCTGTGTATTTTTGTACACTGCAGCATTCATGATTATGCTGATGCAGCAAGATGATTAGTTCAGGGTTTAACGTCCATAGCACTAGAATGATAATGGACGGCCCTAACAGGCAGGTTATAGGAAATGGGGACAGCTACTGCCTATGCAGTATGACCTGAACGCTGATAATGTGCCACTTATCTGAACAAGCCTGTCGTTTCGCCTGCAGATACAGTGAGAAAAATATCCAAGATTTTATGAACACTCTGGCTGTCAGTAGCAGTTTTTGTCATGATTCCTGCAGAAATCATAGCGGCAAAAAGCGCCACAGACAGCCAGTGGAAGCACCACATAAAAATACGCAGCAAAAAGATGCGTACATAAATAAGAGCCAATACAGCCACCAGCGAGAGGCACACATTCTCATGAGTCCCCGAGGCTTGAGGGGCTCATGAGACTCTTTGCCTCTTGCAGAAGGAACGGACTGGCTTTCTTTGGTTTTCTGATGCATATTCCTATGGAACGGACTGGCTTTCTGATGCATATTCATATGGAACGGACTGGCTTTCTTTGGCTTTTTGATGCATATTCATAAATCGTATGCGCCTCGTCTCCGATGAGTTGAAATGTCATGTCTGAAAACACTGCAGACTGACACTACCAGTTAACTCATTCAGCCCTGACACACCACAGCAAGACAGTGATCGAGCATGATGATTCAAGGGTGGTGCCAGAACAGCTTGGCGCCCATAGGCGCCAAGCTGTTCTGGCACCACCCTTGAACTATCATGCTCCATCTGTCTCTAGAATCGTAATACAGTCCTACAGAGGGCAACTTCAAAATTTGGGGATTTCAGTCCTGTTGTAGAATGTGTTAACCAGCCCTCTGACTTACACGGGGATACGAGTTAATTCTTCAAGCCTGGAACCCAAATTCTCATACTTGTCAGGCGTCCTCTGACGAATGTGCACTGCTTGCGGGAGACTAAGGGACCATGACATTTCAAGGGTGGTACCAGATTAGCTTAGAGCACCCTTGAACTGTCATGGTCAATCCACCCCCTGTAATACATCGTCAGGGCTGAATGAGATGACCAACATGAGGCACAGACCTCCGTGAGCCCCCACAGTGGGGGCTTATGAGAATCAATGCCTCATTCCAGTTGGATGTTGTCTGCTGTGTCACAAGGTCCACAGATGCACATAGATATAGTCAAACATATATCACAGTCACAATATGTCATGAAACAAACTATTAAGTAAGACATTCGGCCAACATAAGCCTTCGTTAGCCCACACACAGACAAAGTCGACTTTGGAATGATCATGTTTTGTACAATATGGGAAAAAAACTCCTATTATAAAAATATCGATGAATTATGCAAAGAACAAGATGACAGACTCAAACCTCATGTCATTTTCAAATGTTCTGAATTATTTTTAAAAAAAACAACAACAATGAAATCAACAATTTGTTTTTTTTTCTGAAATGACAAATGTGATAAATATCACAAAAATGTTCATTATGCTAATGGCAAGAAAAGACACCCACAAAATCATGTAAATGCGCAAAACCTGCATTCTGTGCAATGTCTGAGCATTCTTTTAACCACCTTCACTTGAACATCATGTGAATTATGATAATCAAGCTAAAAAAAAAACTTTTAAAAAACAACAACATGCCTCTGTCAGTTCCCAATGATGTAGCTTAGATCTTCATGATTAAGCACCCGTTTGTGTGTGTGTGTGATCAATGATTGTACTGCAGAATTTTGTCTCTTAGCAACCAGCTTCTCTAGCACTTAAAGCTTATTCTACGATAAGTGCTCTATAAATATTCATTAATATTAAATCATTATTACTACATGAAATGCATCATCATCCACACTTAAACATTCATCCTTAATGTCACTACAGTGGGTGACACATCGACTGTAATAGTTCAAGGGTAGCGCCAGATTAGCTTGGCGTCTGAAGGTGCCAAGCTAATCTGGTGCTACCCTGGACTTATCGTGGCCTTTTCATCTCCCACTGCTGCTGCAGTCTTTACAGACTTGCCAAAACGTTTTGAGTTACAGATTATGTGCACAAGACTACACGAAAACAAAAATGCATGAATTGTCTTGGTTCATCCTTCGGTTGTTTAACCAGTGATTCCTGCAGGATTCAATGTGACAAAACTGACAGCCAAACGATTACGTAATGCCCTGTACAAACAATGGTTCACCTAATGCACAACTGAGGGTCTATTACACACCGATTTCTGAGGCACAGTGTTGAAATGTGCTTATCATGCTCACAGATAATTTAACATCAGTCATCGTATAAGCCTCGGCTACAATTTTTACGAGAACTCAAATCAAGGAAACAACCCTCCACTGAGTACACTCCTGCTAAAGCTCCCTTGCAAACCCTGAATTTACAAGAAGAAGCTACTTAGTTCTCCATGATTATTAAAAATAATTACCAACATTGCAAAAATAATTGTGTGCTCAGCACACAAATACAGAAAAATAACTTCAGTAAAAGTCTTGCAAACCAAAAATATCAATACACACTATTGCATGTACAATTAATGTATGTGCTATACATAACTTGGATAAATACACTGTATACATAATGCCCTGACTACCACAATATTAACAAAATGAGGATTTCATCCCAAAGTCTACCGTATTGTTTGGAGCTCATGTGCGTTTTTCTTTTGGGAACATTCAGAGTTGTTCATATTTTTAAGCTTATCCTTCTGATCCATTTCCCTCCTCTCTAAGCCAATCTCTGATCAACACACAAGCTGGCGCACACAAATAAAGACGGACATATAGCGCTTCACGCCATTAGTACGCTCTGTGGGCTGGAGTAGCGACAGGAATTCTGAAGAAGAAGAATAGCATGAGCAGCAAGATGACGTCACTATAAGCTTCACGTCATGGCATCGGTGGTTTCACGACGCTGTGTACATTGTGACAAATTTGATATTTTACATCACTCATCAGAAAGGCACACTCTTCCATAGCTGATCGTTTTGTTCCACACAGCCTCTTCCAGCGCTGACTGTTTGATGGGAGTAAATAGTGGCTCCAAAACTTGCAAAAATGAATGAATTATTATTGAAAAAGTTGGAAGAGGTACAACGCTGGATTACAAACTCATTCAGTATCTCCCTTTTATCCCCCAACCTACCCCACCCCCTCCCCCCACCTGATCTGGAAGGGGAATGAAACACACAAAAACAAATGGCAGAATGGCACACACAAATACAGACGGCAGACACATGGCACTTCCTAAAGGTTATACGTTCTGGCGTATGCACAGCCATTTTAAAGAATAAGGTGAAATGGCCCATACCCACAAAGCCTCTTCTGTATGAGCTTGCATGTATATTCCACCTTTTCCACAATACGTTCGCAAATCTCATATAAAAACTAATGGAGGAGACATAGCGCCAGCTCATACACATGTAAAACACTGAAGTGCAGGTGATTTGTGTCAATTAGGAACATTGTATAAAACACTGACGCGTTTGTACGTCACCGTCACTGTTTGAGTCTTCTGATGAAATCAAGGAGTCTTACTTTTGACATTTTTTCCACATTGAACTTTTATTTTCAAAAAAGTTGAAGAGGTACAACGCTGGCTAATGAACTCATCCAATGTCTTTCTACAAATTAGCCATATCCAAAATTTCAAGTGCATATAATAAAAATTGCGAACTCTAATCTGGTTCAACCGACTTTCTATAAACGGTTTTTGATGTCTTCAATGAGACATCCAATTACAATAAGCTCAGAGGCTCTCTTAGCCACCCACTTAATAAAGTATTTTGCCAAGTTTCAAGTTTGTGTGTACAGTAATATCGGATATTCTCGTGTTAACATACATACACACACACGGCGCTTCACGCCAAATCAACTTTCAACGGCAAGGTTAGAGTGACTAGACCTGACGTCATTTTTATCTTGTTACTTCTTTGCCAGACCATGAGCCCCGCCCACCTGTTGTGTCCTTTGCATTCTACGGAACGCGCTCCGACCAACACCGTCCTAAAGTCTACCGTATTTTCACTATGGTTGACAAAAACATAAAAGAGAAAACCCGTATCACATGCATAGCCAAGCTCAAAATGTGCTGACTTCTTTTTACCATGACCTTGCTGAAAGGTCATTCAGATTGGTCAAGCATGAAAATGTCTGGACATAAACACCATGGTCTCAAATCAGAATCTGAGATTAACCCATTTAACCCCAGTGCTGTATTTCCCAAATATTGGAGGTGCTACATAACGACTATGTACCATTTGCAGGAGACGGATTGACCATGATAATTCAGTTTCAGCCCACTTAATCAAATTTCAAATACAAACGATTTTGAATTTCCAAAAACTACAGTAGCTCGCTTGAGCTTGCCCTTAGCACCACGTGAATGTTCTGTGTTTATGTACAGTGTGTGAGTGAATGCGCGTGATTCACGTGAGCGTGCTTGTTGAGTTCAGTTCGCGGCGGCGCTTTGAGCCGATTTTCAATTGGGATAAAGCGCCTATTTAATGCGCTTATTATTATTATTATTAAGGGTAGTGCCAGATTAGCTTGGGGCTGAATGGGTTACTAAAAAGGCATATTTATTTAAAACACACAAGGCTTGTGGAATACTAACAATGATGAAAAGAAACGTACATTATTGCACAAAAATTATATGAGGTGCATTCTCTAATGTCACCAAAATCTGAAAACAAATAGAGTATTCACAATCAAGCTGAGATCAACTCCAAGAAGGTTCAGCAAACCAAAAGATCTGACACCTGATCAAGTCATAAGTCAAATCACACACCTAATACTGCCAAGAAAGCAAAAGATCATCGGGCTGACGTCAACATCACCCTGAGATGGCCATGTAAAAACAGGGCCACTACCTACATGTACAAGGGGGACAACCCTCTGGCCGTTGGAAGCGCTTTTTTGTCACAATGACTCCTGCAGGAATTGTGACAAAAAAGAGCCACCAACAGCCAAAGGGTTAATTAAAAGATACAGCGGGAAAACAGCAGTTGCAAGAATATCAGCAGCTGCAAGAATATCAGCAGCTGCAAGAATATCAGCAGCTGCAAGAATATCAGCACACACACACAAAAAAAAAAAGGTGCCCCATGACTTTTGAAACTGGTAGCAAAATAAAATGGTCAAGAGCAAGTGTTTGCTCTGTTCTGTAAAGATCACACAGTTTACAATGCAGGCATACCTTTATGCATATAATAAAGACTGTGTTAACCCTTTTAGCCCCAGATCCCTACAGCAGGAGATGGCTTGACCTTGATTATTCAAGGGTAGAGCCAGATTAGCTTGGCGACTTCAGGTGCCAAGCTAGTCTGGCACTACCCTTGAATTATCATGGTCAAGCCATCTCCTGCAACTGGTACATAGTCGTTTGGCAACACCTCCAAAATTTGAGAAATGGACCTTGGGGCTAAAAGGGTTATGAAACAAATGACTGGCCACAGATGTAACACGTTTACTCATTTGAGTGTCAGTCTGTGATTTGGGATCTTAAAACCTAGACCCCCTGGCTCTAGAGACACCAAGTGATGCTGACACCATCATTGAACTATCACAGTCAACCCACAGCCTGCTGTGGTGAATCACAGCTGAAAAGATCATACAGGTTGGCCGCTGTATATCGCGGTACCTGGGAGCCATCAAGTCAGAGAGCAATTTTTTGGTGTTTGTGTCCATGTGATGCTAAAAGTATGTGATGCTAAAAGTAAACAGGCTTGTCCAGAAGAAAAAAAAAAAGACGAGAAGCAAAAAGTCCTCTGGCTGGCCCTAGCGTTAACTAGTCTGAGCATGGCTCTGTGTGGAGGTCTCAAGGAGAGCCTTAACTGGCCTGCGCACAGCCATGCGCAGGCTAGCTAACACTAGGGCCAGTCAAAAGACTTTTTACTTCTCCTCTGTTTGTTAGGACAAGCCTGTGTACTTTTAGCATCACACTGACACCCACACTCTAATCAGCATGTACCGTGGTATCTGATATTACGCACATAGGGCCCTGTGCGCGAAATATCAGATACCACGGTACACATATATTAGAGCGTGTAATGCCGAGGCAGACCTTTATGTCCAACAGACACACAAATTCTTCATCGCACAAACACGCCCTTCCACACAGAGAGTGGCTTGGGGTGCAAACTGCCCATTTCCTCCATCCTTCCCCCAAACACTAATAGGCAAAGGTCTGCCCCATCCCCTGTACGGCACCCTCTGTCTTGTCGGGCACTGCACCTGTTGGGTGCAGTGCCCAACAAGACAGAGGGTGGTGCAGTGGTTTGTCTGATGATGCTACCAGCATCTTGTCTTGCTCTATCAGGATATATCTGTTCAATTCCGTGGACACACCCTGAGACTGACAATGACTGAGATGTGGAGGACGGTTGACAGTTGTTTTCAGTACGATACACCATGGATGGCTGCATCTGGGGTGGACACATACTACTGCCTCGCAAAATATTTTGCTGTGGTTCACCATTGCACTCAGTGTTAACCCTCTTGAACGTGCAGACACTGCTGCTGTAAACAGTACCAGTGGATGCATGCACCAAGGGGTTAACAGATGGACCACTGGCATCACTAACATACAGAATATCACGGTTAGGTTGAGTAACTCCCTCCAAGAACACTACACGTCCATTTTCACCCTCTGGCATAGTGATGAAAGATGTTTCTGCCTCCAAACTGTTCACACTATTTGTAACTTCTGATGTTTCATATTTATGGCTATTTACTCCATCTGCATTCTCTGATACATTGTGCGCTACATTATGACTGATGCTGGTCTGCTGAGAAACAAAATTGTGGGAAGCCTCCTCAGAATGATGTAGCAGAGAAAGTCTGTCATTCGAAAGAAGTTCAAGCTGTTGTGAACATTCTGACATATTATTTGACACATATGACATCAGTGGGGACTGATCGCAATTTTCAGTTTTTGGTGTCTGATGCTGATTATTTGATGAGTGATCAGCATCACAACACAAATCCACCCCTGAGAGAGTTGAGGAATGCATCTGCTCAAAATCCGACTCCTTCATGTTGTTGCAGTATTGACGATGTTTCTGGTGTGTGTTCTGGCCCTGGTGATGTTGCTGTTTGTGGTTTGAACGCACAATTGCCAGGTCACGAAAATCAGTCTTTACCTTCTTGTGCAAGCAGCCATCAGTGTTGTTTACAGTACCAGTGACTGCATGCACAAGGGGGTTAAATGACATAGGAGGTGTAGGTGACAGAGCAGTGAAGCGTGAAGGGTACAAGATTTTGACATTCTCCACACCAGTTTGTTCTTCAACAGCCTCCAAATCTTCGATAAAAATTTCATCCCAGCGAAGGTGATTTTTCACTTTAAAATCCATCTCATATCCATCTATGCTCATTTCAGTGTCATGTTTACATAAATTAACCCCCTTGTGCATGTATCTACTGGTACAGTTAACAGTGCTGGGGGCTACCTTCACAAGGGGGTTAACTACAGCAGCTCCTTTAATCTTATACACATCGTTGCCATCTGTCTGACCTACCACATCTTGTTTAACCGCCTTACGCATGCAGCCACCTGTACTGTTTACGGTACCACTGGCTGCATGCACACGGGGATGAGGTGATTCTTTTCTCTCTCCATTCACCAACAACTGCGGAAACTGATTCTCTGACATTTTCAGCGACGTGCCAAAGCTTGCAACAACACACTTATCAGTCAAAGCATCACAAACTTGTTCCAAGCGTTGACCATCTTCAACTGGTGAGTGTATGAACTTTTTGGGCAGAAAAGGAGATGTAAAGCCACCAGAGGTGTCCGACAGACTCAGCGTGGTAGTCGCAAGCAGGCGTTCTTTCTGGCTGACTTGTATTCGCACATCATCTGGACCATTGGACGAGTTGGTTGTATCAGCAATGTGTATGATTTCTGTCTCTGGCCTGTCTGCCTCTCCCTCTTCTTGCAGTGACTCTCTCTGCGCTGATTCAGGCCCTGTTGTAGAGGGTAGTGTATGTCTCATTCCCACAAGACATACACCTCGCTCTGCCTCCGCATTGACACAACTTGCTGCCTCAAAACTTCCACCTCTCTCTACAACATTTTTGACACCACCATACCCTCCATTGTAAGAGCAGCATTCTTTGGAAACTGGTGGACTGGAGCGAGGTCGCACCACAAACCGCTCCATCTGTAACTGCTGACTGTCAGGCAGTTTCAGATACGGTGTGGACCGTGTGCGAGCTGACTGGCCCTGTGCCCCGTAACAGGGGTCAAAGGCCACAGTGGCATGGTAACACAGAGCAGGGAGGACTGAACTGCCTGATGTCTGCAGTTTCTGCCATGCACTAGTCTCTGCAACACATTGTTGGGAAAGGGGGAGGGGGGGGGGGGGAACAAGGGAATTACATGTAGTATTCAAGCACAGAAAGCAAGCTCAGCTACTATGATATTCAAACCATTCACTTGTTAACTCCTTCAGCCCCGACACACCACAGCAAGGCATGGATCGAGCATGATAGTTCAAGGATGGTGCCAGAATAGCTTGGCGCCCGTGGGCGCCAAGCTATTCTGGCACCATCCTTGAACTATCATGTTCGATTTGTCTCTAGAATTGTAATACAGTTCTTCGGAGGGCAACTTCAAAAAATGTGTTAACCCCTTTCCTGACACTGAATGCAGATTTTGTTTCAATCCTTTCTAAGTCAGTGCTAAATAACCCCAGTTATCCAAAGAGCATGAATACATAGTAGTATCAGCAAGAGGCATAGATCCTGATGAGTTCCCATAACTGTAAGGGATCATGAGGATCTAATTATGTCTCCTGCAGCTGAATCATCACTTTTTCTCAGCAGTCAATGGGTTAATCATACAGCGCATCATGAAACAATGACAGTAGTCACTTTGCATATAATGGGCCTCTGTCGGTCTGAATCAACCATAGATAATACATCCTAGTTGTTCTTGTTGTGGGTGAACGCTGTTCGGATGCAAGCCCGGGCGGTGTGATATGGAGGACAGGCTGTTGCCCATGCAGCACGTCCCCCCTCTCCACGACGCTGGTGGATCCAAAGGACCAGCAGAGCCATTACAGTTTGGCACCGGAGCTGTTGCAGGAGCTGCCAGAACGACGTTGAATGCAACGATGGACTGCCTTAGGGGCTCCGACTCCGGATTTTTCCACGAGGTTTACTCCTGAAGCCTTTTCCATGTCAGGATATGACCACAAGGCAGTGGAGGTTTTGATTCAGAGTTTTTTTTTTTAAACATCAGCCTCAGGGTGTACTCCTCGCGCTGGGACCATATGGCATTGAGGCGCGTCCCCTGGGTGGTGGATAGGGGGTCCCTCGTGAGAGGGGTGCACCGAATGAAATAAAGTGCCGTGAACCAACATGGTCTAAGGGAAGGTGACCCCGACAGAAAACCCCTGGTCCTCCTAGTAAGGGGGTTGGGCGTGGGGGTAGCTTCCCCACCCTGCAAAAAGGAAATAGCTACAAAAACGCCGACGAAAAGACTAACAGTAATTCCTTTCCTGGAGGAGGAAGGTTCTTCTACCAGAAGACTTATGACGTCCTGTGGTGAAAGCCGGAAGTCTTCGGAAGCCACAGGACCGAGCCGCCTCTCTCTATCCAGGGATACAACCATGGGCACATGGAACGTCAAGACCATGTACCAGAGCGGCAAGGCCGCCCAGATAGCAGCAGAAATGCAAAAGTACAACCTTTCCCTGCTAGGTATCAGTGAAGCCAGATGGACGCAGTCTGGCCAGAAAAGGCTGTTAAGTGGGGAGATGATTCTGTATTCAGGTCATGAAGAGGAGAATGCCCCCCATGCAGAAGGTGTAGCATTAATGCTGTCACCAGTGGCACAGAGAGCGCTGATGGGCTGGGAACCTCTTGGGTCAAGAATTATCACAACAGCCTTTAGAACCAAGAAAAAGCTCAAGCTGAACGTCATCCAGTGTTATGTGCCCACTAATGACAGTGACGAGGAAGAGAAACAAGAGTTCTACGACCGACTCCAGAGTGCCTTGGACAAATGTGCGGAGCGAGACATCACCATCGTCATGGGCGATTTTAATGCCAAAATAGGGGAGGACAACACCGGATACGAAGAGGTGATGGGGAGACAGGGACTAGGCTCGGAGATGAGTGAGAACGGGGAGAGGTTTGTAGACTTTTGTGCTCTAAACCGACTTGTCATTGGAGGCAGCATCTTCCCACACAGAAGAATACACAAAGCAACTTGGGTCTCACCTGACCATACAACAGAGAACCAAATAGACCATATCTGCATTAGCAAGAAATTTAGAAGATCCCTGCAAGATGTTCAAGTGAGGAGGGGAGCAGATGTCGCCTCCGACCACCATCTGCTTACCTTAAGAATGAAGCTCAAGCTAAAGAAAAGCTGCACAGAGACAACAAGAAGACAGCGCTATAATGTAGGCCTCCTGAGAGAAACTGGAGTTAGAGAAGAGTTCAAACTGGTGCTGTCCAACCGGTTTCAAGCGCTACAGGAGCTAGTAAATGAAGAGGAGGCTGTCACCACAGAGCAGCAGTGGAAGGCAGTTAGAGAGGCGCTGAACTCAACCTGCAAAGACACTGTAGGGTTCAGGAAACACCATCACAAGGACTGGCTGTCGGCACAGACCTTGAAGAAGATAGAATTGAGGAAGCAGAAGAAAGCAGTTGTCAACAACAGTCGCACGAGAGCAGCCAAAGTAAGGGCACAGGGGGAATACTCGGAAGCCAACCGCGAGGTGAAGAGGAGTATCAGGGCAGACAAGAAGGCCTACACAGACAGCCTGGCAGCAGAGGCAGAAAAGGCAGCAGGCAGCGGCAACATGAAACAGCTCTACGACATTACCAGAAGATTGTCAGGCAAGTATGGCCATACAGAAAGACCAGTAAAAGACAAAGAAGGCAAGCCTATTGCAGACAGAGCAGACCAACTCGACAGATGGGCCGAGTATTTTGAAAAGTTACTGAACAGACCTAGCCCACCCGACCCCCCAGACATCCAGCCGGCAGAGACCGACCTACCCATCAGCTGTGACAGACCCAGCCGGGAAGAGATCAGAAGAGCAGTGGCATTTTTGAAGAACGGCAAAGCAGCAGGCCCAGATGGCATCCCAGCGGAGTCTCTGAAAGCAGACCTAGAGACAACAGTGGAGATGCTGTACCCACTGTTTGGAAAGATCTGGGAAGAGGAGGTGATGCCGGCTGACTGGAAGGAGGGGTACCTAATCAAGCTTCCCAAGAAAGGTGACCTCAGCAAGTGTTCAAACTACAGAGGAATCACCTTGCTGTCAGTACCAGGAAAGGTCTTCAACAGGATCATCCTGGAGAGAATGAAGAGCTCCGTTGACCCCCAGCTGAGAGACCAGCAAGCAGGATTCAGGAAGAACCGATCATGTACAGACCAGATGGCCACTCTCCGCATCATCGTGGAACAGTCTCTGGAGTGGAGCTCCCCGCGGTACGTCAACTTTGTGGATTATGAGAAAGCATTTGACAGTGTGGACCGAGAGACTCTGTGGAAACTTCTACGACACTACGGTGTACCCACAAAGCTCGTCCGCCTGATCAAGAGCAGCTACGATGGCATGACATGTCGCGTGATCCATGAAGGGCAGTTCACCAGGGAGCTCCAGGTCAGAACTGGTGTCAGGCAGGGGTGTCTGCTGTCTCCGTTCCTCTTCCTACTGGCCATAGACTGGGTCATGAAGATGACCACAGAGCACAGACGAAGTGGAATACAGTGGACACTGTGGACACAGCTTGACGACCTCAATTTTGCAGACGACTTGGCATTACTGTCCCACACTCATTAACAAATGCAGGACAAGACCACGAGGCTTGCTGACATCTCGTCCCAAGTGGGCCTCACCATTCACAAACAGAAAACAAAGACAATGAGGCTGAACGCAACCAGGGAAGAACCAGTCTTGCTTGCTGGCACCCCGTTGGAGGAGGTGGAGTCCTTCACCTATCTCGGGAGCATCATAGACAAAAAAGGCGGCACTGATGCAGATGTCAGAGCACGAATCGGTAAAGCCAGAGCAGCCTTTCTCCAGTTGAAAAAAGTGTGGAGTTCCAGAGAGCTGTCACAACACACCAAAGTCCAGATTTTCAACTCCAATGTAAAAGCAGTTCTCCTATATGGAGCAGAGACTTGGAGATTGACAAAAACCACAGTCAACAGAGTACAGACCTTCATGAACAGTTGCCTTAGAAGAATTTTGAAAATCCACTGGCCAGAGAAGATCAGCAACGTCAGACTCTGGGACAGAACAGAGCAGATAACAGCAGAGAATGAAATTGGGCGAAGAAGATGGGGATGGATCGGTCACAGCCTGAGAAAGCCAGCTTCCAGTATCACTAGGCAGACATTGTCATGGAACCCCCAGGGAAAGAGGAAAAGAGGTAGGCCGAGAAACTCCTGGCGTCGAGACCTCCAAGCAGACATCAAGAGACTGGGAACCACCTGGAGTAGAATCGAAGGAGAAGCACAGGACAGGAGTTGCTGGAGGTCTCTCGTCGACGGCCTATACCCGGGTAGGGGTGACAGGCGTAAGTAAGTAAGTAACAGTCAACAGAGTACAGACCTTCATGAACAGTTGCCTTAGAAGAATTTTGAAAATCCACTGCCAGAGAAGATCAGCAACGTCAGACTCTGGGAGAGAACAGAGCAGATAACAGCAGAGAATGAAATTGGGCGAAGAAGATGGGGATGGATCGGTCACAGTCTGAGAAAGCCAGCTTCCAGTATCACTAGGCAGGCATTGTCATGGAACCCCCCAGGGAAAGAGGAAAAGAGGTAGGCCGAGAAACTCCTGGCGTCGAGACCTCCAAGCAGACATCAAGAGACTGGGAACCACCTGGAGTAGAATCGAAGGAGAAGCACAGGACAGGAGTTGCTGGAGGTCTCTCGTCGACAGCCTATACCCGGGTAGGGGTGACAGGCATAAGTAAGTAAGTCAGGGTGTACTAGCTTAACCCATTCAGCTCCGACGCCCTACAGCAAGAGATGGGTCGACCATGATAATTCAAGGGTAGTGCCAGATTAGCTTGGCGCCTGTCGGCACCAAGCTAATCTGGCACTACCCTTGAATTATCATGGTAGATCCATCTCCTGCGACTGGTGCATAGTCGTTAGATGACGCCTCCAAAATTTGGGAAATACTGCCGAGGGGCTGAATGAGTTAAAGACAATCATTCAAGTGGCTACAGCCATCTGACTGATGGTCTTTAAATTACTTTAATGACAGGTGACCTCTGATATGGATGGCCACTCAAAACTTTTTGATGTGCATCATACATTCACTATATTCTATAGTATCCAAGTATCATGAGCAAGCTCTGCTACTGTGATAATCAACCATTCAGCTGCCTCAGACTGACGATAAATAAACCGACAGACCATAATGTAGCAAAACTATTGCCGCAAGGGTTTCATGTGAAAGGAAAACGGAAGGTTGAAAACCCTTTAAGTTAGAAACATGAAACACGACGTTTTGGATCAAAGATCCCTCTTCTCGGTGACATGGAAACAACATATACGACATTTCAGATCAAAGATCCGAAACATCGTGTTTCATGTTTTCAACCTCTATTTTCTGTTTTCCTTTTGACAAACCATAAACATATTTTACTCAATTGTTTGATACTGTGAAAGAGAATATTGTGCATGCTGACAGAGCAATAGTCCCACTCACCAAAGCTGAAGCTCCAGACATCAGAGACAGGTTTGCCTTGACTGTTGCCCCCCAGCAACACCATCTGACTGTGAACCTATACAAGTAAAGTATGTGTGCTAATATTGTCTTTTGCAACTTACGGCTCTACACAAGGATAAAACAGGATTTCACTCAGTGTGGGAAGACCCATTAACTCATTCGAGATGTGCTGACTCCAGACATGCGGCAGAAAGCCATGTATCCTGATGCAGCAATTCTCGAATGTGTTAACTCATTTGGAACTATGCCAGAGTTGGGTCGATCGTGATAACTCAAGGGTCGTGCCAGATTGGCTTGGTGCCATCAGGCACCAAGCTAATCTGGCACAACCCTTTAATTATCGTGGTCAATCCATCTCCTGCAACTGGTTGACACCTCCAATACATGGGAAATGAGGCCTTGGGGTTAAATGGGTTAAAGTGATCCCTGAGGCATATATTCTCGTGGGCCCTTGGAGTTGCAGATCTCATTAGAACTTGTGTCTCTCACTGATGGATTAAGCTGGATGAGAAACCTACTCATCGTGTCCTTTCCTGGCCCAGTGGTGATTTAACCCTTTTAGCCCCAAGGTCCCATTTCTCAAATTTTGTAGGTGTTGCCTAACGATTATGTACCAGTTGCAGGAGATGGCTTGATCATGATAATTCAAGTGTAGTGCCAAATTAGCTTGGCGCCTTCAGGCGCCAAGCTAATCTGGCACTACCCTTGAATTCACATGGTCAAGCCATCTCCTGCTGTAGGGATCTGGGGCTAAAAGGGTTAAAGGCCTAGATCCACAATAAGAAAATGCTGTTTGACCCTGACAGATCATACGAGTTGCTATATGAACAGGCTGAATTTGATGTCACAATCAAGTGCTCGCCCAAAGCACATGTATATGAGGTGGTTAAGAAAAGCTCCTGTTGTCAAAGATAAAAACAAGATTTTTTTATTTTTATATTTTTTTAGGGGGCTGACAAAGATTCTCTAGATAATGTAGGAAGTCACTGCATATGTTTTGCGGCATTTCCATTCATCACTGATATAAAAAAAAAGAAATTTACTACGACTCACCACACTAGCGGTGTGGCCTGACAGTGCAGGTGACACACCCAAGCCTTTTACTCTCTGCCACTTGTGCAACACTGCAATAAATTGAAAAGCAAACAAATAAAACCTTGCCAGTAACAAATGTTCAACCACAAATATCTCCATCACTTTCACCCCCTTTATATTTTACTATTGCACATGGTGTAAATGTTTGCTGATTTGTGGTTTTGGACATTATGTCCTAGTGCTGCAACATCCAACATCACAGGGCAGCAAACAAATATGATTAACTCATTGACTGCTACTGACAATAATGTTCAGGGGGAAAGGCATGCAGCTATGCATCTTTTCAAGCAGTACTGTCAGATATGAATTAAGGGGTTAAAACAATTGCACACACAGTGTAAACAAGATGTGATGAAACTTCTCAAGAGATATATATTTTAACCATTTGCATGTCAGTAGCGGTTTTTGTCACGACGATTCCTGTAGGAATCATCACAACAAAAACCGCTACTGATGTGCAAGGGGTTAACACACCCATATGCTGCCCAACTAAGGCTGACGACAGCCTGAAGACATTTTGCTTTACAGTGCATGCCCAAAGCTGATAGCACCTTTGTTATATGCATCTACACATGGACAGATGAACAGACAGACAGAGGTACATCATGTTTACTTACAGAAGTTGTACATCCACAGATCGCTGCGTGAAGCGAGACCCGACATCCCTCCGTACAACCACATGGCATTGTGATGCACAACAGCCGAGTGACCATGGCGTTTGCCGGGCTGCTCGCGAGCCAGGGCGGTAATCTCCGTCCATTCTTCTTCCCCTGTCATACAGCCGTGAAAAAATTATCATTTGTAATCATAATTTATCATTCAGCCTTCACTGCAGGGAAAAACGTAAATGCTACACATCTGCAAGAGGCATAGATCTTCATGAGCCCCCGCAGTTGCGCGAGCTCATGAGAATCTATGCCTCTTGCAGACATTACTCTGTATCCATATTACTAGCACAGATTTCATAGGCAGAATCTGCATCCACAGGCAGTGAGTGGGTCAAACTATGATGTATCGCTGAACTACCATTTAATCATCGTTGCATCACCACTAACTTATTGGAGTACCATTTGCACTGTTAATACCAATAAGGACCTCAAACTGCAGATGTTAATGAGGCACCTCCCTGCAAACAATAGGCATATATTCTCATGATCCCCTGCAGCTGCAGGGGCTTACAAGAATATACATGCTTTTTGCAGATGGAGTGGGCTGGATGAATTCACAGAATGTTTAAAGTCCGTGCAATGTTTGACCTACTTCTAATTTCAATGTTTGACCAACTTCCGATTTCTATTCTTACCAATGTTATATGCCCAGAATTCTTGACTAGAGCCTGAGGAGTCGACAAAGCCGCCGTAGACGTACATGTTGCTGTTGTAGACAACTGCTGAGTGGTCACGTCGACAGGTGGGCTGAGCATTGCCTGGTTCTATCCACACTTCACGCACATGACTCAGATCTGAAAGTCATCCAACAAACAAATCAGTTACTGGTGCTGATAAGACTCGATTGATTCCAAAGTAATAAACTACTACAAACTTTACACATGACAAAATGCTAAGGCACTTAATTACTTAATTTTCTGTTGTGTAACAGCAGAACCTGTTCTGAGCAATCAACCTGAAAAGAGAACACCTGTCATTAAAGACCATCATTTAGGTGGCTGTAGCCACCTAAATGATGGTCTTTAATGACAGGTGACACTTTCTGCCCTTCAAGCCTTCTTGCAGATAGCACCTGTCTTTTAACCCTTTTAGCCCCAAGGTCCCATTTTTCAAATTTTGGAGGTGTTGCCTAATGACTATGTGCCAGTTGCAGGAGATGGATTAACCATAATAATTCAAGGGTACTGCCAGATTAGCTTGGTGCCTTCAGGCACTACCCTTGAATTATCATGGTCAATCCATCTCCTGCTGTAGGGACTCGGGGCTAAATGGGTTAAGATCACTTTGTCTTACAATAAAGATGGATGTTCAAAGCAGGTTCTACTGCATATCCAAAGCTTGTTAAATATTATAAGCATGCACTTCATATACACTGCACGATGCCAGGGACTCGATGAGTCTTTCTTTTACAGATTTTGTACTTAGCTTTTGTTGTCCCTTGTTAGCAAACTTGACTGAATGTTGTGTTTTGCTGTGTGTGTCTCTCTGTTTTTGTTTTAACATTTTCAGTAGAGTTGTGGGCAAGGGGGGAATCTTTTTACTAGAATAACAAAGTATATTTATTCAAAAGTGCTGCATTTGTGTTCAGTGTGTAAATGAATGCATGCGTTCCATGTGAGTGTGCCTGTTGGGTTCAACTTGTGGTGGCCCTTTCGACTGGGATAAAGCACCCATATAATGCGCAGCATATTATTATTTCATATCTATATTTGCATCCACACTGACCTGTGTTGAAAATCCAAAGCTGTATGTCACCAATGCTGTCATTAAACGTGCCACCAAATATCAGAATCAGTCTCTGCACACAAAATTCAATAAAACCAATGCATAGATCTCACAATTTTGTTTTCAGCACACAAAACATTTCTCACTGGTTCTATTTTTAATGCACAAATTATACAGTAAAAAAGATGTTCGAAATGATGCCACAACACTTTAATCCCTCGTCTGCTGAGAAAAATTTGAACACTACCCAACTGCAAGAGGTATAGGCCCTTATGATCCCCCCACAACAGCAGGGGCTCGTGAGCATCTATACCTCTTGCTGTATTCATGTTTCTTTGACGGCTGCAGATCTTTGATGTTGAATTTACAATGAGTCCAAAAACACAATCTGGATCCACTTGCAGTGCCAACAAATCTGAAGTTCTTTTTGTACAGATTTGTACTGCTAGTTGTCTAAGCTCCTGTCTGATTCTCACTTTGAATTGGAAGCTACTGTTTCGTCTGCAGGTGGCTCTGCAACAAAGTCGTTGCATATGAGGACCTGCAGCTTCTCAAACAAGCTGAAGAGGGTGATGCTCACTTGATTCATTAAGTCAAAGTGATCTGCTACAAGGCTGGCTTTGAATGCTTAAATTTGCAGATACAAGAGGTGCTCAATGTTGTCTTGCCTTATATAAGACTTTTCTACCCTTTCTTTTACAATCCTGTAATTGGGCACGCAGAGTGGAGGGTTTCTACTCCCCTTTGTGGAACACTCCTACGTACAAAGGGGAAGCAGAGCTGAAAAGTGTTTGTATTACGACATTCAAACTTATAAGTTAAGTTAGCCTTAGAGTAGGTCCCTTTAATTTACTTTAATCACACCTCCAATTAACCCACTTAGCTCCAAGTCCACATTTCCTATATTTTGAATGTGTCACTGAACAATTATGTACCAGTTGCAGGAGATGGATGGACTATGATAATATCATGGTCAGGCCATCTCCTGCTGTTGGGATTTGGGGCTAAATGCGATAAAGAATAACATCCATACGAACAAAAAGACCTTGGGCTAACATTGTTCATAGTCGGCCCATGCACATTTATGGACAGGCCAATGTCAGCCCAAGGAACTTCTGTTTACTAGGTAGGAGATTATATGACAGACCTTGTGAGCCACAACAGCGTGACCTTGAAGAAAGGGGAGACTACACCCCCGCAGCTTAACTTGCGTCCATTCCTGGTGCTCTGCACACAAAAAAAGTAATATACTGAAAACTTCCTTTACAAGGTAGTGCGGACAGAACAAAATTTAGATATAAGAACGCTTTTTCAGAGCTGCCACCTACACTCACATAAATCATTTTGCTTATAACAAACTTCAAATACATGAATGACAACAAACAAACTTGGGTCCCCTTCATATCCAATATTCACTGTATTCAGTGATGAATCCCTTTGTGCGTGCAGCTGCCTCTACTGTGTGCATGCAGTGCCCGTGGCCGCATGGGCAAGGAGTCAAGTGTTTAACCTCTTCAATGTTGAAAAATGTGAACACAATCCATTTGCAAGAGACAAAGCTTCTTAGGAGCCCCTTGCGAATGTGGGGGCTCATGAGGATCTAAGCGCCTCTTGCCGACACCATATTTTGTTTCCATGTTCCTTGGACAACTCTTTGGTGCTGAATTAATCCAATTAGCCCCACGGGTGGATTTTCCAAATTTTGGAAGTGTTACTTAACCCATATCATACTGAGGCTAAAAGCTTTACATTTGTACACTGCCATAATATATGCATGCTACATTAGAGTACTTACAGATAAGCATATAGACCAATGGCTTTAGATCAAGGGTGGTAACAGAATAGCTTGGCGCCTAGAGGCGCCAAGCTATTCTGGCACTACCCTTGAACTATTTTAGTCAAACTTATTTCACACACTGGTGTATTCCGGATGATAAGGGTTAATGACTATGTACCAGGTGCAGGAGGTGGATTGACCATGATAATTCAAGGGTAGTGCCAGATTAGCTTGACGCCTTCCGGCGCCAAGCTAATCTGGCACTACCCTTGAATTATCATGGTCAATCAATCTCCTGCTGTAGGGTGTTGAGGCTAAATGGGTTCACAAAGATTTTAGAAACACAACCTGCATCCTCTGGTATTTAAGGGGTCAAAGGCAAACACCGACAGACACAGTATAGGCGCCGGTGGGAGTCGATCAACATTGGACAAGTATGCACATATACAGTCATAAATTATTTATATATATATATATATATATATATATATATATATATATATATATATATATATATATATATATATATATATATATATATATATATATATATTATTGTTTTCCTCCATACGTCACACGACCAGTCACTTTAGCGCAAACCGTACCATGTGACCGTGCTATAAAAACCCCTGTAGCGAAAAATGGTGGACGTTTTTGAGCCCTCTCGATGACGCATCTTGGATGCGAATTTTGTTCTATAAAAGATCACCAAAACGTTCTAAAGTAAAAAGTTGCATAGTGTTGTTCGAAACCACAAGCACTCAGTACTGGAGACGGCAACGTCATGAAATATTTTAAATTACGTCATCAGACTTTTATGTATAAAATCCTTTGACGTCAGTCATGTCTGGTATGATACAGGTCATTAGATGTCTTCTTGATTTCTTTTACGAAAATAGTGGAGGAATGAAAACAAATATGTTATTGGTCGGTAGGGTTTGCTCCATGGACCCTTGTAGGCCTTCGGGAGGTCAAAGGAATCATTGTACCCCTCAGGCCTTCGGGGTACAATGATTCCTTTGACCTCCCTCAGGCCTACAAAGGTCAGTTTAGCGAACCCCTCCGAGCAATAACTTATTATTATATATATATATATATATATATATATATATATATATATATATATATATATATATATATATATATATATATATATATATATATATATATATATATATATATATATATACTATTGGGTGCAACACTTACGGACATTATACTGCCAGAGGTCTCGAAAGGAACAGCTCCGATCCTTGCCACCCACAATGTACACATTCTCTCCCACACAACAGGCTCCATGTTTGTGTCGTGACAGAGGCAGTCCAGAGTTTGTCACACTGACGTTCCTGTCGTCACCCCCAACGCCAAGCCTAGGTCGCAGAGACCTCCAATGACACGCTCGAACATCTTGGGATGAGCTACTGGGTACAGTCTTCATGGCACAGTCTCTATTTCAATTCATTGTACAATGTTCTGTTTATTGCATTCATCCTTTGGCTCTCAGTGGAGCTTTTTGTCATGATTCCTGTAGGAAAAAAAACCCGCTACTGACACAATGACAAAGGGTTAAGATGCCACAGTGGAGGATGGATTGGCCATGTTTGTTCAAGTGTAGTGCCGAGATTAGCTTGGCGCCTGGGAACTTTTGGCCCCAGTCAATTTACACTACACTACACACACATACAACGGATCCCGCTAAGATTTAAAATTGTCAGTCATTGGGATGGACAGCATTAGAAATATCCATGCCACCACCCTTGAAGTATCATGATCAATCTGTCTTCAGAACTGTGACATTGACCTCGAAGGATATCTAAAAAAATTTAAATAGATAATTTGATCCTCAGGATGCAATGAGTAAACTGGACACTGCTGATGTAGGCCACAGCATTTAACTGCAGTTAAAGTTTGAAATAACGTATGTTGACCAATATTTGAATAATACATAGATCATTGCACACAAAGTAGTGTGTATTGCCAAGTTGCCAGTTCAAAGTAACTGACCACGGCAAACAGACGCATAATAATATAGAAAATAATTGCAGCGCAGGAATTGTGAAATCTCAACCCCAGGTGACCACACTCATAAGGGGGATTAATTCTTATATTACTGATCCCAGTCAGTGAACTTATAACTGACCCAAAACTGGCATGTATCCCGAATCATGATACTATTAATAGTAAACACAACTTGCAGCTCATTTCGGGCTGGTCCGCACTTCAAGTTTGCTGGCCTATTATTTTGAGCCTTCTAAGGACAAAATCACAGACAAGCACACAGTTACATTCTGAGCACTATACACATGCATCCATTTACTACTCATAGCAATTAACCGCTCTGTCACTGGACACAATGTGGCTAGAAAAGCAGTGTTAACCCATTCAGCCCTGATGCACTTCAGCAGGAGATGGGTCAACCATGATAATTCAAGGGTAGTTCCAGTTTAGCTTGGCGCCTGTCGGCGCCAAGCTCATCTGGCACTGCCCTTGAGTCATCATGGTCGATCCATCTCCTGCAACTGGTGCATAGTCATTAGATCACGCCTCCAAAATTTGGGAAATGCGGCCGTCAGGCTGAACGAGTTAAAACTTCTTGCCCTGATTGGTACTATTACTGGTAACACACAGACGCAAAGAGTGGATCCACAATACAGTGTGCTGGCTTGCGTTCTTGCACCATATAGCCTGGAGCCACAAGGTCCAGAATCAAAGAAAAAGTGACAAACCAGCACATAGTTATTGTTAACTGTCTGTGCACCCTTTGGCTGTCGGTAGTGCTTTTGTCCTCACGATTCCTGCAAGAATCGTCAGGACAAAATGCCCTACCGACAGCCAAAGGGTTAAGAGGGTTAGCCGTGAATGCCAGCATTTCATAACTGAACTGGGAATCAGTGTTTATGATGGTACATACTTGACAACCACATAGATTACAACCCAGTAGAACAATAATTAAGTCACTGTCTACTAACAATTTATGTCATGGCCAGCTGTCCAATAATCGTTAACCCACCCAGCACTGACACACTTTAACAAGATATGGACTGACCATGATAGCTCAAGGGCTGTGTTTGTTCACCCATCTAGCAATGGCACACTTCAACAAGATACATGGATAGACCATGACAGTTCAAGGGTTGTGCCAGAAAAGCTTGGCGCCTCTTAGCACCAAGCTTCTCTCGCACAGCCCTTGAACTAACATAGTTGATCTATCTCCTGATCTGTCGTAGTCTTCAGCGGACAACTCACAAATATGGAAATGTACACTCAGGGTGCAAACTTGTGTTAACCCATTTAACCCAGAGGCCGCATTTTCCAAATTTTGGAGGTGTTACCTAATGACTATGTGCCACTTGCAGAAGACAGATTGACCTTGATAATTCAAGGGTAGTGCCAGATTAGCTTGGCACTTGAAGGTGCCAAGCTAATCTGGCACTACCCTTGAATTATCATGGTCAATACATCTCCTGCTGCAGGGTTTTGGGGCTAAATGGGTCAAGTAGCGCCACATACAATATATCTGCCAACCATGAGTGAACTCTCAAGAAATCCACAGTCAAAGAAAACAGGGTAAATACATGTTGACATGTGTTCTTACCTTGGCAATATCCCAATAAACACTACTATGTTATCTTTCAGTCTGACTCACACCAAGTATCCCACTATCAAACACATACTGTCACCAGTACACATTATCAGATAATTTAGCAGTAGTAGTAAAAGTGTTGGGACTATGAATGATTCAGATCATCAAGCTGTATAATAAAATTAATAGTCTGCTGAAAGGCAGGCTTAGTGCTTAAACTAAAGGCCCATTACCGCTGTAACATTTCAAAGATACACTTCTGTAACAGATGGTTATGAAGTGCTACACACAGGTCTAGCTGTGGTTCATTTAGACACAGGAGAATCCAGTTCTGCACACGTCGTCTTAAAATTAAATATCAAGTAACCTTAATTACAATGACTCCACTCCATTCTAGAAACACAGCACTTTCAGTACGAGAAACAGCTAAAAATAGAGTGACACGCTAATGACTACAGAATAAATAAGTGCAATTACGTGTGTGCTTTTGCTGCATACATGTCCAAACTGCTGTTAAAGTTTATTAGTGTGTGGCGACAAGGCATAACAAACACAAATGGTGCTGAAATGTGTCTTCAAATTTATGCGTAACTTCAACCATCCATCAAATTCAGATATCAAATTGGAAATTTTGCTATGAACTTCTGTATCATATTTTTGTTAAACACATCAATACATTTTTTTCTCACCACTTCACTGCAGGAAATGTGTGAAACCCTTTACAGATCACGGCTGTATAAATCCTGTCTGCCCAAGGCCAAGGAACACACATGAACGAGGCCAGCAAGATGCATAAATGCTCATGAGCTCAAACAGGTACTGGATCTATGCCTCTTGCATTAGGGTGTTGTTTATTGTTCTAGCAGTTCAAACAGGTGCTGGATCTATGCCTCTTGCATTAGGGTGTTGTTTATTGTTCTAGCAGTTCAAACAGGTGCTGGATCTATGCCTCTTGCATTAGGGTGTTGTTTATTGTTCTAGCAGTTCAAACAGGTGCTGGATCTATGCCTCTTGCATTAGGGTGTTGTTTATTGTTCTAGCAGTTCAAACAGGTGCTGGATCTATGCCTCTTGCATTAGGGTGTTGTTTATTGTTCTAGCAGTTCAAACAGGTGCTGGATCTATGCCTCTTGCATTAGGGTGTTGTTTATTGTTCTAGCAGTTCAAACAGGTGCTGGATCTATGCCTCTTGCATTAGGGTGTTGTTTATTGTTCTAGCAGTTCAAACAGGTGCTGGATCTATGCCTCTTGCATTAGGGTGTTGTTTATTGTTCTAGCAGTTCAAACAGGTGCTGGATCTATGCCTCTTGCATTAGGGTGTTGTTTATTGTTCTAGCAGTTCAAACAGGTGCTGGATCTATGCCTCTTGCATTAGGGTGTTGTTTATTGTTCTAGCAGTTCAAACAGGTGCTGGATCTATGCCTCTTGCATTAGGGTGTTGTTTATTGTTCTAGCAGTTCAACGATCAATGATAGGATCACCATAACTTACTGTAATCCGCAGTATGTCTGTTCACACTGTCAAAAATGATGTGTATTGTACATGTATCGTGCTGTCACCTGCTCTGATTTTTGGTCTGAGTGGACTGCTACAGTCGCAGACTGTCCTTCTCCAGCAAACAGTTATCCAACATTGAACAGTGAAGTTGACCTCTGAAGACATTGATTAAAGTTCAGGAAATCTATTTACCAAAATCGTTCAAGGATGGTGCCAGAACAGCTTGGCGCCAAGCTGTTCTGGCACCACCCTTTAAGTTGAGCTACTATGGAAACACAATCACCATCCATGAGCTATCATTGTTGAACCATATCTTGTAGTTTAATACTTAGAAATGAATGGCCAAATGAGACCAATGAAGACATAAGTTCAATTTGTTTCCACATCCTTCTATTATAATTAAAGGCCTGTATGCCATGTGCACTAAGTAAATATATGTTTCATAAAGTCAATATAGCGCCAATGTACGTGTCACAGACAGCACACAAGCATGCACAACACTATGTGCTCAAACCAAGGGGAATCACAGCGCTGGACAGACAGTTAGATCCCCTGCCCCCGCCTATCAGGCACCCAATCGCCAGCCCACAGAGAAATACACAGGTATAGAATAAGACGATCATTTCCATCCTCTCAATAAGAATGGATCAGGTCTCTTATATAACCCATGTCTTTCTCCGGAACTTAGGAAGTAGGCAGGAGAAACATACATACACAAACATGAAGGTGCGCTACTATATGTGGTCGGGTAAATACCCTGAATTCCCACAGT
This sequence comes from Semisulcospira habei, assembly GCA_036245525.1. Taxonomy (NCBI): domain Eukaryota; kingdom Metazoa; phylum Mollusca; class Gastropoda; family Semisulcospiridae; genus Semisulcospira; species Semisulcospira habei. The sequence continues at coordinate 212,072,780 of BTPG01000002.1, read as the reverse complement.
AGATGCACAGAACATTACACAACAATGTAACGATACAAATTTGCCTCGAGTTATTGATACAAGTACTCACAAACCATATAGGTGAGGCTAGCGCTGGAAGAAATGTGCTCAAACCAAGGGGAATCACAGCGCTGGACAGACAGTTAGATCCCCTGCCCCCGCCTATCAGGCACCCAATCGCCAGCCCACAGAGAAATACGCAGGTATAGAATAAGACGATCATTTCCATCCTCTCAATAAGAATGGATCAGGTCTCTTATATAACCCATGTCTTTCTCCGGAACTTAGGAAGTAGGCAGGAGAAACATACATACACAAACATGAAGGTGCGCTACTATATGTGGTCGGGTAAATACCCTGAATTCCCACAGTAGATGCACAGAACAATACACAACAATGTAACGATACAAATTTGCCTCGAGTTATTGATACAAGTACTCACAAACCATATAGGTGAGGCTAGCGCTGGAAGAAATGTGCTCAAACCAAGGGGAATCACAGCGCTGGACAGACAGTTAGATCCCCTGCCCCCGCCTATCAGGCACCCAATCGCCAGCCCACAGAGAAATATGCAGGTATAGAATAAGACGATCATTTCCATCCTCTCAATAAGAATGGATCAGGTCTCTTATATAACCCATGTCTTTCTCCGGAACTTAGGAAGTAGGCAGGAGAAACATACATACACAAACATGAAGGTGCGCTACTATATGTGGTCGGGTAAATACCCTGAATTCCCACAGTAGATGCACAGAACATTACACAACAATGTAACGATACAAATTTGCCTCGAGTTATTGATACAAGTACTCACAAACCATATAGGTGAGGCTAGCGCTGGAAGAAATGTGCTCAAACCAAGGGGAATCACAGCGCTGGACAGACAGTTAGATATGGGTTATATAAGAGACCTGATCCATTCTTATTGAGAGGATGGAAATGATCGTCTTATTCTATACCTGCGTATTTCTCTGTGGGCTGGCGATTGGGTGCCTGATAGGCGGGGGCAGGGCATCTAACTGTCTGTCCAGCGCTGTGATTCCCCTTGGTTTGAGCACATTTCTTCCAGCGCTAGCCTCACCTATATGGTTTGTGAGTACTTGTATCAATAACTCGAGGCAAATTTGTATCGTTACATTGTTGTGTAATGTTCTGTGCATCTACTGTGGGAATTCAGGGTATTTACCCGACCACATATAGTAGCGCACCTTCATGTTTGTGTATGTATGTTTCTCCTGCCTACTTCCTAAGTTCCGGAGAAAGACATGGGTTATATAAGAGACCTGATCCATTCTTATTGAGAGGATGGAAATGATCGTCTTATTCTATACCTGCGTATTTCTCTGTGGGCTGGCGATTGGGTGCCTGATAGGCGGGGGCAGGGGATCTAACTGTCTGTCCAGCGCTGTGATTCCCCTTGGTTTGAGCACATTTCTTCCAGCGCTAGCCTCACCTATATGGTTTGTGAGTACTTGTATCAATAACTCGAGGCAAATTTGTATCGTTACATTGTTGTGTAATGTTCTGTGCATCTACTGTGGGAATTCAGGGTATTTACCCGACCACATATAGTAGCGCACCTTCATGTTTGTGTATGTATGTTTCTCCTGCCTACTTCCTAAGTTCCGGAGAAAGACATGGGTTATATAAGAGACCTGATCCATTCTTATTGAGAGGATGGAAATGATCGTCTTATTCTATACCTGCGTATTTCTCTGTGGGCTGGCGATTGGGTGCCTGATAGGCGGGGGCAGGGGATCTAACTGTCTGTCCAGCGCTGTGATTCCCCTTGGTTTGAGCACATTTCTTCCAGCGCTAGCCTCACCTATATGGTTTGTGAGTACATGCACAACACTAGCATACCTTGTCAGAGAAAGTAAACGCAATGATGAAAACACTCTATGAAAATAAACAGAAACCTAATCATTACAGTGACTGCTTGGCAAACAAGCTCCCCTGTTACCATGACAACAGATAACCATTGAGCAGGGTTCGATCATTTACCCTGATAGTGATACCATTGATTCATTACTTTAAATGGATTTCTTTTTTTAATGTGGATTGTACCTGATAAACTGACACTATACTGTGATAATGGTGTTGTTAACATACAGAAGTAGACTATTACAAGTATCTCATATTACAAACAGTGCATACTGGTATATGTCTTCAAACAGTGACATCAGATTAAGTTACAAAGATTTTCATCAAACGCATACATTCACCCTTTAAGACGTCTCAGAAAGAGATGAATCAGCCATAACAGTTCAAGGGTAGTACCTAATTTTCTTGACGCCGCAGATGCCAAGCAAATCTGGCACTACCCTTGAACTATCATGACTGATAAGCAACAACTATCCACTTTACCACTTTTTCACTCTCACTCAGCATTACCCTTTATTCATGCTCTCATTGTTTGGCCTCTAAATTGTACTTACCTCCCCAACTAATCCGTGGCATAATCCCCCGACTATACGTCTGATCGCTGCGCCTGAGCTCATAATGGTGGCCGCCTCAGCCTACATGGTTAGCAGCTGACGACAGGCCTGATGACCGGCCTGGACATTTTACTTGCGAGACACGCAGTCACCTGTTGCTGTTATTCACGAAATAAATCTGCACACAACATGAACCCGTACTAAATGTGGATTTCACAACGTACAGAGTGTAATCTCGTAATTAATTTTTGTGTACATTGGCCAAGTCCCAGTGATTGCGAAATAGTGAAGATTTATACCCGTCTAATCCATGAGTCATCATGACCACAAAAAAGAAAACAGACCTTTCCTGAGCCACAATTTAAAAACAAAATCAGAAGACCCTGTGTATTTGATCAAGCGGATAAAAGCTAAACACTAATATATATAACGTATTCCCAGCTGAGAGATAAGCACAATTCAAAACTGTTTCCTTACCTACGGCTGCCATCTGTCAACAACTCACAGAAAGTAGAGTTACCTCTCTTAGACCACGTTAGTCTCCATTTCACTCTTTCCCGTTGGCTTAGAGGTATAACACCAGAATTACTGACATGCCAACTGAACGCACCCGTTTATCAGTTCAGTCCATGGTCCTTCCCTCCAGCTGTAATAATATATCAAGGGAGGTAACGAATAAAAACGTGAAGTTTCATATTGTGAATGTACTTTTTGAAAATATAATAACATTCATTTAACTATATGCTGCACATTTATTTGTTTCTTTATTCGGTTTCTCAGTACAGTACTACTTCACATAGATGGCATCAAGTTAACTTGATTACCGTTGCGGGTGGCCGTCCGGCATAGGAGATTGTTCTGATAATGAAACATGAAAAATAAAACATGTGAGGACTTTTGTTCTGGAATAGGACATGATTGGTTTACTTTTTTTTTCAATCTTTTTGTTTTCGCCCCGCCAATACTGAGGGTCCCGGGAAGTTCCCCACGTTGCCTGGCAGCGTCGGCGCGTCAGCTGCAAATAGTCACGGTATTCAGATAGTAGCGAAGTAGTGTTTCAACGCGCTTTTCTTCATAGTGTTTCTTCCTCTTTGGAAACAAACAAAAGCAGATTCTGGTTTGCGGTTTTCTACGGTGATGGCGAAACTTGCTGTTCATAGCACGTCAGGACTTTCCTGACATTGTGTCGTGGTCGACTGCGAGCTACCGCCGAGGTCGGACGTATCGCTGAGCTCTCTGCGCACAGCTTGGACTCACTTTCACGTGTACTGAGGATATTCGCCCGGGACGCCTTCGGTGGAGACCACCTTCCCTTCCACTAACACAGTGTGATCCGCCGGTTTGTTCTCCCTTCAGTGGCCTGGTCGCTGAAATCCTCCGAACACCCAGACAAGTGTCTATGATTTCCTTCCATTTTGGTTTGCAGGCCTTTGCCTCTCTGCGTTTTTCTAGTTTTGCTGTACACATAGTATCATCCCTCCATTCTCCCATCTTGCAATCTTTTTTCTCTTATACTCTTTTTTTGCCTTTGTATTTTGTTGTTGTTTTTGTTGTTTTTCCTAATTATAGATTAGTTTTCATTTTTTTTACTCCTTTTTTTGTACACCGCTCCGGTCGCGTTGGCATTTCCCGCTATCGCGTCCTGATCGGTTTGCAAATTCCCGCTCTTTTTGTCGTCTTTGTTTCCGACATTTTTAACCGGACGTTGCTGCTGCTGTCTTTTTCCCCTCTGCCTGTCTCTGTAGCCATAAATCTTATTTAAAAAAAAAAAACATTTTCTAGTTCAGGGCCATTTTGCCTTAAACAGTGCTGAAGTTAGCTTCTGTCATGGACCCGGTAGAGGGTCATCTTGATTCAAGTGCTACTCCCCAGGGAGAGGAACGACCTACTGGTCACACCGACACAACTATTGAGAACAACTCTTTTCCTGCTACCCCTGTAGTAGGTAAACGTACTCATCCCTCCGACTCGCCTGATCTAGGCACGGACGGAAAGAAATTAAGAATCCTTGAGGAAGACGGAAACTCGGAAGATGATGATTTATTTGACGAAGATAGTCATGCCTCCGTGCAGTCCCATCCTCCGATTTCCCCTTCTCGTGACTCGGAAAACCCCCCAATTGTTCCCGGTTCGTCCGATAACGATGCTCCGGGCGACGCTAACAATGGCGCTGAAGACGTCAGCTGCAATGGTCAACCCGCTAGTGCTATTGACAATGAAGGCTTTGATCACGCCGGCCATACGTGTAAAGCCCGAGCGGCGTTCGTTAGAAAGAACAAAGCTGCTTTTAAACCTGCCCATGATGCAAACTACGCGCAACCTCGAATTAAACCCCAACGTACTTTTGCACAGTTCCCGGTCAAAATAGTTGATCTGGGCACTGGCTCAGCGAAACTGTCTTTCTTTCATCCATGTTTTGACCCTGTCCGACGTGCTGCTGGGGCAGTCAAGCAGGACGAACTCATCATGGAAAGGTTAAATTCGGGGCACTACATTGCTCACTGTAAAAACGCTACTATCCAACACAAACTTAGCATTCAGAGACAACTGGGTGGGGCAAAGGTGAAGTGCTCCATACCCCCAACCTACTACAGTAGGAGTCATTTACGGCATACCGCTCGGAGAGGGCGAGCTGCAGAGAGTGAGGCAATCACTCGGCAACGCGTCCTCTGTGGAGCGTCTGAAGAACAAGAAAGGCGATCCTACCAAAGCTGTAAAGGTCACCTTCAAATTAGCCACCCTACCACAGAGAGTACATCTTGTATGTGCTTATGTTGTCGTAGTGCCTTTCTCTGCGCCCGTGCGCAGATGCACTAGATGCCAACGCCTGGGGCACACCAAGGCTCAATGTCGTGCGAAAAAGCCAAGTTGTGCGCAGTGTTCACAGCCTGATCATGAGCGTGCTAACTGTAAGAACTCGAGACTGAAATTGCGTAAACTGCGGTGGGGACCACAACCCCGCCTATGCTAAATGCCCGGAGTACACTCTTCATAAAAGAGCAAATGAAATCAGGTCAAAAACGTACATTCCCTTCTCAGAAGCTCTGAGGCGTGCTAAGGTTGGACAGGAGGTTAACGAGGCCTCCCCCTTCAGCCCCCAGTACGACAAGCAGTTCTGGGGGCCACCAGTGATCACTGCTCCGGGCAGGCCGGCCCCCGCCCGCGCCGCCCCTGCACCCAAGCTCTCAGAGCACCAAAAACATGACTCAGCAAAATCTAACCGCCCTGAAATCACCGAATCCCCCTCAGTAGCAGAGACAATCTTGCCTGACAAAGAACCTCGGTCTGCTCTAGAGCAACAGCAGGCAGCCGCCAATAGCAGCGAAAGTCAAAATAAACATGAAAACCTCCGTCCCAAGAAAACTCGTAAAAGAGGTAAAAACAAGAAAAAAGAGTCTGCTCAACAGTCCCTCACAAGTGCCTCCCATTCCCCGAAGTCTGGAAAAAGCGATCAGGAGAATATAGTCGAGCAGAGTGAGGCCCAGAATGTGCAGAATGAATCTCCCCCTACCCCGTTCATTCAATCCAATAGTAACGACATTGACGCAGGTAGTGAAGGATCTTTCGATTTGGCGATGGAGGACTCTGATGACTGGAGTTCCCTCGACCAGCATACCTTCATCAAAAACCTCTTGAAGTCACTGGTTAGAGCCCTGGAAGAGGGAAACCCCTCGGCCGTATTTGGCCTGTTCTCCGACTGGCTCTATCTAAAATACCAAGCTCACACCCCCGACCGCAAACTAATGCGGGAGGGGCTTCTAGACCTGTTCAAAATCCTAGGCCATCTCGGTGTGCTTGGTCGATTATAAAAACAAACAAACTTAGATTTTCTCTATTAATTTGTACTAATTAAGCCCCTGTCAAAATGGATAGTCAACTTAAGGTGTTGCAATGGAACGCCCGTAGTCTGGGCCAAAACTTGGACTATCTAATTCAGCACTTGTATGAGAATAAATTTCAGGTGCTCTGCCTACAGTCACCAAACTGTACATTTAAAAAAACTCCCCAAACTACAAGGTTACTACTACCCTCCTATAGTAAACAAAACTACCACAGGCACAACGAAAATAATATATACGGCAACATATGTTAAGACTGATGTTACATACCACCCAATCCCCTCTCCCGTCCCACCATCCTTGTCCACAGTCTATCATTGTGCAATAGCTATTCGCTCTGCAAACGGTCTACATATAAACATCCTTAATACATATATTCCTAAATCCCCCCACCCGCCCGACACTGAGTGGATAGTGCAAGTCTCAGACCCACAGGCCGAGTGGCTTGTTGTAGGGGACTTCAATGCCAGACATTCCCTCTGGGACAACCTTGTGTGTGAGTCCGCTACGAGTAACCAAAAAGCCTTCCTGGCTGACCAAATCATAGAATCTGATCTGTGTCTTCTAAACAGTGGTGTCACTACTAGAGTGCCTGATAGATCAGACCACCTTCCTTCTGCTATAGACTTGTCCCTAGTATCTCCTGGTCTGTTTCCTATGGTTGACTGGGAGGTCGGAGAGGACACCCTCGGTAGCGACCACCTACCGATCTCAATTGCTGTTCACGTGAATTTTCGTTCTCAGTCAAGCTCTCTAGAAATTACCTATAATTATAAGAAAGCAAACTGGTCGAAATTCGGGGCCCTCTTAGAGTTTCAGTCCGACAACCTAAAATCCGAAGATGTAGATGTCTACTGCACCAATGTCACCAAACATATACTTAGTGCAGCGGATACGACTATTCCCAAAACAGCTAGAAACAGAAACAAAGACACCAGGCCCAACAATCCCTGGTGGAATGAAGAATGTGAGAAAGCAAAGAAAGACAAAAGAAAAACGTATAAAATATGGACAAAGGTTAGATCAGAGGAAAACCACACAATGATGAAAAGGGCTAAAATAGCATGTAATAGAGCTACAGCTAAGGCTAAAAAGGCATTCTTCTCAAGCTCTATGTCTTCTCAGATACACTCGCATACAGATCTCTCAAAAGCATGGAAAAGCATAAAGATCCTCAAAAATGTATATAACTTGCCCGACCCCCCAGTAGAAGTGGACGGCGTCACAACTTTTGACAACGCAGGTAAAGCTGAGGCTTTCGCTCGGGTGTTTGCGTCGGTTAGCCAATCCTCCTCCCTTCCTGAAAGCGCCCGCTCGTTTAGAACTGGGGAAGAAGGTAGGGCGAAATATAGCGATCCGTTCCCTGACAACACCTTGTCTATAAACCACCCCATTACCCTCAAAGAACTGAAGGAAGCAATCTCATCTGTATCATCCCCGAACGTTTCTGTTGGTCCCGATGACATCTCATATCATATGATTAGCAATTTCCCCGAGAAGTTTCTACACATCATTCTTGGTCTTTTCCAAACCTGCTGGGAGAGCGGAGAGCTCCCGAAGTCATGGAAACAGAGTACTGTAATACCAGTGCCAAAACCAGGCAAACCCAAAAAACTCACAAGCAGTTACAGACCCATTTCTCTCACCTCTCATCTTAGTAAAATCTACGAAAGAATTGTAAAGAGTAGACTGGAATATTTTGTGGAATCCAGAAGCATCCTTCCAGACTGTCAGGCAGGATTCAGAAAAGCTCGCTCAGTTACGGACCATTTAGCATCTCTCACTTCCCACGTGAAGACAGTCCTCAAGAAGAAGAAGTGCATCACAGCTACTTTCTTCGATGTCCGCAGAGCTTTTGACTCTGTCTGGCACAGAAGGCTGCTGTTGAAACTGAGACAAATCGGCCTCTCGGGGCGCATCTATTCGTATGTCCGTAGTTTTCTCCATGGCAGAACTTTCTCAGTCAGGGTGGGAAAGTGTCTGTCAGCCCCACAGACAGTGGACTGCGGCGTTCCCCAGGGCACTGTGATTGCCCCAATACTCTACAACTTAATGCTGTATGACCTACCTTCCTTCCTTAAGTTGTCTGGCAAAAACAACCCAAAAGAATTGACAACTATGTATATTACGCAATACGCTGACGACTTGGTGATCTGGCAATCTTCCAAGATTCTCAAAAGCTTCTCTGAGCAGAGAAAACGAGAGGCATCAAAATTCTATCAAAAGGTGCTTGACAGAACCCAAGAGTACATGTCTATTAACGGCTTTGCCTTGGCCACGGAGAAAACCCAACTTATATTCTTCACCAAAAATCAAGACATCTTCAAACCAACATACTCCCTTGAAAGTGTGCAACTAGTGCCGTGTTCTCAGGTAAAATTCCTGGGGGTCATCTTCACTCCGAACTTAAGCTGGAATGCGCACATACACTACCTCATCAAAAAAGCCCAGAGTGCCCTGAACTTAATAAGAATAATAAGGAAGCAGTCGTGGGGTCAAGACGCAAAGACCCTCCTCCATCTCTGCCAAGCCCTGGTCCGCTCCAGGCTCTCTTATGGTCAGGAGTGCTACTTCGCTGCCCCACAATCGCTTCTCTCAAAGCTTACCTCCATCGATTCCCAGGCTGTCAAATTAGCGCTTGGCGTCCCGGTTCACTGCGAAACACGTGCAGCCTATGCAGAGGCTGGAATCTTGCCCCTGGCTCACCACAGGAAGCTGCAAGTGTCCAAATTTGTCAGCAGGACCTTTACCGTCCCAAACTCAGCCACCCACTTCCTTGTAAAAGACAAGAAATGGGACAAATTCAAAGCTAGCAGGAAAAACCACACGCTTGAATCCATAACGAGCTACACCAGTGACATTACTGATTCCCCAGAAACATTCTTTGGGGAAGTCGCTCCAAAACCAGTCCCTCTACAGCCACCTTGGCTTCTTGAGGCCGCCAAAGTCAGCATTGAGGACCATAGCACCAACAAGACCTCCAACCCACACTTGCTTGCGGCTCGGGTCCGGGAGTCGTTAATTAAATACCAACATCATCTCCAAATCTATACTGATGGTTCCGTGCTGGAGGATGGACGGGCCGGGGCCGGCTTCTCCATACCCTCCCTCAATACATGCAAAAGCTTCTATCTTGGACTAGGCTTCTGCATCTTTTCGGCTGAAATGACCGCTATCATCTCCGCACTTCAGTTTCTTATTTCCTATCCCCGCACTCCGCTAAGAGTTGTGGTCTGTGTGGACTCGCAAGCTGTACTTAAGGCCATTCGCTCCTCTCGGTCTCGATCCCGACCCGACCTCCTTCAGGAAATCCTCTCACTCTCAAACGCCATCATAAGACAAGGAACTCAGCTGGATTTCCACTGGGTCCCAAGTCACGTTGGGATTAGAGGCAACGAACTGGCGGATAACGCTGCCAGAGTCGGCGCTCTCAATGTTCCCCCAACTCAGCAACTTCGCATCCTCCCCACTACCTCTGAACTAAACTCCAAATACCGCAATCTCATCCAAAACTGCTGGAAAAGGGAGAAGCGATGAGAACTGTGTGCCGTAAAAGAAAAGCGATGCTTCGCAGATCCTTCCCCCTTCCTCCCTAAACTCCCTAGATCTCAAACGGAGATCATCCATAGGCTCAGAACGAGATCCTGGAAGCTGAAGTTCACCCAGACCCTATGTCACTGCGGGGAGACAGCCGGCCTAGAGCACTCTCTGCTACTATGCCGCCTGCCTCTTCCACAGCTCTCCAGAGTTAGACAATCATGTCAGGCTCGCGACATCAGAAACCTCTTCCAACTCCTATCTGATCATTCTCTGGCCGTGGAGCTGGCGAAAGCCATCCACTCCTCAACACTATCGACTTACATATAAACAACAGAGATGGGTACGTCCCATCTAAGATGGCTAACAACGACGCCCTAAGCCAAAATTCTGTTATAACTGTGCGTGGTCTTTGCCGGTTGGGCGCATATGCACCAACCCACACTCCTTGCATACACAATGATTATAACAGCGAAATCATAAAAACACCACATACTACCTTTTTTTTCCCCCCCGATAAATTATATTATATTATAATTATTAACTATGTTTTATCCTATAATCATAATAATCTACCTGTCTCCAATCACCTCGTTGTGGCGAGAGACGTTAAAAATCAAGAAACAACAACAACAACCTGACATTGTCCTGACAGCGATTTCCCTATGAGGGCCTTATCGCGAATCGTCTCAAGATTGCCGCCACAGCTAGCGTGATGACGTCAGCTTTCCGAGCCCTATAAATCAACGGAATTACTCTCGCCCCCCCCCCCCCCTCTTTCCACCAGCCTCCCCCTCCTCTCTCCAGATCAGTAGTACTGGACGCCAGGCCAGTAAAACATCAACATAATGAAACAAGAAGAAGAAAAATGAGGAATTTCACGTTATTCAGTATTTACGGTTGCAAGTGTCGTGTAGGCCTTAATCATGATATGCCGCGGGAAAGGAGTTTGTACTAGTCCCAGTGCGCAATAGGCCATCGATGGCCTGTGCGTATAGTCCAAAATCTAGCCAGATCTACTGCGCATGTTGTCGATGTATCTTGGTATCGCACTACTGGTCTGACCGAGCAGGTGTTTGCTTGCGCCAGGATGCTGTAATTTGCGCCAATGTGGTCCCCACCAGTTTTTTCATCAGAGACTTATTTTCCGCAGCTCTAGCTTCCATGGCTTCGATGTGAGGCCTCCACGTGAATCCAATAATTTATTTGTTGCCAGTAAAGTTGGCCTGTCTGTCTTTGGTACTGGAATGTCTCCAGTTTCAAGGTGACCTCTTCCATCTGATTGAAAGAGATGGTCTAGCTCAGTTTGAGTGGCCATCTTTCAGTCCAGCTGCTGACTCTATTGGCAGCAACCTGCATTCTGCAGTTGAGGATGCTATTTCTTTATGTTGGGCCGCGGGTTCAGGGTGGAGCACAAAATTTAATTGTGAGCTGTTATTCAACCCAGGAAATCTGCATTCAACGAAACCGCTGAACTGAAGTACTGATGGCATTCCTGTGGCAACCGGCCACCGCTTGTGGCTCATCGGTATATCAAGTTGGCGCTGAGTTGGCATACCCGCCCTAGACCTGGGCCGCCGCCGTGTACATGTACATAGGGCATATGTACACAGGGACTGACGTTTGTAGTACGGCGTAACGCTATCCATTCGTGCCGTGGTCACAGTACAAAGAGATGTACACAGACAACAAGGAAACATGTCTGCAAAAAGGACACCGAAGAACTCTGAAACTGCCCCAAAACTGAACGTTTTGTAGGCTTTGAATCAGTATGGGGTCCACTGTACGAAGTCTTGCCGACTATTTCTCCAAGATAGTATTCTCTGCGTGTTTCACTCAGGCTTATCATAGAACGGACTCAGTTTTTAGCCCGGGTCGCGGTGGGCCAATTTAATAGCATGTCCATGATGTCAAAGGCGGGCAGGCTAAACCTCTAACAATTAACAAGATAAAAATTACGTCATGTTTAGTTACGCTAACCTCGCTGCTGAACGCCGGCGCGAAGCGGCGCGGTACTGATGTGCGTATGTATGTATGTATGTGCGTAGGCATATGTGTGTGCGTATGTATGTAAACAAGAGAATATTTCTGTACACACAAGCTTGAAACTTGGCGAAATACTTTCTTAAGTGGGTGCTAAGAGAACCTCCGAGCATATTGTAATTGAATGTCTCAACTCATTGAAGACATAAACAACCGTTTATAGGAAGTCGGTTGACCCAGATTAGAGTCCGTAATTTTTGTCATTATTTACTTGAACTTTTGCATATAACTAGTTTGGAGAATGACATTGGATGAGTTCGTCAGCCAGCTTTGTATCCTTTTAACTTCTTTAGTAAAAATTAATTCTTTTCGGAAAAGAATTAAAACACTAAAAAACCTTGACTTCTAAAGTCAGACAGTGGCGGTGACGTAAAAGAGGCAACTCCGTCACCACGCAGACACTGACATAATACTCTAAATATGACATCAATCTCTCTCTCACGCGCGGCCCAGTCTCTCTCTCTCTCTCTCTCTCTCTCTCTCTCTCTCTCTCTCTCCCCCTCTCTCTCTCTCACCGACAAACATGCGCGCATTTCCAGGAGGAATAGATCTTCATGCGCCCTCCAGGCGCATGAGGATCTAGGCCTCTTGGAGATGGTTTGGAGCGCGCACGCACTACTGAACACGCACACACACATCGACGCGCTTTCAGAAGAGCATGCAGGTGACCCGTGTACTTAATATATCATGTAGCTAGGTAAAGTCAATCTGCTTTCACACAAATTATAGCAAGACTGAAATTGTACCGTGAAGTTCTAGTTTTGTCACCATTTTCTCAAGCCTATGAAGCGAAAGTGAAACTCATATCACGTAAATATAAAATTACGTAAAAACTAAAACTTACGTCATGACAAATGACGTCTGACAAATCACGCGTACGTCCTGCGCCCCTCATAGAACTCACTGACGCACTGGCTGATCTGCGAGACTTTTTCAATAGGAGATAATTCAACATCAGAATCAGGTCAAAGACAAAAGGTAGAGACCATTGACAGCGAGGACAGTTCTCATATAGAAGGGACTTTGTGGGTTATGGTTCATCCCATCTTGTTAAATACTACCGAGGTGTATAATAATGTATATGATTAGGAAGGTCCACATATTTGTTTTTCTAGAAACTGCCACCAAACAAATGCACCACTTGGAAAGAAGCGGTGCACATGCAAAAAAATCAGAACTTTATGTTGAATGGCTTCGGAAATATGTGCATTTGAATATGACCTAAAATACTATGATTAGACACCTATAAAACCATAACGTGAAGGTACAATTGTGTTGTTTTTACTGTCACGGATCAAAACAAAGTATAGGTTGCCCATTTTTTTTTAATAGTCCCACAAATTGATACGGTTAGCAATTACAGCACCCTTAAAATGCAATTTGGACATGTCAAAATGAGGTTTTACATGGCTTATACACCCGACCTTCGCTAAAAACGTTATGCCTTAGGCAATTTTCTTCGTAGGCACATGAATCAGACACTAAACTGTACACAAACACATGACGAACCCCCTTCTGTGTTATAACTGCACATCAAACCAAGTATATTTCAGATATAAACACGACAATACGACAACATATCTTGAATTCTAGCGCTATATCTCATTATGGAATTCTAAATGCATTCCAATCATTTTTCAAACGTACCAGCTGCAGGAAGTTTGTTGGCTATGGAAACAAGCAAAGTGGTTATCTGCCTCGATTTCCTTGTTTAACCCATATCATACTGATTTACCCATATCGTACTAAAAGCTTCAAATTTGTACACTGCCATAATTATGCAAGCTACATTATAGTACTTACAGATAAGGATATAGACCAATGACCATGGAGATGGGGCTCACGTCATCCAGTGATTCTGTTGACGGGGGAAAGGGGGGGGGGTAAAGAGGGGCTCACATCCTCCTGTGTGTCTGTTTGCGGGGGCTGGAGACAGGGGTTCGCGTCCTCCAGTGAATTTGTTGACGGGGACTGGAGACAGAGGCTCATGGCCTCCAGAGGGATTCTGTCCGATGAATGTGGGTGGATACAGTGACTCACGTCCTCCAGACAAATGTTCTCCGTTACCGGCGGGGGGGGGGGATTCTGGATTTGGTGTCGGTCTGTTTTTAACTGTCTGTGTAACCATTTTCTGGGGTTTGCTTACGTAGGCAAAATCAAGAAAGGGCAAACATTTTCCACCTATCGTTTCAGCTCACTGCTCACTGAAGGGCACGCCTTCTTTGCACTCTGTTAAAGCTAGCTTCAGAAACAATCGTATATACATGATCTCTGCTATGACTGCAAAAGAAAAAGATGTAGTCATTGTTTGATTGAGATGCGAGTCGGTTGACAAGATAGGAAAGAGTGGACTGGAAAAGATAAGGTGGTCTGGGATGATTGCACTCATTTCTTGGTCAATATATTCATGTACTTTCTTCATGTCTACTTTTCTCATTTGATGGATACGCATTTGTGTCTTTAGAAAGTACTGGCTAGACAAGCTTGAGTAGCAAATCTCATTAAATAAAGTCTGAATTGAACGTCTGGTGTTGTTTGCCGTCATTCTGTCATAATTCAGCTGTAAGAAAAGTTTGTTGTTGATTCAAATGGGGAAGGTTTTGGTTGATCCTCCTCGTTTCCTCCGCTGAATTCTGTCTGACAGCATCTTGAAGTGTTTGTCTAATTAAAAGCAACCGAAACTATATGTGATTTTCTTTTGTCTGAAGCAACTGACAACAAAAACAAAAAAGACAGGTTATCACATGAAATACAAATTTTAAAATTTCACATCAAAATCTGATTCAGTTTTCTCTTGAATTTAGGAACCGTGAAAAGGGCCAGGAAAAGCTCTTCACCTATATCAAATATAGCGCTGTGCGTTCCATCTTGGATTTGCGCAAGCGGTTTTTCTAACACTACTGTAGCGCGGCTCTGTGCAGGGCTCTCACGGACAACTGACAAAGTTTGTTTTTGAAGCTTACACCTGCTCCACATTCCGCGGTGATACAAATACATCTTTCTTTTCAGGACAAAACAAATACCACAAAACTGTAGTCTGCGTGATGCTTTATTCGCCCTTATTTTTATTTTTGTTATGCGTGCCATAGTTTGAGAGCAGCTCTTCATTCAATATAGCTAAAGTAGTATCGCCCTCAGGCACAGTTGATACCTACCGTTTGTAAATATGATACACCTCTGCACGAATGGATAGTGTCATGTCAATGCAAAACCCGGATGTAGGTGTACCAGAAGCACCTGGCATATAAAAGGGACGTGCTTGTACTGTCGGGTATTGTAAATAAGCTTGTCTAAAAGCGGAATATAGTATCCAACGCCACTCGGGTTTACCATCTTGTTGACGTTTACCTCCCCAAGCACCTCCATTACTATTTGCAATACCGACCATTTCATCATCATGCAAACACGCAATGTCGCTTCGTAAAATCTATAATGAGAGTCATGATTTGTAATGTCTGTGCCATCATTATTATGATCAATTGCTGTAATTTAAAAAAAAAAAAAAAACGACAATGATACTGACGAGCAAAAAATTGCGACATTTTTGGAACCATCGGAAACACTAAAGTGTTTCCTATGGTTCAAAAAAAGTCGCATTTCTTTTGCTCGTCAGTATAGAAGGAGCAGTATCGGATTCTCGCACTGTTCTAATTCATTGAAGTACAATTTGTGTAATACCGATATTATCTGTCGAACCAGCACGTAAATGTTCAGGATTAAATGGATAAGAATCTGTCGCGGTTTACTACGCCTAAAAATTCGAAATCGAAAAACACAATCGGATCTTGGAATATACGAATCACTGCGAATAATCAGTTAAATATTCAGCATAATTCATATTTTTTAAACGATAAACAGACCATCGTCCAGCTTGAACATCAGTATTTATTTCGGAGTGACAATATTTTCACATCTGATGAAACATGTCCATCTTTGACATATCTATCATAGGGTGGAATATCAAGGTGCCAAGGTACACACGGCATAGAATTGGTATTATGCGGATTCAGTTTAGGGTCCGTTATTCACGACAATAGGCGTTGAACATAATCGTTGTCTTGGTCGATTTGCCATTTTTCAAAATCAAAGTTTCAACAGTTTCACGTGCTTTCTGTCACGCTCTGTCTTCGTCACTAATTGTAAAATCTAGATTATTCTGTGATGCGTCTTTTGCTAAATGACGACGTTTCGGAAGGGGTACCTCTTGTTCGTCTGGTCGTTTAATTCCAGCGAATTTTCCGGTAGCATTGTTCGAGTATCTTCCTCCATCAACTGTGGCAGGAGTCCAAGTCATAACTGAGCGGATTAACCCTTTGGGTGTCGGTAGCGGGTTTAGTCGCGATGATCAGTCCTGCAGAAATCATCGCGACTAAAACCGCTACCGACACCCTAAAGGTTAATAAGATTACGTTATGGCTGATTCTGATAATGATCAACAGCGGGTTGTGCCTCCGTTGAACCAAAAATTTAAATCAGTACCAAGTTGGTGAAACAATTCAGTCAGCTCGTCTGAAACTACGACAAGCGGGTCTCAATGCGCAAAAGGCCGTCGGGCCGACGTCGGCCCGATGGCCTTTGCGCACTGGGGTACTGCTAATTTCATGACATCGCTAAATTTAGTAGAATCGTCCCGATCTGACATGGGTCGTGAGACTGATGGATTAATTATCCACCTGGGTCTTGTATGTACGGTAACAGCCCATTTATACGTAACTCACATAGTTTCGACATCATGACTGGTCCATCTTCTGCACGGAAATGACCAATTTAAGTTAAATAATATGCCGGGAATTTTATTAATTTCAGCGTCTACATTATATCCTGTAGCATCATGTGATTGTGGAAATGTACGATTTTAAACAACATCGATAGCATTTTTAAAATATGAACCACGAAATTCGCCTCTTTTTTGTGAGAATAAATAGTGTCTGATATAATTGATATTTGCGTTTACCTAGGATTAGTGACTTTGTCAGTAGGATCGTTTTCACATATTCCCGGTAGAGAAGGGGTTACATAATCTTGATAAGTATTTTTAGTGTGAGGGAGACCGACCGTCCCGCGAAGCGGAAAGACACGTTTTCTATTTGATATTGGACGGGACGGATGTACTCACAAACCAGATAGGTGAGGCTAGCGCTGGCAGAATGGGACGGATGTGTCACGGGCATCTAAAAGGATGGAGACAAGGTAATGAGGACGGTCGTACCACACCCTCCGTGTTCGACCCGCATGTCCCGTCCCATCGAAAATACTAGACAACTTTTCTTCTCGCTTCGCGGGACGGTCGGTCCTATAGCTTATAAGCATGCCATGTGTACATTCACGTCAATGATAGGTATATTTAGGTCGTTTGACATCGGAGTGCACAACGTGTTTCGGAATATCTTCGCAAGGCGGAACCATTTTTCCATAACAGTCTTAGAACAAGTTCATCATTCAGTGCGGCCACTGAGTTGACCCAATACGAGTTGTTTTCAAGACTAAATTCGAACAATGTATCAGTTTTGCTGTTCAGTCGTAAAAATTCGGATTAAAAAAACGAAACGACTAATTTTACATCCCTCTATAGTTCAGCCCAGTGTAAGGAAGATCCATTTTACCGTGAAAGTCTAAAGTTGACCAAGTTTTCAAACCTGAAAAAGCGCAGGCATACATGAACTGAGTCTACATGCTTGACCTCAATGTTGTAATCTGGCCGTTTCAGTCTTGCCGGGGCTGTATTAGGGCATTGTAAATGGCTTGTTCCGCTTGTCTTTTCAAAAATAAATTACGACTGTGCAGCAATATCAACAAATAAAAAATAGTCCAAATTAGGTTAGTTGGCACCAAACAATATATGTTATTACAGTGGTACCAAAAAGAGTTTCTTTGCAGACATACTTGGGACAGAAAAAAGAAAAGAAAAGAAAAAACGTGCGGTTCGATGTCAAATGGCCTATGACAACTTCACTGCGGCTCGTTCACTGTAAGTGGACGCAAAATGGCGTCTTTCCAGCAGGCAAAGGTCTTCGGGCCCACAACAGCCGCAGTGGGCCCGCGCACGACTGTGCGCGGGCCCACTGCGGCCGTCGTGGGCCCGTACACCTTTTGCTACTGGGGTTTGAACCCATGGCAAATGCAACACCATCTAATTCCATCGATGTAAGAAAAAACGGTTGTATGAATATGGTCAGCAAGAGGCAAGGCGCTGAACCTCACGAGCCGCCGCATCTGCGCCGAGGACGGACTACTTTGCCGGCAGTGCAGCGGGTTGTGTTGGCGACAGTAGTTCAGCCAGCGACTGAAAAGTTTAGACGGGTGAAACCAAACCAACGCCAAGCCGGTGAATTTCCAACAATTCTTGTTACCCTCCGCCTGCGGCTGTGAGTGCCTGTCCCTACATTCGCCTGTGTGTACCTAACACTTCATCACTGGTCGACAGCCCGGCGGCGTCCGCATTTTTTTTTGAGACGACTGATAGCGCTGTTGAACTCAACCGACTACTCTGTAGTCCAGTCTCCAGTCAGCACTCTGGTTCTTCCTCGCCAGCCTCCACGTGTGTGCGACGTGGTGATTGATTGATTTCTTCATTTTTTTGTCCCACTGGCACTTAAAGTGATCGGGGACTACGCGACGTGGGCACCAATCGTGATAGATAAGGCAATGACTGAGCCTGAGCACAAGGTCCTCGGGCCCAGAACGTCCGCAGGGTGGGCCCGCGCACGACTGTGCGCGGACCCGCTGAGGCCGTCCTGGCCAGCCCGAAGACGTTTTTGCTACTGGGGAAACGTGTAATTTGACATCCGGCCGCGTCGTCGACCGCGTAACTTGAAAGGACTTGTTCCAGACAGTAATGATTTAATAGTTTGTCATATGACCCGCTTTATGAGTCTTAGCATGTCTTACAAAGTGGCTAAAAGGGTTAACGACAAAAGTACTAATCAACTGGTGAAGTGTAATGTGATAAAATGTAACTCACTCCTGTTCTTTTCATTTGTACTGTTCCAATGCTCAATGCCTCTTGCTAATATCATTTTGTGTCAAGTGTGACATTCCTTGGACGGCTGGATCTCTTTGGGCGACCACTGGCAGTGAATAGTGTTAAAAGGGTTGGAGATAAACTCCGTTAGCAACGCTACGATTTCATACTAGTTTATTCAACTGCACGCTACAAACAAATGACACTGAGAGACAAACACCCTAACAAAGCATTACAGTTTTCGAAATCTCCCTTCAGGAGATCACCGATCAGTACGAAGTATTCTGCTTTGTTAGAGCACACGAGACAGAAAGGTCGTTCTCAGTGCTGACTTTCTGACACCGGTTCGTTCTGTAAGACTGGCATCAGTCGTACGACCAAAGACAGTAAGTAATATATTGTCTTTGGTACGACATGCTTGACTGAACATCGTGAAACATTGTACTGGTGGCACGCTTCTAACAGTAACGGAAATAGTTCTAAAACTAAGCTTTGATGTGACAAGTTCAGTTTTGACTGGAAATCAAAGTGAACAGCAGCCATATTAAAAATTGTGACCGCGAACGTCGTGTGTCTCAGTGCTTGCTCAGGTGTGGTTTGCAAGCTATGGCCAAGCGGAAATAAAACCAATCGATGCATGTGTAAATGATAAGCTCTAAACGGACTTCGCCGGTACACGTTTAGCATGTCCCCCAATGCCGGAGTCCACCAGGCTGCTGGACCGGGATCTGTGTCAAACGCACCTGTGTATATACACCCTCTCTCTCTCCTCTCTCTCCCTTGCTCAACTTTATCCAGTCTTTGTGCAGTACAAGTAGTGTACTAGTTTTCATTGACGCGGTATTGACGTGACACAGACCTGAGGGTTGTCTCGTTATTGATGTGTTTGCATACCTGCCTTTTCGCAATCCACCGCCAACTGTTGCCGAGTCAGATCGACCGTAGACGATCAAGGTTAGTGTCCTCGTTAATCAGGCACTGACCTTGAACGTTGACAGATACGTGAGTCACCCTGGCCATCACGACAGGCTGATTAGCGTTGAGCGTTCATATTCGATGGCTAAGCCCCTTTCATCCTGATACACCAACTGTTTGAAATAAATTTGACTTGATAGGAAGTTCAAGGGTGGTGCCAGAATAGCTTGGCGCCTGAGGCGCCAAGCTATTCTGGCACCACCCTTGAACTAATATGATTGATCTATCCCCTAATCTGTAGGACAATAAGCAAATTTTACAAAATCAGCCTCAGGATGTAATGGGTTAGGAGGGAGGGGCCATGCCGCTAATCACTGAAACACCACTTTGACAGAAATCGTAGTCGAGCCATCTTCTCTAACTAGTGTACGGCGGATCCGGCATCTCCCCTAATAACTTGTGCATGGTCGATCAATCTCTTCAGTCACGGTTTTCACACAGAACCTCGTTTCTACAACGTTCAGTTTAAATTTGTGTTTGGCTTCGCAAGTCAAAGCGCAGCCCTAGATACTAGAACTGACGCATCGATTATGAGTCCCCAAGAGCACTTTACAAAGGTGTGAGGACATAAACTGGGCTTTGGAGCAATAGGGGTTGAGGGGAAGAGAGAGATCGAGAGGGCCGGGGAGGAGGGGTGTGTGTGTGTGTGGGGGGGGGGGGGTACAGATAAGTAGCCCATTACAGCTGATCTCAATGTGGCGGATCTGGCAATGGTGGAGACTCAGCCTACGAGGGAGAAGCAGAAAGGGGAGAGAAAAATGAGAGGGGGAGGCGTGTGTGCGAAGATCTGCCAACGCACAACTTGTCAGCCGACATTTCAAAACCCGATCGGCCCAGCCAATCAAACGGATTTATTTTGGACGGTTGCTACTCGCAACGCGACACTCAGTCCTCAGTCCATATTTTAACCCCTTCAATACCGGAATAGGCACAGATCCGCCTGAGTCCTCTCCGGCGAGGGTCCATGCCTCTCCAGTGCAGCCTTACTCGCTTCCCTCATTTATATCCAGTATGGCTCAGATAGATGACGTTATCTAGAGGCAAATTGTGTGGTATCAAAAAAAGAAAAACGTTTCCGTTGGCATTGCAGAGGTTAACACTTTGCGTGTCGGTAGCAGTTTTTGTCGCGATGATTCCTACGGGAATCATCGCGACAAAAACCTCTACCGACACGCAAAGGGTTAATACCACGGCGAAAGAAACCGTGTGTCACTTGCCGCTTAGCACCATTAACCTTTTCTCAGCTGTCAGCTTTGCAAATAATACGTCAGCGACTAACGCGGTTATTGTTTCACATCCAACGCCAACAGCTGGAAACAGATCGCAACCTTTGATGGGTCAAGGGTAGTGCCTGGCCCTTTGTTAGGCTCTACCCTCGAGCCACTGGCGATCACTGTTCAGAGACTTTCCGTAATTTGACTTACGCATTAAAACAACAGGAGGCGATTGTAAAATGTGAGAAAAGGCACCAAGCCATTATTAAGGCCGCAATACTCTTGAGACATTTCCAGTGCGCAATAGGTTATCGGGCCGAATTTGACCGCAGTGGACCCGCGCACAGTCGTAGTGCGCCGGCCCGCACTGCGGCCGACTCCAGCCAGATGGCCTTTTCGCAGTGGGCGGCTGTCGACCCAACGCAAAAGACTCACGAGTTTGAAACTAGTTTCAGTTTTTACTTCTTTACGCTTATGAAGATCTATGAACCACACCGAAGCAGACAGCGGCAAAAATTGAACAGACTTGGCTCTTGGAAGTGCAAGGGTTGAATCGACCGATCCCCCGCCCCACCCGACCTACGGATCTTTAGAGTTCTTCTCTACCTTGACACCCCTCACTCGGACACGGACCGTCAGGCAGAGCAGACAGCTGCACTTTTCCGACCGGTCGCGACACTCCGACGTGACGCTTTCCCTGTAAGCACCTCCCACTCTTCACCATGGCCGGCGACTGGCAGAACGGTATCTGTGGTTGCTTCAGCAACTGCGGCCTGTGTATCATCACGTACTTCGTGCCGTGCTTGACGGCCGGTAAGAACGCGGAGGCCGTGGGGGAGTCTTGCTGTGTGTACGGGTGTCTGTCCCTTCTGGGGCCCATCGGTATCTGGTCCCGCGCCAAGATCAGAGGCAAGATCCGTGAGCAGAAGGGCATTGATGTAAGTTTATTGTCTTATTGATTAGTTGATTTATTGCTGCTTGCGCATCATCATAGATATACTTGCCGAGCAAAAGAAACGCGACATTTTTATGAATCATCGGAAACACTTCAGTGTATCATCGGAAACACTTCAGTGTTTCCGATGATTCCCAAAAATGTCGCATTTCTTTTGCTCGGCAAGTATACTTTCCCGAGGATTGCACACATTCACATCGTTCTGAAACTATTTACAACAGACGCTACTGATACAGTACAACCTGCTTTGATCAAGCACTCCCCCCCCCCCCCCCCTTTTTTTTTTTTTTTTTTTTTGTTGCAAGAACTTCAAGAAGAAAGTGGTGTTAACTCATTCTGCCCGCGACACACCACAGCAAGATATGGCTCGACCATGATAGTTCAAGGGTGGTGGCAGAATAGCTTGGCTTCTATAGGCGCCAATCTATTCTGCCACCACCTTAAACTACCATGGTCGATCTGTCTCCTGAATTGTAATGCAGTCTTCAGAGGATAACTCAAAAGTGTGGATATTTCGTACCGGGTGGAGGGGGGAAGAGTACAAGCAACACACAAACCTCGTAAAAAAAAAAAAAAAAAAAAAAAACAGAATCAAAATCAATTGATTTTTCTTTTTGGGAAATACTTTTTTCTTTCTTAATTAATTTTCCTCCATTATTTAAAAAAAAATATTGAGTGGGGTGGGTGACCAGCTCAGGGCTCTGAGCACGCTGCTATGTTAACAGAGCAGAAGAGAACGCCCTTGGTTAGACTCAGGGCTGTGAGAAAGACAAGACACACTGTACTGTAATCTGCCCTTATTACAAATATTCTACTGCATTTGCAATAACTGTACATTTTAGTGTTCATCATCAACAAATACCGTAATATCACCTAGCACAATCTCAAGTTAGACAGGATGAACGCTGCTGGTCAGACTCAGGGCTCTGAGAAAGACCAAGCGAGCTCAGGGCTCTGAGCACGCTGCCTAGGTAACAGAACAAATGTTACTGGTCAGACTCAGGCCTCTGAGAAAGACCAAGCGACAAGGGAAGCTCAGGGCTCTGTGCACCCTGCCTAGGTAACAGGCACACGAAAAGCATTACTGAATGTACTTATACAGGGCTCGGGAAGTTCCCCGCGTTGCCTAGCAGCGTCCGCGCGTCAGCCGCCATCTCAGTTAAGAGGATACCATAGTCATCAGATCATTTAGCGAAATTGTGTTTCAACACGTTTTTCTTCATTTTTCTTCCTCTTTGGAAACAAAACAAAAAAGACTGGTGAGCGGTTTCCTACAGTGATGGCAAGACTTGCTGTTATTGCTTATAGTACGTCAGGACTTTCCTGACATTACAAAAACATCGCTTTTTCCCTCGGAGCGCTTAGTCCCGTATCAGATGGCCGCCACGGCTGGCGTGATGACTACGTCAGCTTCTCGAGCTCTATAAGTATAAGGCATTCAACAAGAATAACAATAAAGAAAATATATCTAAATAATTTGCAAGTGAGACTATCAAGCTAAACAAAATAGTGTACAGCGGCTAACAAGAACTGAAATAGATCACTGTATTTATGAGTCATTAGAATCATTCTCAACCGCCTCAAAACTTTCGCCGAGGAACTGCTGGCAGAAGAACAGGCTGGCTTCAGAGTTGGAAGAAGCACTGTAGAGCAGATTTTCAACTGCCGCGTCCTGATCGAGAAACATCTGCAGCATCAGCGCGAACTCTACCACAACTTCATTGATTTCAGGAAAGCATTTGATCGCGTCTGGCACGACGGACTCTGGCAAGTCATGAGATCGTTCAACATAGAGGAGGGACTGATCCAAATGATAGAAGCGCTTTACAAGAACGCCTGCAGCGCGGTTCTACTTAACAATCAGTCAGGCGAGTTCTTCAGGACGACGATCGGTGTCCGTCAAGGATGCCTGCTCTCTCCTGTCCTTTTCAACATATTCCTGGAGAAGATCATGCAGGAAACCCTCCACGACCACCATACTTCAATCTCTATTGGTGGCAGATCCCTGTGCAATCTTCGATTCGCAGACGACATTGACCTCATGGCAGGCAGCAATAGTGAGCTCCAAAACCTGACAGACAAACTTTCAAGTAGCGCAGGGTCTTATGGCATGGAGATCAGTACGGATAAAAGCAAAGTGATGATCAACACCACAAGCGACAGCATCAGCAACATTCACATGAATGGCCAAAAGCTAGAAGAGGTCAATAGCTTCAAGTACTTGGGAGCCACCCTGTCCAAAGACGGTAGTTGCATAGCAGAGATCCGTATCAGGATAGGTACAGCAACATCCGCAATGGCCAGGCTGGACTGGATATGGCGAAGTAACTCCATCAGCTTCACCATCAAGTACAGGCTTTACAAGTCCCTCATAGTGTCTATTCTACTCTACGGCTGTGAGACTTGGACACTGCTTGCAGACTCAGAAAAGAAAATCCAGGCCTTTGAGAACAAGTGCCTGAGGAAGTTGCTCCGCATCTCGTACCGCGAGCACAAGACCAACGAATATGTACGGAGCATCGTCACTTCCCTGGTGGGCCCACATGAACCCCTTCTGGCAACCGTGAAACGGCGCAAGCTTGCTTGGTTTGGCCACGTGACCCGACACAACACCTTGTCCAAGACTATCCTCCAAGGCACTCTCGAAGGAAGTCGTCGGCGAGGTCGTCAGAGAAAGAGTTGGGTCGCAAACATAAAAGAATGGACCGAACTCGAGATGTCAGACTTGCTTGCCACCGCCCAAAATAGAACTCAGTGGAAAGCACTGTCTGTTGCTGCTGCCTTTCAGTCCCCCCAACGCCCAGTTCGGGCAAGGGACTGATGATGATGATGATTTATGAGTGCTCCCGCTAGCATCTGTGTGTGCGTGAATGGGTAGAAGGCAAGCGGCAATTTACGAAGTTCGCGTACACATGCCGAATTGCCTGTAAAATGAATCACTGGAACCTTCGAATACATGTTGTGACGCACGGTTACACAACGATGGGTGGTCGAGTGGTGGGGACGAAGTGTTGCAAATTGTATAGTTTGACCGCGGGTCAGCCATCCCGCCACGATCTGCGTGCTTTAGCGCGGGACAGAGCCGCGCATGTGCATCAAGCATCTGACCTATTCCTGAATACCACTGACTTGAGACTATAAAAAACGCTGCTCAGCAGCATCCGACAGGGAAAAAGGACCGTCGGGCTTGTTCCATAGCATGTCCATTGAAAGGTCCTGATCAAAGTGCCACAGTTGCAATGCGCCTGAATTGATCAGTGTTCAGGTCGTACTCCAAAGGAAATAGATTATTCTGTCCCTGTCAGGGCCGTCCATTATCACTTCGGTGCCGTGGGCGTTAAACCCCGAACTAACCAACCACCATCCGATCCTAAGCGCATGCGCTCTCCCCTATCGTAATCTAGGACGGTTTGGCCATAATGCAAGGCGGCCGGCACGACCAAAGTGTTGCGTAACTGTTAGTCATACCCTACTGCCCACCACGCGGGCTCGTGTATTGCAGGCGGTCCCCCTCGCCGGCTATGTGCTATTGCAGGACAGAGGTGGTCAAGTGGGCTGCGCTAACACTATTCACTCCTTGATCATCCTAGCGATTCGTTTCCGTGCGATATAAACAGCATTTGTATCTGTCGATAAAATTTTAACACATTTTCTGGTCTGTCAGCT
Organism: Semisulcospira habei; assembly: GCA_036245525.1. Lineage (NCBI taxonomy): Eukaryota > Metazoa > Mollusca > Gastropoda > Semisulcospiridae > Semisulcospira > Semisulcospira habei. Next base: position 212,047,152 of record BTPG01000002.1, on the reverse strand, counting down.
TAGGCCTGTTATTACGGTGACCATAAATTATTTGCCGCATAGTACTGACATCGGCGAGCCGCTCACAATATATTTTCCAAGTATCTCCGCAAAGAAACCAATTTGTGTACGACTTGAAGAACGAATATTATTTAGAGCTAATCGATCTAATATGGGCTATTCTTACCCAACCCTTGTGATTTGTTGATTTTGCTGTACAGTCGTAAAAACTGGGTGAACAAGAGCAAGCCATTTTCAAGTTCAATACCATAATAGAACCCCGTCGGGAAACGGCCAGATTTCAATATTAACTCATTCTACCCCAACACCGAAATCCTTAAATTTTGCTGTTGAAGACTGCGTTGCAGCGCAGGACACAGATCGACCATGATAGTTCAAGGGTGATGCCAGAATAGCTTGGCGCCCATAGGCCTATGGGCGCCAAGCTATTCTGGCATCACCCTTGAACTATCATGGTCGACCCTTATCTTGCTGTGGTGTGTCTGGGGTAGAATGAGTTATGTTCAAGCAGGCAGCCTTTATCAGTAATATCCCTGCGCTGTTTCAGGTTTGAAAACTTGGTCAACATTCACGTGAACATGGATATATATTTTTTTATACTGAAGTAAATATATCTGGGGCACATTTAGGGATGCACAATCGGTCATTTCCGATTTTAAAAAAATCCGAATTGTTACGACTGTACAGCCGCAAAACTGACACACTGTTCGAGTTTATTGACAGTAAATCGTACTAGGTCAACGGAAACTGAATGATATTTAGCGGATTGGTATAGAAAAGTGGCTCTTTGCGCAGATATTTGTGAAAAACGGTGTGCGCCGCTTCGGAGCGGCGCACACCGTTTTTCACAAATATCTGCGCAAAGAGCCGATCTGAATTTCACACCAAACGTGGCCGCCAAACGTGTAAAATGAGAAGAGAAAAAAATTAAAAAAGAGAGAAACACATCAATAACCCAGCGACGCGAAAGCGACGCACTGTCGTGCGCGGGCCCACTGCGGCCGACCGTTTTCAGGCCGACAGCCTTTGCTTCTGACCTCGTCCCGATGACCTTTGCGTACTGAGGAGCAAAGCCCATTGGGCCGATGTCATCAGGGACGCTTAGAACCACACTGTTGTAGTTGACCTTTTGAGGCGTGTTTCTTCTTTTTTTTCCTGGGCATTAATTAGGCACAAAAGAGGCTTGAAATCCAGTAATGAAATCGATTAGTCCCCGTTCTTTTTCTTCTTGGCGGTTCACTATGTCGGCGGATTTTAGCCTTGCTTTGAGGTACCTTTTCAATATTTAAAAAAAGTGCTTTCCCAAGAAAATGCGCTTGACTGGATGCTTTGGATAATAATAATAATAATAATAATAATAATAATAATAATAATAATAATAATAATAAATCACTCGTATAATGCGCAGTACCCCAAAGGGACCAAAGCGCAACACTGGAGAAATTAAAGTCAATGGCGAGAGAGGCAGGACTCGATATCGTCAGCCGCTTTGCATCCGAATTTGATTTCCATTCGTCTGGCCCGTCTCAATTCTTATCCTGTCGAAATTCAGTATTGCAGACCTAGAACAGAATGTCATGCAAGAATTTCTGACCTAAAGCACAAAACAAATGCCAATTATCGCATAAGTTGGTGCGTGATGCGACTGTGTATGTTTGCCCGTGATGCTTTGTATGTGCTTACCGATTATAATGAGAGTGCTGGATCTTGTGGCCCAAGACCCAGCAAGTCAGGGCTACATTAAATGTGTGCTGGTCTATGATTTTGCACCTTACGGCGGAAGCCGTAAGGTCCAACATTATAGACCAGCACACATTTAATGTATGGGTAAGTCGTGTCCGGGTTTATACTGACTTGATTGTGGTACATTGCAACGGCTCAGTTGTTGGGGTTCGCACACTTTCCAGCCTATAACGGCTTTCAACGTCAGTGAAACGACCTCACCTGACATGGTATACCGGCAGTTACCACTAACAACACCAAAACACAACAAACTCTCTATACAATACACAGGCGTAGACTGAAAACACAGATGCATAAGATTCTCAGACTTAGGTTAGATCTGAACAAAAAAGAGAACGTTATGTTCACAGTGGGTACGAGTTATGGCATGACATGGGATGGTATTGATGTCTTGAGTGTGGTGCCTGAATAGCAACACCAAAACGCAAACACACTACTGTAAACGTAAGCACAAAAGCGGACACATTGGTCTCTCACGCTCGAAGAAATTTAAAAGCAAGCACAGACTAGAGTTTACAATGTAAACGTTGAAGAGATGGGATGACAGTGAAACAAAATAATAATAATAATAAATAGCTCTTGTATAGCGCTGTTCTCCAGGAAAACACTGGACTCACTGCGCATGCACAACAACACACTGTCTCTCAGACACATGCACAATTATACACTACTTTAACCCACCCCATCCCTTCCCAACACCTTACATCCACTTCCGTGTCACATAAGATCCAGAACCAGACTGAATAAAAGGCAATTAACAGTTCGCTAGGAAAAATCGGTGAACTACATATTAAATGCCTGACAAAAAAGAAAAGTCTTTAAGTGAACTTTGAACTGAAACAATGTATTATTGTATTGTAATTTGTATTGTATTGTATTGTATTGTATTGCGAAGCGTTGCTTCGCATTTGTTGTACTGTGTTGTGTTGTGTTTGTGTTGTGTTGTGTTGTGTTGTGTTGTGTTGTGTTGTGTTGTGTTGCGTTGCGATGCGATGCGTTGCGATGCGTTGTGTTGTGTTGCCGACATTGCAATGTATCATTATCACTGTCACTATCACAGCAGACCACTGGGCCTCGAGTCCTAAAGGATTACCATTAGTGTTTGCCTAACCAGCCCATGGTACGACGACTTGTATAGATGTGCGTGTCACCTCACTGGCGGCTTTAGTCTGAAAAGAGAGCAGGAAAAGTGAAGGCTCATTGACTCCGCGCACTCTTTTCTCAAACCTGAAAGCCGGCATCATCGTCCATGTTCGACTAAAGGGAGGTTTCCCTTCAAGCAAGAGGCATATATTTTCACGGGCCCATGCAGTTGCAGGGGCCCATGAAAATCTATGCCTCTTGAAGTTTGAAGGGTTTGGCCTGTCCCTTGTGGAGTCAAGCAGAACACATTTCCTCGGCATGCTATGCTATGCTATTATTGAAGGGACAAGGACTTCCAGCTGGCGCTGATTTCGTCCGGGGGGGGATGGGCCAAGGGGTGGGGGGGTGGGGGGGGGGGGGGGGAGAAGGGAGTTTAGTTCTGGCTGTCTGTCGCTGGTGCTCGCGCATCGCTAGTTTTACAATCTTGCATCATGGCTGCCCGCGCCCTATGGGGGTCGAGTCGTAGGGGTGGGGGGGGTGGGGGGTGTTCTCCTTCGTTCTTGTCGTCAGTGACGGGTCGTTTGTTTAGATGTGTTGGATCAGGGGGTGTTTGTTAAGTAGTTGTATTGTCTGGTTTGCGGTGGTGTGCCAAGTGTCTGGGGTGGGGTTTATGAGACCTTCCAGTGTGAGAGGTGGGTTTAGTATGTCTTCTAGTCTAGCTCTGGCGTGGTTTATGGTAGGGCAGTCTAGCAGTATATGTTCTGTTGTGAGTGTGTGGCCGCATGTACATATGACTGGGTTGGGGTGGACCAGGTATCTCTCGCCCCCTAGTCTGATTCTTGTTAGTCGGGTTTGGTCTTTCCTTTTGCCTGAGAGTAGGATGGGTACGTTGTTTAGGACCCTCGTGAGGCCTTTACGTCTACCTCTTTTTGCGTGATGAAATTCTTTTTCCCATAGATTTTGGAAGGCTGGCCGGAGGGCGTTTGATCTTTCGGCTGCCGACAGGGGTAGGTCGAAGAAGGTCGATTCTTGGTCGAGGCCTTTCTTCGCTATTTTATCTGCTTTCTCATTACCTGGGATCCCTACATGGGAGGGAACCCAAATGAACTTAATTTCCTGGCCTAATTCTGTGAGTTCCGCTACTCTGAGTCTAATAAGATATGTTAGGTCTTCTCGGGAGGAGTCCAAGTTTTGGATCGCCTGGATCGCTGATAGGGAGTCAGTGACTATGAGAATTTGTTTAGTTGCATTCAGGTCTGCTTTTATTACTTTGATGGCTCCTAGGATTGCCGTGAGTTCGGCTGTGAAGACCGCCGTGTGATCCGGTAATTTGATGGCTCTGTCCGATTTGTGAGGAACGTGGATACCTAGTCCAGTTGCGTGTGTGCGTGGGTCGTGGGATCCATCTGTGTAGATGATGGTGTATTTATTGTACGTGGTTATTCTTTTTACGTCGAACTCTAGTCTCATTTTGGGCCCGTCTATTTCTTTTTTGAGCTTGGTTAGGTCCAGGTCTACTTCTATTTGGGGTAGTTTCCATGGTGGTACGCTTATTGGTGCGTTGGGTGCTTTATTTGGTAGCTTAAGATTTATGGATTCTTCTAGCTTCTGTACCACTGTTTTTATTTGGGGTTGTTGAGTGGGTTCGAATTTGGGTGTGTGGTTGGTGTTTAGGGTTTGTTTGGCCGGGTGGTCGTCCGGCATACCTATTGTTTTATAGAAGAGGTTAGCTGCTCTTTCTGCTATTATGATGTTGATGGGTCTCTGGCCGCACTCCGCCAGTACAAGGAGGTTGGGGGTATGTCTTGGGACTCCCAAGACCACCCTCAGGGCCCCGACCTGGACTGTCAGGAGTTTTTTTGTTAGAGTTTTGTTGAGGTTGGTGAGGAGGGGGGCTGCATAAAGTAGCCTGGACATCACGTATGAGTGGTATAGATTTAGGAGTGATTTGGGGTCCGTGCCCCAATCTGCTCCGCTTACTTTGCGCATTAGGTTGATTCCTTTCCTGGCCGACTGACAGATTTGGTTTACGTATGGTGCCCAATTATTATTGTGTGTGAATAATACTCCTAGGAATGTGACTTGTTTGCGGTATTCTATGTCGGTCCCGTCGATTTGAAGCTGAGGCACGGGGGTTATTATTTTGTATCGTTTGGCGCGGTTGGTTTGAAATATGATAGCCTGGGTCTTTTGGGTAGAGATTTTTAGGCCTGCTCTAACTAGCCATTTCTCGACTCTTGTCAGGTCTCGGCAGCACCTTCTTTTTTTTTTTTATAGCCTTTATTATTCGTACTACAAGCTCGACGCGGCCTTTCTCTGACAGCGATCATAGTGACTGCCTCGCGCATCGGATTCGACTGACTGCACACTGACTGGCCGACATTCGCGAGAAGAATAATATGTTAATCTGAACCAATATTAGCATAAAGACACTGATAGGACTACCAAGAGACATTAATCCTCATGAGCCCCCGCGTCCGCGGGGGCTCATGAGGATTTATGTCTCTTGAAGCTGGGTAGTGTTCGCCTTGCCCCGGACTTAACGGGGCAGACCTTGGAGGTCTGTCGGTACTTGGTGTTTGCTTGCAGCTCGCTTTACTTAACCCATATCATACTGAGGCTAAAATTTGTACACAGCCATATGCAAGCTACATTATAGTACTTACAGATAAGGATATAGCTTAGCGTCTACAGGCGCCAAGCTATTCTGGCACTACCCTTGAACTATTTAGTCAAGCTTATTTCACACACTGGTGTATTCCGAATGATAAGGGTTAAAGTACTCAGTGTGTTCATCACTTTGGACCCTATAACGGCTCACGATCGAGAGGTCCAAAAATCACATACATTGTGCAATCACACACCGGCACTAGGAACGAATTCAGGTTTTAAGCCACTGTGTGTGGACACGTAAGACTCAATCGTGACGATCGAAAACTGAGTTTACCCCAATCTACGAGGTGTTGACACTTTGTCTGAAACGAGACAATGGGCGATCAATAATAATAACAATACACATATGCTGTATATAACATTAAAGAAGTTTCAACCTCACAAACACACTGGCCCACCTACGCAATATGACATGCACAAAGAAATGAAAAATAGAATGAATACTCAAAACAAACAACAGCAATAACAACAAAAAAGAAAACGTGCACAAAAAATACATCAACATACACAAAATACATCACACAATAAAACACCAATTTGACACGATAATTTCTGACATAATATGGGTAGATGATGATAATAATAATAATAATACACAGTGTACAATAATGATAATATAATAATGTGTAAGAAGAAGAGAAGGAGCACACACAGTTTTTTTAAAAATTTTTTTATATCTTCAAACACTTAGTCGTAAGGTCAAAATTGAACATTATGTTGTTGCCCCAAGCAATGGCACGCCCCAAACAGTACACAGGTCTTCTGGTCTCGAATTCATCACGTGACCAGTGGAAAATACTTGATGTGTTGAGGTGTGCATATTTACAGAGGCCAACAGCGAAACGAACATGAACGTCTGATGAAACTGATAATACTAATAATAATTAAATATAAGTGTGTTCTGTTCTTAATTTATCGAAATACTTAAAAGTATTTTTAAAAAATTCATTCTGACTGCTTGTGTTTTTCCGAGTCCCTTCTGTTTTAGTTTTTGTTTTCTTAAATATATTTTTCAAAAATGTGTTACGCTTTCAAACAACAGAATGGATCAGTTTATGTCACACACTTTTTTCTTTTGCTTATAAACAATTATTGTGAATTACCGCGAGTTAACACAAACACATATTTAAATATTGATTTAGTAGTACAGATAATTTAAACGTCACGGCTGTTAAAAACATTAACAGCAACTTCCTGTAGGGCTTGCCGCTTTCGCGAAAACATGGCGCCGACCCAAACGATCAACCTATCACCAAGGGGCATGCCGCCATTACGAGACTGGTTGACCGGACTGAAAAGGTTCTTGTGTATTGGTTGGGGCGTGCCAAAGCTTGGGGGTGTAACATTGTACGACTAGTTTTTGCACAGCAAGGTGAGGCAGTCGGTTAGTTATTAAGGTTTAGTGCTGAGCAGGCAACTAAGGCCATCTCACGGCGGTGGGGAGGGGGGGGGGGGATATACGGGGGAAGAAAAGAGAAAGATAGCTCTATAAACCCATTGTGCCCCAAGGTCGAAATCCCATAATTTTGGAGTTGTCCTCTGAAGAGGCTGTATATCAATTCAGGAGGCAAATCGACCATGATAGTTCAAGGGTGGTGTCAGAATAGTTTGGCGCCTGTAGGCGCCAAGCTATTCCGGTACCACCCTTGAACTATCATGGTCGATCATTATCTTGCTGTGCTACGTCGGGGCCGGGGCTGAATGAGTTAAACAGTTTTTTAGACAAGGTCTAGACCATTCCGGCTACCGTAGCGGTTCCTCAGTGGTGATAAAACCCGACCAGCACAGCTCCAGCCCCTCATTTAGTACCGTACTTGTTATACTGCGCATACATTAGATAACAAAATCCTTAGTTTACTTCGTAAGGAACCTCAAGCTGATTTATCACGGATAAAGGAGATCATCATCATCTTCTTCATTTTTATGTCCCATTGGCACTAAAAGTGATCAGGGACTAGCCATTATAACTTTAATCTGAGCGCAATATAGAGATTAATTAGAGTTAAAAATTACGAGATAAAAATATAAGATTCATATACATAGCTGGAGTTTTGGTCTCTGACCCAGAACAGAGACAACGGTCATTTGTACATTAATTTATTTCAAAGAAAATTTCTAAAATTAAGTTAAAATTCAGGACCATCCGTTAAGAATTATAGAATAAAATCTACAAAATAAATCTATACACTTTACACTTAATTTGACGGTCAGAAAAAAATTCAAGACAGACCTGGGATAGGGCCACCGATGTGCCCACTGACTTATATGGTAAAAGTACTATATTAAATTAATTCAGAGAAGACAGGAAGTTTCAATATATCTGTAATTAAAGCAATAGTATGCTTATTAGCGTTTTCTAGAATTGTATGGAGAGACGAGGCTACCGGATAAGCTGTTCTCAGCTCAGCACACTCTGCGTCGAAAGCCACACACTCCAAGACCGCATGGTCTGGGGTGAAGTCCTCGCCGCAGAGACATGCAGGGCGAGTCAATCTGGCACGCCAACCACCAGTGCAAATCCTATTGATTGCCCCGTCTACCATAGGCAGTTTATAAATCGAATGATTTTTCATAATTCTGTAGGCAAGGATGCTTGGATACTCCCTAGCCAATATTAAGTTATTTTCATTACTAATTTCAACTATAACTTTATTAATTTTATTTTTAACATCTTGAAAAGAATGAGTGAGCCGCACGGGCTGGGCTCCCGGCGAACCGGTCGCACCAGCCCGAGCGGCCCGATCAGCAGCCTCGTTACCTAGGATTCCGACATGAGAAGGGACCCACTGGAGAGCGACACTGACCCCCCTAAGACTGAATTGATTAATTAGTAATTTTGTTTCTAGTACTATATCAGGTCTGCCAGAATATTCAATACATTTTAGACTCTGCAAAGCAGATTTGGAGTCTGTACAAATAAGAAATTGATACATCTGCAGGGGCAGGGTCAGTACGTGATCAAGGGCCATAAGTATGGCCACAAGTTCTACCGTACAAATAGCCCAGCCCCTACCCAAACTATAGCTAATAGTTTTATTTAGAGATGGGATAAACACCCCGCTCCCCGCATCTCCGGCATCATTAATCGATCCATCGGTATATGCAGTGAGCGAGTGTGGATACCGAGTCTCCAAATAATCCAAAGTTGTTATTCTTTGTAAATTTAAATCACTTTTTTTAGTAATATTTGGTATATCCGTACTTATTGAGGCCGCCAGGAGGGTCCAAGGCGGATAAGGAGAAAGCGGAATCGGATTTATAGTCTGGGGAACCACCACAGCCCTAACTTGGATCTCGTGAACCAGAGCGGTTAAGGATGGTTGAATCCTACGTTTTTGGATCGCATGGATGGCTAATTCCATACGATCCATGTTGACTTCACTATGAAATATATCCTGGGCGTTATTAGAAGTTTTGAACATACGATTTAAATAATTTGCACAAAATTTTAAGCGGAACTGTTCCAGGGGAAGTATCTTGGTGAGGGCATATACTGCTTTGTTTGAGGTGAACTCTGGCACCCCCAAAATGCACTTCAGCGATCTCATCTCAGCAGCTTCTAGCATTTTAAGAACTCGCTTAGATGCTGAGAGAAAACATTCCGCTCCATAATTGAGATTAGAACGCACAAGCGCATGATGGAGGTGCAACAGAAGCTTAGTATTTCTGCCCCACACTTCATATTTTAAGAGTCTAATTATGTTAACCGCTTTATTCGCCCTACAAATAAGGCTGTTTATATGAGGTGTCCAGTTTAATGTGGACGTAAAGATCACGCCCAGGAATTTGATTTGAGTTAGCAAAGTCAGCGAATATTTCATATCAAAATTACTGACAGTTAATGGAATACTAAATTTAGCTTTCATAGTACTGAAAATAATTAACTGCGTTTTTTCAGGTGCCAACTCAAAACCATTATTTTCCAAGTACTTTTGTACGAGGTCAATAACCTTTTGAAATTTCATAGCTTTTTCTCTAGATATCTCCCTTTCACGGGAATTAGTTTTAACTGGTTTCCATATGGCTATGTCATCGGCATACTGTGATATTTGTACAGTATTATTAGTGTATTTGTCTAGCTTAGTTTTTAGGTACGCCGGGAGATCCGCCATCATAATATTAAATAGAGTAGGAGCAAGACAGGTACCTTGCGGTACTCCACAATCAGTACTATGTGTTTTGGAGAGGGCCTGTCCGTGTTTGACCTGGAAAGTTCGTTTTAAAAAATTTTCAAAGTATTTGAAAATATTTCCAGTTAAGCCAAGTGAATAAATCTTATATAACAGTTTTTTATGCCATACGACATCAAACGCTCGTTTGACGTCGAAGAAACAGGCCATAACTTTTTGATTCTTTTTAAAAGCTTGCTTAATTGAAGATGATAAAGCATACAGCTGGTCGGAAACAGATCTAAATTTCCGAAAACCAGCCTGAACTTTAGGAATAATATTGTTTTTTTCCAAAAAATATTCTAATCTGTTCTTAACCAACCGCTCAAATACTTTACTAATATGCGGTGTTAGGGTTATAGGTCTATATGAAGAAACAAGGTTTCGAGGTTTTTTCGTTTTAGGAATCGGAATCACTAAACCATGCTGCCAGGCCAAAGGAAAATGACCCTCTTCAAAACATTTATTATATAGATCTAGTAACAGTTTACTTCCTTCAATTGGAAGATTTTTCAGCATAATATAAGTTATTTGATCATGTCCCGGAGAAATTTTTCTAGATTTGAGTTGGGACAAAACAGAATTAAATTCCTCCATAGTAAATGGAAGGTTAATCAAAGCAGTATCTCCCGGTACCGGAATTAGCAAACCTTCAAGTACCAACTTATCTTCTTCAGCAACACGAACATTTTTAGCAACAGAGTTAAATTTTTCAGTGGTACTAACATTAGCGAAGGTTTCTGCCAGGATATCTGCTTTATCCTGGTCAGTAGAATACATTAAGTTATTTATAACTATTGGAACAGGAGAAGGATTTTTAATATTTTTAAACTTTTTAACTATTTTCCATGCCTTTGTCAAATCTGTCGGATCATTAATTTCATTAGTTAAAACATTGTCTAGACATTTAAGTTTAGCCAATGCAATAGTTTTATTACACTGAATATTAGCCGATTTCATAGCCACATGGTCATCAGGGTTCCTAGTTTTTTTCCATTTATTATAGAATTTCTTTTTTTCCTTCACAGCCCTATCACATTCCTCATTCCACCAAGCATTGGAAGGTTTATCCGATGGAATTCCCTTGCTCCGTGGAATAGCTACTTCAGCAGCATTAAAAATCACTCTACTTAGAGAATCATTAAATGTATCCACATTAGTAGTATCTATAGTGTTTTTATGTTGATTAAAATTTTCCTGAAATAAAAACCAATTAGCTTTATCATATTGAAATTTTCTATTAGATTCGGGGAGATTATTAACCAACTGAGTTTTAAGTATTAGTTCCAAGGATATCGGTAGATGATCACTCCCCATCGGATCATCGCCCAACACCCAAGAAACATCCAAGAAGATATTATTGGAGGCTAAGGTCAAGTCAACCGCCGATGGGTGTTGTTGTATACTATCAGGGATTCTGGTAAGTTCACCACTATTTAAAATAAGAAAGTTAGATTTAGATATATCATCAGCCTGTTTATGTGCTATATTACGAGAGTCAGGAATCTTTGCGTACCAGAGCGGATGGTGGATGTTAAGGTCACCCATGACCAACCATCCACCACCCGGAAGGGCACACAACCATTCCAAACCTGTTGGAGAAACCGACTTAGGTGCATATAGGTTAAGTATATTAATAACCTTATGCGTACTAGTTCTGATTTGAATATAACTACTATAAATAGGTTGTGTTTCATGTATAGGAACCGGTGACTGCATTACTACATGATCAATCCCTGTTCTAACATATATTGCTGTATAAATTTTATCAGTAATTTTAGTAGGAGATTCAACTATCGGTGGATAATGATATCCCCTAATAATAGGTAATTTAATTTTAGTCCTAGCCAGGGATTGCAAACAAATTACATGGAAATCATTTTTATCCAAGTAATTAATTAAATAGTGGATAGTAGACCCTATCGCCCGACAGTTCCACTGTAGGACTTTTAATTTGTCACTATTCAGTACTCCCATGACGGCGGAAAAAACCTGTCACCACTGTCTTGAATTTTACTATTATCTATTTTAATCAGTCAGCTAATGTTGGGATCTGTAAGCATGGGGACCAGGATGGACATGATGAGCTGATTGAACTGCAACATGGCCATCACAATCCCCTGCACATTTCCCCCAGTAACTGCTGAAATCAACATTTGAGTTTGCTGGGCGATGTCCCTGAGCATGAACTCTTTCAACCCAGGGCCATCGTCAGTTTGTCGGACCTCTCCGAATCTCAAAGTTCTTCGAGGAGGTAATTCCTGTCTCTGTTCCTCCATCCCTTCCATCAACGATGGGGGGGGGGGGGGGGGGGGGGGGAGGAGGCAGAGGAGGAGATTTATCATTCTCCTCCCTATCTACTACTTTAGCCTGTGAAGTACTTTGAACTAATATATCTCTGTACGTCATTGACTGTTTACTTTTTTGTTGCGAAGCGGGCTGTTTGCGAACGGGCTGTGAACGAATTGCAGGAGGTCTGGTCCACGCTGTGGTATCCAGACCTACCGGTAATGGAGCTTTATTAACATTCTCATCCTTCTTTTTAGTAGTGTTGATTTGGGCCCTCCTTACAGCCTCCTTGTACGGGATATAATTTTCATTTCTGATTTTATTGGCTTCTCTGTGGAGAATTATCTGGGGACATTTATGGTAGGCCGCACTATGTGCGCCACCACAATTAACACATTTAGGCGGTGCTGTGGTGTCAGGGCAGGCATCCCGGACATGGTCACGGCCGCCGCATCTGACACACACTGCCTGTTTAGCTCTACACACTCGAGCCGTATGTCCCAACTTGCTGCATCTAGAACAACGCAGCACAGGAGGGGCATACGTCTCAATCGAGAGAAAGTGAACTCCTATTTTGATTCTAGGAGGAAGCTTTGTCAGTTCATAGAAGTCGATCTTTATCGCTCTCGAGAGGACCCCATCTCTATTGGTGAGCCTAGTCACTTCTGTCCGGTATCCTTGTTTGGCGAGTGAATCTTTAATATATTTAATGTCCTCAGCGAGGGGGATTCCGTGGGCCACCCCCACAACCCTAGGTGTGGGGATGGTACACTCAACCTCAGCCCCACCGAGGTTCTTTTTAGCAGCTAACAGTTTTTTAGATCTGGTGTTAGGACAAGAGACTATCCAAACATCCCTACCTATCTGTCTTAAGGTGATCTCAGATGGGGCGACCCCAGCACCACCGCAGAGGTGGGGCTGAAGCGTGCCATGATCCCGGAGTCTGGAAGATCCAGTTCCAAGATCATGAACCCTAACTGGATAGGTGCACCACACCTCAGCAGCGGGACCAGGGCAGCCACCATCCGAGTCCACTATTTTTTGTTTAGATCGAAGCTTATTTACTTTCTTATTGACAACTGTCCTGAAAGGGGTTCTAGATGAGGGATCACCGTCCCCACTCCCACCGGCGGCAGACAAACCACCGCCAGTAGAGGGAGGCGGGTCACCCTCAACATTGCCAGATTTTAGTGTGGAATTCACCGCAACACTCTCACCGTCTTCGATATTTTCGTTGACAATGAGAGGGTGCGGGAGTCCATCCATACTGTAACTTTCGGGTGAATTTTGACGGACAAGAGGGGCCAACCGGTGCTGTGTAGAGTCTTCCACAACAGCTCCGCCAAGTCCCTCCTCTCCAATATCCAAAGAAGTTTGTGGATGGGAGATGCTAGCCCTAAGCTCTCCCGGGACTGTGTCAGAGACACGTGCAATGTCCGGGGAGTGGGGAGGGGAAGAGAATACCCTAAGCTCTCCTCCGACCGAGCCTCCTAATGAGGCCCGGCCAGGGGATAACACAGGCAGACTACCTCCACCTTCAAAGCTAGCAGCAGGCGTCGGTGCATGCAGATTGGTGACACCGCTGGCCCTAGCCCTAGTCCGTCTTCGTTTATCTTTATCTTTCTTTTTTCTCTTACCCCCAACGGGGGTTTTCTGACCGTCATCTAAGACCGACGAGGAGCCAGATCCATCGTCGGTCTCAGCAGAAGAAGACATAGACCCGAACAGAAAGTCCTCATAGGTGTACCTCTGTCGGGCCAGCTTCCCCTAAAAATTTCCAATCTAATATCAGTTTAAGAATCACTATCAGAATAAAAATTATTTATAAAAAAAGATTAAACCAAGTTTTCTTGACCGAAGAGACAACCACAGCCACCTAGGTGAGTCCTTAACAAGGCGGTCCTGAAAAGGACTTAACAGAATAATATGCCAGCTGTCTAAGTGTGCGTAGAGGCAGCGACAAGCGTAGATCGGCGAAGCGACGTTGAAGAAAGCAGGAAGGAAGCGCAGCGTAGTATAGCGTAGCCCAACGGCAAAGCGGCGCAGCAGGTAGGTAGGTAGGAGCAAGGCTCAAGCAGCGTGTCTGAAGTGGCTGTGTGAAGAAGTGATGATAAAGGAGACATAAAGGAACTACTTATAAAGGAGGCATTGTGAACTATTTACCGGCGATTGCCCAAATATCCTTTGAAATTGTCTGTTGAACTGACATGCAGACCGGCTGAAATGAGGTCGGTTTACGAAGTGTACGAGTTATTACTGATCTGGAAAAAAAGGTTTCGGTCAGGATTTTCTGGTTCAATAAAAAAAAAAAAAATGTACAGCATGCTGCAATTCAAATTAGGGCCACTTCGGCAATGCACTCTACACGGAAATGTTCTTGAAAGTGGACGGATGGCTACATTTGCACCGTAAGCACATGCTTGCCTCTATTACAGCGGGCGGCCAACTGAGGTCGAATCAGCTCAGGCTGTTAAACTCCTAGAAATAAATGCTTTCCATTCTATAGAATGGAAGTCATTTTGTTGTAGGAGTTTAAGAGTTAAAGTTGATGCCTGATGAGTCAACATTTAAAGCTGTCTGCTCTATGGAGGAACTTTGGCGGGATTCGTGGTGACAGGTCATCAATGCGGCTGTCTTGCTTCAACTCAAAAGACGTTTCTGCCGCCTTTCCTTTCTCAATGCATGTGCTATATGGCTCCTTGTGTGCAATGGTGGAACTCTCCTGCCTTTTCAGGAGAAGAAGAAAGACTCGAAAAATCTTCCATTTTACGACATTAAAACTGACGTTTCAGACTTATTGTAAGACACATGTCAGTACTGGGGACATTGATGAAAGAGATATTGCTATCTACTAACCCCATCACCGACTAGAAGGAGTGAACGCGATCCAGCTGCAAGAGACATAGATCCTCATGAGCCCCCGCTGTCGCGGGGGGCTCATAAGGATCTATGCCTCTTGCTGAGACCAATGTGCATCCATGTTCCACCGGAGATATAAAGAATGCCCTTGAAAAGTCCTGTTACCCTGTTCTCGGTAATAACATGACACCACACGATCGCCGTTGTCAAACTGAACACAGCCTGTCACAACACCGACAGGATTTTCCTTAGATGAATAATGACGCTGCTCTTGCAACATATTACTGCCGGAGATCGGGCACTGGATCTGCCATGATATAGTTCAAGGGCCCAGCCAGATTAGCGGGGCTAGGCTCCATGTTCATGCCGCGGTTCATCCATCTTCCACCGGCTGGTACACAGTCTTTGTATATAATAGATACCTGTTACCCCTTCCCTGCCGTGCACGTACATTTTTGTTTCTGAACTCTTTGGTTCATTTAACGGCCCAATGCCAATACTGTCCAAGAAAGATGGGTACAAACTGGTCTCGGCAAGAGACATAGATCCTCATGCGCCCCCGCAGTCGTGGAGGCTCATGAGGATCTATGTCTCTTGCAGTTGGATCATGTTCACTTTTTTTCGACGCAGGGAAAGGTTTAAACACATTCACCACAGCGGGAGATGGATCGGTCTTGACAGTTCAAGGGCAGAGCCAGAGTAGCTTGGCGCCTGGGAAGGCACTGCCCTTAAACTATTCTTATCATAAAAAGTCAAGGAACGCTTGCAGGAAATATACATTACTCAGACAGAGAGCAAGCTGATGCAATGCTTGCTGTTTGGTGAAGGCATGCTTGCTTATGACGAATTAACTATTTTAGTCCCAAGGGTGCATTTCCCACTGAAATGTTGGAAGTGTTACTTAACGACTATGTACCAGTTGCAGGAGATTGATTGACCATGATAATTTAAGGATAGTGCCAGATTAGCTTGGCGCCTGAGGGCGCCAAGCTAATCGAGCACTATCATTGAATTATCATGGTCAATCAATCTCTTGCTGTAGGGTGTTGGGACTAAAAGGGTTACACTGGACATTCCTCATGGCTAAAGATTCTGTCTTAGGCATACACCTTGCCATTTTAAAAAAAAGTTTCATCTAGTGTTTTCATGAGTGACTTGATGCGATGATTGTAAAGTTTGGTTGATTGAAATTGACGCATTTGGAAATTACGCTGATAAAACAAAAAACAAAAAACAATATTTAAAAAATGCATATAAAACGGTAGATGCTCCTTGACTTCGTGTGACAGTTGTTTGTTTTTTTTGGTTGTTTTTTTTTTGTTGTTGTTTTGTTTAAACAAAGCCTAAAGGCACCAAGCTAATCTGGTATTGCCCTTAACTGTCATGGCCGAGTTGTTTTTCACAGCTCAGTGGAACACACTGATTTTTCATTGACGTTGTCGAAGTCCTTTTCATAGGTGTGAAATTGTCGTTAGTGAAATGTGAAACCCCAATAGAAATTGCTGATCGGACAAATAGTCCTGTCGCTCCTAGTAGCGTCAAATTAATGACCTAGAATCAAGTTGCAGACAATCATGAGGACAAAGCAAAGAAACACACCAGTGGACATAAGTGCAGCAGTCGCTCGGTCATCCCAGGGCTTTTGCAAGAGGCATAGATTCTCATGAGCCCCTGCAGAATCTGTGTCTTTTGCTGCTGCAGTGACGGTTCATCTGCATCGGTTCTGATTAAGGTGGCCACCTGAGGTTGGTTCTATCGCTAGTATTAGAATCCAGCAAAGCCTCAGTATTGGTGGAGTCCTCACCCGGTAAGCAAAGGTTTTCGGGCCGACGTCGGTCCGAGAATCTTTTGCTTACTAGTCATGAAAGGCATTGCACTAAAGTATATGAGTATGTAAAGTCTTGCGACCATTAAAGTCACTCACGTTTGTGTACTGTATCATTAGGAAAGTAAAATAAATATTGCGTGATGGTCTGTGACTGACTCTTGGGGCGTTAGTTGCGATTTAGAGCTCTAAGCCGCAATATCTAAAATCATCGCTTAGCACAATTCATTTAAAGTAAAGTAAATAGAACAATTAACTTAAAATTAATGTAAAAAATGATGTTAACCAAGATTATGAAACTAAGTCCCGAATTAGAAAACAACCCAATGAAACAAAGAAATTAAAGGGAAAAAGCAAACAAGCAAAAGACAAACAAACAAACAAATCAACAACAAAGAGACAAAGAAACAAAATAAAGAAACAAACCAACTCGCGAACACATAATCACTTTGAAGACTAATTTGAAGAAACCCTAACACAAACTCGATATATAATTGTTTCTTATGGATTGTATGCTGCATCGACTTTTAGATGAAAATGTAACGACGAATTCATGTTTTATTGTTTTAATGACCGTAAGGAAAATGACAATAACAGAGATCTATATATCGTGAGTAACTGAGTCATTGTGAAGGTGTCGAGCCGAACGGGTTCCAAATAAATCAACAGAAACTACTTTTTTATCTGAGAGTTGAGCGCGTTTAGAGGTGCCATGTGCAAAATATGCATGTCTACACGAGCCTAAAGGTCAAAGGTTGTAATCCCCAAATTTGGAAGGTGTCATCTGAATATTACATTAAAGTCTAGGAGACAGATCGACCATGACAGTTCAAGGGTGGTGCCATTTGCCAGAATAGCTTGGCGCGGCCTACATGCGCCAAGATATTCTGGCACCACCCTTAAACCATCATGGTCCAACCACATCTTTGTTTAGTCAGTGTGTCAGGACTGCTGGCAAGTAGTAACCTGGCAAGCGCAGGCAAAAGGCATTAAGTCCGTTTTGTGAAAAGCGAGATTAGTATTGTACTACCGTGACAGATAAAGTCTTGCTTTTCACCAGAATGGGTTTACTGCCTTTTGCCTTCACAGGGCAGTAATGTTCTGTCTGATCAGTCAGTCACTGCCCTGCTCAATCAAATAGACACTGATCATGCCACAAGTGTCACTGTTGACTTGCCAATCAAATCATGCCACGCAAGTAAAATAACCAATCCGCTGAGTTCATATTCAACTCAATAAATGTACATGACGACTGTACAGACCAATCCACTTAAACTCCGAAGTATTAATCAGTTCCAAAGGTGTGTTCTGACATGCTGTGACAGACTTTTATTAGGCAATGTAAATCACTTGTGCTGAGGTCAACAGGTATTTACCGTAAATTGTTCGTGAAACTTATATTGTATCGGTCGACCTGGGTTCTCGTGCTTTGGTCGCTACTGAATATTCGGACATTACAAAACGCGTTCTTTACTCTTAAACTCCCAGAACTAAATGACTTCCATTCTTTAGAATGGAAGTCACTTAGTTCTGGGAGTTTACTGAAGAGCTAACGTTTTCTTGCCTCAGCTAATATACTTCTACTCTTTCTTTTCACATTCCATGTCAACAGACACACGTAACGGAAGTTTCCTACTGCCCCTTATATTAAGCAGCGGGGGTAATTCTTCTACGCAGCAAATAGATTGTAAGACTGAAAAGAGCAGAAAAGTTTGTAAATTTTTCGACAATCAAACTTCGTAATTAAACAAAAGTTAAGTTAATCCTTATAAGCAGCATTAGAAGAAATTTTATATGTTATGAACTATAATAACTCTTTATTGCCTGGAGGAGGTCGCTTTATTTTCTATTAATTATTGTAATATTGTTGTACTTCCTCGCGCTGGGACCATATGGCGTTGAGGCGCGTCCCCTGGGTGGTGGATAGGGGGTCCCTCGTGAGAGGGGTGCACCGAATGAAATAAGGTGCCGTGAACCAACATGGTCTAAGGGAAGGTGACCCCGACAGAAACCCCTGGTCCTCCTAGTAAGGGGGTTGGGCGTGGGGGTAGCTTCCCCACCCTGCAAAAAAGGAAATAGCTACAAAAACGCCGACGAAAAGACTAACAGTAATTCCTTTCCTGGAGGCACAGGACAGGAGTTTGCTGGAGGTCTCTCGTCGACGGC
Organism: Semisulcospira habei; assembly: GCA_036245525.1. Lineage (NCBI taxonomy): Eukaryota > Metazoa > Mollusca > Gastropoda > Semisulcospiridae > Semisulcospira > Semisulcospira habei. The sequence continues at coordinate 212,028,345 of BTPG01000002.1, read as the reverse complement.
CTATACCCGGGTAGGGGTGACAGGCGTAAGTAAGTATTGTTGTACTTGTAAAGTTGGAGGGGATATGCAAGTGTTAAAATGCATGCGTGCGTGTGTGTGTGTTGCAGGGTTCATTCTGCATGGACTGTGTCTTTCACTGGATCCTGGGACTTTGTGCGCTTGTACAGGAAGCCAACGTAAGTTTCCCACTCAGGTTCTGTCACCCTTAAAGATGTCAGCATAATTTATATGTCGCAGATTTTCTCGAGACGCTCCACCCCCCCCCCCTCCAGCTGCCATTCTCTTAACCCCTTCTCTGACGAGAAAAAGTGGGATCCCCCAAGACGGGCAAGAGGCATGTCTATGCCTCTTGCTAATACCCTTTGTATCCACGATAGCCCATGTAACCCCACGGCCGCACTGATTTCTCGAATTTTGGAAGCGTTACTTATCGACTATTTGCCAGCTACAGGCGATGGGCTGACCATGATAATTCAAGGGTAGTGCCAGATTAGCTTGGCGCCTTAAAGGCGCCAAGCTAATCTGGCACTACCCTTGAATTATTATGGTCAGTCCGTCGCCTGCTGTGGGGCGCCGAGGCTAAATGGGTTAAGAAAATAAAAAAATATTTTCGTTACGTTGTGGAGTGCTTTCCCAGGACAATTTATTCACAGTGTATTCCCTTTTTGTCGTTCACAGGAGCTCGCACCAGGTGGAGGGGCCATGGCTCGAGAGTAAACCGCCACTGACCTGAGTCTAGCTGATTTATATACTGACTTATTCGCCATCCGTCCACTCTGTGACCTTGATCCTGCTCTTCTCCGGTGGTCGTCCTAGCCACTTTGTGATCTCATCTCACACTGGTTTTCGCCCTCGATTCACTAGCGTTGTAGTCTTATTCTTGACTGCAAGGTGTGAAACATAATGTGACCGTCTGCGCCGACAAAAGACTAATTTTACTGCTGATTGCTGCTCTGCTCTGCGCCGATACAGGACTAATTTCAATGCTGATTGCTGCTCACAATTTGTATGCTTGAAATCCCCATAGCCATACCTATCAGAAAACAACAACACTATACTGAAATTTGTAATAGTCCGTCTTTAACACTCTTTCGTGAAACTGATCTAGTGTCGTACATGCAATAGTCGATATTGACCCGTTTCGTCCTGATACGCTAATGCTTGGAATAAACTGACTTTGACATTTCTTGGGTGGTTTCTTAAATGGTTGATCTATCTTGTAATCTGTAATGTAGCCTCCATATGATAAAGCGTTTTTTAATATAATAAAATCAACCCCAGGATGCAATGGGTTAATAATTTAATCAGAGAACATCCACTTGGCCTAAGCAGAGAAGTGCGGATTCAATGACCTTAGTATTATGTTGTATTAACAGTCACAGCATGTGGTGTGCGAACTATGCCTCTGTGTCTCCGCTGGAGAAAAAAACCAACAACCGAGGCCCGTATCTTCTCTGCTATAGGTTCTAGAAATCAAACGTTGCAAGCTCTTCATGTTCTGTCTCAGGCAGCTCAGGTTTAGTTTTCTTAGCAGAGCTAGACAGGCAACGAAGTATTGCATCTGTGCTCTGTGAAGTGATTTGTACTAGCTCAAAATAAAATCAGCTGTTGTTTTGTTTAACGCAGCGTTTTCGTGTTGGTTTGCTTTAAGCTCTGTCCAGCGTGAACTGTTTTCTTAATAATGTTTATAAATACATTGTACGACTTGTGTCTGAGTGAAAACAGACATTAGGAAATCTGAGGTAGGTCACAAATGCACGCGTTTCGACGAAAAGAGCGGATTAAAATCCCGGACAAACACTGCGATATCGTATGTTTGTGCGGACTGTTTACTCCACTGTTTGCGTCAAAAGAACTGCTTTAAAAAAACAACAAAAACCTATCACTTGGTTATCGTCTGCTGGCCGTACTGTCTCGGACGGAGTCAGCTGTGATATGTCATATTTGGACGTATTGCAGTGAAAAACACTGTATGACATCAGAATGTGACGCCACATGCACTGTTAGTGATATGTCAAAATCTGACGTTTCTCACTGTGTGACGTCACTTTATTAAGTATGGCGGCTACCTTCCCCTTGAATTTGTCCACTTTTATATGACTCAAAATTTACTATTGTTTGCAAAAAATGAGTACTAAAATATAGTCAGGCTAGATGGACGAACCATGACTGCTCAAAGCTTGGGCCTAATCAAATAATAATAATAATAATAATAATAATAATAATAAAAGCATCATTATTATATAATACAGCGCATCGTGCAGGCGCGTTATCCCGATTACACAACGCCTCAAAGCGCCGCCGCGAGCTGAACGTGAAACACGCGCATTCTCTCACACACTTGACACAACCACATTAAATTTGTATGGTGCTAGCGGCAAGTTCTAGCGAGCTACTGAGGCGGTTTTTAGAGATTTGAATCGTTTACCTAATCTGAAAAAAGAAGAAAAGTAGCGACGTAGGAGGGGGGGGGGGGGGGGTACTATTACGGATTTTCGACGATTTATTTTGCGATTCACAAATCTCCCAAAATGGCATTAACGATTCATAATGGTAAGAGACGAGGAAGACTCTTTTCATTGGCCCAATGCCCAATACTCTAACAGTAACATTGAATTGAACAAACGGCTCAGGAGAAAAAACCGAGTTGCCGTAACTCAGAACCCTGACCAGACCTTCCCCTGCAGCCACTGCGGTCGAACCTGCCTGTCCCGGATTGGCCTCCGCAGCCACGAAAATGCCTGCAGACGTGGGCAAGCCCTATAGAATCTTCGTTCGCGAAGTCAAGCCAAGACGGAACATTGAATAGGGTGGGGGGAGGGGGAGGGGAGGGGGGAGAGGGTGATGGTGGTAAGTTGTAGTACTAAGACTGACTGTTCATGCAGACATCGTTTTTGTTGTTTGGTGCATAGTATAAAATAATAATAATAATACATTTAAATTTATTTATTTATTTTTTACAGGGAGACAACTGTGAACGTGGGCATTTTATATTCTGGAGTTCTCTTCTTCCTTGTTGGTTTAATTTATTGCAGTATAAAGGTGTGTGTGTGTGTGGGTGGGGGGGGGGGGGGTGAGGTATGCTAAGACTAACTGATTGTTCACGTGGACATTATATTTGTTGTAGCGTGCATAGTGAAACGGGTTTTTACCGAGACTGAAGACAACTGCCGGGTGACATATTTACAACAACAAAAAATATTCTGGAGTGCTATTAGTTCCTTTTGGGTTTAATTTATTGCAGTTTAAACGGCCTTAACCCTTTCACCACCAGATGTTTCTGGAACCAGTGCGTACTCACTGCCAGATAAACCTCAGCCTGTGATGCAAACAGCTACGAAACGAGGCCAGCAAAGGCGCAAATCCGTATGAACCCCCGCAACTGCGGGGCCGGCACATGCGGATCTGTGCCGGTTACAGTTGGGTGGTGTCCGTAAGCGCGTCCTGGGAGTCAAGGGGTTAAGCGTCCCCCACTATGAAAAGGAGTTAACCCTTTCACTGCGCCCGAGACAAAAACTGCCAACGAACATCATCGAACTCTGTGCAAGAGACATAGAACCTCATGAGCCCCCGCCGAACTGCGGGGACTCATGAGGATCCATGCCTCTTGTTGACGTGACACCACCACTGTGTGTCCACGTCCCTGGAACCGCTAGCCATCTTCGGCGCTGAAGCCGGCACAAAGAGTTCACAGACGTGATCTGCGTCCACGGGCGGAGAAGGGGTTAAAATCATCCTAGGACGCGGTCACCAGGTTGTTTAGCAAAAGCGTTTTACAGCTATACAATTTACAAGAGGAGCATTCGCACGAGTAGACCGATCGCACTGCGCAGAACATAATAGACATATTAAAGTACCTTTACGTGTAAATTTGAAGACACATTTCAGCACCATTTGTGTTTATTATGCCTTGTCGACATACCTAATGAACTTTAACAGCAGTTGGGACACGCTGCAAAAGCAGAGTGTAATCGCACTTATTTATTCAGCGCAGTCGTTAGCGTGTCAGTATATTTTTAGCTGTTTTTCGCCGCTGATAGCGTTGTATTTCTAGAACGGAGAAGAGTCATCAGTTGTAAGATTACTTGATATGAAGACGACGTGTGCTGAACTGGACTATCCTGCGTCTAAACTGAACCGTAACTAGACTCATGTGTGTAGCGTTTCGTAACCATCTGTTACATAAGTTTCTTTGAACAGTTACGGCGGTAGTGGGCCTCTTAAGCCTTTGAAATTTGACCAAGGTTCCGAGGGTAGCATGTTTGCTCAGCTCTCCACTTGCTTCTTTTCGTCACACGGTTTTTACATTCACAAGCTTTAAATTAAGCGAACTTCCCCAATGCAATGCACGGTTAATAGTTCACAACATCCCATTTTTAAAGCTTATTGAATGTCGTACAATAATGCTGCACAAAACGTTCTTAGTATGTCTTAAAATGAAGCCGGAGAAGAAGGTTAGAAATTCTGAAGTTTGAATGACGTAAAATTAAAAGTTCTCCTTTGTAGGCCTACCCCTAGGACTGAGTTTCACACGCCGTGTTTCACAAGTGTTCTCAGGCTATGAGCACTGAGTTTGTAGAAAACCTCTGTTAGGTATGACTTGGATTGTGAAAAGGAGGGTAGAAAAATCAAGGAGGGAAGAAAATCTTAGTTGAGACAAGGCAACACTGAGAACACGTTGTTGCGGGTGTACTTTAGCAATCAAAGCCTGCCCTGCTGGAGCAGATCGCTGCACCCGCGGCCTCTTAAAGTTACAGGCACACACAAGTTGCGGAAAATGAGTACCATGATGAACGTTTCAAAATGGGTAGTGCCTGATTGTTAACCCTTTGGCTGTCGGCAGGAATCACTATCACGACAAAAAACGCTACCGACAGTCAAAGAGTTTCTGTTAATCAGGCACTCTGCTGAAACTGTCATGGCTAATCCATATTCCCAATGCGCAAAAAGCCATCGGGCCGACGTCGTCGTTGGTTTACAATCACTTAAATGGTTTTTGGTAAGGTGGCCGCTGTAGACAGTGATTGCCATAAACGTCAGTATCAAGTTAGGAAGGAGGAGGGATGGGCCGATGTACTCCATAAGCCAGTCCTGGCTAACGTGCACCCCCCGCCCCCGGCCCCCCCCCCCCCCCATTACTCAATAAGATGGGTTTCAAAGTGTATCTTTGTATGTCCTGAGATGCCATGTTCAACCTAAAATCCAGAGATATAGCCGATGGCGCAAGGGTACCCCCATTCACGCTATTCGCAGGTGCTAAAATGAGGTTGAGAAACATTTTACTCTAAATAAATCAGAATTCATCCCAGAAGCCCAAATCAGACAATATTATGTTAAGACACACCTTCTGTGTCCTCTGCAAAAAAAAACAATGAAAATATATCGAATCTCTGGCGGCATATCATATTTGATTTTAACTCCATTCCCTGCCAGTCGACGCAGATTGTGAAGTCATTGTAATTCCGCTAACCTCAAAGCGGAAAGTGCAAGGAACTCAGCTGAACATGGATACAATGTTGGCTCAGCAAGACGCCGGCCTGAGTTCGCCCGCCCCGCCCCCTCCCCCCCCCCTCCCCCGCCACTACTGCATGCCGGGCTCATGAGGATATAAGCCTCTTGCGTTTAGCTGCTCGTTGTGTTCGGGGCAGTGAAGAGGTTAACATATGATGCACAAATCTAGAAACTATCGCAGTCGACCAATTTCTCGCGGCTTGAGAGCGGAGTATGCTAAACGGTTTGTGACCTTCGACTGCGTTTTGTACGCAAACGGCTGAGCTTGAAGAGAGAATGGAAGGGGGGTGGGGGGTGGGGCGGGGATTTAGAGTGCCGGAATTCACGAAAAGTGAATGATTTAAAGCGATCTGTTCCAGGCAAGAACAAGTTAATAGCTCACAATATTTCATTTATAAATGCGATTGGTGTCAATAATACTGCACAAAAGGACTGACTTAACTGGGGTTAACTCATTCTGCCCGCGACACACCACAGCAAGATATGGCTCGACCATGATAGTTCAAGCGTGGTGGCAGAATAGGCCTATAGGCGCCAAACTATTCTGTCACCAACCTTGAACTATCATGGTCAAGCTGTCTCCAAAATTGTAATGCAGTCCTCAGAGGATAACTCTATGTGGGTATTCCGTACCTCGGGCACAATGAGTTAATTATCAAGTTTGAACTATGTCGTAAAATGGAAGATATTTCTGCTCTTCTTCTCCTTTGCCACGCAGGAGAGTCCCACCGTTACGCGGCACAAGGGACAGTTGTACACACTAGTTACTGCATTTCCTGCTCACGTGGATTGCATATTGTGAATAGGACAGAAATCGCAGCTGAGGCAAGACAACATTGAAAACCAATTGTATTGTTGAATTTAAAGCCCGCTTTAAAGGCAGCATTAAACTTCAAACTGGCTCTTTTTTTAAAACCATATTGCCACAAATTATTTTAAAGCTGTCAATGCGGATTTCAATATTTTCAGAATTTAAGTATGAATGTATTGTGAAAAATAAGAAAAATCAAAAGAAGACACATTCTATGGTGGAAATGTCTGTCACAACCGTACAAAGCCAGGTTAGTAAAGTTAGTTACTTACTGCGTATAACGCCGAGCAGGCTACTGTAAAGCCATCTTGCTGTGGCTATATCTGAATGAATGAATTTGAATGAGTGTTACTTTACGTCTGTTCACAACAAACAAACAAACAACGTTAATTTTAATTATATCAACCATATAATTATGTGGCATATTAACTCATTCTGCCCGCGACACACCACAGCAAGATATGGCTCGATCATGATAGTTCAAGGGTGGTGGCAGAATAGCTTGGCGCCTATAGGCGCCAAGCTATTCTGCCACCACCCTTGAACTATCATGGTCGATCTGTCTCCTGAATTCAGTAATGCAGTCCTCAGAGGATAACAGTCCAAAATTTGGGTATTTCGTACCTCGGGCACGACTTAAATTAACTTATTATTCCTGCTAGATCACCAACATTTATATCATGAACAGATTTGTTGTAATAGATCATTCGACTATTATATGTTGGATAGAGAGAGGTTCTGAACACTCACAGTCACAAGTGATACCTTTTAAAAATTCTGTTTTCCAAGAGTTTAATCGTAATGTACATATTAGAGTTTCTAATTCGTGAACAAACTGGGATATTCTTTTGTCTGCGGCGGCACATTTTTGAGCGCAGCACTGATTTCATGTGTAGATAATGTCAAGTTGTTATGTGTTACTGAGTTTAGCGACACCACTTTTTGACCAGCCTTTCACATATTTCACCCCCCCCCCCCCCCAAAAAAAAAAAAAAGAAAAAAAAAAAAAAAAGGAAAAAAAAAAGAAAAAAAAAACAAAAAGAAAAACCAAACAACAACAAACAAAATAAAAAAGCAACAACAAACAAACAAACAACAACAACAAACCGAACAATAAACAGTGTGAATGTACCCAAAGAAAATTTAAGTCTACTCCTTTTGGGCTATATGTAAGCAAACAGATCATGCATTTTTTATAGAAATGTACCAATGGCATATGCCAATGCTATTTTCATAAAGTATACTGACGAACAAAATAAATGCGACATCATTCGATTCTTCAGAAGCACGGCAGTGTTTTCGAGCCTGATAACTCAAATGATGTCGCTTTTTTTTTTTTTTTGCTCGTCAGTACATTAGCTTTTCTTTCTCAGGGAACTGAATCCCCCCGTCCCGGCTAGCTGCTTCTCTCTACAGCCGTTTGTTTTCGGAACTTGATCGGATCTTCTGCACCGTGACAAAAAGCTTGCTAACGCGCAGTCTTCGTCGCGACAACAGTGCCCAAAACAAACTGGAAAGAACGATCGATTCCAACCCAACCAAGCAAAGGCGCTCGTCACGATGGTGTAAGCCTATATTATGAGAGAGAGAGAGAGAGAGAGAGAGAGAGAGAGAGAGAGAGAGAGAGAGAGAGAGAGAGAGAGAGAGAGAGAGAGAGAGAGAGAGAGAGAGAGAGAGAGAGAGACTGAAACTTTATTTCTGAACGGAAGAAGCAGTTAGCACATGTGCCATTTTTCACGCTTGCCGTTGCTAATCTACAAAGGTACAACTCTGCTAAAGGTACAACTTTTTTGCTACTAACATACACAGGTACAAAGCTACTAACATACACAGGTACAAAGCTACTAACATACAAGTACACATAATATAACAAGACGTTCAAAAAAGATGGATAAGGCAAAATGGAGGGCACCAATTATGATTGCTAATAATGTGAATGGCCAAAAAAAAAAAAAAAGAAGATATTCTTTAAAATTCCTTCTTTCACTGAAATCAAACACGCGCGCACGCTCTCCGAGGCGCCGCACCCACACACACTCGCGCGCGCCCGCACACACACACTGACACGTACACGCACACGTGCGCGCGGAGGTTAATATCAAGGCTTTAGGCGATGGGGATACCCGAACCAGTGCGGAATGAGCTGTTAGATAGCAGGTACTTGAAGAGGCTTTCCTTGAAAGAGGGGAGTGAACCAGTGTGTGTTATGTGCGCTGGCAGTTTATTCCAAAACGAGGCGCCCGAGAATGAGAGGGTGGTTTGAAATAAATCTATCCTCGGGCGTGGTGTGATGAAGTTACGCCGTCTATGTTGAATAGCGGCCTGAAGCTGCCTTGGTGAAGAGCTTACACAAGTATTCTGGGTGGATTTCATTCCAGATTTTGTTAAAGAGACTGATGGTGCCTGTCGAGAGGAAGCATCTTTATTTTTTGAAATTTATGGTCAGTAGAAAGGGCTGAATCAGGCAGGATCTGCGCGCGCGCGCGCGCGCGCGCGCGCGCGCGCGCGCGCGAGAGAGAGAGAGACGAGAGAGAGATGGAGTAGATACGAGAGAGAGAGAGAGAGAGAGAGAGAGAGAGAGAGTTTCCTCCTGAATCATTGCGCGCCCGGTACAAACTCACCGTCAGTACAGTGAGCTTGTACCACTCCGGCAGGCGCGCGAAGATTCACGCGTACTGAGGAGCCGTAGTACATGTATTGTGTCCCATGAGCGTGACGAGCACCTTTGCAACGGAGAGGCAAGCAGATATCGATTTTTCTTTTTACGTCACTTGTTTGGTCAATGGGGATGACGACAGTCAGATTGCCTAATGAGGACGTTTCGAACCCCTTCCCCGCTGCCAGTGGGCGCAGTGGTTTTGAAATCTTTAAGTTGAAGGCCCACTACCGCCGTAACCGTTCAAAGAGACACTTCTAGTGTAACAGATGGTTACGAAACGCTACATACTGGTCAGTCTAGCTATGGTTCATTTAGGCACACGACAATCCAGTTCAGCACACGTCGTCTTTATATCAAGTAACCTGACAATGGTTGGTTAGTTCGGGGTTAACGTCCACGGCACCGAGGTGATAATGGACGGCCCTGACGGGCAGGTTATGGGGGCCGGGGAAATCTATTTATAGAGTACGAACTGAACACTGATCAATTCAGGTGCACTGCAACTGTGCCGGCCACTTTGATTTACCAGGACCTTTCAACGGGACATGCTATTGAACAAGCCCGTCTTTTCCCCCTGGATTGTGAGTCCAGCTACCGGGGCCGGAACGGGGACTCGAACCCACCACCCGGCGATTCCCTTTCAGTGCTCTCTTCAGTCGCTCTGACACTTAACCGCCTGCGCTATTTCGGATTCCACTCCGTTCTAGAAATACGACGCTATCAGTGCGAGAAACAGCTAAAAATAGACTGACACGCTAACGGCAGCGCAGAATAAATAAGCGCGATTACGCGTGTGCTTTTGCTGCGTGTCCAAATTGCTGTTAAAGTTCATTAGGTGCGTCGACAAAGCACAGAGTCCGAAATAGCTCAGGCGGTTAAGCGTCGGAGCAGGAGAGGGAAGGGAATCGCTGGGTCGTGGGTTCGGCAAATCCCCGTCTCAGCCCCGGTAGCTGGACTCGCAATCCAGGGAGAAAACGAAGGGCTTGTTCAATAGCATGTCCGTTGAAAGGTCCTGGTAAATCAAAGTGGCACAGTTGGAGTGCGCCTGAGTTGATCAGTGTTCAGGTCGTACTTCATAGGCAATAGATTACCCTTCCCCCCATAACCAGCCCATCCATTATCACTTCGGTGCCGTGGATGTTAAACCCCGAACTAACCATCGACAAAGCATAACAAACACATTCGTGCTGAAATGTGTCTTCAGATTTATGCGTAATGGTACTTCAACCCCTTTCATCCTGACACACTACTGCATGAAATGAATGTGACTGATAGTTCAAGGGTGGTGCGAGAATAGCTTGGCGCCCACAGGCGCCAAGCTATTCTGGCACCACCCTTGAACTAAAATGGACGATCTCAGTCTCTCCTTATCTGTAATGTAGCCTTCTTGGGAACTTTTTTAAAATTCTTGCAAATTTTTAAAATGTCAGCGTCAGGTTGTAACGGGTTCATTCAACGACAAGGAGCCCCAGCTGTCCAAAGAACATGTAATACGAAGTGCTGTCAGGTTGTAACGGGTTCATTCAACGATAAGGAGCCCCAGCTGTCCAAAGAACATGTAATACGAAGTGCTGTCAGGTTGTAACGGGTTCATTCAACGATAAGGAGCCCCAGCTGTCCAAAGAACATGTAATACGAAGTGCTGTCAGGTTGTAACGGGTTCATTCAACGATAAGGAGCCCCAGCTGTCCAAAGAACATGTAATACGAAGTGCTGTCAGGTTGTAACGGGTTCATTCAACGATAAGGAGCCCCAGCTGTCCAAAGAACATGTAATACGAAGTGCTGTCAGGTTGTAACGGGTTCATTCAACGATAAGGATTGATTGATTGTACATTGCTTAACGTCCCGACAGCAACAAGGCTTTCTCAGGACGTGCCTGCACTGCTTGTGAAAAAAACCCCAAAACAGAACATTGAATGTATGTCGCCAGCCGGTCAAATACGTTAAATAAACCTAACACATGGGACCTAAATAAAGCTAAGACCATTTAGCAACACACATCCAATATCAAGAGCTACAGGCAGTGCAGACAGTAGGGAGAGTTTTAAAAAGGCAAATACAGGTGAATGGACAAAGGGTAGACAGAAACACATGCCCCAGAATAGAGAGAAAAACTCACCCTGTGGGGCTGACCAGGGTGACCCTGGGAACTAAAAAGTACCTAACTCCACCCAAGTCCCCCAGGGCAGACCCGGTGGGGGCTTCAACGATAAGGAGCCCCAGCTGTCCAAAGAACATGTAATACGAAGTGCTGTCAGGTTGTAACGGGTTCATTCAACGATAAGGAGCCCCAGCTGTCCAAGGAACATGTAATACGAAGTGCTGTCAACAAGATCGAGGCATAGATCCTCATGGGCCCCCGCAACAGTCAAGGGTTAACCCATTCACTGCCAGTGGACGCAGAGTTTGTTTTTGAAATCTAGCGTACAAGATCTCAGTCAAGCCCTAAAAGAGACATAGGCACAACGTGGTTTCAGCAAGAGGCATGGGTCTTCATGAGGCCCCGCAACTTCGGGGCCCTTGAGGATTTATACCTGTTGCTGCTGGGTGGCGTTCACTTTTCTCGACAGTGAAGGCGTTAAGTCTGAAAGAATAAAACAATGGTGCTATAGTTTGAGGGTAGTGCCTCATTTATCTTGTCACCTAGCTAACCTGACACCACTCTCAAAATATCATTGTCGATCCATCTCCCGCTGCGATGTCTTTGGCGTGATCGTGCTAACCCTTTGGCTGTCGGTATCGCCATTTGTCGTCATGATTCCTGCAGGAATCTTCGCGACAAAATGCGCTACCGACAGCTCTTCAAAGAATTATGAATATGTGTCGCACAAAAATGGGCTACAAAGCTGTCACTCACGTGACAATGAAATCTATTACTAATGAGACTATCGGGGCTACTTTTGTTGGAATTGTAGTATTGATACCGGTGCTCATGCATGAAAGCAATAAATTTACATATAAACATAATCATGGCCCTTAGGTGATTCGAGCGACGTCAATGCGGGCCCTAACATCTAATTATGCTGTTCTTTTCACACCATTTCCTAGTTTAGTACACGGATACACGCACAAGTGCATACAAACCCAGCTGAAAAGGCACTTTATAGTCCTCATATTGATTTTTTTCTCTCCAGAAGTACATGTAACCTGAAAAGGTGCTTTAAATTATACAGATCAGTTGATCCATTTAACTCAACGGCTGCATTTCCCAAATTTTGTAGGTGTCACCTAACAACCATGTATCATTGGCTGTAGATGGATTGACCATGATAATTCAAGGTTAGCGCCAGATTAGCTTGGCGCCTGTTGGCGCCAAGCTAATCTGGCACTACCCTTGAATTATCATGGTCAATCAATCTCCTGCTGTAGGGCGTCATGGCTAAATGGGTTACGTCATGGCTAATGGGTTAAGTACACGCTATTATCTCCCTGTCTCACACACTGCAGACACCATCGCTGCTGGGGCATAGCACAAGAAACCATGATGAATCAATCATAATAATCTGAGTATATATATTTAGTTCCTACCCAATAGAAAACAATCGTCATCAAAGACAGATGACTGGCTAGGTGCTTGCAATAAATTTAAATGCTTACTTTTACGCATGAATACGTGAACAATTACAAGTTCGCATATTACTAGAAGTCAGCACTGCCATCTTTGACATCACCATTATTATCATCACTGTCTTGAAGTGTCATATGTAACATGCTTGTAAGCAACAACAACATCAGTGTTCCATACAGAAAATTTATGTGAAGGTTACTACGACCCCCTGTAAAACAACTGGAGCTCAAACAGCTGTAACTATTAGTCAAAGCATCTGTTTAAAATATCTGTGCATCAGCACAATGAACACGTTTCAGAACTGTCTGACGCAATTGAAATCTGTGCATAATAGACCCACAATGCGCAAAAGACCATGGGCTAATGTCGGCCGCCGTTGGCCTGCGCACATGGGGAACACTGAACATAATTATTTACCGTTAACTCATCCAAGGCACCCCGCATCAACAGCTGCGGGAATGTCGTATTGCGTTGCCAGTGGCAACCTAGTGAATCTGACTACATTCCAAGTACAATGTAATGTTATTATCAACTCAAATTACAAAGCACTAGACCATTGTAAATGCCAATTGACATCGGATCGCACATTGTTTCCCAATATCTCCGCAATGAAACACTTTTCTACAGCCTACCACTTTGAAAACAAATATCGTTTAGTGCCAATAGACCTAATGAACTATTTTTACTTTAATCTTATGATTTGCTGATTTCACTGTACAGTCATAACAATTCGTTCAAAATACAAAAACAAACCATTTTCAATACTCTAACAGAGCCCGGCGGAAAACAGATTTCAATATCAAGGTCAAGCATGCTGATTTCACGTATGCTATGCTGTTTCAAGTTTACAAACTTGATCAACTTACTCATTCACGTGAAAATGGATCTTTGTTGCATCTGAGGCACATTTTGGGATGAACAACATCGCAAGCTCTGAACATGAACAATGAACCCTTCTGCAATATTATGAGGATCACAGCTGTAAATGAGACATTGATTCTTACACCCTTAACCCTTACAACCTAGCAGCAGGGCTCATAAGGACCACCGCCGTGAGATGGCCTTAGTCGCCTGCTCGGCGTTAAACCCAAATAACTAACTAACTAACTCATAAGGACCAATGCCTCTTGCAGACAGGTAGCATTTTATGTTAAAGTGAGGTGATAAATGTGTTCTGAGATGTGATTCTGGACATTATGGCCTAATGCAGAGCAGAGCACATTATAAATAGTATGCCCATTTTGACATGCACATGTACAAAAACACTCAAGTACCAAAACACTAGTGTGCATTAGGAGTGTGCACGCACACTGATTAAGTCACGCCAAAAGAGAAAAGTTACTTTTGTACCGTTTCATCTTTACTTTGAAAATCTGTACCACATTTCCCTCTTCGCTACATAATCAGATATTGTTGTTTATTTTCTCAAAATCATTACCGATGACATTACTACTAGGAAGCTTCGCTTAGCATATCAATTTTAGCCCCCAAAACTTTGTTGTGTCCCTCACAGCAGGGGAGGCAACCAAAGGGTGTCGTTACCAGGATACCCCGAGTAGCCTCCCATGCCACTATTCGGTGGCGCACTCGCCCCTTTCCCCGACAGCATCTTCGCTTAGCTCACCTGGACCGGTCGTGTGCATCTCGTGCGCTCCGACTGTGTTTGGTATGAACTCTTCTTACGTGGATTTACTTTGGGATTCTATAGGGCTTTTGTGAAAAAAAGAAAAGAAAGGAAGGATTCCCCTGTGGTTGCGTGTTGGTTACTTTGTTCAGATGATTACTTGGTGTTGGGGCTTGTGGAGTACTGGCATTGGGACTTGGCAAGGTAAAGCTTCGGTTACTGCCTCAGCTGGCGTTTGACCGGGCGGCGGCATTGACCGAATAATATGTATGCGACCGACCGGGAACTCGGACTGTTACGATTGTGGTTGTGTTATCCTGTGAGAGCGTACATGTGTTATTCGTAGGTAACGATCCGATGTTTATTTGAGCTATCACGGTTACGTTTCACGTGTTTTTTTTAGTAAGATTTTCTTTTGTTCGTGAGTAGAGCCGTTTTCGTTTTGTTAAGTTTAGTCCGGAGCGTGCTAGAAAGGTCGCACTGTCTAGTGGCCTCGTGTCACGTCGGTTAGTTGACATCGCAACATTTTCGCTACTTTTTGTGCGCGTGGATTGAGCAGCTTTTGTTTTGTTTTGGGAATGTTCTCGTACTTTATAGAGCTACCAGGTGATAGGGATACCATACTTTTATGTGACTTAATTATACGCTAGAATTTAGAGCTGAAGTAAGCAGCCGTGTTTTTGTAGCCTGATATAGTTTTTCTCGAAAGTTCATGTTAATGAGCTTCGGCTGCGTGTTTTGTTCTGATTGGTTGAGTTGTATGATTTTAATAGAAGATTCTGGAATTTGATAGTATTTATATGGCACGACGGACTCTGGCAAGTCATGAGATCGTTCAACATAGAGGAGGGACTGATCCAAATGATAGAAGCGCTTTACAAGAACGCCTGCAGCGCGGTTCTACTTAACAATCAGTCAGGCGAGTTCTTCAGGACGACGATCGGTGTCCGTCAAGGATGCCTGCTCTCTCCTGTCCTTTTCAACATATTCCTGGAGAAGATCATGCAGGAAACCCTCCACGACCACCATACTTCAATCTCTATAGGTGGCAGATCCCTGTGCAATCTTCGATTCGCAGACGATATTGACCTCATGGCAGGCAGCAATAGTGAGCTCCAAAACCTGACAGACAAACTTTCAAGTAGCGCAGGGTCTTATGGCATGGAGATCAGTACGGATAAAAGCAAAGTGATGATCAACACCACAAGCGACAGCAGCAGCAACATTCACATGAACGGCCAGAAGCTAGAAGAGGTCAATAGCTTCAAGTACTTGGGAGCCACCCTGTCCAAAGACGGTAGTTGCGTAGCAGAGATCCGTATCAGGATAGGTACAGCAACATCCGCAATGGCCAGGCTGGACAGGATATGGCGAAGTAACTCCATCAGCTTCACCATCAAGTACAGGCTTTACAAGTCCCTCGTAGTGTCTATTCTACTCTACGGCTGTGAGACTTGGACACTGCTTGCAGACTCAGAAAAGAAAATCCAGGCCTTTGAGAACAAGTGCCTGAGGAAGTTGCTCCGCATCTCGTACCGCGAGCACAAAACCAACGAATATGTACGGAGCATCGTCACTTCCCTGGTGGGCCCACATGAACCCCTTCTGGCAACCGTGAAACGGCGCAAGCTTGCTTGGTTTGGCCACGTGACCCGACACAACACCTTGTCCAAGACTATCCTCCAAGGCACTCTCGAAGGAAGTCGTCGGCGAGGTCGTCAGAGAAAGAGTTGGGTCGCAAACATAAAAGAATGGACCGAACTCGAGATGCCAGACTTGCTTGCCACCGCCCAAAATAGAACTCAGTGGAGAGCACTGTCTGTTGCTGCTGCCTTTCAGTCCCCCCAACGCCCAGTTCGGGCAAGGGACTGATGATGATGATGATAAGGAGGGCGCTGGGAAAGCCCGGTCGTACATTGTCTTGCTTTGTCAGTTGTAGAGACACGTTTAGTTTATTGAGAGAGACGCTGTGTATGAGAAACTTTGTGTCGCAGTGAGGACATCGCAGAAGAGACTTTGTATCAGTAGTTCGTGCATTTGAAAGTGCATTACTGTGTGGATATCGCATCGCTGAATTAAATATTGTTGGAACTGTTACTCCAGTATTGTCTACATCCTTAAGCCACGTGTGACGGATTGCAGCTGAACGAGGTTTACTTTAAAGAACTCTACGTGTGTGTGTGTCTGGTGTGTTTATCATACTTCGACTACAACTCCACCACGTAACATTTTGGCGACCCCGACGAGACCTCTTCAGTTGGTTCAGTGGAAAGGGTAGCAGGAGAAAACAGCCAGCAGTGAAAAGCAGAGATGGCGACATCGGAGATGGAGATATTCCTGAAAATTGGAAAGGAATGTGGACTCGAAGGAGCTCAACTCCTCGAGTTTGTAATGGAGAGAGAGGAGAAAGAAGAAAAGAGACGAGAGAAAGAAGAAAAAGAGAGACTGGAAAGAGAAGAAAGAGCCAAAGAACGTGAAATCAGGAGACTCGAAATCCAAGCAGAAGACGCAGAGAAACGGCAAAGAGAAGCAGAGAAACAGCGAAGAGAGGCAGAGAAACCACGAGAAGAGGAGCGAGAAGAGGCGGAGAGGCAGCGTCAACACGAAATTCATCTAAAGCAGATGGAGATAGAGGCACAGAGCTAGAGACTAATGAAGCAACAGCATTAGCGAGCAGAAAACAAACAGCCCGTGCGCCAAAACTTCCACCTTTCATTGAAAATTCAGATAAGATGGACGCTTATTTGGAGCGATTCGAGCGCTTCGCAAATAGCAACAATTGGAAACAAGAGACTTGGGCTATTAAACTGAGCGCACTTCTAACTGGCAAAGCGCTTGAATTTTACACTCGCTTACCAAGAGAAGAAGCCGAAGATTATACTCAGTTGAAAGCCGCCCTGTTGAGACAGTACGACTTCACTGAAGAAGGTTACAGGCGACGATTTCAGAACTGCAAGCCTGAAGAAGGAGAAACACCCGGCCTATTCATTGAGAGAATCAGAAGCTACCTGGAGAAATGGATAGAGCTGGCTGGCCTAAACAGAGAGTACCAAGACCTGTGCGACCTCATCATCAAAGAACAAGTCCTCAGCGCATGTTCTAAGGACCTGGCCGCCCACCTCAGAGAGCAAAAGGACCAGTCACTAAAGGCCCTGGCCGACTTCGCTCAAAGATACCTTGACGCTCACAACATGAAGTTCGGGTCCAGTAAGCCACAGCGTGTGTCTGCACCAGCAGAGGAAATCCACAATGTCAGAGACACCCCGAGATACAAGCCGGTGGAGAACCTGATATGTTATCTCTGTGGAAAGAAAGGTCACAAAGCGATACGGTGTCCTAAAGATGTTCCCCGAGGCGACAACACCAGAAGATCCAACCAAGATCGTGGGATAGCAGGCAGAAGCAGTACCACGTCTCAACACAGAGCTGCCGCTGTATTAGCCAATGATATGACATCATCCAGTGACTTTGAATCCAGAGAAAAGCGAGTTACACCAGAGCTGATCGAATCTTTCAGAAAGAATGGACGCATCCCAGTAGGAGATGGGGCTACATTTTTACCAGTCTCAAACATCGCGCTGCCGGAGAATGAAGTGCCGAACATGCCGGTGGTGTCAGGATTCGTCGGCGACACACCAGTGAGAGTGTTGAGAGACACTGGTTGTAGCTGCATCATCGTGAGAGAGGACCTAGTAGCTGAAGACCAGAAGCTACAGGAGTGGACCACCCTCATTTTGGCTGACGGAACTGTAAGGATTATCCCCCTTGCCAAAGTCAGTGTCGACACCCCATACTTGACAGGAGAGATGAAGGCGTTGTGCGTGAAGACACCAGTCTACGACCTCATCATCGGAAACATTGATGGTGCCAGAAACGCAGACGATCCAGATCCAGAGTGGAGACCTGAAATATGTTCTGTTACCACGAGAAGTCAAGCAAAGAAGAGTCATCAGACCATCCCTCTTAAAGTGGCGGACAACACGGAAGCAGCTATCGTGAATAGGGACAGGCTGGTGGAGCTACAGAGAGGTCAAGACAAACCAAAATTGGCGGAATCGGTTAGTCTTGCTGATGACGAAAGACTAGACGACGAGAACCTGTTTGACCTTAATGAACTCCGACACAAAGAGGATGTAGAAGATATCCAGTTCGGTCAGAATCTGACCCAGACTCAACGTGAAGAACTGCGCGTCCTGACTCAAGAGTTCGAGCATCGGTTTACACCTGACCCAGGGACAACAGACACCATCCTGCACGAGGTAAACCTGACGTCAAACGAGCCAGTTCGCAGCAAACCTTATCGTCTTCCTTATAACACGAGGGAAGAATTGAAAAAGAATATCAAGGAAATGCTGAGTCTGAATGTCATCAGAGAGTCCAAGTCACCATATGCGTCCCCAGTTGTCATCGTGAAGAAACCAGATGGATCCAACCGAGTGTGTGTGGACTATCGCAGACTCAATAAACTAACAATCTTTGATCCAGAACCTATGCCCACAGCAGAAGAACTGTTCCAGAAGGTCAGTGGAGACCGATTTTTCTCCAAAATTGATCTAAGCAAAGGGTATTGGCAAATCAAGGTTGCAGAAAAAGATATCCCCAAGACAGCGTTCGTCACACCCGACGGTCATTGGGAGTTCCTGAAAATGCCTTTTGGTATGGTGAACAGTGGTGCCACATTGAAGAGAGGACTGAAAAAGATCCTAGAAGATATGCAAAATGTGGTCTTTTACTGGGATGACATTTTGATCCATACCAAAACTTGGGGGGACCACCTCAAAGCCCTCCGAGAACTGTTCCAAAGACTGTCAGATGCGAATTTCACCATCCGTCCAAGCAAGTGTATTCTTGGGGCTGACAACATAGACTTCATTGGACATAAATTGAGCGAAGGTTTAAAGGGGCTACACGACGCCAACGTGCAGAAGATCAAGGATGCCCCGCGACCTACGACCAAGACGCAAGTCCGCTCATTTATGGGCTTGGCGAACTACTACCGGGAGTTCATACCAAACTTTGCGGCAGTCACAGCACCCCTGACTGATTTGCTGAGGAAAGGACAACCTAACATAGTGAAGTGGGAGGATGCCCAAGAGCGAGCATTCCAGGCGGTTCGAGACATCCTAACCGAGAAGCCTGTTCTACACCTTCCTGACCCGTTGAAAACGTTCTTCCAGAGAACAGACGCCTCCAACGAAGGAGTAGTGTGCAGTCTTGATGCAAGAAGATAACGGAAAACTCCACCCAGTGAGCTACGCCAGCAAAAGGTTGACCAGAGCTGAGAGAAACTACTCGACCATCGAGAAGGAGTGCCTAGCCATCATTTGGGGAGTAAGGCGATTCGAACTGTACCTTCTGGGAGTGCCATTTGTTCTCCAAACAGACCATCAGCCCTTGAACTATCTAAACTCTGCAAAGTTTACAAATTCTCGTATTATGAGATGGGCGATGTTCTTGCAGAATTTTGACATTAAACTACAGTCTATCAAGGGATCGCAGAATTTTGGAGCAGATTACCTGAGCAGAGCAGTTTAAATGAACATTTCTGTGTCCAGAACATTTGTATGAAACATTTCGATGCTCAGGACTGTTTACAGGAACTGTGAGACGTTTATTTTAATTTGATTTTGATGTGAAGTTATATTTTGTTTAGGGTTTTGTGTAGGTTCACACAGCCACAACCGTATTTTTGAAATTTGAGAAGAAATTTTTTTGTGAAATTTCATTCTTAAGAGGGGGGTAATGTTACGATTGTGGTTGTGTTATCCTGTGAGAGCGTACATGTGTTATTCGTAGGTAACGATCCGATGTTTATTTGAGCTATCACGGTTACGTTTCGCGTGTTTTTTTAGTAAGATTTTCTTTTGTTCGTGAGTAGAGCCGTTTTCGTTTTGTTAAGTTTAGTCCGGAGCGTGCTAGAAAGGTCGCACTGTCTAGTGGCCTCGTAAGTGTCACGTCGGTTAGTTGACATCGCAACATTTTCGCTACTTTTTGTGCGCGTGGATTGAGCAGCTTTTGTTTTGTTTTGGGAATGTTCTCGTATTTTATAGAGCTACCAGGTGATAGGGATACCATACTTTTATGTGACTTAATTATACGCTAGAATTTAGAGCTGAAGTAAGCAGCCGTGTTTTTGTAGCCTGATATAGTTTTTCTCGAAAGTTCATGTTAATGAGCTTCGGCTGCGTGTTTCGTTCTGATTGGTTGAGTTGTATGATTTCATAGAAGATTCTGGAATTTGATAGTATTTATAAGGAGGGCGCTGGGAAAGCCCGGTCGTACATTGTCTTGCTTTGTCAGTTGTAGAGACACGTATAGTTTATTGAGAGAGACGCTGTGTATGAGAAACTTTGTGTCGCAGTGAGGACATCGCAGAAGAGACTTTGTATCAGTAGTTCGTGCATTTGAAAGTGCATTACTGTGTGGATATCGCATCGCTGAATTAAATACTGTAAATACTGTTGGAACCGTTACTCCAGTATTGTCTACATCCTTAAGCCACGTGTGACGGATTGCAGCTGAACGAGGTTTACTTTAAAGAACTCTACGTGTGTGTGTGTCTGGTGTGTTTATCATACTTCGACTACAACTCCACCACGTAACACGGACCCTCGCAAGGAGGTTCCAAGCGCTCGCAAGGGCCTTTGTCTGTCTTATGTTACAGTGCTCAGGTGAGGACCGGCACCAAGTGTGGCGATTTCCAGTGGCCTAGTGATGCGCACGATGTCGGCCTACCCTGCTCGGTCTGTTCCTCCAGTCGACCTTGCATCCTATGCGCGACGTGGAAGGAAAAACTATGGTCGCAGCTGTGGGCGTTTTACTGGAGACAGAGACCGGCACGCAAGCTTTTAGCGACCGCAAGCTTGGAAGTAAGCAGAGGATAGCCATTTCAGACATCGTGTGCTTGTCGGCGCAAAAAGGGTCCTGCTGCCCCCACCGGTGCCATGCACTGAGCTGCCACGTCCTAAGCTGACGACTGAGCCTATAAGCAGCTGACGAGACTTACCATCCCGTCTAGCACCGAGAGCTCCTATGCACCTTCGGGCAAGAGATACGCCTTTCTGTGGTTCGCCACCCAATGATAACAGGCATTGAGAGCTCCGTTCCCCCGCAAGGAGTATGTTGGGTCGCGCGCACGCCCTCCCGGCAAACAGAGAACCCAGGCAGCAGACGCCGGGGACCACCCCTCTGAGACGATAGCGCCCTCCTGCTGTAGGCCGGACGAGCGCCTGGATAGGGCCGCACCTTCGGGGCACCTCTCAGAGTGGGACCGGAGATTAAGCCGCCGACATGACAAGCCACGGAATCAGACTTCGGGGTCTCGAGATAGAGAGTGGAGCCACAGGCGATCCACCGACACTGACAGCCGCCTTCAGGTCGGTACTAGTTAGTCATTGCAATTGGCCGACGAGATGTGTTGCTTTTTCGAGGGCAGACCCCCGAAGCACAACCCTCCCGTCTTGCATACGCAGTGAGGGATTCCCAACGTTTTCGGTCTTCGCGATCGAAGGAGCGATTACAGCGCGTGGGGACTGCGCGCTTCAGATGCTGTACTCGTGGTGACGTCTCACCTTCCCTCTGATCTTCGCAGGACTGGCGGACAAGTTCAGGCGTGTCGCGGCAACGGACCTCGTCTCGACCCCGGGCTTCAGAGATGCCCGCTAGGAGCAGCAGATCTTTGGGCCAGGCTGGCAGGGACCGCTCTACAGCAGAGACGCAGCTTCGACGTCAGCGCCGGAACCACTCGGATGGCAGCCGATGGACGGAGGCGGCATCCCTGCGACTCCGACGCAGCTCGCGCCAACGGACCGCGGACCATGGGTACAGACTTTCTCCAGGGACTCCTCTTCGCTCGGTGCTCTGACCGGCGGCGTCAGCCACGTCTCAGCGCGCGGCAGATGACGAGGAGGTGCTCAGTCTACATCCAGAGGACTCGGTGTCAGCCCTGGGAGAGGACGACGAGAGACCGACTTCACCTGGTGGGCATTCACCTCTCTCCACCATCTTCGTTGACGCAGCTCTGACTTCACTTTCTCGCTGAGCGTTGGACGAGGCGTCCCGTCTCATCACATCCTTTCTCCCGCCAGAGCACTGCCCCCCGTCTCCGCCTTTGAAGAGGAAGGCCACGGCGATGGTCGACACACTGCGGCAGCCCAAGCGCTCCAAGTCTCTACCTGAATCGGCAGGCTTCCGGGACCTAGCGGAGGCGTTCTAGGAGGGAAATGGCGGCTGATTATCGACCTTTCGGCCCTAAACAAGTTCATTTCGGCCCCGCACTTCAGGATGGAGACAGCCAGAGCTTGGAGGGCGGTGGTGCGACCCCAGGACATCGCAGTGAGCCTCGACCTAGTGGACGCGTATCTGCATGTACAATCCATCCGGCGTCGCGGCGTTTTCTGCGCTTCATCTTCCGCGGGGTAGTTTACCAGTTTCGGACCCTAACGTTCAGACTGAACCTCAGCCCGTGGGTCTTCACCAGGATTAGTCGGTGTGGTGGCAAGGTTCCGGCAAGCGGCTTCCAGCCCGACGTCCACTATCTGGACCACCTGCTTTTACGGAACCAGATAGCGCGGGTTTGGAGACCGACAGAGATGCCCTACTGAATCTGCTCCGTCGCCTAGGTTTCCTGGTCAACGGAGGCAAGTCCGACCTGGTACCTTCTCACCGGTTTGTCCACCTAGGCATGGAATTTCTGACCCACATCAACCGGGTACGGCTACCAGTAGAACGGATACAGAGCATAGTGGAAGCGTCACTCGCAACGTCTCACGCGGACGCTCTCCCGGCCAGGGCCTGGCTCCGACTGTTAGGTCTGCTAAGCGCGGCAGCGGATCTTCTTCCTCTAGGCAGACTCTACGCTCGGCCGATTCAGCTTCATCTGCTCCTGCACTGGCGCCCTCCTCGGGCGATCTAGCGACCTTGGTTCTGGTGACGGAGTTTGTACAGTCTCATCTCCAGTGTTGGTCGGACAGTGCTTGGCTGGCTCTTCTTCCCTCCTCCTCAGCTTTCCATCTGCTCGGATGCGAGCCGCTCAGGCTGGGGGGCCCTTCTACTGCCGGAATTCGCCTCTGCCTCGGGCAGCTGGACGGAAGATCAGACAGGCAGACATTTCAACTGGCTGGAGATGAAGGCGGTGTGGCTGGCGCTCATCGTTTGGGAAGAACGACTCGCGCAAAAGGGATGTGCTGGTTCTTTCTGACAACTCGATGGTCGTGGCCTACATTCAGAACCAGGGGGGAACGCGCGCACCCTCCCTCTGCATCCTCGTGTACCAAGTCCTCCTGTGGTGCAGGGATCAGGGCATTACCTTGCGGGCGCAACACATTCCAGGCCATCTCAATGTTCTAGCAGACTCTCTCTCGCGATGAGGCCAGATGTTACACACAGAGTGGTCGCTACGCCCAGATATCTTCCAGCTACTCTGCGCGCGTTGGGAGATGCCCATGATCGACCTCTTCGCCACAAGATGGAACAGCAAGCTGCCGCTGTTCGTCTCCCCCGTACTGGATCCACAAGCCGGGGCCGTAGACGCGCTCTCCATCCCATGGGACGGACTCCTTGCGTACGCTTTTCCTCCCACAGTGCTGGTGCCAAGGTCCTTCAGAAACTCAGGGGCAGCAATACGATTCTGATCCTAGTGGCCCCTTTCAGCTGGTCCAAGAGCTAGACCACAGATCTCTTAGCCCTCGCTTAGCCCACCTCTGGCCCTTCCCACACCGAGTACGATGCTCAAGCAGCTCCGGCTACAGCTGTTCCTTCCGTGTCCAGAGCGACTGATGTTACACGCTTGGAGATTGTCCGGCAGGCCCTCGCAGCAAGAGGCTTTTCAGGTGCTGCAGTGGAAGTGATCTCTGCAGCCCGGCGGGTCTCCACTCGTAATGAAGGAAGTGACGAGTCCTCCAGTCGTGGTGCGTGGCGGAGCGGCTTTCCCCCACGGACCTGACTAACCCCCAGTTGGCCGAGTTCTTCCTGTGGCTTTCTTCAAGCAGAACCTAGCCCCCTTCACCATCTGGGGTTACCTGGCGATGGCGGCAGACACTTACCGACACCTGGGTCGGCTGGTTCTGGGAGCATGCAAAGACTTGGCAGATCTGATGACTCACTTCGATCTGCAGCAGCCGGCCTCACGTTCGTTGGTCCCACGCTGGGACCTGTCCTGGGTGCTCACCTAGCCCAACTCCGAGAGATTCGAGACCCTACCATTAGCACGCCTGGGAGACCTAACCAGGAAGACCTGCTCCCTGCTTGCACTTGCCACAGCATCTCGTGTTGTGAGTTACATGCCTTTTCGATGCGACCCTCCTGTCTCCAACGCAGGACCAATGGTTCGGTTCAGCTGCTTACGGATCCTGCCTTCTTGGCAAAGAACTGCTTTCCAGCGTCAGCGCCGCAAGTCGTGTTCGTCCGACCTCTCAGGGCCACGGACCAACCACAGGACTCCCGCCTACAAGTGTACCTGCACAGAACTAAGCCACTAAGTCATGGGCGCTCGCGCCTTTTCCTGCCCTTAGCTCCGGGCAGACGAGACATATCAGCGCAAACAATCTCCTCCTGGCTACGCTGGATGATTCAGTCGTCATACAAAGAGCTCGCCAGAGCAAGCTAAACGATGCGCATCCGGGCTCATGAAGTCCGAGCAGTGGCATTTGACCGAAACTGTGCAGTGAGGGATATTGTGGCAGCCGTGGGTGGGCAGGCCGAGTCTACCTTCGCCCGCTTCTTCCTAAGAAACCTATTCGGCCAGCAACCTTAGCCTTGTGGGGAATATCTCGGCCGCGCAGCACTCCCTCCCGGGGCCTCAGGCGCCATACGTGACACCTAGCTAAAATTGTCGGAAGTGGGCGCATAGGGTTCGCGCCTTAGTGCGGGCATGAGGGGGGGTACTAAGCTTACGGCACCCTCCTCCTATTCGCCATTCTTCCTAGTAGTAATGTCATCAGTAATGATTTTGAGAAAATAAAATTTTTTTCTCTAAAATGTATTTTTTTTTCGAAAAATACTTACCGATGACATTACTCAGAGGTCCCTCCCTCCTACCCTGCTTGCCGCAGTAGAGCCAAGTCTCACATACTGGCGGGAAAGGGGTGAGTGCGCCACCGGATAGAGTGACATGGGAGGCTACTCGGGGTATCCTGGTAACGACACCCTTGGGTTGCCTCCCTTGTTGTGAAGGACACAACAAAGTTTTTGGGGCTAAAATTGATATGCTAAGCGAAGCTTCCTAGTAGTAATGTCATCAGTAAGTATTTTTCGAAAAAATACATTTTAGAGAAAAAATCATTTTTGTGTACTGTTTGTAATGTCAGGCTAGAGGCCACTGAGCCAAAAATATATCCTCATATCATATACTCACAGTCAGGAATGCATACAATCGAGTAGCAGACTCTTGCATGCGGAAAGTGAGTGATATAATAAATGAACACAGACAACATATACAATTCCAGTAAGTCAGTCACACGCACATACACACACTTGCACTTACATATGCTCTACCATACTCTCACATTTGTTCTCACATCTTTCAGTGTACTTCAGGCCTATGACATCACTAGAATAGTAGTATTACATCACTGAATGATGTCATAATCTTACGCTGATAAATTATAGATTATAACATTATCAATATCAGGATATCTCAGCCAAGGTAACTCAAGGCTCAAGGGTAGTGCCAGATGAGCTTGGCGCCTTCAGAGGAAGGCACCAAGCTCATCTGGCACTACTCTAGAACTACCACGGCTGCATGACCTATCTCTAACAACTGGGGCACATAGCGTCTTTAAAGATGTCTCAGAAGTCTGTATAAACATGTCCCACATTTACTAAAGTCACTAATCATACTACTGGCAGGCTTATTTCACACTTGGCAGATCAATCTCTCACAGCTGGTACACAGTCTATACAGTCTCCAATAATTGTATGTCATTTTCAAGTCTGGGTATATTGAATAATCCAGACCATTTTTGTACCGTTTTTTCTAAGCGTGTTTCTTTCTCCGTTGGGTACTTCTTTGGGTATATTGAGTGGTAAAAACTGGGCAGTTGGTACAGGATTTGGAAAAGACGGGTGTTTAGGACCTAGATGACACATTTGTGGCGCAGCGATTCCACTGTCTGTGTGTCCAATCCCAGCAGTCCCTGCAGCACTTCCTGTGTGTGTTGCCCTAGGGTGGGGGGTGGGGAGGGTGGCACTGTGGGACTCCCGCTGTATTTGACAGCCGGACCTGAAACAGAAAAAAAAAAAAAAAAATCTCCATCCACAAAATTTGCACTGTTGTCAAGTAGCTATCCCCCATCTTAAACTCCAGTTTTGTCAAAATGATTGAAGTTATTAATGCCCACTATAAAGGCAGACTCATTTTAAACTTGAAAACCAGTCTTTGGAGGATGCTAATGGTCTCTCATATTTTTATCAGTATTCTCTTTCTCTTCTTTACCCTCATCACAATACAGCAGAACCTGGTTTGAGCAAACATGGTCTTAAAAGACAGGTGTTCTCTCAAGAGAAATCTTTGAGGGCAAAAACGTGTTACCTGTCATTAAAGATCATCATTGGAGTGGCTACAGCCACCTAAATGGTGGTCCTTAACCCATAAAACCCTGACATGCCATGATAGTTCGAGGGTAGTGTCAGAATAGCTTGGCGCCAAGCTATTCCGACACCACCCTTGAATTCTCACATATGACCAATATCTCTAAAAATTATCACTTTCATCCTCAGGATGTAATGAGCTAATGGCTTTAGGTGATTTCTCATAAGGGTGATTGTTCAAAAGTGACGGCTATGATAGTTCAAGGGTGGTGTTAGAACAGCTTGACGCCGTGTGTCAAAATGGTTGTTGTGATGCGTCTAGTGTGGTAACGCAGGGGTAGTGCTTGTCACTTCTCGCTTTCAGCTTCCACCGTTGTCTAGCAGTATTGCGAAAAGGAGGGCAGAATGCATCAGTCTCTCTTTGCCAGTACATAGCCTCTCCAACAACAAGCCTCATGTAGTGCCTCCTCGCGGCGACACATGGTAACTGAGCACCTCATGGACTCAGGCTGAACTACAGGGGACTCGGAGGAGGTCTGGCCCCCAGACAATCGGCATGCAGGCCCACCCGTGTGTGGATAGGCCCTGATGCCTGTGAACCTGACTCCCAACTATGGGCAAATAGCACCACTGCCTTGTGGGTGCCTCGGGAGAGGCAAAGGCTAGGGGAGCAAACCCCGACAGAAAACAAACCAGACCAACGAAGTCAGTGTGTCACTGACTATACCATCTGGAATAGTGTGGAAACCCATCAAGGAAACGAGCACACACACAACCCTCATGGATTATGCCTCAGGTGGATATTAATCTTGACATCTGAGGCAGAAACTCGGGAACGCTGAAGAAGAAGAAGAAGCTTGACACCTGTAGGCGCCATGCTATTTTGACACCACCCTTGAACACTCATGACCGATCAGTCTCGAGAAATGTGATGTAGACCTCAAAGAATATCTTGAAAAATTGTCACTTTATTCTCAGGATGTAATGAGTTAATGACAATAAGTGATTTCTCATAAGGGTGGTTGTTCAAAACAGGTTCTACTAAACCACCATCAACAGACCTGGCAGACGCACTGTACCCACTGTAGGATGAGGGACCTCTTGGATTAGCTGTAAATGATTAACCTGTAAGAAACAAAAAAATAAAAACACTGTTCATGAAAGCGCACTAAAAAAATGTAACCCCTTCACTGCTGAGGAAACTCAGACATCCTCATCCTGCAAGAGGCATAGATCCTCATGAGCCCCTGAAGTTAAAGGGGCTCATGAGGATCTACATCTCTTGCTGAGACTAATCTGTCACAATGTTTCTTTGATGGTTTTGGCTTTTAGTCTTTGAATGAAAAAAAAGCTTTCAGAAACAGCTGTTCTGATTAACCCATTCAGCCCCGGTACCCTGCAGCAGGAGATGGGTTGATCATGATAATTCAAGGGTAGGGCTAGGGCCTGAAGGCGCCAAGATCATCTGGCATTACCCTTGAATTATCATGATCAATCCATCTCGCAATACTGGTACATAGTCGTTACACAATGCCTCCAAAATTTTGGAAAAGCGGGCGTGGGGTTATGAGGGTTAAGGTCATGTCCGCCAAATCCATTTGTTCACTGGCTATCTACTCGTGAGCCAGAGGAATGTGGGCGTTATACCTGATTTTGCAATATATATTGGTGCACATAATAATATTGGTGCACATAATAATAATATTGGTGCACATAATACTGACGACATATACCAGCATTTATTCTTCATTCAGGTCAGCCTCACCATATCATGATACCCATGGGAGCCATAAAGTCAGACCTTGTTATTGGTGTTCGCGTTAATGTGGTGTTAAACTTAAAAAAACATGAAGAAAAAACACAATAAGCAAAAAGCCTTCTTGCCCATTCCAGCCTACGTTGGCCTGTGCACAGCGGTGTGCAGGCCAAACAAGGCTGGAGTAAGCCAGAGTACATTTTACTCAATGGGTATCAGTTTGAGAGCCACAGGCCTCACTATGTTATATCTGATTTCATGATTTGTGACACATATTATGTGTAATACTGAGGCTGACTTGTACAGTAAACTTCAGATATAACAAAGGGGACCCAAACTTTTTTGCTTTTATATCTGCATGACGCTTGTTATCCCATAAGCCCCTGACACGCTTCTACAGAATGTGGATTGACCATGAAAGTTCAAGGGTGGTGTCAGAATAACTTGGTGCCTACAGGCCTCAAGCCATTCTGACACCATCCTTGAGCTATCATGGTGTGTCTGTTTCCAGATGTGTGATGTAGATATCTGAAAAAATAAAAATAAAAATGTCACCCTGTAATGGGTTAACCCTTATCATTCGGAATACAATAAGTTTGACTAAACTTGTTCAAGGGTAGTGCCAGAATAGCTTGGCGTCTTTAAGGCGCAAAGCTATTCTGGCACTACACTTGAATTAAAGCCATTGGTCTATATCCTTATTTGTAAGTACTATAATGTAGCTTGCATATGGCAGTGTACAGATTTGAAGCTTTTAGCCTCAGTATGATATGGGTTAAAAACAAAGTAAATTACATAGAAAAAGTGTGGGCAGGGACCACTGAAAAAGTGTTGTTATATATCCGACTTTGTTATATCCAACCTTGTTATGAGTCATTTTGACTGCACTTACCTGCGGATCTGAGAAAACAGCCTGCATGTTGTTAATAGGTCCATATGGAATCCCACTGCCTTCCAACTGGGTCAGCCATCCTGCCGTCGTCTGCGCAGCAAAACTGAAACAACATACCGGTAGATCAGGCACTCAAAGGGGGTATATGTGCATGTTAACCCATATAATACTAAGGCTAAAAGCTTCAAATTTGAACACTGCCATATTCGAGCTACATTATAGTATTTACAAATATGTCTTGGCTTGACTTCGTGAACGAAGATTTTATAGGAGTTGCCCACGACGTCTGCAGGCTTGTTCGTGGCTGCGGAGGCCAATCCGGGACAGGCAGGTTCGACCGCAGTGGCTGCAGGGGAAGGTCTGGTCAGGGTTCTGAGTTGCGGCATCTCTGCTTTTTCTCCTGAGCCGCTTGTCCTTAAGGCTAGCTCTGCGAGAGTCCTCAAAGGAGACAGCTGCCTTGTAAATGGTGGAGCGCCAGGTGTCACGGTCCACAGCAAGCGAAGACCACTGGTGGTGGTCGATTTGGCAGGCACTAAGTGACTTCTTGAGACAGTCTTTGTATCTCTTCTTTGGTGCCCCTCTGTCACGGTGTCCAGTAGCAAGCTCGCCGAACAGGGTGGTCTTTGGTAGGCGATGATCCTCCAACCTGGAGACATGCCCCGCCCAGCGGAGCTGTGTCCGCAGCAGCAAAGCCTCGATGCTCACAGTTTCAGCCTGTTCAAGGACCTCGACGTTGGTGACATAGTCACTCCAGTGAATGCCCAGGATGGTGCGCAGGCAGCGCTGGTGGAAGCGTTCGAGGAGTCGTAGTTGGCTGCGGTAGAGGGCCCAGGACTCGGAACCATACAGCAGGGTGGTGAGGACCACAGCTCTGTACACGCTGATCTTGGTGCCTTTTTTCAGCTGTTGATTGTGCCACACCCGCTTGAAAAGTCGCCCGAAAGCGCTGTTCGCTTTTGCCAGCCTGCTGTCAAGCTCCTTGTCCAGCTTGGCGTCCGACGTGATAATGCAGCCAAGGTAAGTAAACTGGTGCACTGACTTTAGTTCAGACTCGCCAATGGTGATGTGAGGAGGGCGATACACTGTCTTGGGTGCCGGCTGATGGAGGACCTCTGTCTTTTTCAGACTGACCTCAAGTCCAAAGAGCTGGGCAGCGTCTGCGAAGCAGGACGTGATGCGCTGCAGGGCTCTCTCTGTGTGTGCAACGAGGGCAGCATCATCAGCAAAAAGCAGCTCACGAATCAGTTGGTCTAGGGTTTTCGTGTGGGCCTGCAGTCGTCTGAGGTTGAACAGGCTGCCATCGAGACGATACCTGATGTACACTGCATCGAGGTCCACTGTGGCCTGCTTCAACATCATGCTAAAAAAGATGGTGAAGAGGGTCGGTGCCAGCACGCAGCCCTGCTTCACGCCGTTGAGAATAGGGAATGGTTCTGAGAGGTCATTGTTGAGTCTGACCTGGCCTTGCTGGTCCTCGTGTAGCTGGACAATCATGCTGAGGAACTTTGGGGGACAGCCAAGTCGCTCCAGGATCTGCCACATGCCTTGCCTGCTCACAGTGTCGAACGCTTTTGTTAGGTCGACAAACGTTACGTACAGACCTTTGTTCTGCTCGCGGCACTTCTCCTGAAGCTGTCTCAGCACAAAGACCATATCGGTGGTGCTCCTGTTTGCTCTGAAGCCACACTGGCCCTCTGGGAGGTGGTCTTCAGCGATGGCAGGTACCAGCCGATTCAGGAGCAGCCTTGCAAGAATTTTCCCAGCAATGGACAGCAGGGTAATTCCCCGATAGTTGGAACAGTCAGACTTCTCGCCTTTGTTCTTGTACAGGGTGATAATGACAGCATCACGGAGATCCTTTGGTAGTGTTCCTTCCTCCCAGCAGCAGAGAAAGAGGTCATGGAGCTTGTTGTGCAGTGCTGTGCCTCCATGTTTCCAGATTTCTGGCGGTATTCGATCAATGCCTGCTGCTTTGCCACTCTTGAGCTGGTGGATGGCTGTGAGGGTCTCTTCAGTGGTGGGCGGTTCGTCCAATTCAAACTTTACTGGGAGTTGTGGGATTTGTAGGACGACTGCTTCTTGAACAGTGCGCTCAGCGCTGAAGAGGCTCTGAAAGTACTCCGACCAGCGGTTCAAGATGGAGGTATTATCTGTGAGGAGTGCCTGGCCATTCGCGCTTTGCAGGGGACTTTGTACCAGGTGCCTGGGGCCATACACTGCTTTCAGTGCTTCGTAGAAGCCCCTGTAGTCACCATTGTCAGCGCAAAGCTTGGTCCTCTGTGCAAGTCTGGTCCACCACTCATTCTGGAGATCTCTGAGCTTGCGCTGGAGACTGCTGCAGACGAGGCGGAAGGCAGACTTCTTCACAGGGCAGGAAGGCTGGGCTAGGTGGGCCTGATGGGCGGCTCTTTTTTTTGCTAGGTGTTCCTGGATCTCAACATCGTTTTCGTCAAACCAGTCTTTGTTCTTCTTTCTAGCGAAACCCAAGACTTCTGCAGAGGATTTTGCAATAGCAGTTTTCAGTTGTTCCCAGAGTGTTTCAGGGGAGGAGTCTGCTGGGTCCGCTGTGTCTTTGAGCCTGCGCTGTAAATCTGTCTGAAAGGCAGCTTTCACGTCGTCACGCTGAAGGCTGGCAACATCAAGCTTTTTCTTGGGGGGCCCCCATTTCTTGGGTTTTGGCTTGATGTGGAGCCTGAGTTTGCAGCGGACAAGACGGTGGTCAGTGTGGCACTCTGCGCTGGGCATCACTCTGGTGAGGAGGACATCACTGCGGTCCCTCTGACGCACTAGGACATAGTCGATAAGGTGCCAGTGTTTGGAGCGAGGATGCATCCAGGTGGTCTTTCGACTGTCCTTTTGCTGAAAAGTAGTGTTGGTGATGACCAGTTGCTGCTCTGCACAGAACTCCAACAGTAGGCGGCCATTGTCATTGCAGTTCCCAACGCCATGCTTGCCGAGGACTCCTTTCCAGGCTTCAGAGTCCTGGCCCACTCTGGCGTTGAAATCGCCAAGGATGATGACTTTGTCGTCTGCAGGGGTGCTCTGTATGAGGCTGCGCAGGTCAGTGTAAAACTTGTCCTTTTCAGCAGGCTCTGCCAGGAGGGTTGGGGAGTACACACTGAGAAGGGTGACGTGTTGCTGGTGTCTCAGTGGGAGGCGCATGGACATGATGCGATCTGAGTGACCCGTTGGTAGGTTTTCCAGCTTAGTCGCAATGGAGGTCTTGACCATGAAACCCACGCCTGAGAGCCGTCTTTCTGATTCAGGCCTGCCTGACCAGTAGAGGGTGTACCCAGCGCCAAGTTCTTGGAGGCTGCCTTCGTCCGGAAGGCGTACTTCACTGAGCGCGGCGATGTCGATGTTTAACCTCCGCAATTCATGGGCAATGAGGGCGGAGCGACATTCAGGGCGTCCGCTGTCTGCTTTGTCGAGCATGGTTCGGATGTTCCAGCATGCTATGTTGAGTCCGGTCGTGGTCGTCATGAGAGTGGATCCGTTATTTTTTCTTGTTTTTTGACCGCAGGAGAAGATGCCCGTTGACCGCGGCTAGCCAACTGGGGTTGCGAGGGGACGAGCTTTGGTTAGGCCACCTTTTCTAGGCCCCTCTCCGTGTGGAGCAAGCAGTGCTGTCCCTAGAGAAGGCTGCTTGTTCGTTCAGGGTGTGCCGAGTGATGTTGTCATCCCCAGGTCAACATCAGGCGACCAATATCCTGAACCGCCTGCATGCAGGTTTGAGACTGCGGCTTCCAGTGACATCTTTCACCTGCCGTTTCGCCCCTCGCCCGTCGCTACAGGACTTGGAATGGTCAGGTCATGGTCCGTGGACGTTTCCTAAAGCCTGCGCGGTGGAGCTTTTTGGTGGAGTGCAGTGTGCGCAGTACTGGCCCCACCCTTTAAACCCTTGGTTCGTCTGCCATGGCCTAGCAAGCTGGGACGGTGGCATCGAGGTCCTCTAGGGCAGTGGGCAGATGTTCACATCTGCACGGGACATAGACGACCCCGCCCTCCACGAGTCCCCTGCTGCCTTGCAGGCCTGGCCGCTTGGCTGCGGAAAGGCTAAGGGAGGAAACCCCTGACATCAAAGCCCCCGTGTCTCCGGGAAAGGTTTTTGAGCCAGAGACTAGGACAAGGACAGTCTGACTTACAAATAACTTATAAGGATATAGACCAATGGCTTTAGTTCCAGGGTGGTGCCAGAATAACTTGTGCCTAGAGGCGACAAGCTTTTAGTATGGTTTTTGTAGACTAACATTATTAGTAGTTAGTAGTTATTTACACACAAAAATGAATTTTTCTCTAAAATGTATTTTTTTCGAAAAATACTTACCGATGACATTACTGTTAGGGACGTGTCTTAGCTAGCACAATTTTAGCCATATTTGGTTGTGTACCTGTAAGGCAGGGAAGGCAACAAGGGGCGCCCTATCCTAGGCCGTATCCCGAGTAGCCTCCCTTCCATCCCCATCTGGGCAATCGCTCACCGGATTCCCGCCAGTCTGTTTACTTAGCTGACTAGCGGCAAGCGGGCCAGGTGGGAGGGTCCTTCGAGTAATGTCATCGGTAAGTATTTTTTTAAAAAATACATTTTAGAGAAAAAATAAATTTTTCTCTAAAATGAAATTGTTTGAAAATACTTACCGATGACATTACTGTAAGGAATAGTGTCTTAGCTAGCCTAATTTTAGCCAAAATTAGTTGTGTACCTATATGGCAGGGGAGGCAACAAGGGGCATCATAAGCCTAGCCAGTATCCCGAGTAGCCTCCCTTCCATCCCCATCCGGGCAACCGCTCACCGGATTCCCGCCAGTCTGTTTACTTAGCTGACGAGCGGCAAGCGGGGCAGGTGGGAAGGTCATTCGAGTAATGTCATCAGTAAGTATTTTTCGAAAAAATACATTTTAGAGAAAAATTCATTTGTTTCCTCAAAACACATTACCGATGACATTACTGTAAGGAAGACTTATGAAGAGGAGGTGGGTGCCGCTTATAGCACCCCTAACCCCCAAATGCGAACTAGGCCCGCCCTCCCAGGAGCAACCTCCTGACAATTTTAGCTAAGAATAGTCAACGGCACCGAGGGTGCCGGGAGGGAGTGTTGTGCTCCGGGGAAATTTCCCACCAGCGCCATGTTTCCCGCTGGCCTGGGAGGACCCGAGAGGATCTCTCACTGTCCGGAGATGTCCCTCAGGTAGAATCGGGCAAAGTTGACTCCGCTCACCAGCACATGGCCGCCGCAGAGTCTTTGACGGCTCAGTAGCGGTCGAAAGCGAGGATGCGACTGTGGCTTTGACCTCGTGTGCCCTGATGTTCATCCCTTTGGCTGCATCAAGGTAGAGGTCCTGGTAGGCGGCGCAAAGTACTCAATAGAGCCAGGAGGTATACCGTCTGGGGTGAGATGTTATCCCCATCTGGAAGGCGGGTGCGTCCCCTGCATATCGGCTTGGTCCGGTGCAGGAGTCCACATAAAGCTCTCACCGGATCCTGCTGTCTGTATCCAGGGCAGGGCCTGAATCCCCAAAGGGCCAATTGGTGAAGAACTGGGCGAACCAAGGAACCGGGTTGTGGCTAGGAAGCCGGGCAGCAGCAGTCCCGCCAATCATCTAAACTGCAGGGCGCACTGAAGAGAGTGCAGTTCGCTGACCCTGGCAGCCGTGGAGAAGGTCAGTCGGGAGTAGGTCTTCTGTGGCACGTCGGCCGTCCGCACCAACTGGAGCGAGTTGAAATGGTCCAAGACGAGCCCCCGTAGCCCCTAGGCAAGGACCCATCGCGGGTTCATCCGGTCTAAGTCGGTCCATGTCAGCGATCATGGTCAGGTAGCCCCTAAAGGTTTGAGCGCCAAGTTGGTTGGAGAAGAGCCAGAGGAAGCACTCCACCCGCCGAGGAACCGTGCAGCACATGGGGAAGAGGCGCTCATCACCAGCGTCGCCCAGAACTCGCTCCTTCCCTCATAAACTCATCTGGTCAAGTGTCTACAGACTGTAGTGATAGCTCCCACAGCTGCACTTGAGAAGCCTCTAGCGGCAACGGCTTGCCGCACAACGTCCAAGCATAGAGGAAGAGTTCTCGGGGCTGCAAAGCATCGTGCGTGGGGTGGTGATCCGCCGGGGGGGCTCACGGCGAGGTTCTGGAGGCCGGAGGTCCATGAGCATGTCCCGCAGCAAGTATCCACGAGGACCCGGAGCGCGTTGCAACCTTGAGCTTGGGCAGGAGCTTGGGACTAGCACCATAGAGGGTTGGTGAGGCATCGAGGCCGTCCCCAGAGAGGTAGAGAGCGCCAACTGCTCAGGCTAGAGGAACTGGAACAGAGGAGACGAAGCAGGGAAGCTGGCGATTCCACCTCGGCGCGATCATGGCGGACTCTTCGCTGTGCAGATCACCCGAACGATGTCCGGATGGAATGTCCACTCTGTGCGGAGAAGCTGGCCGTGATGCGCGATGGAGTCGGCAGGTCCCGGGAAGTCTCTAGCTCGGAAGCGATGTCCCGGGAAGTCTTTAGCTCGGCAAAGCGGAGGGAACGGCTGGAGATGGTGTCTGGGGACAAGCACAACGCCTTCTTCTCCAAGGAGGCCTCCGACCGCTTCCACAAGCGACGATCGTCTAGGGATGTTGACGTGGCCACACAAAGACGTCCAACCGGCCTCGTCTACAATAGCATCCTGATGTGGAAGAACACCCAGTGGTTGCAGTAGAGCCGAAGGGAAGTGCGCGACACTGGAATACCATGCCGTCCGAAGGCGAGGCGGAGGTAACGGCCATAGACAGGGTGTCCAGGGGCGAGCAGCACGCAAACTTGTCCAAGGAGGCCTCATCCAGGAACTTCGACGAGTCCAAGCTGACGGCCCAGTCCAAGACTGTACTGCGGCACGAAGGCTCGGGTGGACTCCATGCCGAAGGACGGGATGGCGACGAACTTGTACAGCATGGTGCATGCGTCGACCATCGTAGCCACTACCAATGGTCTGAAGGTCGAGGCCGCCACGCAGGTGTCATCCTGAAGCACCAGATCACACGAAGTGGTAGCCGGCAAGGCGTCGACCGAGGAGTGGTATGCAGCATGGTAGGTGGTGACCGACCAGCCAGTAAGCTCCTAACCGCGGCGAGTGGAGGGAGTCTCTGATCCTTGACACGCGGAACGAAGTCCGGTAGAGGCTCAGTCATGCGTAGTCAAGCGCAGTCTCCGTAGGCCGATGCGCAACGTCCCGGCACCGTAGATACACCGTCCTACGCCCTGGGAGACGGCGGGAATCCTGTGTCGTCCGCCGAAGCTACTACAAGAATAAAACCGATCATTAACCTACAGCACTTAACTTACCTTCCAGCTGTAAGCGCTTTACAATGAGTACCCACGATTAAAACCCGTGACGTGTACACGAAAACCAAACTAGTGGCCGCGAGGAGGCAGGAAGCCGACCAGGTGGGGAGGCAGAGTGGTGAGCCGACGCTGTGGCTGTGCTCGTAGTACTCTAAGAGCCACGCGGGCGCACCAAAGGCCCCAAGTCTCATCCTGTCTAGGGTAAAGGCATCCGTCCCTGGTCTGGGTGCCGTTCATCTGTGCTGGGCTGGAATGTGTGCGGTGTAACCCATGCAGCCCAAGTCAACCCATCACGTGAGTGTCAGGCAAGCGGCCGCACACTGATCCCGTAGTCTCGCCCGGGGCGATGGTACTTATACTGAGCTTGAGGCGGAACACCTCTTTTGGAATGAGGCAGGGTCGGATGGCCGTACTCTAGTCTCGGTGGCAGGCCTAGGGTGATGGGTGGCATCCAAGTCGCGGGAAGCAGTCTGCAGTAGCGGCGGCGGAAGTCCGCTTGGTCCGTTCAACAGCCAGTGGCCCGTCTGCCCGGGAGGGTAGGCAGGGTGTGCGATCTCGTCATGAACCCGGCTCGTCCCTTAACTTTATCCGACGAGTGGGCACACGTTAGTCCAGCAGCCGTGTCCGGGTGTGGGCGCCTGTCCCCGATTCTGGCACGGGACACCGAACGTCCGTCCTGGATCCATGAAGAAGGTCGGGCACGGGTGTCCGCTTGGCACTCCTAACGCAATCGTGGCGCACCCGGGGGTTAGGTGGGACGATAACTCCTTCCCCTCCTTGGCCAGGCTTGTTGTACTCTCTTTAGCTGAAGAGCGGTGCGCCCTGGTTCCGCAGTCTCGCCCCGAGATGCCCATCACTGACTTTGGCCGGGGTGCCGTACATCCATGGCTAGTGTCACCTTAGAAGGGTCTGTGTGGTGAGCCATCGCAGCGTGTGGCGTAGCCCGTGCAGCCCAAAAGTCGCCTCGGGAAGGTGGGTCGAGTTAGCTCTCTGTCGGGTTCATCACTATCCCATTCCCTGACGAGCGGGTGCCCACTGGTCCAGCAGTCTCATCCGTCCGCGGGAATTTGTCACTGCCCTCGGAGTGAGATGACATACGCCGGCGCTGGACTGGTTCCGACACTTTGGAGGGCCGTACTCCAGAAGCCGCGTCCGGGCCTTAACAGGCCGTGAGCCTGGTCGTGCATGCACGTGGTCGGCCAGACTCATACTGGATACTATCAGTACTTAGCAAGTTGGCGTGCCCAACGGTCGAAGTCCTAGTACCAGTCAGGGGTTGGTCCGTCCCGTGTAGCCCGAGACTCCACGCCCTGCCATATAGGTACACAACCAATTTTGGCTAAAATTAGGCTAGCTAAGACACTATTCCTTACAGTAATGTCATCAGTAATGTGTTTTGAGGAAACGAATTCATGTGTTTCCTCAAAATACATTACCGATGACATTACTGTTAGGGAGAATAGCGAATAGGAGGCGGGTGCCGCGTAGGACACCATTAACCCCTGAATACCGTCAACGAGACCCGCCCTCCCTGGAGCTACCTCCCGACCATTTTAGCTAAGATTACCTACGGCACCTGGGGTGACGGGAGGGAGTGTTGCGCTGCTGCAATATCTCCCACCAGCGACAGGTTCTTGCGCTGGCTGGAGAGGTCCCTCAGGTAGAATCGGGCGAAGGTCGACTCAGCTCGCCAGCCCACGGCCGCCACATTGTCTTTGACGACGCAGTTGCGTTCAAATGCGAGACTTGCGGTCATGGCTCTGACCTCATGCGCCCTGATGTTCATTCGCTTGGCTGCATCAGAGACGAGGTCCTGGTAGGCAGAGCGTATCACCCATTGGAGCCAGGAGGATTTCGTCTGTGTCGAGATGTCAGTTCTACCTGGGGACAGAGGGAGGAATAAGCGTGTGTGTCCCCTGCATAGTGGCTTGGTCCGCTGTAGGTACACACGTAAGCCCTCACCGGGTCCTGCTGTCTGGTCTCTCAGGCAGAGTTAGAATCCCTCAAGGGTCGAATGGAGATCACCCGTGGGGCGGCCAAAGGAGCCTGGATCTTGGCTGGGAAAGCCGGGTCGGTCAGTAGGTGCACAGAGTCATCTGTCGGGAACTGTAAGCAGGAGGGGCATGCTGAAAGGGTGTGTAGCTCGCTGACCCTGGTCTGAGCTGTGCCAAGTTAACACCCAGGGTAGGGAATCAGCGAGTGAAGGGCAGGACGTTGTAGACCGAAGTGGGCCATCAGGTTGGCCGTCTTGCCGATGACAGTGCTCATTCTGATCCGAGAGGTCTGTACCGGCGCTGGTCCGTGCTAGGTGTCAATAAGTGTCTGCCATCCGGTAAATTCGAATGATGCTGAGGGGTCCGATTCCGCTTGGGAACCCCTAAACGAACAGCCAAAATGGGGGTAGTCCGGTCGGTGGGGAGAGTTGCTCCGCTGCACATCAGGCCTGTAGTACTCTCCCCTCTCCCTCGTATCCGTACTGTCAGAGACTCCTTGAGTCGCTGCAATCACATCCACTGTCGCATCCGAGAAGCCTCTTGGTGCGAGTGCTGACTGTCCATCTCCCAGCGTGCCGCGCCAACCGCTCTGTGTCTGTACAAACAGTTGCTGCCAGTGTTGCGATCATCTCGGACGTGGAGCTGAGGCAGGGGTTCACCGCGTGTCTCCAAAGGACTGTGATCCAGCAGAACGGTCATCAAAGTCCTAATCACCATGCCATCCCTGAGCTTGTGGAGCCCCTAGCTACACGTCTTGAGGGAGGGAACGCGCTGCCGCATCTTAACCCATATCCGCCTGAGGCTAACAGCTTCAATTTGTGCCCTGCCATACATAGGATATACTATAGAAAAAATAAGAATACAGCCCAAAGGCTTTACTTGAAGGCTAGGCCGGAATAGCGTGAAGCCTAGCGGCGCCAAGTCACTCTGGCGCTACCCTTTAACTATTTTTATTCGAACATATGTCACCCTCTGGTAAACAAGATAAGGGTTAAGATGACTAGCACCATACTTGCTGTTCCCAGGTGGTTATCCAACTAAGGATTAACCGCCCCCAAACGGCTTAACTTCGGTGAACAGACCAACCGGGGAAATCACATGTAATGGTGGTTGGCTACGCAAGGAGTCCGTTCCTTGAAGGAGCCCATCCACAGCCCAGGCTTATGGATCCCGTCTAGAGGCGACAGAGGAAGCAGCTTCCTGTTCCACTACAGAAGGACCGGTCTATCATCGGAGTCTCCTCACACGCGTAGAGTAGTTGGAAGGTAGCCGGGTGTAGTAACACTCTTTGCACTGCCGCTGACCCTGCCACAAGGGGAATCCGCGTGTACGTTGAGCTGATCTCCGAAGCGCCGTGTCTGACGAGTGCTGTCCCGATCTCTGCACCACCAGCAGAAGTGCTACACGAAGAAACCCCGACCTTCTCGTAGCTGGAGCGCACCCATATCTTCCGTAGCGTAAACCATTGTCGAGTAGCTGGAGCGTACCCG
Source organism: Semisulcospira habei (assembly GCA_036245525.1). Lineage (NCBI taxonomy): Eukaryota > Metazoa > Mollusca > Gastropoda > Semisulcospiridae > Semisulcospira > Semisulcospira habei. The sequence continues at coordinate 211,988,197 of BTPG01000002.1, read as the reverse complement.
TACCTTCCGTAGCACAAGCCATTGTTTTCTTCTGACGAGCACCAGCTGCACCGCCATCAACTCCAGCCAGCGGCTGTATCTGCCTGCGTGTTCCAGCCAGCGGCTGTATCTGCCTGCATGTTCACCCGTTGCTATCCTGCTGTTATCGGTCAGGCACTCCCTGCCTAGGCGGCAAATCTGGGTGCTGGTCCCCCGTCGGACTTGCCTCCAATGCCCAGGAATCCGTGTCGGCGGCGTTGCATCAGCTAGGAGGCCGGGTCATCCCACACTTCGCCATCTGGTTCCAGAGGACCGACCGTCCAAGCAGCTGCAAGCGCATGGCCAAAGTTACTAGTAAGCGCCAAAGCCGACACTAGACGTCACCTAGTCTCCAGGTCCAGGATCCGTAAGGGCCTACTGTAGCCTGTTGGGTCTCAGCCCACCTCCGTGGTCTCCTTCTAGGCAGGGCTCCCGCATCACCAAGTAGAGCTGTAGCCAAAGCTTCCATCTCACCACCGCTGACTGAAGCGAGTGGAGACAATCCTGCTGAGGTGGCAAGGGATCCTGCGCTGTCGCCTTATCGTCTGCCAAGTCGGTCCCACAGAAGAATGTCCTCGCGCGGAGCCTTCCACCGCTGTGTTATCCCAAAAGACGGGAGAACGTGGAACCTGTCACAACAGCGCATCCCTTCATATCCCGTCGCCGCCGGCGATCTCCGCCAAGAAGTAGGCTGCGAGGTGGTACGCCATCCTAAAGGTTGTCACTAGCTCCGTGCGTATCCTGCTCCGATGTACAGAGGCTGAAAGGTCCCAGGTGTTTTCCAGACACTTGCTAACGGAAGGTGTCACCCTCTCGATGAAATCCCGTGTCAGCTAGGGGGAAGCGAACCCCGGGAGCAGTCCTGTCCAAGCCTCGCTTCCGCTTCCTCGCGTCCGAGTCTGTAGTCTGTGGTGAGCCGCCGCCAGCATCCACGCCTCCTTATCCACTGCTAGCACGGCACCGCCCGGAAGAGACTCAACATCACTGCCGGCGGAAGTACATGTTCATCCTCTCTGGTCATCGGGAGTCTCAGAAGAACTCTGTTGTCCGCCGCCGTCTTGCCAAGTGGTCGCCTAATGCCTCTGCTAGATCCCGAAGTCTGCGAGGGAGCGACGTGAAGCACTGGGCCACCCGATGTGTCGGTCATCGTCGCAGCCTTCCACTCAGGGCAAAGCCGGCCAGAAAAATGACGCGACAAGCCCAGACGCTTCGTCCAAGAGCGGCGAATCAGCGATGTGTTGGAGCGCACCGACCATCTGCTAGGAGTGCCAGTTGTCTACCCCCACTCCGAACCACATGCTCCTGGTGTAGACTTAGCGCCTCCTCAACCTCCGGTTCTGGATGTAGGCCACCACTGTCGAGCTGTCGGAGAGTACGCGTAATCCTGACCCATGAGACGCTGCTCCCACCCAGAGAGAGCGCAAGCCACACTGTTTTCACTCCAGCCTGTTGAAGTGTTAGACGGCTTGATCCCTCGTCCACATACGAGGATATCCTGACTTGTGAGCCGCTGCTTCCACTCGGAGAGGATGCAAGGCACGCTGCTTTCATCTCCAACCTGTTGATGTGTTTGTCCGCTTGATTCTTCGTCCATTACGAGGATCCTGACTCGTGAGACGCTGCTTCCCATGGAGAAAGCGCGAGCCACCCTGCTTTAATCTGCACCCTGTTGAGGGGTTTGACGGCTTGATCCCTCGTCCAACGGCGAGGATATCTTGACCTGTGTGCCACTGCTTCCACTCGGAGAGAACGCGAAGCACACTGCTTCCATCTCCAGCCTGTTGCTGTGTTTGTCCGCTTGATCCCTCGTCCAATACAAGGATCCTGACCCGTGAGACGCTGCTCCCACTTGGAAGAGAGCGGGACACACTGTGTTGATGCGTTAACGCTCGTTCCATAATCCAACAGGCTGAGGTCGAGTGTCGAAAGTGAGCGCGATTTCGTCCTACCGCTGCCATCTCCGTGATCCTGGCGCCGGTGTCGAGGCTGTCGTTTCCCTGAGGAAAATCGGCCCTTGAAGCTCTGGTCGGAAGAACGACCGCTCTTGCCGGGCGCCTCTGATGCTCGGTGTCACCGAGAGATCCCACGCTGCGACGTACCCGAGCTTGTCCGCTGGTCGGAGAGGCGAAGAGGGAAGAAGCCGTTCCCAGGCATCTGTAGCACCCTTTCTCCAGCTGGTGCGGTCGCCCGATCGAACATGTAGACTTTGTCGCCGCGTGAAGCAGGTCCATGGCCACTGTGAGTTCCTACCTGTGAGTGTGGGTGGGTGGTTTGCACCAGCTCTCGTTGGCTGCTGCCGAAGTTAGTTCCTTCCAATAGGGCTTTGGACATGGGGGATCCGCCCAGCGAGTTAGTTCTCGTCTGTGGCTCCACTCTTCGACTCGGGGACCCTGAAGCCTGTGTCATTCTCCATTCTCCTACGGCGTGGGGGAGGTATCCTGGTGGTTCAATCGCAACGGGGAAGCACCTCCCGCCGGCTGGCTCTAATGACCGAATGTCCGTCCTCCTATGGACAGCTTCGGTCTCCAAAACATTTCTCAGTCCAACACGATGGGGAAGTACGTCCCGACAGTTGGTTCAGTTGACCACATGACCGACCTCGAAGTGAGGGCTCTGGTCCCAAAGCTTGCTTGTTTGAGACTCATATCTCGTCTCCCACCTTTACTGCAGGGAAACCGCGCTCCATATGCCGACACAGCCTAGGGGCGAACCCCATCACTGGCGTTCGGGCATGTCCCGGGCCTCTACGAGGCGGGGTGGAGTTCTTCCGTGCGTTCTGTGTCTCACATGACTGAATTTCTCGCCCTCCGTTTACTGCGAGATGCCTGAGCTCCATGCAGACCCATACCTGGGGGATGAATCCCGTAGTGAGTGTCCTTACATATCCGGGGCCTCTACGAGGCGGGGTGGAGCTCTTGTGTGCATTCTGTGGCTATCTTTTCCTGTCCCTCCCTGAGAGGTGCGTTGTAGACGCGGCCCGGTGACGGCGCTGGTCCGGCCTAAGGCTGGTGGGCACTTGCCTCTCAGGGGGGAGGGGGTGCCCCGCTTGGGCTCTCTCTCTGTGTCTCTCACCTGGGGGGTGATAATCTGGCCCAACATCTTTATTGCGGGGGGACCGAGCTTCCATATGCCGACACGTGCCTAGGGGCGAACCCTATCACTGGCGGTCGAGCATGTCCCAGGGCCTCTACGAGGCGGGGTGGAGCTCTTGGTGCCGGGTCCGAATGGGGGGCAAGCCCCGATCCTTTGCTGCTGCTAGGCTCATTCATCTGCTCAAGGCGGGGCAGCGCTGCCCGGGGCACCGACCAGTATGATTCTGCCTTTCCCTTCATTGTCGTCGATGCTGCTTTGTTCGTCAGCTGTGTGCAAGGCGCCGGTTTATCCCTCCGGTAAAACGCCCCCAACTGCGACCATCTCTCTTGCTCCCACGTCACGCACTGTTGCCTGTCTGATCAGAGGAGCAGCACGAGCATGGTAGGCAGACATCATGGCCATCCTAGGCCACTGGAAGGCGCCACACTTGGTGCAAGTCCGTATCTAAGCACTTTAACAAAGGACAGAAGAAGACCGGCGAGAAGCAGGGAGCCTCCGCAGAGGGACCGCGCAACTGGTCGGCTTGCATACATCACCACCCCAATGCCGCCACCGACCGGTCAAAACCAGTTAGAGGCAGTAACCGCTATTTTACTTTATCATCACTCAAACCGATAATCCCACAGAAAAAAAACAACACCACATAATCCACAGAACACGTAGGTAATCCAAGCACAACACAATGCACATAAATCCAAGTGTCCACGGTACACAACGGTAATCCACCTAACCACAACCGGAGCACGATATGCTCACGGTCTGTCCTGGTTGAGCTAAACGAAGAGACTGCCGATAAACGGTGAGCGCGCCATAGGATAGGGAGGCAGGGGAGGCCACTCGGGGTGTCCTGGCCCTGGGTGGTTGCCTCCCCTGTCGTCAGGTACACGAGTTTTTTGGGCTAAAAAGGTTAAGCTAAGCGAAGCATTCCTAGTAGTAATGCCGTCGGTAATGATTTTGAGAAAATAAAGTGATATATCCGATTTTTATTATGTCTAATGTTATAAGCGAAGACCAGTGTACACCTGTACTCCCCAGACAGACCTCGGTGAGTACGCCACATGAACACTTATTCAAATGAGACCTTAGCATAGTATTTCATGGCGTACTCACTACGTGGATCTAACTGGGGAGTATTCCCACAAAAAGTATGGGCATACATGCATCCATAACCACTTTTTACACATACAGTACGTACATTTTGGATAACATGTTGAGTAATGTCTCCCTGTTTGTGACCCTCATCTTGTTGGTTTTGTAGCGAACATCTGCAGCCATCTCTGGTATTGATAGACGCTAAAACAGATTAGATCACACAAGAATACATACATCAGCTACCTCGATCACCACCATTTGTTCATGTGAACTACAGCATGGCCAGTACAGTGAGTATGATGGTTCACTTGCAGAAACCACAATATATACACGCCTGTGACGTGTAACTTCACTGCGCTAGCTCTTACCATGCATTTTTGACAAATGCATACTGAAACACTGAAACCAAAGTTCAAAAGTCAACAATATAAAACAATTTTAAACATTCCTACCCTCAGCTATCTCTACTATAGCTGCACACTAAACAAAACAAACAAACAACAAATCATCAGCAACAACAACACAGACATCCCAACATAACAAAGAAAGATTCTCTCACCTCGCAGAGAATTTTGAATTGGCCGTCATTGCCAGCACCCACTAACAGAAATCCGTCCTGCGTCTTGAATGCCTAATAAAAAAATGAACTGATCAAAATAAAACAGATAAAAATCCTTTAACTCTTTTAGCCACAACACCCTGCAGCAGGAGGTGGACTGACCATGATAATTCAAGGGTAGTGCCAGATTAGCTTGGCACCTTCATTGAAGGGTAGTGCCAAATTAGCTTAGCGCCTTTAGGCACCAAGTTAATCTGGCACTACCCTTGAATTATCATGGTCAATCCACCTCCTGCAACTGATAAATAGTAACACTACCAGAATTTGGGAAATGCACCCGTGGGGCTAAAAGGGTTAAAAAACAAAACGTGCAACACTTGAAATACCCTTAATGTTTTGTAAGGCTAAAAGGGTTAAAAAACAAAACGTGCAACACTTGAAATACCCTTAATGTTTTGTAAGATGACCAGAACTGTTTTAATTGCAACATTTACCTATGAACAGCATGGATCGAGATGGATCAGTTATGATGTTTCAAGGGCAGTGCAAAATGAGCTTGGCGACAAGCTAACCTGGCACCACTTAACTATCCTGGCACTATTGGACTATAATGGTCGCACTTCTAAATTAATACCACGATTCAATTCTTCTCTATTGATGCTGTACTCTCAGGTAAATGTTACAAGATGACCTTCAGCTTATGTTGCTGTTATTATGTTTTGTTTTGTTTTTGCCTTTTATGCTTTTCGTACATTTTAATGTTCTAGACATAATGTTTGTTTGTTTTACAAAAAAATGTTTTTTATTGTGTTGCTCGTTGATTATTTATGTGTGTAGAGTAGCAGGACAGTTAGGACGAGAGGCATTCGCATGCCTAAAACTTTATCCTGAATAAAAACGTTTCATCATCAACATCCCACAGCTGGTGCCTACCGAACATGTCAAAGTCATTATTATGTCAGAATGAGTTTGTTGTTCAGAACTTGTTTTAACTCCTTCACTGCCAGTGGATGCATATTTTGTTTCTGAATTGTTAATTCAACGCCAAAGCACCCCAGCTGTCCCCAGTACATGGATTCCAAGTGGTGTCAGCAAGAGACACACAGACACCACTTCAATTATCATGTCATTCTTCATGCCTTCATCTCAATCAATTTTGACTCTTGTACATTAGTAGAATTTTTATGCATTTTTGCATTTGTATCATCATATCAGGTGAACATATGAAGGAACGACTGGTTTTCAATGGTGGATATTGTCGACACACAAGGCATACAGTATTTTTCAGCCAAACATCTATGAACCACAACTGCACTCACTGTTTAAACCATTTACCATATAAAGAGAAGGAAAAATGATGCACTTCTTTCGTATGGGAACAACCAAGGCAGAGATTAAAATCGCTATGCGCACATTTTGTATGAGGTCAAACCCAAATATTTTTGTCCTCTGTTTCACAAAAACTTGACTCACCTGATAGGGTACTATACTAGGGTGGGATGTCCCATGTCGAACAGCCTCTTGTCCAGCATTAAGGTAGTTGGACGCAATGTTCGCTAGAGAGGCTACCTGCACACAGCCATAGAAAGCTTCAGTTATTCCTTGATGAGAACTACAAAAAAAAAAAAAAATGCAATGATATGATGTGTAAGTTGATCATTCATAAACTGGCTCATAAGAATGTTGCCTTTTGCTGCCAGAAATCAGCTACATTATAGTACTTACAGATAAGGATATAAACCAATGGCTTTAGTTCAAGGGTGGTGAATAGCTTGGCGCCTAGAAGCGCCAAGCTATTCTGGCACTACCCTTGAACTATTTTAGTCAAACTTATTTCACACAATGGTGTATTCCGAATGATAAAGGTTAATTGACAGCTAAATTGCAAATGCTGTCCTCAATTAATCTATAGTCACCTCTTTAATTGAACTAATTCTGACTTAACCCCTTCAATGTTGAGAAAAACTGACCACCACCCAACTGCATTTGGTACAGGCCATGAAGTTGCTGGAGCTCATGAGACTCTATGCCTCTTGCTGAACCACTTTCCATGTTTCTTTGATGGCTTGGGATCTTTGACGTTGACGTTACGTACAGTGATTTCAAAAACACAAAAGCTGCAACCACTGGCAGTGAAGGGGTTAAGAATAACATCCATTGCTTGCAAGTTCAGCCGCTATCTGTAAATGACAAGTGTGCACCTAGAGAAATGAATTTTTCTCTAAAATGTATTTTTTCTCAAAATACATTCCCGATGACATTACTATTAGGAAGATATGCCTAGCTTACCCAATTTCAGCCTAAGAACCTGTTGTGTTCCTACACAACCAGGGAGGCAACTCAAGGGGGCCGTAACCAGGGACCCCAAGTAGCCTCCCGTCCCTGCCCATCCGGTCACGGGTCACGTGGTGTCAAGCCTGTCGGAAATGCTTAGCTTACTTGCGGCAAGCGAGGCAGGTGGGAGGGTCCTCCGAGTACTGTCATCGGTAGTATTTTTCGAAAAAATACATTTTAGAGAAAACTTCCATTTGTTTTCTCAAAATTCATTCCCGATGACATTACTATTAGGAAGAATAGCGAAGAGGAGGAGGGTGCTGCCCACAATATTACCCCCTGTATAAGGGCTTAGCCAGACCCGCCCTCCCCGGAGCAAACTCCCGACAATTTCAGCTAAGCTATGCCTACGGCGCCGGGAGGGAGTGTAGTGCCGCGGCGATGTCCCCCACCAGGGCAAGATTCTCTTGCTGGCCTGCCAGGTCCCTGAGGTAGAGCTGGGTGAAGGGTGATTCTGCCCGCCAGCCCACAGCTGCCACGATGTCTCTGACGGCACAGTTGCGGTCGAAGGTGACGCTCGTGGCCATGGCGCTAACCTCGTGTGCGCGGATCTGTAGCCTCTTAGCTCCCTCCGGGGAGAGGTCTTGTAGGCGGTCCGGATGACCCAGCATAGCCAGGAGGATAACGTCTGGGCCGAGATGTCTGTTCTGCCTGGCGACAACGGCAGAAAGAGGCGGGACCGTCCCCTCCGGATGGGCATGGATCGGTGCAGGTAGATGCGCAGGGTGCGCACCGGATCTTGCTGCCTGGTCTTCCAGGGAAAGGTCAACCCTGTCAGTGGTTGATCACCTGGGACTCAGTCAAGGAAGACCTAGTCTTAGCGAGGAAGGAAGGGTCAGTGAGGCACCGCACGGAGCCCTCCGTCCTGAACTGCAGGCAGGCAGGGTGCGCGGTGAACGCGTGCAGCTCGCATACTCGGGCAGCCGTGGCGAAGGCCATCAGGAAGCAGGTCTTCCAAGTGATGTCTGCGAACCAGGCCAGGGGGAGCAGTTCGAATCGAGCAGAATTCAGTGATGTAGGCACCCAGGGTAGGTCCCCGTGTGGGATCAGCGAGCGGAGGGACTGGCCACTGTAGGCCGAAGTGGGCCAAGAAGTCGGCGAGGTCTTTGCAGGCACCAGGGTCCAGGTGGCCCAGGTGGCGATAAGTGTCAGCTATCATGGCCAGGTAACCCCTGTTGGCGAAGGGTGCTAATGACCACTTGCCGAAGAGCCAGAGAAAGAACTCGGCGAGCTGTGGGTAGGCAGATCAGTGGGGGAGAGGCGCTGGACAGCGCGGCAGGACCGTAGGACTCGCCACTTTCCCTTGTAGACGTGCCTGGTCGAGGGTCTGCGGGGTGTAGCGATAGAGAAACCACTAGAGCCGAGGGCGTGCCGCACAGTCTCAAGGCGTGTAGGAGAAGCCGCTCTGGGCACGGGTGGAACAGCCTCTGGCGGGGTAGCCTGAGCAACTTGCGTGGGGTGGGCAGCAGTTGGGGGGGGGGGGGCCCGTGGCGAGACTCAGAAGGTTGGTGGCCCAAGACTTGGTCCAGGAGAATGGGGCCACCAGAAACACGACCGCGATGCAACCTCTGAGCTTGAGAAGGACCTCGGGGACTAGCACTGTTGAAGGATACGCGAAAGTGCTGAGGCTGTCCCAAGAGATGGAGAGCACGTCGACGCCGTGAGGAACTTCGGTAGAAGGTGAGCGCCCCAACTGGGAGACTTGCATCCACGCAGAGAGACAGCTAGGGGGGGTGGGGGCGGAGAGGCGAGGGGTACTCCCGATGCGAGCCACACGGGGTCCGCCTAACGGAGCAGATGAGGACGGAGCATCAGCACAACTGAGACTGGGATAGCGAGATCGCCAGAGATGCACTGGAGCGGATGGGAGTAGAGCCGGCCGTGCAGTAAGATCCACCGCCGCACTCATCAGGCCGAAAAGCTGGAGCCAACTCCGGCGGGGACCACTTCCTTTTGGGGCACCTGCCGGGCCAAGGGGGCCCCCTGCCGGATCCGGGGCACTGGAAGTCCCACCCGGTCGAGGTCGGTCAGGAGCTCCATGCCTAGATGCACAACTGGCGTGAAGGCGTGAGGTCCGACTTGTCCGAGTTGACCAGGGAGCCGAGCCGAGTCAGCAGCACGAGCCACGCATCTGTCAGTCCCTAAGGAGGCCTCTGACTAGTCCACAGGAGGAGGTCGCCCAAGAAGTAGAGGTCGGACTTGAGGACAGCTGTCTGGCCTTGGCGAAGACGGAGTCCCTGATGCGAGTTTACACCAACGGGCGGAGGTTGAGGCCGAACGGTAACGCCCGAAACTGGTAGACCACCGTTGAATGCGAAGTGCAAAATCGCCAGGAGGCGGGATGCGCGGGGACGAGTAGAGATGCGTCCAACGGGTTCAGACTGGCAGCGAAATCCATGGGCTGCACGGCCGCTCTGAGGGCCCCAGCTGTCTCCGTGGTGTAGGTGTAGCGGATCAGGGACGCAGGCTTGTCCAGGCCGCGGAGAATGCCACGCTGCGACAGCCCAGAGCCGTCTGCCTGCACTTGCGCCAGCGGATCCCCTGCGGGTAGGGGGCAGGAGAAGCCTGGGAAAGCCCTGTGTACCAATCCTGGCGGGATGTGACGTCGAAGCCCGAGGGCCACCTATGGTCGGAGAAGAAGTCAGCCTCGCGGGAGGCACCCTGCTGCAGCCGCGAGGCCTCAAGGCGTGAGAGGTGGCTGAGCGAGCGGAGGGCAAGGAGGGTCAGGGTATGTGTCGGCCGTCGTGCTGCACATCGCCGCCCCTAGAGGCAGAGGAGCGTGCGCTAACAGCACTTAGACTACCCCGGCGGTCATCAATCCAAGTACTCTCCGAGCCCAGCGTTGCTTATTTCGATGATCAGAGAAGAACCGGAGTATAAAACGTGGTATGGCCATTGGCCGCAAGGAGCTCCTAGCATCGTGTGGCTTGCCAGGTCTGCCAGTGGTACTGGGACGGGGAGACGGAAGTCTCTGTGGGCCGGCCTCCGTGAGGTGGGTGCACCGCCTGCCGGTCTTCCTGGGGAAGCGGGTGGGCCTTTCTTCATTCCCGTCAGACACGTCCGGGCCCAAGGTCTAAGTCACCGCCATGCGGGGTCATAGTGGGCCGGCCACGATGAGGCGGGCGCACTGCCGGCCGGTCTCCTCTGAGGAGCGGGCGGGCCAGGTCCGAGGGGGGGCAGTGTAACCAATGGTAACGAAGTCCTGGGACCTGCAGAGTAACTACGGGCCCGAGGTGTCGTCCTCTCCCCAAGGTGCAAATGGGCGCATCTGGTCTCCTCTCCTGGCACAGAGGGGGGCGCCGTGGTGGGCGGGCACAATGCTGGCCGGGCCGTAGGGCGCTCGCGCCAGAAAAAGCTCCACAGCTGCAACTGTAGTTCCTCTGGCCAAGCGGCGCAGGAGTCGCAAGTGTGGTTGGAGGCGCAGCCAAAAACAGGGGAGGCAGACCGCATGCGTATCGTACGGCCATAGGAAGGCGCCGCACAACAGGTGGGTGAAAACTTGGCAGCTCTGCAACGCAATTCAGATGTAAAGGCGAGTGGGCGTGGGCTCCCCGTGGCCCCGCCAAACGCGTCCACGCTTTCGAATCGAGTGTCGGACAATCAAACGAGGAGGGCCGGGGGCTGCATCTGCTGTCGTGCTGCGCATCATGGTCCTTCCTAGGAGTAATGTCCGATGATGGGGGGTGCACGGGGCTAATGGTGTCGTGCGGCTTGTCAGGTCTGCCAGCGGTCATAGGACGAGGCGACGAAGGTCGCTGCAGGTCGGCCTCAATGAGGCGGGCACTCTGCCGGCTAGGAGTGAGCGGGCCTGTCTTTGTGTGATATGTCAGGGCCCAGCGTATTGGTCGCCGCAATGCGGGGTAAAAGCGGGCGGGCCTCGATGAGGCTGACGTGCTGCGCTGCCGGCCGGACTCCTCCGAGGAGCAGGCGGGCTAGGTCCGAGGGGGCACGATGGTAGACGCAGTCCTGGGACCCGAGGTATAATCACGGGCCCACTGTGTCGTCCTATCCCCAAGGTCGGAGCGGGCGCGTCTGGTCTCTTCTCCTAGCAAGGAGGGGGGCACCATGGCGGGTGGGCGGTCATGGGCCGGCGTTGTGCGCTCGTGCAGGTAAACACTCCAGAGCTGCGACCAAAGTTCCTCCGGCCAGGCAGTGCAGACATCGCAAGAGTGGTCGGAGCAGGGAGGCAGACCACATGGTTATCGCTCGGCCATTGGAAGCCGCCACACTGCGGGCAGGTGCGAACATGGCAGCTGCAACACATATCAGATGTGAAAGGCAACCGGGCGTGGGCTCCCCGTCGCCCTGCCAAACGAGTTAGAGTGTTCGATGCGAGTTGTCATACAAGCAACACGAAAAACACCCATGGTCGAAGTCTCCGCCCGGCCAAAGGGCCGGTCGAGGGCCTTACCTCGTCATGGCTGCGGGGACAAAGGGGGGGGGGGGGGGGGGGGGGGGAACCTGCCAGACGGCCCTCAGAGCGCACCGGGCGGGAAGGTAAAATCCCAGAAGGCACACCGTAAACCCAGGGAAACATCCCCAATCCTAAGGAACACACGTAATCCACAGAGGCACACATAATCCAAAGGGAACACATAATCCAAAACCGACCGGCCAAGAACCAGTCACACCGTACACAGCCAAAGGTCCTGTAGGCTAGAACACAACTTCACGGTAAGCTAAGCAAATAGACTGGTGTGACACCACGTGGCACGTGACCAGACAGGCAGGGACAGGAGGCTACTCAGGGTCCCTGGTTACGCCCCCCTTGAGTTGCCTCCCTGGTTGTGTAGGAACACAACAGGTTCTTAGGCTGAAATTGGGTAAGCTAGGCATATCTTCCTAATAGTAATGTCATTGGGAATGTATTTTGAGAAAACAAACACATGTGTAAACACGCGCAAAATGCAAACACATATTCAAACCTAATTATCATTTATAATAGAAATTATCTTTGGAAATGGGTTCCAAGTTTCCTCACTACCTGTGTAGCCAAGAGACTGCAGTCAATGTGTTGACCTTCACCAGTCCTCTGGCGGTGAAGCAGAGCGGCCATGATGGCTCCATGAGCATACAGACCTGTCGACAGATCTGTCATGGCTACCCCGACTTTGCATGGTTCACCATCCTACAGAAATAAATTAAAAGATACGGTGATATTTGGCACATCATAAATGAACAATACACACAAATACACACGCAAGGGTGACATGAACCCTACACATATTGCATCAACGCACATGCATAAAATTCATACAAACTGACCAATCATACTGACCTTTGGCCCTGTAATGTGCATGAGACCACCCACTCCCGATATAATGACATCATAGCCAGCACGACTTGCATGCGGACCCATCTGACCATAGCCTGAAAATAATTTAAAGTTCATAGCCTGAAAATAATTTAAAGTTCAACAATAACTACAACAACTACAATAACAAACAAGAAAGGCAAAACCGTTATGGCTAATGTGTGTGATCAATCCACATAGTAAGAGTGACCTTTATGATCTTGACCTTTCAAACAGGTCACTGAAATGAAAAAGTGTTCAAGTGTTTCAACATAAGTAAACGGTTGGCTTTTGTAGAAGAGGAAACCGAGTTTTGCATTTTTCACGAATCTGTGAACCTTCTGTAACCCTTTACCTTTAAGAGGGTCGACTATATTAATATGCACTGATTGAACAATCATAGTCAAATTTATTTCAAGCAAAAGTGTATCAGGATAAAAAGGCTCAAAACCAAAAAACAGAAAAAATATAAAACAAGAATAGCAAAGCATGACTGATCCATATAATTAATTATTTTGTGACCTTGACCTTCCAACAGGCCACTGAAATAAGCAAGCGTTTAAGTGTTCTAAGGGTTGGCATTTATAACTGCAAAATCCATGTTTTCTCCAAATTTACACATTTTTCACTTTTGTCAAACACCCATGACCCTTGACCTTTTTGAATAATGGTAGTACACGAATCTAGTGTGCATAGAAAGGTCTTATCATCATGCAGCTACCTTCTGCCAAATTTGGTTTAAAAACTAAAATTCTACACACAAAAAAGAAGACATTTTCACATCATTTGCTGATCTCGTGATCTTTGACCTTTCCAAGACGTCATCCAAGTTAGCATGCATAGGGAGGTCTTACCATCAGGTATCTGTGTACCAGGTTTGGGACGGAAGTTGTAAATGGGAGAAAAAAACTTTTTTTTGTCAGAAAATGGCTATTTGTGACCTATTTCCTGATCTGTTGTGACAGATTCTTAACCTTTCCGAGGGATCATCCAAATTAGTATGCATAGGAAGGTCTTACTATCAGATATCTATGTACCAAGTTTGGGTTAGAAGTTGTGAATAGTATTTGAGAAAAAATCAATTATGTCAAAATAATATATTGCCATTTTGACCTATTTCCTGATCACCTGTGACCTGGACATTTAAGGGAGGTCACTCAAATTGGTATGTTTAGAAAGGTCTTGCCACAAAGTATACTTGGGCCAAGTTTGAAGACTGTGGCTTGAATAGTCTCCAAGAAAATGTCAACGTTAAAGTTTACCATGGACGACAGAAGAATGACCGATGGCCTAGAACATAGACTCACTTTCGCTTCGCATGTGAGGAAAAAAAAACACCCGTCTCTCTCATGAACTCTGATGGCACAGTACACAAGTATGAGTGACTGCTCCGGCTACTCACCAGTAATGGAGCAATAGACCAGACCGGGTGATTCTGCAGCCAGCTGTTCATATCCCAGACCCATGACTGCCAACTTTCCTGGCAAATAGTTTTCTACCAGAACATCACTGACTCGGGCTAGCTGGCAGCAACAAACAAAAAACAACAATATGTTAACATAAGGGAAAACCACCTGGTTGCAATGCAAAAATGAAAGAAAAAGTGGTGGCTGCATGCGCCTGGATCCAAGGAAAGATAGGAAGAGGGAAATGGTGCTTAGTAACGGTACAGTTCTCTCCCTTACTAGTGACAATTTCTAGCTACTTCTTACTTCGCTTGCCTTAAAATTCAGATTTTTTTCTGTCAAAACTGATACCAACATCACAAAAATCTGATCATTGATAATTTGATTGATTTAATTGCTTCAGTCAGTGACTTTGTCCAACCAACATCACTGCTACACATGTAGTTATCATACAACTTGTCAGTCAATCACACTGAAAAACCAGTTGAATAGAATTAAATTCTTGGTCCTAAGACTCAGTTTCTAACATGCGTACAAGGTAGTCGTCCTATTACATTTGTAGCCGGAGATGAACTGACCATGGCAGTTCAACGTTAGTACCTGATCAGCTTGTCACCTATCCAAGCTGACCTGGCACTATAGTAGCTTTGAACAAGTGTGGTCAATCCGTTTCCAGGCTGACTGAAATTTCCTCACCTGTCTAACTATGTTGGCCCCCTCAGGGTGCTTGATGTTCACTGTTATGCTCTGAAATACGTCAGAATCAAAACATTAACCCCTTCACTGTCATAGGATACAAAGTGTGTTTCTGCAATCATATAAATTGAACATGAAAGAACCCCATCCATCAAAGAAACAGAGATACAACATAAGGACAGGAAAAAGCATTGATCCTTATGAGCCCCTGTACCATGAAGAGTGCCCATGAGATCTATGCTTTTTGCAGATGTGCGGGTAGTGATTGCATTTCTCTCAGCAGTGAAGGGTTAATTCATTGAGTACTACAGGTTACCTCGCGCTGGGACCATACGGCGTTGAGGCGCGTCCCCTGGGTGGTGGATAGGGGGTCCCTCGTGAGAGGGGTGCACCGAATGAAATAAGGTGCCGTGAACCAACATGGTCTAAGGGAAGGTGACCCCGACAGAAAACCCCTGGTCCTCCTAGTAAGGGGGTTGGGCGTGGGGGTAGCTTCCCCACCCTGCAAAAAAGGAAATAGCTACAAAAACGCCGACGAAAAGACTAACAGTAATTCCTTTCCTGGAGGAGGAAGGTTCTTCTACTAGAAGACTTATGACGTCCTGTGGTGAAAGCCGGAAGTCTTCGGAAGCCACAGGACCGAGCCGCCTCTCTCTATCCAGGGATACAACCATGGGCACATGGAACGTCAAGACCATGTACCAGAGCGGCAAGGCCGCCCAGATAGCAGCGGAAATGCAAAAGTACAACCTTTCCCTGCTAGGCATCAGTGAAGCCAGATGGACGCAGTCTGGCCAGAAAAGGCTGTTAAGTGGGGAGATGATTCTGTATTCAGGTCATGAAGAGGAGAATGCCCCCCATACAGAAGGTGTAGCACTCATGCTGTCACCAGTGGCACAGAGAGCGCTGATGGGCTGGGAACCTCTTGGGCCAAGAATTATAACAGCAGCCTTTAGAACCAAGAAAAAGCTCAAGCTGAACGTCATCCAGTGTTATGCGCCCACCAATGACAGTGATGAGGAAGAGAAACAAGAGTTCTACGACCGACTCCAGAGTGCCGTGGACAAATGTGCGGAGCGAGACATCACCATCGTCATGGGCGATTTTAATGCCAAAATAGGGGAGGACAACACCGGATATGAAGAGGTGATGGGGAGACAGGGACTAGGCTCGGAGATGAGTGAGAACGGGGAGAGGTTTGTAGACTTTTGTGCTCTAAACCGACTTGTCATTGGAGGCAGCATCTTCCCACACAGAAGAATACACAAAGCAACTTGGGTCTCACCTGACCATACAACAGAGAACCAAATAGACCATATCTGCATTAGCAAGAAATTTAGAAGATCCCTTCAAGATGTTCGAGTGAGGAGGGGAGCAGATGTCGCCTCAGACCACCATCTGCTTACCTTAAGAATGAAGCTCAAGCTAAAGAAAAGCCGCACAGAGACAACAAGAAGACAGCGTTATAATGTAGGCCTCCTGAGAGAAACTGGAGTTAGAGAAGAGTTCAAACTGGTGCTGTCCAACCGGTTTCAAGCGCTACAGGAGCTAGTAAATGAAGAGGAGGCGGTCACCACAGAGCAGCAGTGGAAGGCAGTTAGAGAGGCGCTGAACTCAACCTGCAAAGACACTGTAGGGTTCAGGAAACACCACCACAAGGACTGGCTGTCGGCACAGACCTTGAAGAAGATAGAAGCGAGGAAGCAGAAGAAAGCAGCGGTCAACAACAGTCGCACGAGAGCAGCCAAAGTAAGGGCACAGGGGGAATACTCGGAAGCCAACCGCGAGGTGAAGAGGAGTATCAGGGCAGACAAGAGGGCCTACACAGACAGCCTGGCAGCAGAGGCAGAAAAGGCAGCAGGCAGCGGCAACATGAAACAGCTCTACGACATTACCAGAAGATTGTCGGGTAAGTATGGCCATACAGAAAGACCAGTAAAAGACAAAGAAGGCAAGCCTATTGCAGACAGAGCAGACCAACTCGACAGATGGGCCAAGTATTTTGAAGAGTTACTGAACAGACCTAGCCCACCCGACCCCCCCCGACATCCAGCCGGCAGAGACCGACCTACCCATCAGCTGTGACAGACCCAGCCGGGAAGAGATCAGAAAAGCAGTGGCATTTTTGAAGAATGGCAAGGCGGCAGGGCCAGATGGCATCCCAGCGGAGTCTCTGAAAGCAGACCTAGAGACAACAGTTGAGATGCTGTACCCACTGTTTGGAAAGATCTGGGAAGAGGAGGTGATGCCAGCTGACTGGAAGGAGGGGTACCTAATCAAGCTTCCCAAGAAAGGCGACCTCAGCAAGTGTTCCAACTACAGAGGAATCACCTTGCTGTCAGTACCAGGAAAGGTCTTCAACAGGATCATCCTAGAGAGAATGAAGAGCTCCGTTGACCCCCAGCTGAGAGACCAGCAAGCAGGATTCAGGAAGAACCGATCATGTACAGACCAGATCGCCACTCTCCGCATCATCGTGGAACAGTCTCTGGAGTGGAGCTCCCCGCTGTACGTCAACTTTGTGGATTATGAGAAAGCATTTGACAGTGTGGACCGAGAGACTCTGTGGAAACTCCTACGACACTACGGTGTACCCACAAAGCTCGTCCGCCTGATCAAGAGCAGCTATGATGGCATGACATGTCGCGTGATCCATGAAGGGCAGTTCACCAGAGAGCTCCAGGTCAGAACTGGTGTCAGGCAGGGGTGTCTGCTGTCTCCGTTCCTCTTCCTACTGGCCATAGACTGGGTCATGAAGATGACCACAGAGCACAGACGAAGTGGAATACAGTGGACACTGTGGACACAGCTTGACGACCTCGATTTTGCAGACGACTTGGCATTACTGTCCCACACTCATCAACAAATGCAGGACAAGACCACGAGGCTTGCTGACATCTCGTCCCAAGTGGGCCTCACCATTCACAAACAGAAAACAAAGACAATGAGGCTGAACACAACCAGGGAAGAACCAGTCTTGCTTGCTGGCACCCCGTTGGAGGAGGTGGAGTCCTTCACCTATCTCGGGAGCATCATAGACAAAAAAGGCGGCACTGATGCAGATGTCAGAGCACGAATCGGTAAAGCCAGAGCAGCCTTTCTCCAGTTGAAAAAAGTGTGGAGTTCCAGAGAGCTGTCACAACACACCAAAGTCCGGATTTTCAACTCCAATGTAAAAGCAGTTCTCCTATATGGAGCAGAGACATGGAGATTGACAAAAACCACAGTCAACAGAGTACAGACCTTCATGAACAGTTGCCTTAGAAGAATTTTGAAAATCCACTGGCCAGAGAAGATCAGCAACGTGAGACTCTGGGAGAGAACAGAGCAGATAACAGCAGAGAATGAAATTGGGCGAAGAAGATGGGGATGGATCGGTCACAGTCTGAGAAAGCCAGCTTCCAGTATCACTAGGCAGGCATTGTCATGGAACCCCCAGGGAAAGAGGAAAAGAGGTAGGCCGAGAAACTCCTGGCGTCGAGACCTCCAAGCAGACATCAAGAGACTGGGAACCACCTGGAGTAGAATCGAAGGAGAAGCACAGGACAGGAGTTGCTGGAGGTCTCTCGTCGACGGCCTATACCCGGGTAGGGGTGACAGGCGTAAGTAAGTAACTACAGGTTAACCTCTTCACTGCTGAGAAACATGGAACATCACCCAAGTTCTGCAAGAGGTATAGATCCTCATGAGCCCCCGCGCTTGTGGGAGCTCATGATGCTCTAAGCCTCTTGCTAAAACCACTTTGCATCCATATTTCTTTGATAGGTGGGGGATCTTAACCCATATATAGCTTCAAATTTGTACACTGCTATATGCAAGTTACATTATAGTACTTACGGATAAGGATATAGACCAATGGCTTTAGTTCAAGAGTGGTGCCAGAATAGTTTGGCGCCTAGAGGCGCCACCAGTTGAAAAAAGTGTGGAGTTCCAGAGAGCTGTCACAACACACCAAAGTCCGGATTTTCAACTCCAATGTAAAAGCAGTTCTCCTATATGGAGCAGAGACATGGAGATTGACAAAAACCACAGTCAACAGAGTACAGACCTTCATGAACAGTTGCCTTAGAAGAATTTTGAAAATCCACTGGCCAGAGAAGATCAGCAACGTGAGACTCTGGGAGAGAAAAGAGCAGATAACAGCAGAGAATGAAATTGGGCGAAGAAGATGGGGATGGATCGGTCACAGTCTGAGAAAGCCAGCTTCCAGTATCACTAGGCAGGCATTGTCATGGAACCCCCAGGGAAAGAGGAAAAGAGGTAGGCCGAGAAACTCCTGGCGTCGAGACCTCCAAGCAGACATCAAGAGACTGGGAACCACCTGGAGTAGAATCGAAGGAGAAGCACAGGACAGGAGTTGCTGGAGGTCTCTCGTCGACGGCCTATACCCGGGTAGGGGTGACAGGCGTAAGTAAGTAAGCTAGAGGTGCCAAGCTATTCTGGCACTACTCTTGAACTATTTTAGTCAAACTTACTTCACACACTGGTGTATTCCGAATGATAAGGGTTAAAAACACATCAGAGAAGGGGTTCCAATTTTCAAATTCAGGAGTTGTCCTCTGTATACTACACCCTACATCACAGTTCAGGAAGGTACCAGAACAGCTTTCCTGCGCATAAAACAATTAAACTAAAGCTATTTGGGCACCACACAGCCAACAAAATCAATGTGAATGACAAGCTACTGAATAAAAATGAAATTAATTTTTCTCTAAAATGTATTTTTTCGAAAAATACTTACCGATGACATGACTGTCAGGAAATAGTCTACTTGCTTACCAATTTTAGCCTAAGACCCGAAGGATCCCCCCAGGAGGCTCTCGGGGATCCCTAACAGGGACGAGAGTAGCCTCCCATGCCCATCCGGTCACGTGCCACGTGGTGCAACCTTCAACCAGTTGTCTACGGAGATACCAGCGGCAAATGGGGAGGAGGGAGGGACCTCAGAGTCATGTCATCGGTAAGTATTTTTCGAAAAAATACATTTTAGAGAAAAATTAATTTGTTTCCTCAAAAACATTACCGATGACATGACTGTCAGGAAGAATGTCAAAAAGGAGGAGGGTGCCGCACAATCCCTTTAGAAACCTCTCCAGGGACGAAAACGGCCCGTCACTCCTGATCACACACTCCCGACAATTTTAGCGAAGTGCATACTTAAGGCACCGAGGGCGCCTGGAGGGAGTGTTGTGCCGCAGAGATGTCGCCCACCAGTGCGAGGTTGTCGCGCTGGACTATCAGGTTCTGGAGGTAGAAACGGGCGAAGGTAGACTCGGCCCGCCACCCCACTGCAGCCACAATGTCCTTAACAGCACAGTTGCAGTCAAAGGCGAGACTTGCGGCCATAGCGCGAACTTCATGCGCGCGGCTCCTGAGTGTCTCAGCTCCCTGTGGGGAGAGGTCGCGATAGGCGGACCGTATGACCCAGCGGAGCCAGGAGGAGAACGTTTGGGCTGAGATGTCGGTTCTGCTGGTGGTCAGTGGCAAAAAGAGACGAGTCCGTCCCCTCCGGAAGGACTTGGAGCGACGCAGGTAGATACGAAGTGCA
Source organism: Semisulcospira habei (assembly GCA_036245525.1). Taxonomy (NCBI): domain Eukaryota; kingdom Metazoa; phylum Mollusca; class Gastropoda; family Semisulcospiridae; genus Semisulcospira; species Semisulcospira habei. The sequence goes on along the minus strand of BTPG01000002.1, from coordinate 211,968,158 downwards.
CGCACCGGATCTTGCTGCCAAGTCTCCCGAGGGAAGTCGGGCCCTTTAAGCGGCCGAATAGTGATGACCTGAGCCGCCGTCAAGGGAGATCTAGTCTTAGCGAGAAAGGAAGGATCGGGGAGTAGTTGAACGGAGCCATCCAGCCGGAACTGCAGGCAGGAAGGTCGCGACGAGAGAGCGTGGAGCTCGCTGACGCGGGTCGCCGTGGCGAGGGCCACCAGGAAGAAGGTCTTCCGAGTCACGTCCGCGAAGCAGGCCAGGTGGAGCGGTTCAAAACGGTCCGAATTCAGCCAGGTGAGGACCCAGGGGAGGTCCCAGCGCGGAACGAGTGAGCAAGCCAAAATGCGCCATAAGGTCGGCCAGGTCCTTGCAGGCCCCGGGGTCGGGACGGCCGAGGGGACGGTAGGTGTCGGCAATCATAGAAAGGTAGCCGCGGATCGTGATGGGAGCCAAACCTTGGTCCTGGAAGAGCCAGAGAAGAAGTCCGCGAGCTGAGGAGTCATCAGGTCGACGGGGGAGAGGCGACGGTCAGAGCACCAGGTACGTAGCACCCGCTACTTTCCCTCGTAGACATGTCTGGTGGAAGGCCTGTGGGCTGAAGCGATAGCGTCCACTGCCGCACTCGAGAAGCCTCTAGTGGAGAGGGCTTGCCGCACAATCGCCAGGCATGTAGGAGAAGACGCTCGGGGCAGGGGTGGAAGAGCGGCTGGCGGGGCTGCTTGAGCATCGTGCGCGGGGTGGGAAGCGGGAGGGGAGGGTCCGTGGCAAGACTGAGCAGGACGGTAGTCCACGACCTGGTCCAGGAGAACGGGGCCACCAGGAAAAGGGCTGCGTTGCATCCCCGGAGCTTGAGTAGGACTTTGGGGACCAGGACCGTCGGCGGGTAGGCGTAAGCGACAAGCCCGTCCCAAGGGATCGAAAGCGCATCGACTGCCCAAGCCAGAGGGTCTGGAATCGGGGAGACCAAGAGGGGAAGCTGGTGGTTCCACCTCGTGGCAAAGAGATCGATGAGGGGAGTCTCCCAATGGTCGCAGATCAGGCGAAAGATGTCCCGGCGCAGGGTCCATTCCGTGTGAAGAAGCTGACCCCGCCGCGACAGGGAGTCGGCCAGGATGTTCAGGTGACCTGGAATGTGACGCACTCGGAGGGAAATGCCGCGGTCCTCGCACCAGCGAAGGAGTCGGTAGAGGAGGATGCAGAGGACGGGGGAGCGGGTCCCTCCCTGCTTCTGTATGTAAGCAACGACTGTGGAGTTGTCGGAGAGGAGGAGGAGGTCCTGTGCCCGAAGTTCGGATTCCCAAGCACGGAGGGCCTGCCAAACTGCATTCAGTTCCAGCCAGTTGATGTGCCGGGAAGCCAGGTTCGCGGTCCAGCAGCCGGCAGTTGAGCGAAAACTCGGAAGAAGGTGAGCGCCCCACCCGGCGAGACTGGCATCGACACAGAGAGAGAGATGGGGCAGTGGTGAGGTCAGGGGGATCCCGGAGCCGAGCCAAGAAATGTCCGTCCAGCGAAGCAGATGGGGCCGCAGCAAAGGAGAGACCGGCACCAGGGTAGAGAGATCGCCGGAGGATGGCCTCCAGGGGAGGAGAAGATGCAGCTGGAGAGGACGGGAGTACAGACGACTGAGGGGAAGATAATCGGCGGCCGTACTCATCAGGCCGAGGAGCTGGAGCCACACTCTGGCGGGGACAGCCACTTCTTGAGCTACCAATGGGCTAGATCGGCCAGTTTCCGGATCCGAGGCTCGGGAAGACACACCAGGTTGAGGTCGGTCACAAACTCCATCCCCAGGTGAACAAAGTGGCGTGAGGGCGAGAGGTCCGACTTGTCTGCGTTGACCAGGAAGCCCAGGCGAGATAACAGGAGGAGAAGAGCATCCCTGTCCTTGAGAAGAGAGACCATCGACTGATTCCGCAGAAGCAGGTCGTCTAAATAGTTGGAGATCGGGCTGGAGGATGACCGTCGGGCTCTGGCGACCACGGCATCCATGATCCGCGTAAAGACCCACGGGCTGAGGTTGAGACCAAACGGGAGGGCCCGAAACTGGTAAACGGTCCCGTCGATGGCAAAGCGTAGGTATCGGCGGGAGGCGGGATGCATGGGGACGTGCAGATAAGCATCGGCCAGATCCAGACTGACGGCAAAGTCCATGGGCTGAACGGCGGCACGAAGGGCCCAGGCTGTCTCCATGCGGAAGGACGGGGCAGCAATGAACCGGTTCAAGGGGAGAGATCGATGATCGGCCTCCACTTGCCTCCAGGCTTGGGGACTACGAAGAGACGGCTGTAGAAGGCGGGGGAGTCGTGCCGAGCGATGACCTCCGTAGCAGCTTTCCGTAGGAGAGCGGAGACCTCTCCGCGAAGGGCATCGGCCTTGGTCCGATCGGACGGGATCTCGGTCCACAGGGGGGAGCGACGGAGCGGAGGCGGGGACCGAAGGAGATAAGAAGACCGTCCGAGACGGTGGAGAGGATCCAAGGGTCGTCCGGAAGCAGGGAACGCCAAGCGTTGCCGTGCAGGGCGAGCCTCCCGCCGACAGGAGACCCCGAAGCGGTCGGCGGGGGCGGAGGTCGGGACCGCCACGGAGAGTCTGACGAACCGCAGGGCGCGACCCATGGCCTTGCGGGCTGGCGGAAAGCGAGGAGGGGGAGCACTGGGCCAATGGTCCTTGTTAGCTTCCTTCAGGGACTGCCAGGTAGGGCTGAAAAGGAGCGGGGCGCCAACTGGAGCACGGCGGAGCTGCGACTTCACATCGGGGGGGGGGGGGGGGGGGGGGGGGGGGGAAGGTCAGGGCAGGAATGGAGAACCACTCACGCTGCATCAGGTCACAGTTGGCGGCGGCTGCCATGGAGTTGACGGACGAATGGTAAGCCACTCGGTTGGCCGCAACGGCCAAGGCGTGGAGATCCAACAGCAGGGGAGGAAGGGAAGGGAGCCAGGCCGCCTCGATACGGTTAATGAAGGCTTGGGTGAGGAGCTCTAAAAAACCCGAACAGGAGAGGGAGTTCCGGATGAGGGAGGCGGTGCGTTCTAAGCCGCGAGGTAAGATCCGCTTGAGCTGGGAAGAGCCGCCCGCGAGCACAAGCGGATCCACCGGAGGCAGAGGGCACGAAAAGGATTGAGAGTGGCCAGCGTACCAGGACTGCCGAAAGGCGATGTCGACACCGGAAGGCCAGCGGCGGTCGGAGAAGAAGTCCGAGTCAGAAGCGGAATCTCGCTGGAGGTGAGCAGAAAGAGCGTCAGCCAGGTCGCGGAAGGCAGGCGGCTGGGGAAGAGACTTGAACTTCTTGACCTGACGAGCAGCGTCTACAAAGGCAACAGCTTTCCTCTTGAGCGGGGGGGGGGGGGGGGGGGGGGGGAGGGGGCAAGCATCCGCGGGAAGGCAAGCCGCGATGAGACGGGCCGCGTCGTCCAAGGCGCGTAGAGTCTCGCCATGAGGAGTGGACAGGGCAGCAGGAGACTCCGGGTCATCCACCGGAGAGGGCGAACGGCTGCCCGAGCCAAGAAACGCCGAAATGGAATCCTCCAGAAGCAAACTTAAGGTCTCAACATCGACGGCAGGCTGAGGTGGTGGACCAGGAGAAGACCGAAGAACGGAGGGTGGAGGCAAACTGACCCGCGGGGGAGGCGGAGGGGGAGCCAGAGGGCTAAGCCGAAGACGCCGCGGGGACGCTAGAGGCGAAGGCCGCCGAAAGCGAGGAAGACGCCGGTCACAAGGAGAACGACTGCGACGAGCACGAGGCGAAGGAGTCCCGTCATCCCTACGACTCCTATGGGAGGAGGGCGGAGGGAAGGGGCGCCGAGAGGACACCCGCCGCGGAGAACGACTGCGCCAACGGGAAACACTGGAGGAAGTCGAGCGGGAGGATGACGAATGCCGGGCGCTGTGTTTTCTATCCACGCGACGAGGGCTATGACGTCGATCCACGGAGCGGCGCCTGGAGGAACAGGAAGTCGGGGGATGGTCCGTTCTGTCACGAGGTGTAGGAAAAGACGACAAAGGTCGCGGTGCCCGGGGCTCAAGGAGGGGGGCACGTAGCCGGCTAGGCGACTCGCCGTAGGAGTCAGCGGGCTTAGAAGCTGGGTCAAAAGGCCGACGTGAGTACTAATAGGCGACAGAGGTCGCGGTGCCCGGGGCTCAAGGAGGGGGGCACGTAGCCGGCTAGGCGACTCGCCATAGGAATCAGCGGGCTTAGAAGCTGGGGCCGAAAGGCCGACACGTGTGCTAACTAGCGACAAAGGTCGCGGTGTCCGGGGCTCAAGGAGGGGGGCACGTAGCCGGCTTGGCGACTCGCCGGAGGAGTCAGCGGGCTTAGAGGGAGGGGCCACAAGGCCAACGCGTCTACTAATAGGCGACAAAGGTCGTGGTGCCCGGGGCTCAAGGAGGGGGGCACGCAGCCGGCTTGGCGACTCGCCGGAGGAGTCAGCGGGCAAGGACGGTGCAGACACCGTAGCAGAAAGTCTTACCAGGAATACGAGGCGTGCGTTTCCCCAAGTCCGAGGAGGAAAGCTTGAACAAGTCCCGGCGTGCCGCGGTAGGTCCCAAGGAAGGCGGACAGTCGCGGACAGGCTTGCGTCGATCGCGCCGGTATAACCTCCTGAGTTCAGACCAAAGATCCTCCGGCCAAGAAGAGCAGACAGCGCAGACGAGGTCAGAGGAGCAGCCGGAACACGGTAGACACACTGTGTGCCAGTCACTAGGCCACTGGAAGTCGCCGCAATGGGGACAGGTGCGCACCTGGTAACTGCAACACATACCCATACATGAAAGGCGACCGGCGGCGGGTAACTAACCCCGCCATTCAAAGCTCCGAAATTAGGTAACGAGTAAAACTCACTGCAAAACGCGGAGAGAAAACAAAGAGCAGTTCGAGCCGAGACCGACGTCCGGCCCAGCCGGGCGAGACGTAGGAAGCGGCCGAGACTTTACCTTTCCATGGCGGAGCGGCAGAGTGTCGAAGCACAAACCACCGCGAGCGACGGGAGTCTAGAAGGCTCCAGACCCAGCAAGCTGCACGAGGCACAGACGAGGCTAGGCAGAGAAGAAGGAGGCCACGCAAGGAAGAGGAAGCAGGAAGGCAAGGAGAAGGAAGGCCGGTGAGGAACGGTCGCACCGTACACAGTCTCCGTAAGTCAGGGTCTGTAGGCTCTAAAAAACGCGTGCATACGCTAACAGCGAAGTAGACAACTGGTTGAAGGTTGCACCACGTGGCACGTGACCGGATGGGCATGGGAGGCTACTCTCGTCCCTGTTAGGGATCCCCGAGAGCCTCCTGTGGGGACCCTTCGGGTCTTAGGCTAAAATTGGTAAGCAAGTAGACTATTTCCTGACAGTCATGTCATCGGTAATGTTTTTGAGGAAACAAATTCATTTGTTTCCTCAAAAACATTACCGATGACATTACTGTATGGAAGAATTACGAAAAGGAGGAGGGTGCCACCGAAGATTACACCCTGAGTAAGGGCTTTAGCCTGACCCGCCCTCCCAATAGCAAACTCCCGACAATTTCAGCTAAGTATTACCTACGGTGCCATCGGCGTCGGGAGGGAGTGTTGCGCCGCGGTGATGTGCCCCACCAGAGTGAGGTTGTCTCGCTGGCCTGCCAGATCCCGGATGTAGAAGGAGGGTGAAGGTTGATTCAGCCCGCCAGCCCACAGCTGCCACGATGTCTCTGACGGCACAGTTGCGGTGGAAGGCGACACTCATGGCCATGGCTCTAACCTCGTGTGTCGTGTGTCTTTAGCCTCTTAGCTCCCTATGGGGAGAGGTCCTGGTAGGCAGACCGTATGACCCAGCGTAGCCAGGAAGATATCGTCTGGGCTGTAATGTTATGTCTGGCTGGGGCCAATGGCAGAAAGAGGCGGGACCGTCAAGAGGCTTGGATCTGCATAGGTAGACTCGCAGGGCGCGCACTGGATGTTGCAGCCTGGTCTCCCGGGGAAAGTTTACTCCTTTCAGCAGCCGAATGGTGATCACCTGGGGCGCGTTCAAAGGAGACCTAGTCTTGGCGAGGAAGGAAGGGTCAGTGAGAAGCTGCACGGAGCCATCCGTCCTGAACTGCAGGCAGGCAGGGCACGCTGACAGCGCGTGTAGCTCGCTTACTCGTGCTGCCATAGCCAGGGCCAACAGGAAGCAGGTCTTCTGAGTCACATCCGCGAACTGAGCCAAGGAGAGCGGATCGAATTGGTCCAAAATTCAGCCACGTCAGTACCCAGGGTAGGTTCCAGCGTGGAATCAGCAAACGTGGGACCGGGCGCTGGAGGCCAAAGTGCGTCATAAGGTCGGCGAGGTCTTTGCATTTGCCGGGGTCCGAGCGGCCAAGGTGTCGGTAAGTGTCCGCAATCATGGACAGGTATCCTCTGATCATGATGGGGGCTAATCCCTGGTCGCCAAAGAGCCAGAGGAAGAACTCAGCGAGCTGAGGGGTAGTCAGGTCGGTGGGGGAGAGTTGCTGGTCAGCACACCAGGACCGTATTACTCGCCACTTTCCCTCGTATACGCATCTGGTCGAGGGTCTGCGGGCTGTAGCGATCGCTTCCACTGCTGCACTCGAGAAGCCTCTTGCTGCAAGGGCTTGCCGCACAATCTCCAGGAGTGAAAGAAAAGCCGCTCTGGGCACGGGTGGAACAGCGGCTGGCGGGGTTGCTTGAGCATAGTGCTCGGGGTGGGCAGCAGAAGGGGGGGCCCGTGGCGAGACTGAGCAGGTCGGTGGTCTAAGATCTGTTCCAGGAGAACGGGGCTACCAGTAACATCACTGCATTGCATCCCCTGAACTTGAGCAGGACTTTGGGGACGAGGACCGTCAGAGGATACACGTAAGCGATGAGACCATCCCACAAATTGGAGAGCACGTCGACTGCCCAGGCTAGGGGGTCGGGAATCAGGGAGACGAAGAGGGGAAGCTGGTGATTCCACCTCGTGGCGAAGAGGTCGACCAAAGGAGTCTCCCAGTGACTGCAGATCATCTGACAGATGTCCGGTTGTAGAGTCTATTCCGTGTGGAGTAACTGGCCGCGCCGCGAGAGGGAGTCGGCTAGTCAGGTGTCCCAGAATGTGTCGTGCTCAGAGGCAGATGCCTCGGTCTTCACACCAGCGCATTAGGCGGTAGAAGAGTATGCATAGGTTGGGGGAGCGCGTCCCGCCCTGTTTCTGAATGTAGGAAACCACCGTGGCGTTGTCCGATAGGACGAGTAGCTCCTGGTGACGGAGGCGCGACTCCCAAGCGAAGAGCACTTGCCAAACCGCATTCAATTCCAACCAGTTGATGTGCCTGTCCACCAGGTCTGGTGGCCAGCAGCCGGACGTCGTGAGGAACCTCGGTAGCAGGTGAGCACCCCACCCGATGAGACTTGCATCCACGTGGAGTGAAAGCTGAGGCGGAGGTGAGGCGAGAGGAACTCCCGACATGAGCCACGAAGGTCCGTCCAGCGCCGCAGATGGGGATGAAGCATCTGAGTAACCGGCACCGGGGTAGTGATGTTGCCGGAGGACGGACGCCAATGGAGAAGTAGGTGCAGCTGGAGCGGCCGGGAGAAAAGGCGACCGAGTGGTAGGAGGTCCGCCGCCGCATTCATTAGGCCGAGGAGATGAAGCCAAACTTCTTGTGGGAACTGCATCCTCCTGGGCCAACTGGCCGGCTAGGGCGGCCAGCTTCTGGATCCGGGGCTCTGGCAGTCTCACCCGGTTGCGATCGGTCGTGAATTCCATACCGAGGTGAACAAACCGTTGGGAAGGTGCAAGGTCCAGACTTGCCTGCGTTGATCAGGAAGCCGAGCCACATCAACAACCAAATCAGCGCATCCCTGTCCGTCACTAGTGTGGTGTCCGACTGGTTCCTCAGAAGGAGGTTGTTTAAATAGTTTAAGGTCGGACTGGAGGACGACTGTCTGGCCTTGGCAACGATGGCGTCCATGATGCGGGTGAAAACCCAAGGGCTGAGGTTGAGACCGAAGGGGAGGGCCGGAAACTGGTAAATCACGCCGTAGAAGGCGAAGCGCAGGTAACACCTGGAGGTGGGTTGCATGGGGACGTGGAGATATGCTTTGGACAGGTCCGGACTGACAGCAAAATCCCCGGGCTGTATGGCAGCCTTGAGGGCCCTGGCTGTCTCCATGCGAAAGGACAGGGCCGCGATGTATCTGTTCAGTGCCGAGAGATCGATGATGGGTCGCCACTTGCCGCCTGGCTTGGGTACCACGAAAAGGTGGCTGTAGAAGGCTGGGGAATCATGGCGCGAGACTACCTCTGTGGCGGCCTTCTGCAGTAGAGCGGCGACCTCGCCGCAAAGTGCATCGGCTTTGAGCTGATTGAACGGCACCTCGATCCACAGGGGAGAGCAGCGTAGCGGCGGCGGAGAAAGGAAGGTGATCAGGAGGCCATCGGAGATGCTGGAGAGAACCCAGGGGTCGTCTGGGAGCAGCGAACGCCAGACATCACTGCGAAAGGCTAGCCTCCCGCCGAATGGAGACCCTGAGATGATCGGCTGGGGCTGAAGCGGGGAGGTCAGGGGGCCCTCCCGCGCCCCGGGCGGCGGGCGGGCTTGGGCCAAGAAGAGGCAGGGGTCCTGACAGGTCAGGAGCGGCTGAAGGCAGGGGCACGGGTGGGGGCCCGGGGACGAGTGGGGGGGGGTAAGGTTGGAGGGTCTGCCGGACCGCAGGGCACGACCAACGGCCTTGCGGGCTGCCTGAAAGCGGGGTGGAGGGGCGCTGCTGGGCGAGAGGTTCTTGTTTGCATCCTTCACCGACTGCCAGGTGGGGCCAAAGAGGAGGGGGCCGCCAAGGAGAGCGCGACGAAGCTGCGACTTTACCTCCGAAGGAAGGCTACGACAGGCCTGGAGCAGGGCATCCCGATGCATCAGATCACATTTTGTGGCGGCGACCATGGCGTTGACAGTGGAGTGGTATGCTGCCCGGTTAGCTGCTACTGCAAGGGCGAGGAAGTCTCTCAACAGGGGCAAAACGGACGGGTGCCAGGCGTCTTCGATGCGCCGGATGAACGCTTGAGTAAGGAGCTCCAAGAAACCCGAGCAGGCTAAGGTGTTGCGGACCAGGGACGCCGTCTTGTCCACGCCACTGGAGACGTTACGCTGTGCCAGTACTGTTCCTCCTGCCAACAGAAGCGCCGGGGGATCCACCTCGGGAAGGGGACAGGAGAAGGCCCGGGAATGCGATGTCCAGCCCAGCAGGCCACTTACGGTCAGAGAAGAAGAAGGCCTCGGGCGAGGGGTGCTCTAGCAGATGCATGGAGAAGGTGGCGGCGAGGTCCTTAAAAGCCCGGGGGCTGGGGAAGCGTCTTCCTCCTCTTGACTTGACGGTCGGCGTCGACCTTTATCTTAAGCGGGGGGGATGGTGGGCAGGCCTCAGGTGGAAGGCACGCTGCAATAAGTCGAGCCACTTCCTCCAGGGAATGAACAGTCTCAGCCCTCGGACCGGCGAGGGCCGCGGAGGAGCAGGGAGAGGGAGACCTACTGTCCGCGCCTAGGAGAGCAGGAGGCGGAGTCCTCGGTCTGCAGGCTGAGGGCATCAGCATCTACCGAGCGGCGGGGAAGCTGGGGGCCATCCCGAGGGGAGGCAGGGGGGTTAGTGGTCTCACTGGTCCCGTCACAACATTCGAGGCGGGGGGGCGTACTCGTAGGCGTCCTCCGGGAGCTCCGTCGTCTGCCGGGTGGGTCGCGGTACAACGTAGGCCTGGAGGGACGACAGGGCGAAGGGGTGCCTGGGTGTGGAGGTCCCCTATGCTGGGAGGAGCGCGAGTGACGGGGAGAATGTAGCTGTCGAGAACAAACAGGAGAGCTCCTACCACTGCACCTAGCAGAGGGAGGGGAGGGTCTGTGGGGCCGAGGAGAGGAGGCGTGCCGGGACGAGTGTGGAAGGCGAGCGTGGACGCACGATGCGTGAAGCCGTGGAGCGAGAAGAGGTCAAGGAGGGCCGGGAGCTGCGTCACACATCTCGGTCCAGCGAGCGGTAGCGAACAGGAGTACTGTTGTCTCGCAGTCTCCACGGTCTATCCAGAGTCCTTGGATGTAGCGACAAAGGTCGCTGCGAGCGGACCTCAGGGAGGAAGACTCGCTGCCGTGCTTCCACCCCATGGGAGGAAGCAAGCATGTCCCTACTCGAAGTGTCAGGGCCCAAGGTGTCCGCGTCCGCAGAGCGGAATCCATGCAGGCGGACCTCAGTGAGGAAGGCTCGCTGCCATGATTCCTCCCGGTGGGAGGGAGCGAGCAGGACCTTACTTGATACGGCAGGTACAATGGTCGACGAGGCCTTGGAGCCTGCAGCATTGTTACAGGCCTGATGTGACGATCTCTCCCCAAGCTCCGAGTGAACGGATCTAGTCTTATCACCTGGCAAGGATGGGGGCGCCATGGCGGATGAACGGTAAACTGTTGGCGCCGAGCGCTCATGGGTTTAGAAATTCCAAAGCTGCAACCAACGGTCCTCAGGCCAGGTGGAACAAACGAGCACAGGCGGTCGGAGGCGCAGGGGAGGCAGACCTCATGGTTGTCGCTCGGCCATTGGAACTGACCACAGCATAAGCAGGAGCGAAATTGGCAACTGCAACACACATCAAACGTGAAAGGCGACCGGGCACGGGGACCTATAGGGCCCACGTATGAATATGAACGTGCGAAACGCAAACTGTGGCGAGCGAACTCAGAGATCCACGGATGAGGCCAACGGCGGGCCCGAGGGCCTGTTCCGGGTCTAGACCGAGGCCTTACCTTTCCATGGTAGCGGGGACTGGGGAGGGGGAGGGGGGGAGGAGGAAGCTCCACACAACCCACGGAGGGCGCCGGGCGGGAACGAAGTCCTGAGCACACCAAGCCCGAACCACTGTACCCACAAGTCCAAGATGGAAGGCCCCACAGTAATCCAACCAAGCACACAATAATCCCAAGGAAAGGAACACACAAAATCCCCAGAGAAGTAATCCAAGAACACACAAAATCCAAGAAGACCGGCCCTTTAAGAACCAGTCAAAACCAAGGTCAAGGTCCAGTAGGCTAGCACACGTCTGAACACTGTGAGCTAAGTAGACTGACTGGCGTATCACCACGTGGCACGTGACCGGATGGGTAGGGACGGGAAGCTACTCACGGCCCTGGTTACAGTTCCCTGAGTTGCCTCCCTAGTTGTGTAGGAACACAACAGGTTCTTAGGCTGAAATTGACTAGCTAGTAGACACTTCCATACAGTAATGTCATCAGTAATGTTTTTGAGGAAACAAACATTACCGATGAAAAAACATTACCGATGACATTACTACTAGGAAGAATTGCGAAGAGGAGGTGGGTGCCGCTTATAACGCCACTAACCCCCCAAAACCGCCAACCAGACCTGCCTGCCCTGGAGCAACCTCCCGATAATTTCAGCTAAGAATTGCCTACGGCACTGATGGCACCGGGAGGGAGTGTTGCGCCATGGGGATGTCTCCCACCAGCGCCAAGTTTTCCCGCTGGCCAGAGAGGACCCGATAGGATCTCGCGCTGGCTGAATAGGTCCCTCAGGTAGAATCTGGTGAAAGTCGACTCCGCTCGCCAGCGCCCGGCCGCCACAATGTCTTTGACGGCACAGTAGTGGTCGAATGCGAGGCTTGCGGCCATGGCTCTGACCTCGAGCACCCTGATGTTCATTCCTTTGGCTGCATCAGGGGAGAGGTCCTGGTAGGTGGAGCGTAACACCCATCAGAGCCAGGAGAATACCTTCTGGGCTGAGATGTCATTTCTACCTGGGACAGAGGGAGGAAAATGCGGGTGATTCCCCTGCGTATCGGCTTGGTCCGGCGCAGGTACACACGTAAGGTTCTCACCAGGTCCTGCTGTCTGGTATCCCGGGAAGGGTCTGAATCCCCCCAGGGCTGAATGGTGACCATCTGTGGGGCGACCCATGGAGACTGCGTCTTGGCTAGGAAGCCAGGTCGGTCAGCAGTTGCACAGAGCTATCCTTCTGTAACTGTAAGCCTGAGGGGTATGCTGATAGAGCGTGCAGTTTGCTGACCCTGGCAGCAGTGGCGAAGGTCCGTCGGAAGTAGAACTTCCGTGTCACGTCGGCCGTCCGCGCCAAGTGGAGTGGTTCGAAGCGGTCTGAGTCGAGCCACGTTAGCCCCCAAGGTAAGTCCCATCGCGGCAACAGCAAGCGAAGGGTAGGACGTGTAGACTGCAGTGGGCCAAATTAGGTCGGTTAGGTCTTTGCAGTCACCAGGGTCGGTCGGCCCAAACGGCAGTACGCATCATAATGGTGATTGGTGGCAAGCTGGTCGGTGAAGACCCAGAGTTGCACAGGACTCGCCACTTTCCCTAGTCAACGCGCCTGGTCGAATGTCTGCGAACTGTAGCAATAGCTCCCATAGCTGCACTTGAGAAGCCTCTAGCGGCGAAGGCTTGCCACACCACCTCTAGGCGTGGAGGAGGAGTTGCTCGGGGCACGGAAGTGCCGCGCCCACCGTAGCTGCTAAGCATCCTGCGTGGGGTGGTGACCACAGAGGGGGGCCCGCGGCGAGGTTCAGGAGGTTGGCGGGCCACGAGCATGTTAAGCAGCATGGAGCCACCAGGAACAGGACCGCGTTGCAACCTTGAGCTTGAGCAGGACCTTGGGGACGAGCACCATAGGTGGGTAGGCGTAAGCGACGAGGCTGTCCCATGAGAGGGAGAGTGTCGACCGCTCAGCTAGCGGGAATGGAACGGTGGAGACGAAGAGGGGAAGCTGGCGATGCAACATCAGCGTGGAGAGGTCGATCATGGGGGTCTCTCAGCTGCGCAGATCATCCGAAAGATGTCCGGACAGAGCGCCCACTCGGTGCGAAGAAGCTGGCTGCGTCGCGCGATGGAGTCGGCAGCCCATGCAGAAGCCCTGGGATGTCTCTCACTCAGAGAGTGCTGCCTCGACCTTCGTCTCATCGGAGCACCTGGTAGAGGAGGAAGGAAGGGAGGGGAACCGCATCCCGCCCTGCTTCTGGATGTAGGCGACTACTGTGGCGCTGTCTGAGAGGACGCAAAGCTCCTGGTGTCGCAGAGGTGACTCCCACGCAAAGAGGGCTTGCCAGACCGCTTCCAGCTCTAACCAGTTGATGTGCTGGGCCACGAGGTCCGGGACCATACGCCAGAGGCTCTGGAGAATCTCAGTAGCAGGTGAGTGCCCCAGCTGGAGAGAGTTGCGTCGACGCAAAGGACAGCTGTGGTGGAGGTGAGTAGAGGGGAACTCCCGTCGTGAGCCAGTCAGGATCCGCCCAGTGAAGAAGGTGAGGACGGAGCATTGGCCGCACCCGAACCTGAGACTCGAGGTCGTCCGTCGAGGGTCGCCAGGGGAGAAGAAGGAGCAGCTGAAGCGGGGGGCAGTAGAGACGTCCTTGGGAAGTAGGTCCGCTGCCGTACTCACCAGTCTCAGAAGCCGAAGACAGTCTAGCGGCGAACGCCCCCTCTTGAGACACCTGCCGCGCTGGAATCGCCAACTGCTGAATTCGCTGCTCCGGAAGTCGCACTTCGTGAGGTCGGAGCGAAATTCCATCACTATCTGGACAAGCGGCGCAAAGGCGTGAGGTCGGACTTTCGCACGCTGACCAGGAAGCCAAGCCTGTCGAGGAAATCTAGAAGTGCCTCTCGGTCCTTCTCCAAGGAGGTCTCCGACCAGTTCCGCAAGAGATGATCATCTAGGTATGTCAACGTGGCGCACGAAGACGTCCGTCTGGCCTTGTCTACAATGGCGTCCATGACGCGGGTGCGCGGTTGACACCGATGGGAAGTGCGCGACACTGGTGCGGCTGAAGATGGGGTGCCTGGGGACAAGCAGAATGCATCCGACAGGTCCAGGCTGACGGACAAATCCATAGGCTGCACTGTGGCGTGAAGGCTTGGGCGGCCTCCACGTGGAAGGACGGGGCAGCGATGAACTTGTACAGCGCGGAGTGCGCGCGTCGTCTGTCGTAGCCGCTTCCTAGATGGTCGGGAGGTCGAGGCCGCCGTGCAGGGGGCATCCCGAAGAACCAGTCCACAAGAAGTGGCAGCAGGCAAGGCATCGACCATGGAGTGGTACGCAGCGTGGTAGATGGTGACCGGCAAGCCAGGAAGTTCCTAACCACGGCGATTGGAGGGTGTCTCCGATCCTCGATGCGCGGAACGAAGTCCCGTAGAGGCTCAGGCATGCGTAGTCAAGCACCATCTTCGCAGGCCAACGTGCGACATCCCGGGACCGGAGATCTCCCGTTCCAGAGCCCTGGTGGCCCGGCGGGCACCCTGTGTCGTCTGCCGAAACTACAAATAAGAATAAAAAACGATCTTTATCATACAGCGCTTAAACTTACCTCCCAGCTATAAGCGCTTTACAATGGGTACACACAACTAAAAATTCATTTTTCTCTAAAAGGTATTTTTTCGAAAAATACTTACCGATGACATGACTAACTGGAAGTGTCTACTTACTCACACAATTTTTGCCTAAGAACCCGTTGTGCCCCTGCACAACCCGGGAGGCACTCGGGGAACCCCCAGAGGGGTCGAGAGTTGTTTCCCGTGCCTGCCCATCCGGTTCCAAGTCATACGATGATTCCTCAGTCAGGATACTTAGCTCATCAGCGGCAAGCGGGGCAGGTGGGAGGGTCCTCCGAGTCATGTCATCAGTAAGTATTTTTCAAAAAAATACCTTTTAGAGAAAATGAATTTATTTCCTCAAAAACATTACCGATGACATGACTAACTGGAAGAATAGCGAGAAGGAGGAGGGTGCCGCTACCCCAAACACCCCCATGGGGCCAATGCAGGGCCATCCTCCCTGTTGCACACTCCCGACAATTTTAGTTAAGTGCATACCTACGGTGCCTGTGGCGCCGGGAGGGAGTGTTGTGCCGCCGTGATGTCCCCCACCAGCGCGAGGTTGTCTCGCTGGCCTGCCAGATCCCTGAGGTACAAGCGGGCAAAGGTCAATTCAGCTTACCAGCCCACGGCTGCCACGATGTCCTTGACCACGCAGTTCCGGTCAAATGCGAGGCTCGTGGCCATAGTTCGTACCTTGTGTGCGTGTATATTGAGCCTCTTCGCTCCCTGTGGAGAGAGGTCCTGGTAGGCGGACCTAATGACCCCACGTAGCCAGGAAGAAATCGTCTGGGCTGTTATGTCAGTTCTGCGGGTTTGAGAGGCAGGAAGAGGCGTGACCGTCCTCTCCGGACGGATTTGGTACGGCGTAGGTAAACGCGTAGGGCGCACACGGGATCTTGTTGCCTGGTCTCCCGGGGAAAGTTCATCCCATGCAGCAGCCGTAGGGTGATCACCTCTGGCACGGTCAGTGGAGACCTGGTCTTGGCAAGGAAAGCAGGGTCCGTGAGAAGCTGCACGGAGCCATCTGCACGAAACTGTAGGCAGGCAGGGCACGCTGAGAGCGCGTGTAGCTCGCTGACTCGGGCCGTGGTGGCGAGGGCCAACAGGAAGCATGTCTTACGTGTCACATCCGCGAAGCGGGCCAACGGCAGCAGTTTAAAGCTGGCGAAGTTTAGTCACGTTAGTACCCAGGGGAGGTCCAAGCGAGGCATGAGTGAGCGGGGCACTGGATGCTGCAGGCTGAAGTGAGCCATATGGTCGGCGATGTCTTTACAGGTGCCGGGGTCAGGGCGGCCGAGGTGCCGGTAGGTGTCGGCAATCATGGACAGGTACCCCCGGATGGTGATGGGGGCCAAACCTTGGTCTCCGAAGAGCCAGAGGAAAAAGTCAGCGAGCTGGGGATTCATCAGTTCAATGGGGGAGAGGCGTTGGTCCTCGCACCATGAGCACAGTACTCACCACTTTCCCTCGTAAGCACTCCGCGTCGAGGGTCTGCGGGCAGAAGAGATCGCTTCCACTGCTGCACTCGAGAAGCCTCTAGCGGTGAGGGCGTGCCACACAATCTCCAGGCGTGAAGGAGGAGACACTCTGGGCATGGGTGGAAGAGCGATTGGCGAGGCTGCTTGAGCATGGTCCCCGGTTGGTAGCCGCAAGGGGGGGGGGGGGGGGGCAGTGGCGAGTTAGTTAGTTATTTGGGTTTAACGCCGAGCAGGCGACTAAGGCCATCTCACGGCGGGATGGGTAAAAATCTGGTCAGCCAGACTAAAAGCAAGGTCTTAAGACAAGATGTAAATATAGATTAAAAATCTCAGGCTAAAATGTCGCACATGTCTTGAAAAGAAACGTCTACAGACTCTCAAAAAGGGCAAATAAAAAAAAAAATTCACCTAGTCTATGAATGCTCAGATCTTGTTAAAAATATTGCATTCTCTCAAAAAATTGAAGATTTTGTCCGGGGGAACATCCCGGAACAAAACCTTCAAGGAGTCTGCTGTGAAGTGTTTATATCTGGTGTCAATTAGGTCAGCACAATACAGCAAAAAGTGTCGTACAGAAAACTGCTCATCACAGGCAAAACACCATGGACGCTCATCCTGTTTAAGTAAGTAAGAGTGCGTAACATACGTGTGCCCGATGTGGAGCTGAGCAAGGACAGTCTCCTCACGGCGGCTGCCGCAGCGGAAAGGTAGACTGTCAGACAACTTAGGAAGAGCTTCATGAAGCTTGTTCCATTCCTCTTTGTCCCACTCGGACTGCCACTCGCGGGCTATGTACGCACTAATCACAGATTTAAAATCACTATAGACAGTCTGTGTGTCAGGGACAGGGTCACTGCGGGCACTGTTGGCAGCAGAATCTGTGATTCTGTTGCCTTCGATGCCCACATGGCCTGGGACCCAAATAAAAATGATGTCATAATATTCCTTCATCAAGTCTGCGTAGAGCTCTCTAATCTGCACCAGCAGTGGATGGTCTGTTCCCGCGCCCTGAAGGGCCTGCAGGGCAGAAAGAGAGTCAGACAGAATCAGGAAGTTCCTTTCCCGAGACTGATAGGCATGCTTGAGTGCCAGCAGAATTGCCTGCAGTTCTGCACTAAATACAGAGGAATGGTTAGGGAGACGGCGCTTAAATGGGCGTTTAGGATGGCGAGAGGACACTGCAGCCGCAGCCACCCTCCCATCTTCAGACTTGGACCCATCCGTATAAAGACGACAATAGCCAGGAAAAATTGAAAGGAGTTCATTGAGGCTCTGTTGGTATATGGCTGGTGAAGTACAATCCTTCTTGTGGGTGGTCAAGTCCAGCAAGATGTCAGGAACTGGTAGTAGCCAGGGGGGAGTGACGTGTTGCAGAGATTCCGAAACTTTGTCCAGGTCCACTCCGGCCGCCTGCAGATGAGGTCGGACACGGAAGGAAAGTGGACGGACAGCTCCCAGATGGGCATCGTAAATCTCTGCAAACGACGGGTTAAAAACACAATCATAGGCAGGATTGTCTGGATGGGCCTTCAGCTTCAGAACGTAGCTGAGCATGAGGCGGATGCGGCGGAGCCTGAGAGAAGGCTCCCCTGCCTCTGCATACAGACTAGGAACTGGAGATGTCCTGAAGGCTCCCAGACATATGCACAGACCTTGATGGTGAATTGTGTTCAGACGCTGTAGAACAGACTTGGAAGCCGAGCCATATACCACAGAGCCGTAATCCAGTTTGGACCGAACAAGGGCCCGGTACAGTCGAAGTAAGACAATGCGGTCTGCACCCCAGTCAGTACGACCAACGACACGAAGAATGTCGAGGGCCTTCCGACAAGAGGTTCTAAGGTAGTTAACGTGGTTGCAGAAGGTCAATCTTTTGTCAAAGACGACCCCCAAAAACTTTGCCTCTTCGGCCACCTTAATTGGCACTCCAGCAATGCTCAGGCTAGGTTCTGGAAAAAATTTCGTCTGGTTAGTAAAATACACACAGACTGTCTTGGAGGGCGAGAACCAGAATCCATTGAGAGACACCCACCCCTGGATGCGATCAACGCACAGCTGCAAGCGCCTCTCAAGGGACGCAAGTCCTCGACCTTGTGCACACAAAGCAAAGTCGTCCACAAACAAAGAGCATTCAGAATCATCCTTGACGGCCTTTACAATGTTATTTATTTTAATGCTAAATAAAACAGGAGATAGAATACTGCCCTGCGGGACACCCATCTCCTGTTCAAAGGAGTCGGAGAGGGTGGAGCCCACACGGACATGGAACGACCTGTTGGACAAAAAATTGTGAATAAAAACGGGCAGATGCCCTTTAAAACCCATGTCCGACAAATCAGACATTATACCATGCTTCCAGGTAGTGTCATATGTCTTTTCAAGATCAAAGAAAATTGCATAGACATGCTGCTTGTTGACAAAAGCATCTCGGATAAAAGACTCAAAGCGAACTAGATGGTCAGTTGTACTACGGAAGCGCCGGAAACCGCACTGGAGGTCTGTGATGAGACCCTGTGACTCAAGATGCCACACCAGTCGGGCGTTGACCAAGCGTTCCATAGTTTTACATAAACATGATGTCAAAGCTATTGGCCGGTAGTTGCCCGGGTCGGAAGGATCCTTACCCGGCTTGGGAATTGGCACAACTACAGCCTGGCGCCAAGATGGCGGAAAAAAACCAGTTATCCAGATATGGTTAAAGGCCTTGAGAAGTACAAGGAGTGAATCCTCAGGCAGATGTGTTAGGAGCTGATAGTGGATGGTATCTAATCCAGCAGCAGAGTCAGTACATTTCTGCATGGCTTGCTGCAATTCTGAAAACGTAAAAGGGGCATTATAGTCTTCCGAGTTATCCGATATAAAATCACAAGTACAAGATTCTCGCTTCTCCTTCTCTCTCTGGAAGAAAGGTGAATAATGCTCTGTTGAAGAATTATGGGCAATGGTGGAGGCAAGCAAATTGGCCACAGCCTTTTTATCTGTGACCAAACTGGCACCATCTCTAAGATGGCCGACAAAAGCCGAGCCACCCCTGCCCCCAATTCTTCGAACAGCCTTCCAGACTTTTTGGGATGGAGTCCTAGAAGATAAAGATGAGACGAAGCGTCTCCAGGAAGCACGGCGTTCGTGTTTAAAAATGTAACGGGCTTTCGCCCGCTGTCTTTTAAATGTTAAAATATTTGCTTGCGACGCATTACGAAAAGCACGTCGCTGAGCAGATTTGCGCATTGTTTGGGCCTTGCGGCACTCTTCATTGAACCATGGTACTCTCGGCTTCCGAGGGAGTGATGTGGAAGTTCTAGGGATGGTTTCACCTGCTACATCCAACAAAACAGAAGTAAAACAAGAAACAGGTTCTTCAGCTGACATGACCACCTCCTCTGTAAGACGAGACTGACAGAGGGAGGCGAACAGAGGCCAGTTAGCTTTCTTGAGATTCCAGCGCCCCACCGGCGAATCCTCCTCACAGCTGACCGATGACAGGACTACTGGGAAGTGGTCACTACCACACAGGTCGTCGTGAACCTTCCAGTCAAAGTCCAGCATGAGAGAAGGATCACACACAGTGAGGTCTAGAATAGAACTAGATCCAGAACCTGAGTTAGAGTATGTAGGTGAGCCATCGTTAAAGACACATAGGTTAAGTTGAGAAAAAACATCTTCTAACATCTGACCTCTGCCATCATAGTGGTCACTACCCCAAAGGTGAGCGTGGGGGTTGGTGGCGAGGCTGAGGAGGTCGGTGGTCCAAGACCAGTTCCAGGAGAACGGAGTGACCAGCAAGATGACCGCATTGCATCCCCGAAGCTTGAGGAGGACTTTGGGGACAAGGACTGTCGGGGGGGTAGGCATAAGCTATGAGTCCGTCCCAGGGGATGGAGAGTGCGTCGACTGCCCAGGCCAGGGGGGCCGGGATTGGGGAGACGAAGAGGGGAAGCTGGTGGTTCCACCTCGTGGCAAACAAGTCGATCATAAGGGTCTCCCAGTGCGTACAGATCATCTGAAAGATGTCTCGGCGAAGAGTCCACTCCGTGTGTAGCAGTTGGCCGCGACACGAGAGAGAGTCGGCCAAGACGTTCAGGTGACCGGGAATGTGTCGGGCCTGGAGTGAAATGCCGTGGTCCTGGCACCAGAGCATCAGATGGTAGAGGAGCATGCACAGGTCGGGGGAGCGAGTACCGCCTTGCTTCTGGATGTACACCACCACTGTCGCGTTGTCGGAGAGGACCAGGAGTTCCTGGTGACCGAGTCGGGTCTCCCAAGCGATGAGGGCTTGCCAAACTGCTTGCAGCTCCAAACAGTTGATATGCCAGAAGGCCAGCTCTGGGGGCCAGGAGCCGGACGTCATGCTGAAGTCCGGTAGTAGGTGGGCACCCCAACCCGAGAGACTTGCGTCGACACACAGGGATAACTGGGGGGGAGGAGACGCCAGGGGAACTCCGATAGCCAGCCACACAGGATCCATCCAACGCTGCAGGTGGGGGCAGAGCATCAGAGTTACCGGTACCAGGGATGTCAAATAGGCGGAGGAAGGGCGCCAGTGAAGCAGGAGATGCAGCTGTATCGGCCGGGAGTAGAGGCGCCCAAGGGGGAGGAGATCCGCGGCTGCATTCATCACGCCAAGGAGCTGAAGCCAGACTCTGGCGGGGTCTGCGTCCTGCTGTTCTGACTCGCCGGCCAAGGCGGCTAACTTTTGCACCCGTTGCTCCGGCAAACGTACTCTGTTGAGGTCCGTGGCGAACTCCATGCCCAGGTGGACGAAGTGGCGAGAGGGCGTGAGTTCCGACTTGCCCGCGTTGATCAGAAAACCCAACTGAGCCAAAAGCTGCATCAGTGCATCCCTGTCCGCTGCTAGGACGGCCATCGACTGGTTGCGTAAGAGGAGGTCGTCGAGGTAGTTGGACGTCAGGCTGGACGACGACTGCCGAGCCTTGGCCACTACTGTGTCCATCAGGCGGGTAAAAACCCATGGGCTGAGGTTGAGACCGAGCGGCAGGGACCGGAACTGGTAAACTACTCCATCGCAGGCGAAGCGGAGGTACCTCCTCGAGGCGGGGTGAATGGGGATGTGCAAATACGCGTTGGATATATCCTGGCTCACCGTGAAGTCCAAAGGCTCTGAGGGCTCTGGCCGTCTCCATGCGGAAGGATGGTGCGGCAATAAAGGTGTTCAGCGCCAAAGGTCGATGACTGGTCGCCACTTTCCGCCTGGCTTGGGTACAAGAAAGAGGCGGCTGTAGAAGGCTGGAGTGTCAGGGCGCACAACCACCTCCGTGGCGGCCTTCTGCAGGAGGGAGGAGACTTCTGCGCGTAGAGCGCTGGCCTTCCACACGTCGGACGGTACGGGTTCCAAACCGGTCACACGCAGGCAAGACCGGAGGCTAAGCAAACACGTCTGAACGGCGCGAGCTAAGTAGACTGACTGGGGAATCATTGTATGACTCGGAACCGGATGGGCAGGCATGGGAGACAACTCTCGGCCCCTCTGGGGGTTCCCCGAGTGCCTCCCGGGTTGTGCAGGGGCACAACGGGTTCTTAGGCCAAAATTGTGTGAGTAAGTAGACACTTCCAGTTAGTCATGTCATCGGTAATGTTTTTGAGGAAATAAATACCATGACATGTGTGCACAAAAACCATACTATTGGCCGCGAGAAATCGGGAGGCCGAACAGGAGGGAAGGCGGGGCGAGCAACTCGCTGTGGGTCGGGCCTCAAGCTCTGTGTAAGGCGAGCGGCCGCCCACTGGTCCCATAGTCTCGCCCAGGGCGAGGTTACTTGTCACTGACCTTGGGGCGGAACAACTTGTTGGACTACCAAGGGTTTGGACGGCCGTACTCCTGTCTTGGAGGCAGGCCTAGGGTGATGGCTGGCATCCAAGTCACGGGAAACAGTCCGCCGTCGTGACGGCCTGTCCCGCGAGTGTGACGGCAGTGGAGGTGCGTGAGTCTGCTCGATCCTTCTAACAGCCAGTGGCCCGTCCGCACGGGAGGGTAGGCGGGGCGTGCGATCTCGTGTACGCAGCTCGTCCCCTTTACTCTTATCTGACGAGCGGGCACACGTTAGTCCAGCAGTCTTGTCCGGACAAGGGCACCTGTCACTGACCTGAGAGCTTGACGCCTAACGTCTGTGCTGGACTTGAGCTGAGGGTTTGGAGGGCCGTACTCCAGAAGCTGCGTCTGGGCCTGAACAGGCTGGGAGGCAGGTCGTGCATGCACGTAGCGGGCCAGACTCATACTGGATACTGTCAGTACTTAGTGAGCTGGCGCTTCAAAACGGCCGAAGTTCTAGGACCGGTAGGGGCTGGTCGCTCCCGTGTAGCCCGAGACTCCACAACCAGGGGAACATGACTTGACCCATCTGTGGAGGTAGTAGGGGCGGGCACAGGTGCATGCTCTAGGGCTGGTGTCGCCCGTTCACGGCGGTAGGAACCCCAAGCTGGGACCACTGCTCTTCCAGCCAGGGGGCGCAGACCACGCACGGGTGAGTGGAGGCACAGCCGGAACAGGGTAGGCACATGGCATGCTCGTCACTCGGCCATTGAAAGTCTCCACAACGTGTGCATGTGCGGACTTGAAAACTGCAACACATAGCGGGTGCCCTCTAGTCCAGCAGTCTCGTCCGTCCGAGGGTACTTGTCACTGCTCCAGGAGTGAGAAGATATGATTTTTTTTTCTAAAATGTATTTTTTTGAAAAATACTTACCGATGGCATTACTCAGACTGCCCTCCCGCCTGCCCCGCTTGCCTCTTTTCGCTATGTGTGAAACTGACGGGGTCGCCCTACGAATGCCGGGATAGGGTAGTAAGGGGAGGCCACCCGGGGCCCCTGTGCGTGGATCCCCGTTGTCTCCTCCCCAGTTGAGTGGGTTACACAACTTTTTGGCTGAAATCTATAGGCAATTGAGTGTATTCCAGATAGTAATGCCATCGGTAAGTATTTTTCAAAAAAATACATTTTAGAAAAAAAATTCATTTGTTTTTTCAAAATACATTACCGATGGCATTACTATCTGGAAGAATGTCGAACAGGCGGAGGGTGCCGTTCTTATAACCGCAAACCCAACCACCCGTTGGCCCAGAGAGAGAGAGAGAGAGAGAGCACTCCCGATGATTTCAGCTATGACGTACCTAAGACGCCAGGGGCGCGCGGAGGGAGTGCTGGGCCACGAAAATGTCGCCCACCCGTGCCAGGGAGTCACGTTGGCCGGATAGGTCTCTAAGATAAAAGCGGGCGAAAGTGGAGTCAGCTCGCCAGCCGACCGCAGTAACAATATCTTTGACCGAGCAGTTGCGGTCCAGGGCAAGACTGGTGGCCACTGCTCTTACTTCATGCGCCCGGATGTGAAGAAGCTTATCGCCTTCCGAGGAGAGGTCCTGGTAGGCCGACTTAATCACCCACCACAGCCATGACGACACTGTCTGGGCCGAAATATCTGGCATGCCTGTGGACAGTGGGAGGAAGAGGCGAGAGCGCCCCCGGTGTCGCGGCTTAGAGCGACGCAGGTAATCCTAAGCGCCCGCACCGGGTCCTGTTGACGCGACTCAGGGGCCATGTCCATTCCACGGAGAGGCCTTATGGTCAGCATTTGAGGGGCCGCCGCAGGGTGGCGGTTCTTGGCCAAAAAGGATGGGTCGGTGAGAAGCTGTGCAGAACCGTCCGAGCGAAACTGCAAACAGGAGGGAAGTACCGAGAGAGCGTGAAGCTCGCTCACTCGGGATGCGGTGGCGAGAGCCAGCAGAAAACATGCCTTCCTGGTCAAATCTGAGAAACTAGCCAAATGCAGAGGTTCAAAGCTGTCCGTGTTCAGCCACGTTAGTACCCAGGCGAGATCCCACCGAGGCACTAGGGACCGAGAAACTGGTCGTCGGAGCTCAAAATGTGCCAGCAAGTCCGTCAGATCCTTGCAAGCGCCTGGGTCTGGCCGGCCCAGGTGGCGGTAAGTGTCCGCGATCATGGAGCGATAACCTTTGATAGTAACGGGTGCTAAGCCTTGTTCGTCAAAAAGCCACAGAAAGAAACTCCGCCATCTCCGGGGTGGCTAGATGTGTGGGAAGGAGACTTCTGGAGGCGCACCAGGCCTGAAGGACCCTCCACTTGCTCTCATATACCCGCCGCGTAGACCGTCTGCGGGCTGTTGCAATAGCTGCCACCGCCACATCCGAGAAACCTCTAGCGGCGAGGGCTTGCCGGACAACCTCCAGGCGTGAAGGAGGAGGCGCTCCGGGCACGGATGGAAAAGCTGCTGGCAGGGCTGCTTGAGCATCGTAGGAGGTGTAGGAAGCTCCAGCGGCGGGTCCATCGCTAGCTCGAGTAGGTCCGTGGTCCAGCTCTTGGTCCAGTTGAAGGGGGCCACCAGAAGGAGGACTGCGGAGCAACCCAGAAGCTTCCGCAGAACCTTTGGAACGAGGACTGACGGGGGGTAGGCGTAAGCGATCAGACCGTCCCAGGGGATGGAAAGCGCGTCTACCGCCCAGGCGAGCGGGTCCGGGACTGGTGAGACGTAGACCGGGAGCTGTTTGTTCCACCTGGTGGCCAACAAGTCCACTAAAGGAGTTTCCCACCGGGAGCAGATCAGGCGAAAGATGTCCGGGCGTAGGGACCACTCCGAGTGGAGCAGCTGTCCGCGGCAGGACAGGGCATCCACGATCATGTTCAGGTGGCCGGGAATGTGGCGAGCCCGTAGAGTAATGCCCCGGTCCCTGCACCAGAGGAGGAGATGGTAAAGGAGAATGCACAGGGAGGGCGAGTGAGTGCCCCCCTGGTTCTGTATGTAAGCCACCACCGTCGAGTTGTCTGAGAGAACGAGAACGTCCTGGTTGGTCAAGGTCTCCTGCCAGAAACTGAGGGCCAGCCAAACTGCCTTCAGCTCCAGCCAGTTGATGTGTTTGTCCTCCAAACCCCGCGGCCAAAGGCCCGAGGTCGAGACAAAGTCCGGTAACAGATGCGCGCCCCAGCCGGCCTGACTCGCGTCGGTGCAGAGAGACCACCGGGGCGGAGGTGAGTGAAGAGGCACGCCCGTAGCCAGCCAATCGATGTCCACCCACCTCTGGAGGTGTGGACGAGCCAGAGGGGTAACTGGTACAAGATCCGCAAGGGAACCCGACGAAGGACGCCAGTGTAGTAGGAGATGTAGCTGCAACGGGCGGGCATAAAGCCTACCCAAGGGAAGCAAGTCCGCATCCGCACTGAGTTGGCCCAGAAGTTGAAGCCAGACCCTGGCTGAGAAGGAGGACCCTACCTCCATCGAAAGCGCTAGATTGACGATCCTCTGCCGCCGGGCCAGAGGAAGGCGGACTAGATTGAGATCGGTGAGGAACTCCATCCCCAGATGTAGAAAACGCTGAGAGGGGGTAAGATCAGATTTGCCCAGATTGAGAAGAAAGCCGAGACGACGCAGGAGGGAAAGCAAGGTGTCTCTGTCCTCTTGGAGCGCCAAGGCTATCAGATTTCGCAGTAGTAGGTCGTCCAAGTAATTGGAGGCCGGGCTCAGGGAACGTTGGCGGAAGTAGGCCATCACCGCGTCGAGGATCCTCGTAAAAATGAATTTTTCATTAAAATGCATTTTTTTGAAAAATACTTACCGATGGTATGACATTGTGGAAAAGCCCTTAGCTAGCCTAATTTTAGCCAAAATTTGGTTGTGTCCGTATAAGGGGGTGTTGGCAGGAGTGGGGCGCCATAGACCAGGCCATGGCCTGAATACTATTCAGAATAGTCTCCCCTTATTCCCACCCGGTACGAGAATACCCGTCATCCCTCAGTTTAGTTCCTTAGCGCACTTGAGGCAAGCGGGGTAGGTGGGAGGGTCCTTCGAGTCATACCATCGGTAAGTATTTTTCAAAAAAATGCATTTTAATGAAAAATTCATTTGTTTTCTCAAAACACATTACCGATGGTATGACATTGTGGAATTCCGAAGAGGAGGCGGGTGCCGAAAAGACGCCCCTCCTGCCAACAGACCAACCCTCAGACCCGCCCTCCCGGAGCACACTCCCGATAATTTTAGTTAAGATACTTACGGCGCCTATGGCGCCGGGAGGGAGTGTTGCGCCGCCGTGATGTCTCCCACCAAGGCGAGGTTCTGCCTCTGGGTGGAGAGGTCCCTCAGGTAGAATCTAGTAAACGTGGTCTCAGCTCGCCATCCCACTGCCGCCACAATGTCCTTGACTGCACAGTTGCGGTCGAAGGCGAGACTGGTGGCCATGTCTCTGACCTCGTGTGCTCTGATGTTCATAAGCTGGGCTGCACCTGGGGCGAGGTCCTGATAGGCAGAGCGGATCACCCAACGGATCCAGGAGGAGATGGTCTGTGCTGAGATGTCGAGTCTACCTGGGGACAAAGGGAGAAAGAGGCGGGTACGTCCTCGGCGCAGCGGCTTGGTCCTGCGCAGGTATACACGTAATGCTCTCACCGGGTCCTGTTGTCTGGTCTCCCGGGTGGAGTCTGTCATACGTAATGGGTGAATGGTCATCATCTGTGGGTTCGTCAAAGGCGACCGCGTCTTGGCCAGGAAGGATGGTTCAGGTAGCAACTGCACGGAACCGTCTGTCCGGAACTGCAGGCAATCTGCTCGTGTGGACAGCGCGTGAAGCTCACTGACCCTGGACGCCGTGGCTAGGGCCAACAGGAAGCACGTCTTTCGAGTAACGTCCGGCAAGCGCGCCAACTGCAGGGGTTCAAACCGGACGGAGTTGAGCCACGTCAGCACCCAAGGTAGGTCCCATCTAGGCAACAGCGAACGCAACGCCGGGCGTTGTAAGCCAAAGTGTGCCATCAAATCAGCGAGGTCTTTGCAGCCACCAGGATCGGGCCGGCCCAGGTGACGGTAAGTGTCAGCGATCATGGCAAGGTATCCCCGAATGGTAATTGGCGCCAATCTCTGGAAGTTGAAAAGCCAGAGGAAGAACTCCGCCAACTGTGGTGTCGTCAAAGCCGTAGGGGGGAGGTCGTTGTCACCACACCAGTTGCAAAGCACTCTCCACTTTCCCTCGTAAACTCGCCTGGTGGAGAGTCTGCGTGCAGCAGCGATAGCTTCCACTGCCGCACTAGAGAAGCCTCTGCTGGTGAGGGCGCGCCGCACAACCTCCAGGCGTGTAGGAGGAGCCGCTCTGGGCACGGATGAAACAGTGGTTGACGAGGTTGCTTGAGCATCGTGCGCGGACAGGGTAGCTGTAGTGGCGGGCACGTGGCTAGGTTCAACAGGTCCGTCGTCCACGACTTGGTCCAACTGAAAGGCGCCACCAGGAAAAGGATCGTGTTGCAGCCGCGGAGCTTGAGGAGGACTTTGGGAACCATCACCGACGGAGGATACGCGTAGGCGACAAGCCCGTCCCAGGGAATGGACATCGCGTCGACCGCCCAAGCTAGCGGGTCTGGCACTGGTGAGACGAACAGCGGTACCTGGTGGTTCCATCGGGTCGCGAAGAGGTCTATCATGGGGGTCTCCCACTTGGCCCCGATCATCTGGAAGATGTCCGGTCGCAGCGTCCACTCGGTGTGGAGGAGCTGTCCTCGTCGCGACAGGGAGTCGGCGAGCACGTTGAGATGCCCTGGAATGTGCCTGGACCGCAGGGTGATATCCCGATCCTCGCACCAGCGAAGCAGTTGGTACAGGAGGATGCACAGTGATGGAGAGTGGGTCCCGCCCTGCTTCTGTAGGTAGGCAACGACGGTGGAGTTGTCGGACAGCACCAGGAGCTCCTGTCCCCGGAGTTGCGAGTCCCACGTCATCAAGGCCTGCCAAACCGCTTTCAGCTCTAACCAATTGATGTGTCGGGTCAGGAGATCTTGAGGCCAAAGACCCGAGACTGTGGTGAACGAAGGTAGTAGGTGAGCTCCCCAACCGGTGAGGCTTGCGTCGACACAGAGAGACAGGTGAGGAGGTGGCGTATAAAGTGGGACTCCTGAAGCCAGCCAGATAGGGTCTGCCCAGCGGAGGAGGTGAGGTCGTAACATCGGAAGCACCGGAACCAGCGCGTCGATGTCGTCCTTCGAGGGTCGCCAATGCAGTAACAGGTGTAGCTGCACAGGCCGGGAGTATAGTCGCCCTAGGCGAAGCAGGTCGGCTGCCGCACTCATCAACCCCAGAAGTTGTAACCACATGCGTGCAGGGACGCTGTCCTGTAGTGTGACGTGTCGCGCCAGATCGCCGAGTTTCTTGATACGAGCCGCCGGAAGCCGCACTTCGTTCAGGTCGGTGCGGAACTCCATTCCCAGGTGAACAAAGCGGCGGGACGGTGAGAGGTCGGACTTGCCCATGTTGACGATGAACCCCAGAGAGTCGAGGAGGACTAGGAACGCGTCTCTGTCTCTCTCCAGAGTGGAGTCTACCTGGTTCCTCAGGAGTAGGTCGTCGAGGTAGTTCGACGTAGGACTTGAGCTCGTCCGTCTGGCCCTGGCAACAACGGCGTCCATGATCCGGGTGAACACCCACGGGCTGAGGTTGAGGCCGAAAGGGAGGGCGCGGAACTGGTAGACTACTCCGGCGAAGGCGAAGCGAAGAAAGCGTCTGTCCGTAGGATGCATCAGAACATGAAGGTAAGTGTCGGACAGGTCGAGGCTGACGGCGAAGTCCATGGGCTGCACCGCGGCTCGGAGGGCTCGAGCGGTCTCCATACGGAAGGCGGGGGCGACTATGAACTTGTTCAGGGCAGATAGGTCGATCACTGGGCGCCACTTGCCCTCCGGCTTGGGAACGACAAACAGACGGCTGTAGAAGGCTGGGGTGTCGTGTCGTAGCACCACCTCCGTGGCGTTCTTCCGGAGCAGCGCGTCCACCTCGTTGCGTAGCGCGTCGGCCCTGAGCCGGTCGGTCGGCACCGCAGTCCAAAGTGGGGACCGGCGCAGAGGAGGGGGAGATCGAAAGGACAGCTGAAGGCCCTGGCAAACAGTCGACAGGATCCACGGGTCGTCGGGAAACAGCGCCCTCCAGGCGACGCTGTGTAGTGCTAGCCTTCCGCCGACAGGAGACCCGGGAGCGATCGGCGGAGGCGGAGACGGTGGGCAGTCAACGGGCCCGTCCCCGCCCGAAGGGACGTCGGGCAGGTCTAGGCCAACCGGAGGCGGCGGTGTCCGAGGAAGAGGGATTCGGTGGACCGGGACGACCGAAGGCAGGTTTACGGGGGGGGAGACGTCCACGACTGGTGAAGGGGCGAGCGGGGGGTCTGGCGGGCCGCAAGACTCGATCCACAGGCCTGCGGGCTGGAGGAAAGCGCTGGGGAGCGACGCGGGTAGGCCACAGATCCTTATTCGACTCCTTAACGGCCTGCCAGTGTGGACCGAAGAGGAGTTCGCCGCCGACGGGGGCCCGTCGAAGCTGGTTCTTGATATCAGCCGGAAGTGTACAGGCTCGGAGCACCGCATCCCGACGCATGAGGTCGCAGTTCGCCGCCGCTGCCATGGCGTTAACTGAGGTATGGTAGGCAGCCCGGTTACCAGAAACCGCCAAGGCTAGGATGTCTGTCAGAAGTGGGGCGATGGTAGGATCCCATGCTTCCTCAACGCGCCGAACTATGGCCTGTGTTGCCAAATCCAAAAATCCCGCTGAAGCAAGTGCATTGCGAATGAGTGAAGCCGTCGGATTCAGGCCCGGGGTGAAGCCAGTTCGTCGAAACAGGCTGGCACAAGACAGCGCCAGGGGATCCACTGCCGGAAGCGGGCATGCGAAAGCTTGCGAATGTCCGGCGTACCAGCTCTGTCGGAACGCGATCGCCAGGTCTGCAGGCCACTTGTTGTCAGAGAAGAAGCCGGCGTCCCCGAGAGCCCCCTGAAGCAGGTGAGAGGAGAAGGCATCGCGAATGTCTCGGAACCCCGGAGGTTGCGGCAGGGACTTGAAGCGTTTAACGTGAAGTTTGGAGTCCACAAAGGCCGACGCTCTCTTCTTAGCAGGGGGAGAAGAAGGGCAATCTTCCGCCGGTAGAGCCGCCGCGATGAGTCGAGCAGCTTCGTCAAGGGCGCGCATGGTCTCCGTCCTGTGACTCAGTGAAGCTGGAGGAATCTCAGCATCTTCCTGTGACTGCGAGCGAGGGGTAGGGGAGGATTCCAGCCAGGCCGACACCGAGTCCTCCGGTGCCAGGCTGATGGCGTCATCCACCATAGCGGGAAGAAGTGAGGAATCGGGAGCCTTAGCGGGACCAAAGGGAGCCATAGCTGTCATTGGGCGGGGAGGTGGAGAGGCTGTCCGGTGTGTTGACCGGCGTCTGCTGAGACGACGAGGCGAGCTCTGCGGCGCAGCGAAAGTGAGAGAGTCGGAGCGAGCGACGTGGTGGCGATCCCGCGGGGAACGGCTGCGGCGTGAGGAGCGGGAGCTGTGCGAGGCTGGTCGGGTCCGACGTGATTCCGGAGGGCCCCGCGAGGGCGACCGTCTACGCGATGGCAGCTCCGATAAGAAGACCCACGAAAGGAAGAGTGAGGACTATCATGTCGCCTCGGCCCCACAGTACTGGTCCGCCGACGTTGACTCGCTAAGCGACAGCCGTCTCTGCGTGCGTCAGTGTAACCACTCCTGTCCGAAGAGCTACCCTCGCGAGAGCGGTAGCGGCGACCAGGGATTTGAAGAGGCGAAGGCCGACGTCTCTCCGGGCTGCGTCTTGATCGTGGGCTGTCTCTAACTAACACAACGGAAGAGATCGGAATGCCACCACTAACCTGAGATCTAGACGAGGATCGAGCCCTGTCGTCTGGTTCGTCCGTCCGTCGTGTTCCCACTTTGGGCTGTCGGTGGGTAGTAGAGTGGTCAGCTCTCGAGGCCGTGTCCCGGTGCAAGCGAGACTCGTGTGTCACCGTGTGACTACTGGTGCGTGGTCGTTCCCTCCTGTCATGCCTCTGCTCCGCCAAGTGCTTCTGGACTGGAAGCGTCGTAGACTCGGTTGCCGACGCCAGTCCGGGGGAAGGACCATAGTTGTCTGCCTTCTCCAGAGGTGTACCGACTGTAATCCCGTCCGCTTGCAAAGGTTCAGGATCAGGTCTCAAGGTCGCCACGGTAAGGGTAACCTCAGTGGGGCCCTCCGCGATAGTCTGCGACTTGCCAACTTTCTTTGTTCGGGACGCCTTAGCCACTGGAACCGGCTTGGTTCCCGTCTTGGTACTCCGCACCGGGTCTGTCAGTCGTTCCCTGACAGGAGTCGGTCGTTCTCGGCGGTAAAATCCCCACAGCTGCGACCATCTTTCTTCCAGCCATGGGGCACACACCACACACGTATTGGTCGAATCGCAACCAGCACAGGGTAGGCAAACTGCATGCTCGTCCGATGGCCACTGAAAGTCGCCACACAACGTGCAGGTACGAACCTGGTATCTGTAACAAGAGGGTACAATGAAGAAACGAGCGAGCGTGGCCTCCGAGGTCACGCAAAAAATAAAAACGCGCGCGATGACGAAACGAACCTCATCGAATTCGAAAGAGTACAGCGCGTGCCTACGCTTGGCGCTCCTTCCCACCCTAGAGCGCCGGTCGAGGGCATCCACCGAGATATTACCTGTCCATGGCGGCAAACGTTAGCAACCCACGTCTCAGTCTCCCCCGAAGTGGACCCACTGTCAGCTGGTTGCAGAAACTCGTCGCCAGTCACGACCAGCCAGGCTCCGCAGTCTCGTCACAGCGCCAGTCAAGTGAGCTCGAAGTCCCAACAGCTAACTCGTCGGCAAGTGAGTCCCCCAGTCGACGAAAGAGAACCGTCCCAGCAGAGAGCAATCAGTCCCACCGACTCAAGCTCCCCAGAACACAAGTTCCAAGTACACCGTCCAAGCTCACAACCACCAAGGTCAGAAGACCGGTCCAAGATCGAAACGCTCAGCACGGACAGACACAACCTTCCTAGCGCTAGCTAAGAACTAAACTGAGGGATGACGGGTATTCTCGTACCGGGTGGGAATAAGGGGAGACTATTCTGAATAGTATTCAGGCCATGGCCTGGTCTATGGCGCCCCACTCCTGCCAACACCCCCTTATACGGACACAACCAAATTTTGGCTAAAATTAGGCTAGCTAAGGGCTTTTCCACAATGTCATACCATCGGTAATGTGTTTTGAGAAAACAAACCCACGGACTGATGTTGAGGCCGAAGGGAAGGGCGCAGAACTGGTAAACGACTCCCCCAAAGGCAAACCGCAGGAACCTGCGAGACGACGGATGAATCGGGACGTGAAGATAGGCGTCGGACAGATCGAGGCTGATCGTGAAGTCCATCGGTCGGACGGCCGCTCGGAGGATCCTGGCTGTCTCCATCCGGAACCGAGGGGCCGAAATGAACTTGTTTAGCGCCGACAAGTCGATGACTGGGCGCCACTTGCCTCCTGGTTTGGGAACGAGAAAGAGGCGGCTGTAAAATGCTGGTGAGTCCTGACGCGATACCACCTCCGTCGCTGCTTTGTCGAGGAGAGCCGAAACTTCTCTGCGCAGAGCGTCCACCTGAAAAGTGTTGAGTGGAGACTGGGTCCACAAGGGGGACCTGCGAAGAGGCGGAGGGGACCGGAAAGAAAGCTGGAGGCCTGTAGAAACCGTGGAAAGGATCCAGGGGTTGTCTGGGAACAGCGACCTCCAATGGTCGCTGTAAAGAGACAGCCGCCCGCCGACTGGAGACCCAGGAAATGCCGACGGGGGCGAGAGAGGGGGCAAGTCAGCAGGCCCGGCCGCGCCCGGACCTACGGGCGCCGCGGGACCAAGAGGGGCGGGAGGCGGGGAAGGGCTGAGGGGCCTGAGGAGGGCGAGCCCTACCTCTGGCCGAACCGACTGGAAGCAAGGAGGGTCTAGAAAACCGCCGGGCACGACCCCCGGCCGGGCGGGGGCCGCGAAAGCGAGTCGCTGCAGGAGTGGAGACAGGTCTGGGCCAAAGGTCCTTGGATGAGTCCTTAACTGACTGCCACGTGTCCCCGAAAAGCTGAGATCCACCTAGGGGGGCCTGTCGAAGCTGGGTCTTCACTGACTTCGGGAGATCCACGCAGAGATGCAGAAGGGTATCCCGTCGCCAAAGATCACAATTAGCGGCCGCCGCCATGGCGTTGGTGGAGGAGTGGTAGGCGGCCCGGTTGGCCGCTATCAGGATGGACTGCACATTGCG
This sequence comes from Semisulcospira habei, assembly GCA_036245525.1. NCBI lineage: Eukaryota > Metazoa > Mollusca > Gastropoda > Semisulcospiridae > Semisulcospira > Semisulcospira habei. The sequence goes on along the minus strand of BTPG01000002.1, from coordinate 211,935,318 downwards.
GAGAGGGGACGGCACCTCCAGATCCCAAGTTCCCTCCAGGCACTGCAAAGCCGCCTGGGTAGCCAACTCCAGGAACCCTGAGCACGCCAGCGAATTTCGCACTAAGGAAGCGATCCTGTCGAGTGGACGAGGCCAAGCTTTCAAGACAATTCTGCAGCTGCCCGCCTGGACTACGGCCGCCGTATCCACCACTGGGCAAGGGACGGCGAAGGCTTGAGAATGTCCCGCGTACCAGGCCTGGCGAAAGCTCAAGTTAATCCCTGCAGGCCACCGTGAATCGGAGAAGAATCCCGCGTCGCCGAAGTTGTCATGTCGTAACTGGTCGGAGAACGCATCTGTGAGGTCCCGGAAGCCGGCAGGTTGAGGAAGGGACTTGAGGTACTTGACGTGCCTTTGTGCGTCGACCATAGCGGAAGCCTGTCTCTTCATCGGGGGTGAAGGAGGACAGAAGTCGGGCGGGAGAAACTTCACAATAAGCCGGGAGGCCTCATCCAAGGCGCTGATAGTCTGCGATCCGAACGAAGGTCCGACGATGTCCAAGGAGGAGGAGGCCGACGAGAACGCTGACAGGCGGGAAGGGGATCCCACCGCCGAATCCCGCAGGAAGATGGCCGAAGCCGAATCCATAGGATGAAGGCTGAGGACATCCGGTTCCGAAGAACTAGACCGTCCCTCTCGTGAAAGCGCCGAAAGGGGCGACCGGCTCCGAGAGAGCCGCACCGCCGCGCGAGAGATAGACGGGGCCGCCCGCGACGCCCGCCGGGCGGAGCGTCGCGGGGACAGAGGGACCGCGAAGGAAGGACGGTCAGCAGTGAAGCTAGATACTGCACGCTGGTGACGGCGATCACTCTCCGAACGAAACCGGTCTAGCGATGTAGCAGTCTGGTCACACCAGGCCCGCCTGGTCGGAACGGGGCGGGGGGGGGGGGGGGGGGGGGACCGTAACGAGTCACGCCTAGCCCGCTCAGGAAAAGCGGGGCGGGGAGGGGACAAAAAACGTGTATGTGACCCCCGCTCCAAGGTCTCGGAGCGAGGGGGACGCACTGTGAAGTCACACCATGCCTGCCTGGTCGGAACGGGGCGGGGGGGGGGGGACATTCTAGAGTCACGCCAAGCCCGCTCTGGAAAAGCGAAGCGGGGAGGGGACAAATCATGAACACGCGGCCCCAGCTCAGGCGCCTCTGAGCGAGGGGGACATGTGTCAGAGTCACACCGTGCCCGCCTGGTCGGAACGGGGTGGGGGGGGGGTCTCGCCAAGCCCGCTCAGGCGAAGCGAAGCGGGGAGGGGACAATTTCTGAGCACGCGACCCCCGCTCAGACGCCTCGGAGCGTGGGGGACGAGTGTCAACTTCACCCCTGGTCCGCCCAGACGAAACCGGGCGGGGGAGGGACGAAAGCGAACCTGGCCCAGCCCGCTCGGAATTAACCGAAGAAGGGGGCAGCACTGCTAAGGGCCTCAAGTCACGCTCCGACGCCTCGGAGCGTGAGAGAGAACCTCTCTTAGTACGTTTCCTCTCATTCTTACTACGCTTGCGTTTTTTCAACCGCACCCGCTCAGGAGACCCAGAGCGGGGGGTGGCTGACGAACGCTCCGCTCGCCTAGACCGCTCGCTCGAAGCAGAGCGGGGGGTGAGCGAACCCGATGGGCTCAAGCCACGTGCTGCCGAAGCAGAGCGTGGGGAGCGCGACTCCGAAACTCGCCTACCCTGCTCCGAAGACTCGGAGTGGGGAGGGCGAACCTGTGAGGTAATAGTGCAAGAAGGGGACTTACCTGAGGGCCGGACAGTCCGAACGACGGAGCGGAGTGGTGCCCGAGGAGCCGACGTAGCGACGACAACCTGTGGAAGATTCCGGGGAGACTGAAGCGGCCGGGAGGGCCGGTCGCGCCTGTAGAAGTCCCACATCTGCGACCACCGGTCCATGGCTTTACAAGCCAGTGCTGGTGCTTAACACTTAGTTTGCTTCCAGCTGCCAGAGAGCCGAGGCGCGGCGAGGTCAAATTCCACACTCGCACGCACATTCTATTTATATCGCACTTGCAACTGTGCAGTATAAAGCGTGCCGGTGCACTGCCGCTATCACGACTACCTACTGGTTTGTATTCATAACACATCTCTGCCTAAAGTGACTGTTGTGAAAGCAACATCGTTCAAAAGTTGAAATTATCACCTACACACTGATACCAAACATGACAATATTACGACCTACACATGTGTAGCAGGTTATGGTGAAAATAAAGAGAACGAGAATTTGTTGATGTACGAGAACGAGAATTTATTGTGAAATTGACAAAGTTCCCACAGCCATAACACGAAGACGTAACTTTTCCCAACGAAACACACTTGCATGCATAAGAGTCAGCATGCCTACAGTAAGTATCAATTACCGGATTTTGGTTTCATGGTGGGGGACGGAAGCAGTAGGGTGGTTAATGAGGTCACTGACAAGTCGCATGTTTTGGCATTTCTCGCCCGCAGTCTCGGTACCTTGCAACTGTGCCGTACAAGGCGTGCCGGTGCACCGCCGCTATGACGACTGCCTACTAGTTTGTATTCATAACACATCTCTGCCTAAAGTGACTGTTGTGAAAGCAACATCGTTCAAAAGTTCAAATTCTCACCTACACACTGATACCAAACATAACAATATTACGACTTACACTTGTGTAGCAGGTTATGGTGAAAATAAAGAGAACGAGAATTTGTTGATGTACGATGTCAGTGTTTGTTGTGAAATTGACAAAGTTCCCACAGCCATAACACAAAGACGTAACTTTTCCCAACGAAACACACTTGCATGCATAAGGGTCAGCATACCTACAGTACGTATCACTTACCGGATTTTGGTTCCATGGTGGGGGACGGAAGCAGGAGGGTGGTTAATGAGGTCACTGACAAGTCGCGTGTTCTGGCGTTTCTCGCCCGCAGTCTCGGTACTCCACAGACTGCTATTGCCATTCCGAAATCCAATCAGTCCGTCACAGGTCACAATATTCAACAGTGTTTTTAAACATTCCTTGAGGTTTAACACATTTTCTGACACACTAGACATAAGAACCGAATACTGAGTTTCAGTTCACAGATACACAAGACCGACCCCGTCTATACAATAATCTTTCGCGTTGTCTCCTCGGACACGCGTGTTTCAGTCGAGTCATCCGTTTCATCCGACTATAGCAACTTCTACACATTGTTTTGGAGTGCATCAAGTTGTTGTCTTCCTGGATATTATTTCCATAACACTTGTGGATTAAGTGTTCATAATTGATACAAAGAAATGACTTTTTATCCGTGTATCTCTTTTGTGATCTCTCGCCATATATTCTGCACAATGCATTTACTCTCATTGCATGGAACACACCTGTGTGTACACAGACTGTACGCGTTTCATCAGACTCCATCATGAGCAAAGGTTAAATCAAAAGTACATGTACAAGGTTCACTGTTAGTGTTACACTATTTCCCGAGAAAGAAACGTGGCTATCTCCTCAATAGTATCCGTGTAACTAAGCCCTCACTTTCCCCGATTCGGCCGGGAGTGTACTAAGGCAGGCGCCTGGTACTTGTCTGTTGACACTTGTCAGTGACCTCATTAACCGCCCTCCTGCTTCCGTCCCCCACCATGGAACCAAAATCTGGCAATTGATACTTACTGCAGGCATGCTGACCCTTATGCATGCAAGTGTGTTTCGTTGGGAAAAGTTACGTCTTTGTGTTATGGCTGTGGGAACTTTGTCAATTTCACAATAAATTCTCGTTCTCGTACATCAACAAATTCTCGTTCTCTTTATTTTCACCATAACCTGCTACACAAGTGTAAGTCGTAATGTTGTCATGTTTGGTATCGGTGTGTAGGTGAGAATTTCAACTTTTGAACGATGTTGCTTCCACAACAGTCACTTTAGGCAGAGATGTGTTATGAATACAAACCAGTAGGTAGTTGTTATAGCGGCAGAGCGCCGGAACGCCTTGTACTGCACAGTTGCAAGTGCGATATAAATAGAATGAGCGTGCGAGTGTGGAATTTGACCTCGCCGCGCCTTGTCTCTCTGGCAGCTGGAAGCGAACTAAGTGTCAGCTATGGTAAAGGCGTGGGTCTTCCATCCACTCGTCACACACGTCACAAGTCCTGTCCGATGAACAGCCCGAGCACGGCAAAAGGTGTCGTGGGCGTCGGAGGGCCACTAAAAGTCCCCGCAAATACGGCAAGACTTCAACACAGGAGTAACCATAGCGTCACTGAAAAACCCGTACGAAGGCTAAAAGTCAAGTCGCACTCCTACCAAGTTCACAAAGTCAGCGGAAGCCAACCACAAGGTCACTGGCGAAGCTCACTGAAAGTCAAAGCCGGTCCGAACCGGACGGAGCTCAGTTCAAACACAGTAGTCCCTTACAAACTACGAGTAGGAGAGAAGTCAACGAAGTAGAGAGTCCAAGTCTATGAAAAACCCTCAAAACGAAGGCCAAAAACTATCAAACTCTGGTAGAAAGAAGTTTCCGAACGGAGTAAGGCAAAAACTCGACCGTCCACGGTCGAGCTTTGAGTGAAACTGACGGGGTCGCCCTACGAATGCCGGGATAGGGTAGTAAGGGGAGGCCACCCGGGGCCCCGGTGCGTGGATCCCCGGTGTCTCCTCCCTAGTTGTGTGGGTTACACAACTTTTTGGCTGAAATCTATAGGCAATTGAGTGTATTCCAGATAGTAATGCCATCGGTAATGTATTTTGAAAAAACAAGTGTGCCTGTGCTGGACTGGTCCCGGTAGTTTGGAGGGTCGTACTCCAGAAGCCACCGTTGGACCCGGAGGTGGGGGGGGGGGGGGGGGGGGCAGGTCGTGCATGCACGTTGCGGGCCAGACTCATAGTGGATACTCTCAGTACTTAACGAGTTGGCGCGAAACCGGCCAAAGTCCTAGGATCGGTACGGGATGGCCTCTCCCGTGCAGTCCGAGTCACCACATCCGGGGGATACTTCCTGTCACAGCCACAGAGGTGGTATGATCGTTAGCTGGCGGTTGCTCTCAGACTGGTGTCAGCCGTCACGGCGATAGGAGCCCCAGGCTAGAACCACTGCTCGTCTAGCCACGGGCACAGACAAAGCATGGGTGAGTGGATGCCCAGCTGGAACAAAATAGCAGACGGCATGCTCATCCCTCAGCCATTGGCAGTCCCCCCAAGCGTGCAGGTGAAAACTTGTAAACTGCAAAAAATAGTCAACAGTGATAGGCGAGCAAGCGTGGCTCTCTGAGGCCACGCGACGAGCGTACGCGAGCAAAGGTAGACTTCGTACCCAATGCCAAATCCACGGCCAATGCCGTCGCCCGACGCTCTAAACTACCTTCCCTGAGCGCTGGTCGCGGGCAACAACCAAGGTTTTACCTTACTATGTTGGACAGGCCGGAGGCCAGACCAAGGGCCGTAGGGGACCAACCGTGTTGCCGAAGCGAAGCCTCGCACCACCAATGTTAGAGGCCGCACCACGAAGGTAGCTCCAAGCTAGCACCGTAAACACAGTAATCCAAGGCTAGTGCGGAACACGGGAAGTAATCCAAGTCCATAACACCACAAGTCCGGTGGAAGCCCCCACACATAAAAGCGACGAAGGTAAACTCCAAGCTAGTACAGTGAACACAGTAATCCGAGGCTAGCCCAGTGAACACGGCAGAACTCCAAGCCACAAGGCGACCGGTCACACCGCACAAATCCAAGACGCAGAAGCGTAGGAGCCCCACACAAAACTCCAGGAAGGTAAATCCCACAGGAAGCTTCCAAGCTTAGCACAGAGCACACAGTAGCTATCACAGCTACGTGAAGAGAGTCCAAGTCACACGACGACCGGTCACACCATACACAGCCGAAGAGAGACATAAAGGTACATAACCATCCACAGTCTAGCTAAGAAACAGACTGGCGGGAATCAGGTGGGCATGTGCCCGGATGGGGATGGAAGGGAGGCTACTCGGGATACTGGCTAGGTTATGGCACCCCAAGTTGCCTCCCCTGCCAAATAGGGACACAACCAATTTTGGCTGAAATTAGGCTAGCTAAGACACTATTCCTAGTAGTAATGTCATCGGTAATGTGTTTTGAGGATACAAATGCAACAGTATCACTTGGATGATCAGAAGTTTCTTTTCAAACCTTCAATTATGGTTCTAACATGCAAAACAAAAGAGTAATTAACACAAACCTTTTTGTTGCGGTTCACAGACAGGAAGTAAGCACTTTCTGAATTACAAAATGGTGGCCCCCAAGACCGAGTGTCATCACCAACCCCTGGAGAAGAAAAAAAAACACAATCTGACTCTAAAATGAATAGTACACCATCATATTACAAAATGTTATCAGTCCATTAAAAATATGTACCTTTAATGCCAATGGTCTTGGCCAGTATCAGAAAAGGAAAGATGTGCTAGACTACCTCAGACAGTTAAAGGCTTCTATCTACTTTTTGCAAGAGACACATCTCAAGACTAAAAATGAACACATGCTAAGGGCCATGTGGGGCTTTGAATGTTTTCTATGTGGTTATGATACAAATAGCAAAGGAGTTGCAATTCTGTTTAACAATAACTTTAAGTATAAAGTACATAATGTGATTAGAAGTAATGATGGCGCTTATATTGTACTAGATATTGACATACAGGGTAAGCGGATGACTATTGTTAACCTGTATGGGCCTAGTAATGGGGACTCTCCCATCTTTTTTGAAACTGTCTTTGAAGAAATAGGTAGGTTAGATATCAATATGTAATAGTAGGCGGTGACTGGAATGTTGTACTGGATGTTAATATGGATACGTACAGGTATAGAAATATTAACCGCCCTCGATCAATGCAAAAGGTGCTTGAATGTATGCAGGTGTATGATCTAGTGGATGTATGGAGGGTGCTTCACCCAGCATCTAGACAGTACACATGGCGTCGCTTTAACTCTGCTCAACAAGGCAGATTAGATTATTTCCTGGTATCGGAATGTTTGATGGTAGAGGTTACTAAGGCAAAAATTAACTCAGGTTATTGTTCAGATCATTCGCTTGTGTCTATTGATTTTTTTGCATCGCTTCCTAAGAGAAATAGAACTTACTGGAAATTCAACAATTCACTTCTTAAGGACAAGTCATTTGTAGAAATGGTAAAAAAATTGATTCTGGACTTGAAGAGGCAATATGGACTTTTGATTCATAACATGGATTCTATTGATAATGTGAGAAATGATGACCTACAATTTTGCATTAGTGATCAAACCTTTTTTGAGATGATACTCCTAGAAACTCGGGGCCAGTCCATCTCATATGCTAGCCACAAGAAAAAGGAAGAAACCAAAAAAAGAAGATTCTCTTAAAAACGAGATTACAAACTTAGAACGTAGTATCCAGCACAATAATATCCCTCTTCTTGAGGCTAAAAAAGCAGAACTTGTAGAATTACGCAAGAAAAAGACAGAGGGTATGATTGTCCGGTCCCGAGCTAAGTGGATCCAAGATGGGGAAAAGACATCAAAATACTTTTGTAGTTTGGAAAGTAGGAATTTTGTTAGTAAATCAATGAACTACTTAGAGAACGATAACGGAGAAGTGATAAATAATGTGGATGCTATTGTAAAAGAAACTCAAGCGTTTTATGAGCAATTGTACGCTTTGAAGGAAGCAGAGTTAGTTGAGGTTGACCTCTCCTCCACTGCTTTTGCACCCTCGTTGTCTGATGATGCGAAGATGTCTATTGAAGGTGTCACACCAGGGAGGAAAGAATATATACCACTCGGAATATTTGGATATTTGTTCGATTTTAATAATTTGATCTTCTCATTCGCACGACAAACAATAGACAAGACGTATACGAACCTACGCAATATTCACTCAATTCATACATGCACCTGTAACTCACGCACACCCTTAACCATTCGTACAATGTTCACAGCACTAACCACACATCCTACACTTATTGTTCCACTACGATGTCACATCTCCACAATGTCTGTCGATAATAACTGACACTAATTAATGCTTAGATCCTCGAACGATCAAACAGTTTGATTACTCCGACCGTGGATAAAGATGGATGTAGCGTCGCTGCTGTTGATTCGGCCACACCACTGGTCGAATAATCCGACGCACTGTCTCTCGCGATGACACGTCGAAGCTCCACACGCACACCGTCAGGATCAACTTGTTATCTCGTACACCACGTTGATTAATTACATTCCCACATGAAGCATACACAAATCCAACTTCTCAGCTGGTGATAGGGGAGGGAAGCATCTATAACACATACAAAACGTATCTCTCCATAAGAAATCCGCCATTGCTAAAAAGTTACTTCCGCCGGAATGACGACACTGCAACGATGACGACCGCTAACGGCTTTCGGACGTTGTCGCCGATTCCCGATCGTTTCCGACATCGAATAAATATTGTAATAACAGTCAATTCGAAATATCATGCACACACATGAATACGACATATTTCCGCACAACACATAACCTCTCACCACGATACGAATTATTCATTTCAAAATCAACAGGCTCCACAAAACGTTTCGATCATTCCATTCAATCCCGCGCGCCGATCGCCAGACGACACCGCAAACTCGCCGATGCGCGCCGAATATCATACAATCTCAGATCTAGAGCCGAACAACTAATACATTTTCCGAATCTACTACTTAACAAACGCGAATCAGCTATATAATAAACAAATACATACCCAAAGATGCGTGAAGTAAACCTTCGACTGTTTCAGGCCTGTCTGCCCATTCTTGGCCGTTGGACAAGGTCCGGTACTCGTTACTCTAATCAGTCGATCTGGTTACTAGTCGTAGTTCTTAAACTACAAAATTTTACGTACCACTGTACTGAGCATTCTGCTCTCAATCGTCTATTCTACCATAGACCATAACACGGCATTTCTCTGCCCACTACACCTCACAAAAAAACAACTTTTACTCGAGAGCAAAATCTCTCCTGACTGACTGTCTTCCAAACGATTCACAGTGACGTAACTCTTCAAACCAACATCCTGCGTCACATGTTCCAAACACACATCTTACGTCACATGTTCTTGACGTCACTAAAAGGTACATGCCCTCACCACAACACACAACATAGAACGAAATTCCTCCCCAGAAGAGAATACTGCATAATGATTAAAATAAATTGTGACACAAGGCCCTTTCCCAGCTAAAACTCTAGTTTTAGACTATACTTGACACAATTTCATATTATCATTTGCGAATAAATCACATCTACGACAATAACTATTTCTTTCCCTATAACCTCACTGTTCAATACATAAATACACGTTCGTCATACGTGAACACCGCGTCTGTTTTATTTTTCTTCACTGTCGATACAGCTAAGGTAATCTGCACCAACATTATCTTTTCCTTTGATCACCTTCACTTGGAAATCGTGTTGCTGCAACTGCAATCTCATCATCACGCACTACTACTAGTGCTGCCACTCATCATACACTACTGCTAGTGTTGCTATTCATCATGCATTACTATTAATGCTGCCACTCATCATACACTACTACTAGTGTTGCCATTCATCATGCACTACTATTAGTGCTTTCATTCATCATGCACCACTACTAGTGCTTTCACTCATCGTGCACTACTACTAGTGCTTTCATTCATCATGCACTACTACTAGTGCTTTCCACCTTCAACATTGAGTTCAGTCATAACTCCTGCGACCTCTTCTGTTTCTTCTCTCTCAATGTAGCTTTTCAATAAATTCGCATGGTATACTTTTACTTTGCCCTGCACATTCACTTCGTAATCGAAATCGTTTATTTTCTTAGTCACCGTAAATGGCCCTTTCCATGTAAGCTGTAGTTTGTTCTTTTTCTCTGGCAACAACAACAGTACTTTTGAACCTTCTGTGATAGTTCTAGGTTTTGCTCTTCTGTTGGAAGTTTCTCGCGTGTCTCTGGCTAGCCTTTCGCAAGTTTTCCTGAGCTATGCTACAGGTTTGTTCAATCCTGTTTCTCAAATCGATCACGTATTGTGCTGTCGTCTTCTCTTCCTCTTCCACTTCGCTCTTCATCCAAAGTTGCTTCAAAATCTGCATTGGCCCTTTAACTGATCTGCCGTACAAAAGCTCGAATGGTGAGAACAACATAGATTCTTGTGGCACTTCTCTGTATGCAAATAGCAAAGCTGGTATCATCCGGTCCCACTCTTTTGGTTGTTCAAGACACATTTTCTTCATCATCTGTTTCAATGTACCATTGAATTTTTCCACCAACCCATTTGATTGTGCATGGTATGGTGTCGTTTTTATGCCTTTCACGTCCAGTAGTTTCTGTAACTGTTGCATCAAATCTCCCACAAATTGGGTTCCTTGGTCTGATACAATCTCTTTTGGTACACCTAGTCTTGTCCAAATTGTCCAAAGTGCCTCTGCAATCTCGGTAGTCTGACATGTTTTCAGAGGTACTGCCTCAGGGTATCTGGTTGCATAATCGACTACAGTCAAAACATATCTATACCCTCTATCTGATGCTGGGTTGATCGGTCCGATCAAATCCACGGCGATTTTTTCAAAAGGTGTGTCCACTATGGGTACTTTACCTAATGGTACACGCGTCTGTCTGCCCTTGTGTGATGACCTTTGACATGCGTCGCATGATGCGCAGTATCGTTGTATGTCACCACAAATTCCTGGCCAATAGAAATCAGCCCAAATTCTGTTTCTGGTTTTCTTAGCACCTAAATGCCCGCTCATCGGAGTATCATGTGCTAATTTCATAACACCCTGTCTATACTTCTTGAGTACAACGATCTGCGTTCTTTTTTGTTCCTTTTCAGCGAATTCTCGTACCAAAATTCCATTCTTCCATTTAAATTTGGATTTGGTTTGTTTGCTGTTTTGATTTCCCTCTTTTTTCCCATCAGCTGCATCTCTGCATTTCTTCAAAGTTTCATCTTCCTTTTGAGCCTGTTTCAATTCCTCGGGTGTAACATCAACAATCTTTGTTTCTGGGATCTTGAGCTCTTTTTGATTTCCTTTCGTTGCCGTGCTTCTTGTTTCTACTTCTGCACACTGCTCATCTGTTTTCGTATCGTTTGGTTCGCTTCGTTTCTTTGTGATCGTCTCGGTGCTTTCCATTACAACTGGGATGTTTTCTACATGGTCTTCAGTTTGTTCGCTTGCATCTCTTTTTGAGCAAGGTTTCATCACTGGATAAACTGGAATAGTGTTTGTTTTCTCTTTGTTCAAGAATCGTGCATTCCCTACCAAAACTGGCAATGCTGGTCTGGATATTACTAGTACATCCGCGTCTCCTTCAAAAAATGAATTTTTCAATTAAAATGCATTTTTTTGAAAAATACTTACCGATGGTATTACACTTAGGAAATGGCTCTTAGCTGGCCTAATTTTAGCCAAATTTTGGTTGTGTCCGTATAAGGGGGTGTTGGCAGGAGTGGGGCGCCATAGACCATGCCAAACCCGAATAGCCTCCCCTTACTCACATCCGGTACAAGATTACCCAGCATACCCCAGTTTAGTTCTTAGCGAACTGCGGCAAGCGGGGCCGGAGGGAGGGACCTTCGAGTAATACCATCGGTAAGTATTTTTCAAAAAAATGCATTTTAATTGAAAAATTCATTTGTTTTCTCAAAACACATTACCGATGGTATTACACTTAGGAAGAATCACAAAGAGGAGGTGGGTGCCGCTATAGTGCCCCTACTGCCAACCCCATTGCCCACAAACTCGCCCTCCTGCAGCACACTCCCGATAATTTTAGCTAAGATACCTGCGGCGCCTAGGGCGCCGGGAGGGAGTGTTGCGCTGCTGCGGTGTCTCCCACCAGCGAGAGGATCTGTCGCTGGGAGGAGAGGTCCCTCAGGTAGCAGCGGGCGAAAGTGGACTCCGCTCGCCATCTCATAGCCGCCACAAGACTTTGACTGCACCGGTGCTGTCGCAGCGGAACTTGCGGCCATGGCTCTGACCTCGTGCGCCGCGTTGTGCAACATGGCATCAACAGGTCAATGTCCTGGCAGGTCGGCCGGATAACTCCCCGGAACCAGGAGGAGCAGGTCTGGCTGAGATACCACGTCTACCTGTGGACAGAGGGAGAAAACAGGTGTGTGCGTCCCCCTGCGCCAGCTTGGACCGGCGCAGGTACACACGGAAGACTCTCACCGGTTCCTATTGTCTGGGCTACTGAGTGGAATCTGACACTCGTACGGGCAGACAGACATAGACTGTTTGGCAGCCAAGGCGACCACGACTTGGCCCTGAAGGCTGGTACCGTAGTAGTTGCACGGCGCCTTCCGTCCGTAACAGCCAGCCATCTGAGTGTGTGTGACGACAGCGCGTACGGATACTGACCCTGGAAGAGGTAAGGCTGTCACCGGGTTTTGAAGTCTGTTCTCCCGGGTGGCACCCAACACGCGCAGGGCGAAACAACTGTCGCCGTCATGTAGGCCGCGTCTCGTCCAGGCAGATGTGTCAGGTAGCTGTAGCATGAACCGGTCGACTGGCACTGCCAGCCACCCGGGTGTGTGGACAGCGTGCATAGTACTGAGCCTGGAGGTTGAGTCAAGGACTGCCCTGAAGCTCTCCTCCTTGAAACATCCGTCAGGCGCGTCGTGTGCCGGGTTCCAACAGACGAGGTTGAGATCCCGTAAGCCCCCAAGGTAGAACTTGGTCCCTGCGCAGCACAGCGGGGCATTCCAAGCGAAGGGAGCCTCTGAAGTGAGGTTTTGCCGCTACCCGGGTCTGATGAGCGAAATCGCCTGTAGGAGTCGGCGATCATGGTGAGATAGTCCTGAACGGTGAAAGGGGGCCGTCCTTAGGAGATGAAAACCCCCGAGGAAGCACCCTGCCAGCTGGGGCTTCGTCCAGTTCGGAAGGAAGAAGGTTGTCATTCCCGTCACACAGCGCTCGTCATCTACCCTCGCAACTCGACTGGTTGATGGTCTGCGGGTTGTCTCGGTAGCACCTATGGCCGCCGTAGGAAGCCTCTGTGGAAGAGGGCTTGCTGCCCAATCTCCGGGTGCGCACCTACATCCACCAAGCTGCAACACAAGTAATGGTGGACAACCAAGCGTACAATTCGGCATGCAATCTCGATGGCGAGCAGTGGAGCTGGAAGATCTGGCCACAGCGACGCCTCCCCGCGCGGCAGGCCTCCAGCGCACTAGCCTCTCCCAATTACGCCCTCCTTCTCCAAGCAGAGGAGGTGGCAGGTTGAACGGTGATCCCCTAGTAAGTCATCCGTCCTAAGAGAGCTGAAGAAGGGACTGAGAGTCCCTCCTACACTGCCCTGCTCCCGTCTACTGGGAGTCCCACTCGAACAGGACGACCACGCACTCCATCCTCGACGGAATCCCGGCGAAGAAAACACGTAGTACCTGTCCCGTAGCGTCGGCCCTCTAGTCGACGGCGAAGTGGGCATGATCCCAGCCTACCGCCCGGCTTGCCAACTGGTTACGACTTCGAAACTCGAGTTGTCCCAGGTCCTGGAGGCGCACCGCTGCTCTCAGGTCTTTGTCTGGTATCTGCCGAGATGACGAGGCACTTGTGTCGAGTCGAAGGACGAAGATCGTGCTCCAATCTACCGTCTAGTGTAAGAGCTGCGTCGACCCTACTGCCACAGGCCCGAGCGCAAAGACCTCTCAGGAACTAAAACCTGCCAAGTTGTCCCGTCTAACTCCCTGTACTTGCGCCCCCGGCCGCAGGATCCACCGCGCCGAATGGGTAACTCCCTGAAGGCGCTACCGAGGGTAAGTCCATCCGCTCCGGTCCGGCGCTGCAGCCTGCCGGAACTCCACGTTGCCGCCACCCAGGGAAGCGAACGCTTCCGCTAGGTCCCGACGCTGTCGTCTAAGGAGGCGACAAGCGTGCCTGGTCACCGCTGACTACGGCCAGGCCCAAGCGAAGAGTAGCACCCCGTCGGGGAAAGGAAGCGACTAGCCGCAAGTCATCTCAGGCGGAGCTAATCTGAACTGTGTGCATACCCCCGAAGAAGACGTCGTCCGCAGTGAAGTCTGTCGGACCAGTCCGCCACCCGCGCTGACCTCTATCCCTCGCGCGCCTGGAGTATGCTGTCCCTGACGTTCACAGGAGAGTGCCGTTGGCGTCCCGTCGCCGCCTCCGTCTCTCGGATGTAAGTCGCCCAATCCGGTGCATCGGACGAACCGCGCCTCCGCGGAAGAGTGGTCCCTGCCAATCCTGTCTGACGGTCCACAGTGTTTTAAGAAGGCTGCTACATCCGGCGGCGCCCGCAGCGTGAATCAGCTGAGTGACAGGCCTTGCAAGCCTCCTTGTCGGTCTGTCCAGGGGGCCAAGAAGTTCTCCACAGCGCGGTGCCCTGCGTGGCCGACTCTCCACTCAGCCGCGCGAAATCGATCAGGACGGACGCAGCAACCGTTGGCAGCGGAAGAAGTAGGATCCAGCTGAAGCCACCAGCGCCTCCCCCGGCGCCCTGAAGCGGAGACAGAAGCCGACCAGAAGGGGCAGGGACTTGAATGCTTGGACGCGATGAGGGGACCTGTGTAGCCCCCGGCTCGAGTAGACTCTCCTGTAAATCTTCGCAGTAGACGGCAAACGCAAGACCTCTCGGAACTGCGAGCGTAGCGACGTAGAGAAGCTAACCTCGTCCAGCCACGGCGAATGACGTCCTCTGGCGTCCAGCGGGAACCGTATGTTCCGCCCGCAGGCGAAGGGATGTCCAACCCCTCCGAAGTCCGGGGAACTCCGGCCGGCGGCGATCCAACGAAGGCGGACCCCGCACTTGGAAGGAACAACGTAGTCTCAGGGGGCCGCTCCCCCGAACGGTGGCGAAAACTCGGAGAGCCCGTCTTTCCCTTGCGTAGCGAGCCATGGAACTGGGACGGCGTCTCCTGTTCCTCTCGTACCCCTGGCTTCTGTGAGGCGAGTCCCTGCTTCCGAAGGGGAACTGAAGATCATGAGCGAACGCCGGAACCCGGATCCCATCGTGAGGTCGTCTCTTCTGCACTGCATCTAGAGCGGCTCTCGTCTGCATGGTCGGCGCGAGGCGTGGCCCAACATCACCGAGCCGGGATCCTGCAGTGCGAAGTGCAGTGGTCCTGTAGCCCTTGCGGTCGCCACAAGCCATAAAAAACTGGTGAGCAGCCCGGGCGAGGGCGCCCAACCTAATAATAAGAAAAATTAAATTAATCAATGCTTAATGCATGAGTACAATTTGATTGTAATAGCCCTTAAGGGATAATCAAGTTATTGAATTAGATTAAAATATGGGAGACAGAATACCCCTCTGTTTTCTCATCTCTATTGCCCAAAGCAAAGAATCGGACTAGAGGTTCCAGGAACCTAACCTTGGAAGGATAAGAGGTGTCGCGCCCCAGCGGCCTGGCGAACCGCTGAGCCGCTGGGAAAGCAACCTTTTAACCCCTGTGTCGCGCACCACGATAAACGTACATACTCATACGTGTTTGCTACCGCGCCCACATGCTCTCACAGACACTAGACACTGTCCAGCGCCTGAGAAGCCGAGCAGTCACTTCTGCCTGTCCGTTTACGACTTGTCGTCTGGCCCGGGACTGGAAGCATCGTAGGTACGGTAGCCGACGCCAGCCCTCCGCAGTCAGTGACTACAAGCTTACTGGGCCGGGGCGCCTAGGTCACTGCCGTTGACATGGGCCCCACCTTAATGCTCTGGCCACTTGCTGTTTGTCCACTCTGGCCTGCGGAAGGACAGTGGAGCGGGTCACTCTTGAGGCCGGGTCCCGGGTCGGTGGAAGAATCATTGGTATAGCCATGCCAGTAGAGGTTGTCAGCTACCTCTCCTGCTGACCAGAGCCCAGAACAAGGTATCTTGTGCTTTACAGGTCCGGGACCACCTTGGGTCCCACCTTAAAACACTTGGGCGTCTCTGTCCGGCGATCTCTGACAGACGACCTACTCTCTCTGTGGGACAGCAAGGCACTGCTTCTGATTGGGGTCCCCATTGTTACTCTTGGGCGTCTCTGACAGGCGAGCTCTGAAAGACGCCGACCGCTCTGAGTGACAACTTGCCGACCTGGTTACCCCCTGGGTGCAGTCAGTGTACTTTCAACTGACTAAAAGTGTACTTTGGACTCCCATGTGTATTATTCACAAGCCAGTGAGTTGTCAGTTTCTCCAAAATGTGTATTTGTGTATAACGTGCACCTGGACGTGTACCCCAAGCAAAATAGTGTACTTTAATACGCCGAATGTGTATGGGAAACAGGTCTGGGCAACCCAGCCACTAAGGAAGCAACGCAATTTAGTAATATTTAGGTAAATACCCAATGTCAATAGACAAACAGAGAATCAATCCAGACCAAAAAGGTGACTGCCAAGCGTGTAATATGCAAAGAAGTACCCAACGGAGAAAGAAACACGCTTAGAAAAGACGGGTACAACACAATTTATTAATATTTCGGGTAAATACCCTTTGTCAAAATAGACAAACAAACAAACATAGAGATTAGCCGCTACTTATCTTCAATGGCAGAAGGAATTCCTTCTGCCATTGAAGATAAGTAGCGGCTAATCTCTATGTTTGTTTGTTTGTCTATTTTGACAAAGGGTATTTACCCGAAATATTAATAAATTGTGTTGTACCCGTCTTTTCTAAGCGTGTTTCTTTCTCCGTTGGGTACTTCTAAACAGAGAATCAGCCACGACTTATTACTTTCGTATGAGGGAAGTGGCAACCCAGCCACTGCTTCCGTGGCCACGATCTCCGATAGGCGTCGCACGCTCTCTGTGGGACAGCAAGGCCACTGCTTGTGCCCTGGGTCCGACCTTGTGGCTGTCAGGCGTCTCTGCCCGGTATCTGATAGGCGAGGTACGCTCTCTGTGGGGAACAAAGCCACTGCTCTGACTTGGGTCCCAGCTTGTCCCTGCCAGGTGTCACTGCCCGGCGATCTGATAGGCGTGGTACGCTCTCTGTGGGACCACGAAGTCCCTGCCTCGGACTTGGGTTTCGCCTTGTTACACTCTGATATCAGTGTCCGGCGATCTCTGATAGGCAACGTACGCTCTCTGCGGGACAACGAAGTCCCTATCTCTGTGCGTGACCACGAAGGCCCTGTTCCTGCCTTGAGGCGTCGTACGCTCTCTGCGGGACAACGAAGTCCCTATCTCTGTGCGGGTCAACGAAGTCCCTGTTTCTGACTTGAGGCGTCGTACGTACTCTGCGGGACAACGAAGTCCCTATCTCTGTGCGGGTCAACGAAGTCCCTGTTTCTGACTTGAGGCGTCGTACGTACTCTGCGGGACAACGAAGTCCCTATCTCTGTGCGGGTCAACGAAGTCCCTGTTTCTGACTTGAGGCGTCGTACGTTCTCTGCGGGACAACGAAGTCCCTATCTCTGTGCGGGACAACGAAGTCCCTGTTCCTGACGTGGGTCCCTCCTTGTTAGCTTGGACATCACTGTCGGCTGACCTCTGATAGAGTAGGACGCAAACGGAGGTAAGCCCCCCAGCGTTAACCATCTCTCTTCCAGTCATGAGGCGGACACCTCACCAGTGCGGGTCGACTCGCCTCCTGCTCAGGGAAGGCCCTCCGCATGCTCGTCCGAGGGGCCCTGAAAGTCGCCACACATCGTGCAGATCCGAACCTAGTTACTGCAACAAGAGGGTACAAGATGAAAGAGCGAGCGTGGCCTCTAAGGTCACGCAATAACAACGCGCGCGCGCTGGCGAATCGGACATAATTGAATATGTAGTCGAATCAAACGAGTGTACAGCGCGTGCCGACGCTCGGCGCTCCTTCCCACCCAAGGGCGCCGGTCGAGGGCATTCACCGAGATATTACCTGGCCATGGCGGAAAAAAGGAGCAAACCCACGTATCACCATATCGTAAACAGCACGCCACACAGCCTGACCGGTTCGGAGCGCAGGCCGAAGCAGCGTCCGGAAGCCGCCAGTCACAGTCTCCATGGTACAAGCCGTAGGCCCGTAGAACACAAAGGTCGACGAGGCGGCCCAGCGTGAGCACTACTACCCCCAGTCACGCCACCAACTCCACAGTTCAAGTCCCAACGAACGAACAGTCAAGGTCGAAAACGACCGGCCAAGAACCAAAGCGGAGCTCGAACAGACACAACCTACTTCTGCCAGCTAAGAACTAAAACTGGGGTCTGCTGGGTAATCTTGTACCGGATGTGAGTAAGGGGAGGCTATTCGGGTTTGGCATGGTCTATGGCGCCCCACTCCTGCCAACACCCCCTTATACGGACACAACCAAAATTTGGCTAAAATTAGGCCAGCTAAGAGCCATTTCCTAAGTGTAATACCATCGGTAATGTGTTTTGAGAAAACAAATGGTGTTCGCATGAACAGTCTAGCAACAGGTACTTGCTTGACGTCGCATGACGCAAATGTCACGGATCGCATCTCACCTGTATACTTGTTTTCTGGTACTAATTTTGTATCAACAACACTAATTGTAGCTCCTGTGTCTCTCAATGCTGGCACTTCCTTGCCTTCTATCTCTACTTGACACGATGGCTGATAATTTATCTTGCTGCATTTGTCGCATAGCGCCATTTTGTGATTTCTTTCCAACTTTTCTTCAAGGTAAGGCATTCCCACTCTCAGTGCGTGGTGGTCTATGCTTTCATGGTGATGGTGGTGCGTGGCTGCACAACTGCAACTCGCTGTATGCATCGATCCACATGTAGGTTGTACGTACAACGCATTCTGTTTTCTGTTTGGACAAACTGATACTTTGTGGGGTCCTCCACAATTGAAACATTCGATCTTAAATGATACTCTGTTCTTGACCGATTGATTTTCGTGTTTGTTTGGTGATCTGTTGTCGCGCAATCCTTGCTTACTGTGATCCCTTCTAGGTGACGGACTATCCCTGTGTCTAAATCTGTCCCTGTTGTTATCTTTGAACATACTTCTATTCTCATGTCCCCTGTTTCCTCTTGACACCTCGTAGGTTTCTGCTGCTTCAGTAGCCTCATCTACGTTGGCTGGTCTTCTGTCTCGTACGAACGTAGCTTGCTCTTTTGGTAGCGCGTCTAAAAAGGTATCCACTGCCAATAATTCTACGATACTGTCAAAGTTCTTTTCTTTCCCTGAAAGTTCGATCCATCGGGTTATCCATTGCGTAATCCGATTCATGAGTTCTCTGGCTGTTTCGTCATTTTTCTTCCTGGCATTCTTCAGTTTTTCTCTGTACTCTTCTGATGTCAAACGGAACTTCTTCAGCAATTCTTTGCGAATCTGTTCGAAATCTTCTAAATCAACATGCTGCATGTGCGTGATAGCTTCTGCTGCTTTTCCCTTTAGCAATGCGATCAGGTGTAATCCCCATTCGTCATCTGGAATACGCTCTGCTCTCATGACCTTTTCAAATTTCCATAGAAAGACTTCTAAATCATCTCCATCTTCAAAAAATGGTAACTTGATTTTAATCCTGCGTCGATCTTGCGCGTTGTTGTTTCTGTTCTGTTCTCCTTCTATACGCCGACCTTCTGCCTGAATTTCTAATTCTCTCAATCGAGTCTGACGCTCAGCTTCTCGTTCTCGTCGTTCCGCTTCTCGTTCTTGCCGCGCTAACTCCGCTTCTCGTTCTTGTCGGGCTAACTCCGCTTCTCGTTCAGCTTCTTGTCGCGCTAACTCCGCTTCTCGTTCTCGCCGCTCTGACCAACGTTTTTTCTCATCCAGAACATAAGCAGTTAAGTCGTTCCCCGCTAAACTCAATAATTCCCCTTCTTCTTTCCAAGCCTGCATCCTGGTTTTCATATCTGGTTCTTGTTCCATTTCTGATCTGCTAGGATTCTCAGATCTTGTTCTACTACTTCTTGTATCGGGCATGACGGCTAAGTTTGTTTGTACTGCCCAAAATCCGTGCAACAACAAAATGACTTCAACTATTGCTTGTTTATAAGCTATCGATAACCATTTATCAACGTGAACTTTTGTTGATCTGTCAACAAGTTTTGGCGTAACCCATTTTACAAAAGGATAAAACAAATGCGAAATTTAAAAAAAATCGATTACGCTGCGGAAGTTACAGCTCTACAGATTATCAAGGGAAGTATTATCACAACCTGCACTCTGTACTTGTATGACAATCCGCGCAATCGGTTAGTCTCCACTAACTCTTTTTACGAAAGGACAAAACAAATGCGAAATAAGAAAATCTAATATGCTGCGGAAGTTCAGTATACCTCTACAGATTATCAAGGAAAGTAATATCATAACCTGTACTCTGTACTTGTATGACACTCCGCGCAATCGGTTAGTCTCCACTAACGCTGACAATCGAACACAACTCGGTACCTGAATAAACGGAAGGGATGAATATAATGATGGCGAAGCTTCGGAGCTTGAATGCCGCCCGATGTAACAACGCCCTCCAACCGCCCACAGGTTATCCAGCAATTCCGAGTGTCCTTTGGTAATGACAGAAAATTACACTGGTGCGTAAATTTAGACTACTCTAAAAAATTACACAGTAAGTAACCTGAACCGATAACGCTATCGTTATACTATTGGTCAAGCCAAAGCTTACGTGCCAGTGTAAATAGATACAAATATCCGTGGCTCGAATCGCCAAGATTAATTCCCAATCGTTATCACTAAATTGTGATCCCGAATCTGGAAATAACCGTGGTTCGAATCTACGGCCGAGCCCCCAAATTATTGTCACACCAGGGAGGAAGGAATATATACCACTCGGAATATTTGGATATTTGTTCGATTTTAATAATTTGATCTTCTCATTCGCACGACAAACAATAGACAAGACGTATACGAACCTACGCAATATTCACTCAATTCATACATGCACCTGTAACTCACGCACACCCTTAACCATTCGTACAATGTTCACAGCACTAACCACACATCCTACACTTATTGTTCCACTACGATGTCACATCTCCGCAATGTCTGTCGATAATAACTGACACTAATTAATGCTTAGATCCTCGAACGATCAAACAGTTTGATTACTCCGACCGTGGATAAAGATGGATGTAGCGTCGCTGCTGTTGATTCGGCCACACCACTGGTCGAATAATCCGGCGCACTGTCTCTCGCGATGACACGTCGAAGCTCCACACGCACACCGTCAGGATCAACTTGTTATCTCGTACACCACGTTGATTAATTACATTCCCACATGAAGCATACACAAATCCAACTTCTCAGCTGGTGATAGGGGAGGGAAGCATCTATAACACATACAAAACGTATCTCTCCATAAGAAATCCGCCATTGCTAAAAAGTTACTTCCGCCGGAATGACGACACTGCAACGATGACGACCGCTAACGGCTTTCGGACGTTGTCGCCGATTCCCGATCGTTTCCGACATCGAATAAATATTGTAATAACAGTCAATTCGAAATATCATGCACACACACGAATACGACATATTTCCGCACAACACATAACCTCTCACCACGATACGAATTATTCATTTCAAAATCAACAGGCTCCACAAAACGTTTCGATCATTCCATTCAATCCCGCGCGCCGATCGCCAGACGACACCGCAAACTCGCCGATGCGCGCCGAATATCATACAATCTCAGATCTAGAGCCGAACAACTAATACATTTTCCGAATCTACTACTTAACAAACGCGAATCAGCTATATAATAAACAAATACATACCCAAAGATGCGTGAAGTAAACCTTCGACTGTTTCAGGCCTGTCTGCCCATTCTTGGCCGTTGGACAAGGTCCGGTACTCGTTACTCTAATCAGTCGATCTGGTTACTAGTCATAGTTCTTAAACTACAAAATTTTACGTACCACTGTACTGAGCATTCTGCTCTCAATCGTCTATTCTACCATAGACCATAACACGGCATTTCTCTGCCCACTACACCTCACAAAAAAACAACTTTTACTCGAGAGCAAAATCTCTCCTGACTGACTGTCTTCCAAACGATTCACAGTGACGTAACTCTTCAAACCAACATCCTGCGTCACATGTTCCAAACACACATCTTACGTCACATGTTCTTGACGTCACTAAAAGGTACATGCCCTCACCACAACACACAACATAGAACGAAATTCCTCCCCAGAAGAGAATACTGCATAATGATTAAAATAAATTGTGACACAAGGCCCCATTTTGATGGAGGAGGCATTAAAATCATTGAAAAGAATGTGTAACAATAAATCTCCAGGTTCAGATGGTTTTACCACCGAATTTTTTTAATTCTTTTGGGCTGATATTGGTCATTTTCTGGTGAGATCTATAAAGTATGGCTTTCAGCATGGCCAGCTGTCAGTAACACAAAAGCAAGGGGTGATCACTTGTATACCCAAAGAGGGAAAGGATAAGAAATTTTTGAAAAACTGGAGACCCATTACTCTTTTAAATACTAGTTATAAAATAGCCTCTGCCTGCATAGCAGAACGTCTGAAACTGGTTTTACCCTCTATTATACACCAAGACCAAAAAGGCTTTTTGAAGGGCCGATATATTGGTGAGAACATACGGCTTCTTTACGATGTACTTTTTTACACTCATGTAAACCAGATGCCAGGTCAACTGGTTCTCATAGACTTTGAGAAAGCATTTGACTCGGTCGCCTGGTCCTTTGTGGAAAAATGTCTTGACTTTTTCAACTTTGGTCCAGATATGAAGAAATGGATTAAAACATTTTACTGTGATATTAAGGCCTGTGTCTCTGTTAATGGTCGCTATTCTGGGTGGTTTCCAGTAGAAAGAGGATGTCGTCAAGGCGACCCAAGCTTTCCGTACATTTACTTAATCTGCGCAGAAATTCTGGCCTCTATTCTACGCCAGAATGAAAATATAAGTGGGTTAAAAGTTAAAGATATATACTTACTTCTGTCCCAGTTTGCAGATGACACTTCATTGTTTTTAAATGGAAGCAAAAGGTCTTTCGAAGAAAGCATCCACAGTCTACAATACTTTGCATCTATCTCAGGTCTCAAGATGAATATGGATAAAACGCAGGTGGTCTGGCTTGGACCTATGAGGAATTCACACATTCGGTTCATGCCCGAATTCAACTTCATCTGGGACCCTGGGATTTTTAAGATTTTTAAGGTTCTTGGTATAAAGCTCTCCACAAACATTAATATTATAACCGCTATTAATTACGATGGCAAACTTGCTGAAATTCAGCGAGTTTTGTATGTTTGGTCTAAGCGTCAACTTACACCATTAGGTAAAATTATGGTAATCAAAACACTTGCAGTGTCAAAGATTGTCCATCTTTTTATGAACCTCCCAGATCCTCCTGCACAGTTTTTGACTGACCTTGAAAAAATGTTGTTTACATTCTTGTGGGATGGAAAGAGAGCAAAAATAAATAAAGCTGTTGTCTGTTCAGCATACAATGAAGGTGGCTTGCGAATGTTAAATGTTTATTCTTTATTGACGTCTATGAAGGTCAGTTGGCTTAGAAGGGTCTTTGGTGTATCATGTGACTCATTGGTACGTCGGATTCTGGTCAGCTGCTATCCTATGTTTAGTAACATGCAGGTGTTTGGTGGTGAATATGCAAACGTTTTAATGCTTCATTGTGATAATTGCTTCTGGGCCGATGTTGCCAAACATTACAAGATTGTTTGTAACAAGTGTGTACCTGAAAATTCTGATGAAGTGCTCTCAGAACGTATTCATTATAACAAGAACATTATTAGAGACAGGAAAACGGTTCATATCACCGAATGGAGAGAAAAAGGAATTTTGGTTATCTGCTTGATGAGAATGGCTCTCTGTTGTCTTTCGAGTCATTCAAGTTGCTGTTCCCTGATGTGTCTACACATTTCTTGATGTACTCTGGTGTAGCTAATGCTGTCAGGGCCTACTTAACCTCATTAGCAGTAGAGCCAGTTAAGGAAGGAAATAGTACCGGCAATAAGGTCTGGAACATTATCTTGCAGGTTGTAAAACCATATATTTAACATTGGTCAAATCAAAGTCAAGGCCTATTTGTATTCAAAAGTGGTCTCAATGTTTTGATATTGACGACATACCAAGCTGGAAATGTATTTTTTCAAAACCCTTCAAAACCACACCAGACTCCCAACTAAAATGGTTCCAGCTAAGATTATTGCATTGGTTGCTGCCCACAAAGCGATTTCTATTTCTGCGTAAATTGTCTGAATCTGCAATTTGCACCTTTTGTAAGAATGAGGACGAAACCCTTTCCCAACTGTTCTGGGACTGCTTGTATGTACAGATATTTTGGTCTGACATGGGACAATGGTTGCGAGACAACTGTGTAAACTGCACTAATTTTGAGTTCACAAAAAGTCTTATTGTCTTTGGCACAGCTACGCACTTTAGGTCAGACGTTGTCTTAGACCTCATAATATTAGTTGCTAAGTTCTATGTTTACAAATGTAGATTAGAAGAAACCCCGCCTAATTTAAGGCACTTTGTTAGAATTATGAAGAGTCGCTATCTATGTGAGAAGTACCGATTTGGAATTACTGGTCAGAGTAACAAGTTTTGTCATATGTGGTATCACTATGCTACACTTTTTGGCGAATTGTAATGCTATTACAGTGTTAGAGGCTGCAGCCTCACCATTGGCGATAGTGTGCAGACGGCCTCTGGCACTGCCAGGCATCTCACTAAGGCATCCAGGGTTGGTTCAAGGTAGCAAGGGTTGCTTAGCTGGATTCCCTTGTGCATGTATCCATCAGTGCTATCTATAGCACTGAGGAAAGCATGCCCAGGCGGTCACATTTGTGTCTGTCCAGCACGACTGTTCAGACCTACGTATACTTTGCTTGTCATTTGTTGTGTGTTCGAGCGGTGTGTGTTCTAAGAGAGTGGGGCGGGGAGGGGGGGGGGGAGGGGTAAATAGGATCATGGGAGGGGTGGGGAGGGGGGTACATACTTATGTGCTGATATTTTTTCTATACTTTTCGATCTGTGATTGTGTAACTTGATTTGCAATGTAATTATGTATATATGGCTTTTGTATATATATGCGGGGAAGTGGCGCAGTGGTTAAGGCGTCTGCCTCCAATGCCAAAGGTGCGAGGTTCGATACCGGGTCCCGGCATTGGATTTTTCTCCTCTGGTGTCACCGTCTGGGCAGTGGGCAGATGTTCACATCTGCATGGGACATAGACGACCCCGGCCCCCACGAGTCCCCTGTTGCCTTGCAGGCCTGGCCGCTTGGCTGCGGAAAGGCTAAGGGAGGAAACCCCTGACATCAAAGCCCCCGTGTCTCCGGGGAAGGCCTTTGAGCCAGAGACTAAGACAAGGACAGTCTGATATAAAACCTACGACCCGAGGACCTCGATGCCACCGTCCCAGCTTGCTAGGCCATGGCAAACGAACCAAGGGTTTAAAGGGTGGGGCCAGTACTGCGCACACTGCACTCCACCAAAAAGCTCCACCGCGCAGGCTTTAGGAAACGCCCACGGACTATGACACTGAACTTTCCAAGTCCTGTAGCGATGGGCAAGGGGCAAAACGGCAGGTGAAAGATGTCACTGGAAGCCGCAGTCTCAAACCTGCATGCAGGCGGTTCAGGATATTGGTCGCCTGATGTTGACCTGGGGATGACAACGTCACTCAGCACACCCTGAACGACCAAGCAGCCTTCTCTAGGGACAGCACTGCTTGCTCCACATGGAGAGGGTCCTAGAAAAGGTGGCCTAACCAAAGCTCATCCCCTCGTAACCAAAGTTGGCTAGCCGCGGTCAACGGGCATCTTCTCATGCGGTCAGAAAACAAGAAAAAACAATAGATCCACTCTCATGACGACCACGACCGGACTCAACGTAGCATGCTGGAACATCCGAACCATGCTCGACACAGCAGACAGCGGACGCCCTGAACGTCGCTCCACCCTTATTGCCCATGAATTGCGGAGGTTAAACATCGACATCGCCGCGCTCAGCGAAGTACGCCTTCCGGAGGAAGGCAGCCTCCAAGAACTTGGCGCTGGCTACACCCTCTACTGGTCAGGTAGGCCTGCATCAGAAAGACGGCTCTCAGGCGTGGGCTTCATGGTGAAGACCCCTATTGCGACTAAGTTGGAAAACCTACCAACGGGTCACTCAGACCGCATCATGTCCATGCGCCTCCCACTGAGACACCAGCAATACGTCACCCTTCTCAGTGTGTACTCCCCAACCCTCCTGGCAGAGCCTGCAGAAAAAGACAAGTTCTACTCTGACCTGCACAGCCTCCTGCAGAGCACCCCTGCAGACGACAAAGTCATCATCCTTGGCGACTTCAACGCCAGAGTGGGCCAAGACTCTGAAGCCTGGAAAGGAGTCCTCGGCAAGCATGGCGTTGGGAACTGCAATGACAATGGTCGCCTACTGTTGGAGCTCTGTGCAGAGCAGCAACTTGTCATCACCAACACTACTTTCCAGCAAAAGGACAGTCGAAAGACCACCTGGATGCATCCTCGCTCCAAGCACTGGCACCTTATCGACTATGTCCTAGTGCGTCAGAGGGACCGCAGTGACGTCCTCCTCACCAGAGTGATGCCCAGCGCAGAGTGCCACACTGACCACCGCCTTGTTCGCTGCAAACTCAGGCTCCGCCTCAAGCTGAAACCCAAGAAAGGGGGCCCCCCCAAGAAAAAGCTTGATGTTGCCAGCCTTCAGTGTGACGACAAGAAAGCTGCCCTTCAGGCCGATTTACAGCGCATGCTCAAAGACACAGTTGATCCAGCAGACTCCTCCCCTGAAACACTCTGGGAACAACTGAAAACTGCTATTGTAAAATCCTCTTGGGCTTTGCTAGAAAGAGGAACAAAGACTGGTTTGACGAAAACGACGTAGAGATCCAGGAACTTCTAGCAAAAAAAAGAGCCGCCCACCAGGCCCGCCTAGCCCAGCCTTCCTGCCCTGTGAAGAAGTCTGCCTTCCGCCTCATCTGCAGCAGTCTCCAGCTCAAGCTTAGAGAGCTCCAGAACGAGTGGTGGTCCAGACTCGCACAGAGGACCCAGCTCTGCGCTGACAACGGTGACTACAGGGGCTTCTACGAAGCACTGAAAGCAGTGTATGGCCCTAGGCACCTGGTACAAAGTCCCCTGCGAAGCGCTGATGGACAGGCACTCCTCACAGATAATACCTCCATCTTGAACCGCTGGTCGGAATACTTTCAGGACCTCTTCGGCGCTGAACGCACTGTTTAAGAAACAGTCATCCTCCAAATCCCACACCTTCCACTAAAGGTTGAATTGGACGAACCACCCACCGCCGAAGAGACCCTCACAGCCGTCCACCAGCTCAAGAGTGGCAAAGCAGCAGGCATTGACGGAATCCCGCCAGAGATCTGGAAACATGGAGGCCCAGCACTGCACAACAAGCTCCACGACCTCTTTCTCTGCTGCTGGGAAAAATTCATTTTTCTCTAAAAGGTATTTTTTCGAAAAATACTTACCGATGACATGACTTTGTGGAAATGTCTACTACTAGCTCAATTTTAGCCTACTTACCCGTTGTGTGCCTACACAACCCGCTAGGCACTCGGGGAACCCCAGAGGGGCCGAGAGTTATCTCCCGCTCCTTCCTTACCAGTTCCTGTCACGAGACCAACCAGATACTTCGCTCGAAAGCGGCAAGCGGGGCAGGTGGGAGCGCCATCCGAGTCATGTCATCGGTAAGTATTTTTCGAAAAAATACCTTTTAGAGAAAAATGAATTTGTTTCCTCAAAAACATTACCGATGACATGACTTTGTGGAAGAATTGCGATGAGGCGGAGGGTGCCGCATGACAACTCCCTAGGAGGGAAAAGAGCCGTCCTCCCAGTCGCAAACTCCCGACAATTTTAGCGAAGTGCATACCAACGGCGCAGGTGGCGCCGGGAGGGAGTGTTGCGCCACGGCGATGTCCCCCACCATTGCAAGATTCTCTCACTGGCCCGCCAGGTCCCTGAGGTAGAAGCGGGCGAATACAGATTCAGTCTTCCCGTCCAAGGTAGCCACGATGTCCGTGACAGCGCATTTTCTAACAAACGTGGCGCTCGTGGCCATGGCTCGTACCTCGTGCGCGCATATGTGCAGCCTCTTCGCTCCCTGCAGGGAGATATCTTGATAGGCGGAGCAAATGACTCAGGGGGCCAGGAAGAGAACGTCTGGGCCGTTATGTCATTCCGCCGATCTCAGAGGTAGGGAGAGGCGTGCACGCCCTCTGCGGAAGGCTTTAGATCGTCGCAGAGCAGTCAAAGGTGCGCACGGGATCCTGTTACTCCTGTGACAGGGGTTTGTTTCATAGCGGCCATAAGGTGAAACCTGCGGCGTGGTCAGAGGGGACCTGTTTGGCAAGGAAGGCCGGGGCAGTGAGAAGTAGCATGGACCCGTCCGCTCAGAACTGTAAGCAGATAGGACGCGCCTAAGCGCGTGTAGCTCGCTCCCCCGCGAGGTGGTAGCCCGGGCCAGCAGGAAGCACGTGTAGCGTGTCACATCTGCGAACGGGCCGCTGTAAGGGTTCGAATCGGGCAGAATTCAACCACGTTAGCACCCAGGGTAGGTCCCAGCGGGGGAGGAGCGAGCGGTAGGCCTGGCGCCGGCTGCCGAAGTGTCCCATAAGGTCGGCGAGGTCTGTGCAGGCGCCCGGGTCTGGGTGTCCGCGGTGTCAGCGTGTAAGCGAGCCTGGACAGGTGACCCCGCACCGTGAAGGGCTAGATCTAGGTCTCAGCCGAGCCCGACAGAGCTCCGCCAGCTGCGGATACGACAAATCCGTGAGGTTCAGGCTGTGATCGGGGCATCAGGAAACAGGACTCGCCATGTCCCACGTAGACTCGAATGGCCGAAGGTCTGGGGGCCGCAGCGATCGCCTCCACCGCTGTACCCGAGTAGCCTCTAGCACCGAGGGCTTGCCGCACACCTCCAGTCGTGAAGGATGAGCCACTCCGGGCAGGGAGGAACAGTGGCTGGCGCAGTGGCTTGAGCATGGTGCGAGGAGTGGGAAGGCGCATGGGGGGGGGGGGGGCCCGTGGCGAGGCTGAGAAGGCCGGTGTTCCTGTGGCGGATCCAGGCGAACGGAGCGACTAACAGGAGGGCCGCCGGGCAGCGTCGAAGGTTGAGGAGGACTTTGGGTACGAGGATCGTCGAGGAAAGGCGGAGGCCGCCAGGACGTCCCAGGGAATGGAGCGCGCATCGACAGCCCAAGCCCAGGGATCGGGAATCGGGGTGACGAAGAGGGGAAGCCGAAGGTTCCACCTTGTGGCGAACCAGTCGACCTGGGGAGACTCCTAACGGGCGCGGGTCCACCGATAGATGCCCTGCCAAAGGGTCCAATCCGCATGCAAGAGCTGGCCGCGACAGGACAGCGAGTCGGTCCAGACGTACAGCTGTCCGGGAATGTGTTGGGCTCGCCAAGAAGGTCCGGTCCTCGCACCAACCCCAGCTCTGGTAGAGAAGCATACCAAGCTCGAGAGCGTGTGCCACCTTGTAACTGGAAGTAATCCACCAAAGGTGTGTTGTCAGAGAGGGCGAGCAGCTCCTGGTGTCTGAGGAGGTCATCCCAGCAATGAAGGGCTCGTCAACGGCCTGCATCACTGGCCGGACGATGAGATAGTGCGTTAATCCGAGGGCCGGAAGTCAAGGGGAACCGCGGCAGGAGATGAGCATTCCACGCAGAGAGGCTCGCGTCGAACCCAGAGAGTACTGGGGCGGAGAAGATGCCCGGGGGACTGCCGAATCCAGCCAAGCGGCGTCGGTCCACCGACGAAGGCGAGGCGACAGAATCTGGGGCACCGGCGCCATCGTCGATACGTCGCCGGAAGCCGGGCGCCCAAGGAGTAGGAGATGCAGCAGCAACGGCTGGGCGTAGAGACGACCTAGGGAAGGAGTGAGATCAGACTTGCCCTCGTTTACTAGGAAGCCCCAAGTGCGTCAGGAGGTGCAGTAGCGCGTCCTTGTCTGTCGCGAGAGAGCTCTCAGACTGGCGGCGAAGGAAGAGGTCGTCTGGGTAGATCGACGTCGGACTGGAGGAGGACTGTCGGGCCTTGGCGACTAAGGAGTCCATCGGCCCGGTGAACCGCCAGGGCAGAGGTTGAGACCGAACGGGAGCGCGGGAAACCGGAGAAGACGCCGTCGATCGCGACCAGCGAACTTCCTGGGGGCCTGGAGCATCGAGACAGCAGGTACACATCGGAAAGGTCCAAGCCGCCTGCGCAGTCTAAGGCTGGACCGCTGCTTTCAGGGCTCTGGCAGTCTCCGTCCGGAAGGAGGGCCGAAATCTGTACAGGCCGAGAGAAGAAACCTGACGCCACTTCCTCCAGGCTTCGGAACGAAAAATCGGCGGCTGTAGAAGGTTGGCGAGTCTGAGAATCGGAAAACCTCCGTGGCAACTTACCTGAGGGAGGAGACACCTCCCGCCGCGCGGAGGCCTCAGCGAAACACGGGGAACATGAGACCTCGAGGGAAAAGGATGGCCAAGACGGGGTCAGGGCACAGTCGGCGGAGGCAGCGAAGCGTAGACCGACACGAGGTAGGCGGCGCGGTAGGCGACTCCGCTAAGAAGAGCCGATCAACCCGGCGGCGTGATAGAAGGAAGCCAGGCGTCTTCCACACGACGAACCAGGGCTTGAGTGAGCAGCTCCAGGAACCCAGCGCAGGCTAAGGTGTTCCGCACCAGGGACGCAGTCAAATCCAGGCCACGAGGGGGGGAACGGGGAAGAAGAGCGGAGCCGCCAGCTTGCGACACGGCAGGGGGGTCCATCGCAGGAAGAGGGATGGAGGAAGCCTGGGAATGGCCGGCATACCAGTCCCGACGGAAGGTGATGTCCAGGCCAGCCGGCCAGCGACGAACGGAGAAGAACACCGGCCCTCGAGACGCGGGAAGTTGCAGGTGCGCTGAGAAGGCATCTCGCAGCTCCTCAAATCCAGGCGGCTGGGGAAGTGACTTGAACCTCTTAACTTGACGCTCGGCATCCACCTTCCTCTTCAGGGGGGGAGAGGCTGGGCAGGAGTCCGCTGGCAGAGTGGCTGCGGTGATCCTGGCGGCTTCATCCAAAGCTAAGAGGGTCTCCGCACGGGACGACGACGGAAGGGTCGAGGGGACATCAACACCGACGTCGGCGGGCGAAAGGGAGCGACCATCCTCACCCAACAGGGCTGAGACGGAGTCCTCGGGCAGCAAACTGATGGCTTCTTCGTCCAGGGGGCGGCGAGAAGGCGGGCGAGGCACCGAGGAAGGCCGAAGCTTGGGCGGGGACGCGTGTCGAACCTCGCGGGAAGCCCGGGAACGAGCCGGCAGCGACGACGGAGGCGGGGATCGCCGAGGCGAACACGAGAAGAAGCGATGAGGGGTCCTGTCCGGTGCGCGGGAACGACGTCTGGACGAAGGACGGCGGACAACCGAAGAGGGGCGCCGATGATGGCGGCGACGCGGCGGACGCATCGAACGGTGCGAGCGCGAACGCGCACGCGACGAGGAGTGGCGGTGGGAGCGGCGACGATCCCGGCGCGGGGAATGATCCTTCCGGCGGCGCTCGCGGGCGAGCGCGAGTGTCTAGAACTGACGGTGGAACGGGATGAGTCAGGGGCGCGACTGTGTCGCGTAGATTGAGGCTGAGGTCTCTCCTGGCCGGACTCAGTGAGAAGGGCTCTATGCCGGCGTACAGATCCTCCGGAAGGATCAGCGGGCTTATCGTGGAGAGAGAGAGAGAGGAAGGCCAGTCAACGTGGGACGGCTCGTGGCGGACTGCTGCAGGCCGGGCTCAGTGAGGCGGGCGCTGTGCCGGTAAACAGACCCTCCGGAAGGGTCAGCGGGCGTGGCAGCAGTGGCAGTCCTCTGATCAGCCAGCAAGTGACCTGAAAGTGGAACGGTGGGAGTCGGGGCGAGACTGTG
The DNA here is from genome assembly GCA_036245525.1 of Semisulcospira habei. Taxonomy (NCBI): domain Eukaryota; kingdom Metazoa; phylum Mollusca; class Gastropoda; family Semisulcospiridae; genus Semisulcospira; species Semisulcospira habei. The sequence continues at coordinate 211,903,555 of BTPG01000002.1, read as the reverse complement.
TCGCGCAAGCTAAAGCTGACGCCTCTCTTGGCCAGACTCCGAGAGCAGGGCGCTATGCCGGCGTTCAGATCCTCCGGAAGGATCAGCGGCTTGTGGTGAGAGATGGGTGAGGAAGGCCAGTCAACGTGGGACGGCTCAGGGCAGACTGCTGCAGGCCGGGCTCAGTGAGGCGGGTGCTCTGCCGGCAAACAGACCCTCCGGAAGGGTCAGCGGGCGTGGCAGCAGTGGCGGTCCTCTGGTCAGCCAGCAACACCGAGTCCCAACAGGAATCCTTTCCGTGAGGCCAGGGCGGGAAAGGGCGGTCAGCACCGTAAGGGCTGCAGAAGTATCAACCGGAGCCGGAAGTGAGGAAGCAGGCAGGGGCCGCTCTCGTCGGTACAGGCCCCAGAGGTCCGACCAACATCTCCGGCCAGGTCGCACAGACATACAAAGGTGGTCCGGGTAGCAGCCCGCACAAGGCAGGCAGACTGCCTGGTCATCCGTCGGCACTGGAAGTTTCCCCATAGGGAGCACATAAGCATTTGGGTTCTGTAACAGACAAAGGGCATAGCAAGGTCGCAAACACAGGCAAGAGGGCGCCGAGCCCTCCTTTGTGATATCATTGTTTCATCTCACCAGCCCGACCGGGCATTCTCTTTTCAATTAGTGGGAATGGCATTTTTCTCATATGCCCTTGATTATGCGTGCTGTGTACATGAAGGCGAGACAGGCAAACGTAAGCCGAGTCTGTAGAAATTGACTAGATGGAATGAGGAAAGTCCATATCCCATTCCTGCCCCCCAGGGGATACGAACCCGGGATCTTTGGTATCAGTTTCAGCCCACTTAATCAAATTTCAAATACAACGATTTTGAATTTCCAAAAACTACAGTAGTTCGCCTGAGCTTGCCCCCAGCACCACGTGAATGTTCTGTGTCTACGTACAGTGTGTGAGCGAATGCGCGTGATTCACGTGAGCGTGCTTGTTGGGTTCAGTACGCGGCGGCGCTTTGAGCCGAATTTCAATTGGGATAAAGCGCCTATTTAATGCGCTTATTATTATTATTATTATTATCTTACGACTGCCAGCACAGTGTCTTATCCACTAAGCTACCTCCCCCTGTCCACCAAGGAACCCCAGGCGCCGTGACCGCGCAATGGTTATACTCTCCAAGGGCTAAAGGGCCTTTAAGCTGGACGAACGGAACGTGAGTGCTGCCAGGCCCTACGAAAACCAGCGTCTGAAAGGCAAAATCTACTCGTAAGCTAACGAGGCATAACCAGGAGAGAGAAGGCGACGTCCCGCTAGGAGAGTCGCAAGAAGGCTGTGCAAGGCACGGAAATTATTTCAATAGTCGGTGCCCTTATGTCGTAACCACAACGAAAGACGAGTCCCACGGCAGCCGGCTCTCGACCCGAGGGCCGGCTGTGGGTAGCTACCGTTACCTTACCTCCAAGCCGAAGCGGGAACGGGGGAAAGGGTAGCCATACAGCAGTCACAGCACGGAGGAGAGCCGAGGGAACCCGGAACGGCGCCAAGGAAGAATCAGGCAGCGCTAGAAGGCAGCAGGCACGGAAGAGAAGTCGAAACGAGCGTAGGCAAGACGAAGACCGGTCGAGGCACAGCAGAGCAAAGCCCGACACGTCTTCTCGGCACGAGCGAAGTAGCAAGACTGGTTGGTCTCGTGACAGGAACTGGTAAGGAAGGAGCGGGAGATAACTCTCGGCCCCTCTGGGGTTCCCCGAGTGCCTAGCGGGTTGTGTAGGCACACAACGGGTAAGTAGGCTAAAATTGAGCTAGTAGTAGACATTTCCACAAAGTCATGTCATCGGTAATGTTTTTGAGGAAACAAAGGAACACTACCAAAGGATCTCCGTGATGCAGTCATCATCACCCTGTACAAGAACAAAGGAGAGAAGTCTGCCTGCTCTAATTATCGTGGAATTACCCTGCTGTCCATTACCGGGAAAATTCTCGCAAGGTTGCTCCTGAATCGGCTGGTACCTGCCATCGCTGAAGACCACCTCCCAGAGGTACATTGCTTAACGTCCCGACAGCAACAAGGCTTTCTCAGGACGTGCCTGCACTGCTTGTGAAAAAAAAACTAAACAGAACATTGAATGTATGTCGCCAGCCGGTCCAATACATTAAATAAACCTAACACATGGGGCCTAAATAAAGCTAAGACCATTTAGCAACACACATCCAATATCAAGAGCTACAGGCAGTGCAGACAGTAGGGAGAGTTTTAAAAAGGCAAATACAGGTGAATGGACCTCGGGTAGACAGAAACACATGCCCCAGAATAGAGAGAAAAACTCACCCTGTGGGGCTGACCAGGGTGACCCTAGGAACTAAAAAGTACCTAACCCCACCCAAGTTCCCCAGGGCAGACCCGGGTGGGGGCCTCCCAGAGGGCCAGTGTGGCTTCAGAGCCAACAGGAGTACCACCGACATGGTCTTTGTGCTGAGACAGCTTCAGGAGAAGTGCCGCGAGCAGAACAAAGGGCTGTACGTAACGTTTGTCGACCTAACAAAAGCGTTTGACACTGTGAGCAGGCAAGGTATGTGGCAGATCCTGGAGCGACTAGGTTGTCCCCCAAAGTTCCTCAACATGATCGTCCAGCTCCACGAGGACCAGCAAGGCCAGGTCAGACTAAACAGTGACCTCTCAGAACCATTCCCCATTCGCAACGGCGTGAAGCAAGGCTGCGTGCTGGCACCGACCCTCTTCACCATCTTCTTCAGCATGATGTTGAAGCAGGCCACAGTGGACCTCGACGATGACGACGCAGTGTACATCAGGTATCGTCTCGATGGCAGCCTGTTCAACCTCAGACGACTGCAGGCTCACACGAAAACCCTAGACCAACTGATTCGTGAGCTGCTCTTCGCTGATGATGCTGCCCTCGTTGCACACACAGAGAGAGCCTTGCAGCGCATTACGTCCTGCTTCGCAGATGCTGCCCAGCTCTTTGGACTTGAGGTCAGTCTGAAAAAGACAGAGGTCCTTCATCAGCCGGCACCCAAGGAAGAGCATCGCCCCCCGCCCCCCCCCCCCCCCCCCCCCCACATCACCATCGGCGAGTCCGAACTGAAGTCTGTACACCAGTTTACCTACCTTGGCTGCATCATCACGTCAGACGCCAAGCTGGACAAGGAGCTGGACAACAGGCTGGCAAAACGAACAGTGCTTTCGGGCGACTATTCAAGTGGGTGTGGCACAATCAACAGCTGAAAAAAGGCACCAAGATCAGCGTGTACAGAGCTGTTGTCCTCACCACCCTGCTGTACGGTTCCGAGTCCTGGGCCCTCTACCGCAGCCAACTACGACTCCTCGAACGCTTTCACCAGCGCTGCCTGCGTACCATCCTCAGCATTCACTGGAGTGACTATGTCACCAATGTCGAGGTCCTTGAACAGGCGGAAACTGTGAGCATCGAGGCTTTGCTGCTGCGGACACAGCTTCGCTGGGCGGGGCACGTCTCCAGGATGGAGGATCATCGCCTACCCAAGATCACTCTGTTCGGCGAGCTCGCCACTGGACACCGAGACAGAGGGGCACCAAAGAAGAGATACAAAGACGGTCTTAAGAAGTCACTTAGTGCCTGCCAAATCGACCACCGCCAGTGGTCTTCGCTTGCTGCGGACCGTGACACCTGGCGCTCCACCATTCACAAGGCAGCCGTCTCCTTTGAGGACTCTCGCAGAGCTAACCTTAAGGACAAGCGGCTCAGAAGAAAAAACAGAGTTGTCGTAACTCAGAACCCTGACCAGACCTTCCCCTGCAGCCACTGCGGTCGAACCTGCCTGTCCCGGATTGACCTCCGCAGCCACGAAAATGCCTGCAGACGACGTGGGCAAGCCCTATAGAATCTTCGTTCGCGAAGTCAAGCCAAGAGAGAGATATATATATGCGTGTGTGTGCATATGTATATATATGTATGTATGTATATTTCTATATAAAATATACTGTATGCCTAATTTAAATACCGAAATAAAGAATTAAAAAAAACAAAAAAAACAAAAAAAAAAAAAACAACAACAACAACAACAAACAAATGTTATCTTCCTTATTTTCCAATATTGCCAGAAAATGCTAACTGTAGTCCATATAACATTGTGAGATGCCTGACCAGTAAGACTCAAGTCTAATTCTTTGGCTGTCCATTGCACTTTTCATCAAGATGATTACTGCAGGGATTACCTCAATAAAAAGCCCGACAGATAGTCAAGGGTGACAACATACCGGTAGATATGTGCATGATGCCCACAATAAAGTGGCAATACCAGTACCAACCTGCACTAACCTGGCCTCTCGACCTTGATGATCTCTGCCCCCAAGTCACCCAGAATCATGGTGCAGTATGGACCAGCCAGCACCCTGTCACATTTCATCATTTACCACATGATTTAGTTTCTTTAACCCATTCAGCCCTGACACAATACAGCAGGAGATGGATCGACCATGACAATCCAGGCTAGTGCCAGATTAGGTTGGCGCCATCAGGCGCCAAGCTAATCTGGCACTATCCTGGAATTATCATGGTCGATCCATCTCCTGCACTGGGTGCATAGTCGATCGGTGACACCTCCAAAATTTTGGGGATACGGCCTTGGGGTAAAATGGGTCAAGTAAACTAATCATGAGAGAGTAAAACTGAAAAAAAATAAGTGTTGAGGGAAAGCAGACAGTTTGACTCTCTCTCATGAACTGCCAACTGGCATATTTAACCCATTTAGCTCTGAGTCCCTACAGCAGGAGATGGAGTGACCATGATAATTCAAGGGTAGTGCCAGATTAGCTTGGCCTCTGAAGGCGCCAAGCTAATCTGGCACTACCCTTGAATTATCATGGTCAATCCATCTCCTGCAACTGGTACATAGTCACTAGGCAACACCTCCCAAATTTGAGAAATGAGACCTTAGGGCTAAAAGGGTTAAACCTGCGCACATTCACTTGAATTACATCTAATCCTATCTGACAGTGTGAAAGCACAGCATTGCCAGCTCTGTGGCTGTAGCCCAAGATACATGATCGGAACCTGACATTTTAACTGCACCTATTTTTACCTATTATGTACCTGTCATATATTGTGAAAATGTTGTTAAAGGCATACCCTACAGTAGAAAACTCCCCTGACATTATCAAGACTCAGTCTCTGTGGCCTTCTTGATTCCACCTCCCTCCTTACAAGTGACAATTAAGCTATTTTGGCAGCACCCTTGAAATGCATTTTTCTTTAAAAGGTATTTTTTCGAAAAATACTTACCGATGAAATGACAAATGGGAGTGTCTACTACTTGCTCAATTCTAGCCTACGAACCCGTTGTGTTAACACACAACCCGGGAGGCACTCGGGGAACCGCCAGAGGGGCCGAGAGTTGTCTCCCGATCCTGCCTATCCGGTTTCGAGTCACCTGACTCGCCAGTCAGATACCAGGCTCACCAGCGGCAAGCGGGGCAGGCGGGAGGGTCCTCCGAGTCATGTCATCGGTAAGTATTTTTTGAAAAAATACCTTTTAAAGAAAAATGCATTTATTTCATCAATTACATTACCGATGACATGACAAATGGGAGAATAACGAATAGGAGGAGGGTGCCGCACCGGAACTACCGGCTATCCTGACCGTCCTCCCATTGCCAACTCCCAGCTAGCTAGCTAGGTGTGTACCTACGGCGCCTGCGGCGCCGGGAGGGAGTGCTGTGCCACCGTAATGTCCCCCACCAAGGCGAGGTTGTCTCGCTGGCCCGCCAGATCCCGCAGGTAGAAGCGAGTGAAGGTAGACTCTGCTCGCCAGCCCACCGCAGCCACGATGTTCTTGACAGCGCAGTTCCGGTCGAACGCGACGCTCGTGGCCATAGCGCGTACTTCGTGTGCCCGAATCTTCAGTCTCTTCGCTACCAGCGGGGAGAGGTCCATGTATGCGGAACGTATAACCCAGCGCAGCCAGGAAGAGATCGTCTGGGCTGTGATATCAGTTTTGCCAGGTCGTAAGGGCAGGAAGAGGCGAGAGCGTCCTCTTCGGATAGCTTTGGTACGGCGCAGGTAAATGCGGAGGGCTCGCACGGGATCTTGTTGCCGAGTCTTCTGGGAACAGTCAGGCCCTACCAGGGGTCTCAAGGTGATGATCTGTGGGGCAGTCAGAGGAGACCTGGTCTTGGCAATGAAGGCGGGGTCCGTCAGAAGCTGTACGGAGCAATCCGCCCGAAGCTGTAGGCAGTCAGGGCGGGTGGAAAGTGCGTGTAGCTCGCTAACCCTGGACGCAGTGGCCAAAGCCAGAAGGAAGCAGGTCTTGCGTGTAACATCCGCCAAGCGGGCGAGCGCCAGGGGCTCGAAGCGGGGAGAATTCAGCCAAGTCAGCACCCAAGGTAGGTCCCAGCGAGGAACGAGAGAACGCTGAGTCGGACGCTGTAGGCTGAAACTGGACATAAGGTCGGCGAGGTCTTTGCATGCGCCAGGGTCTGGGAAGCCGAGGTGTCGGTAAGTGTCGGCGATCATGGACAAGTAGCCCCTGATGGTGATCGGAGCCAAACCTTGGTCCATGAAGAGCCACAGGAAGAAGTCCGCGAGCTGGGGGTTAGTCAATTCGGTGGGCGAGAGTCGACGGACGTCGCACCAGGAGCACAAAACGCGCCACTTTCCTTCGTAGACACGCCGGGTAGAAGGTTTGCAGGCTGCAGCGATCGCCTCCACTGCTGCACCCGAGAAGCCTCTAGTGGTGAGGGCTTGCCGCACAACCTCCAGGCGTGAAGTAGCAGGCGCTCCGGACACGGGTGAAAAAGTGTCTGCCTCGGTTGCTTGAGCATAGTGCGGGGCGTGGGAAGGCGCAGGGGAGGAGAAGTGGCGAGCGCGAGGTCGGTGGTCCAGGCACGGGACCACGCGAACGGGGCGACCAGCAGCAGGACTGCGTTGGACTCCTGAAGTTTGCGGAGGACTTTGGGGACGAGGACCGTCGGGGGGTACGCATAAGCGATGAGACCGTCCCAGGGAATCGAGAGGGCATCGACCGCCCAGGCCAGCGGGTCCGGAATCGGGGACACGAAAAGGGGAAGCTGGTGCTTCCACCTCATGGCGAAAAGGTCGATTAACGGGGTCTCCCAATGGGCGCAGATCATCCGGAAGATATCCTGTCGCAACGTCCATTCTGTGTGAAGCAACTGGCCGCGACGGGAGAGGGAGTCCGCTAACACATTCAGGTGGCCGGAAATGTGTCGCGCAAGGAGAGAGATGTTGCGGTCTTCGGCCCAGTGCATCAAACGGAAGATGAGTATGCAGAGGTCGGGGGAGCGGGTGCCGCCTTGTCTCTGGATGTAGGCAACCACTGTCGTGTTGTCGGAGAGGACGAGAAGCCGTTGGTTTCTGAGCTGGTCCTCCCAAACAATGAGGGCTTGCCAGACTGCCTGTAGCTCCAACCAATTGATGTGCTTGTCCGCGAACTCCGGAGGCCAGAGGCCGGACGTCGAGATGAACTGAGGAAGCAGGAGGGCTCCCCACCCAGAGAGACTCGCGTCGACACACAGGGAGAGGTGCGGGGGAGGGGAGGACAAGGGGACTCCCGAAGCCAACCAAGCAGTGTCGGTCCAGCGCAGAAGATGAGGGCGAACCAAGGGCGACACAGGGACCGGGGTGGTGAGGTCGCCTGAGGAGGGTCTCCAGAGGAGCAGGAGGTGCAGCTGAAGCGGACGGGCGTAGAGGCGACCTAGCGGGAGAAGCTCCGCCGCCGCGTTGATTAGTCCGAGTAGTTGAAGCCAAACTCTGGCGGGAGCTGCTTCCTGCTGAGCTAACTGGCTGGCGAGGGAGGACAACTTCCGAATGTGAGAATCCGGGAGGCGAACTACGTTGAGATCGGTGGCGAAATCCATTCCGAGATGTACGAAGCGACGCGAGGGCGTGAGGTCCGACTTTCCGACGTTGAGGAGAAACCTCAGTTGTGACAAAAGATGCATCAGCGTATCCCTGTCCACTTCCAATGCGGTCTCGACGCGGTTCCTCAGGAAGAGATCGTCGAGATAGTTGGACATCGGGCTGAACGACGACTGCCGCGCCTTGGCCATCCATGATGCGGGTGAAAACCCAGGGGCTGAGGTTGAGGCCGAAAGGTAGAGCACGAAACTGGTACACCGTCCCATCGAAGGCGAAGCGCAGATACCTCTGGGCGGACGGATGTATGGGCACATGGAGGTAGGCGTTGGAAAGATCTAGGCTGACGGCGTAGTCCATCGGCTGCACAGAAGTACGTATGGCACGGGCCGTCTCCATGTGGAAGGAAGGGGCCAGAATGAAGAGATTCAGGGCTGAAAGGTCGATCACTGGACGCCACTTGCCGCCGGGCTTGGGAACGACGAAAAGGCGACTGTAGAACCCCAGCGAGTCTGTGTGGCGCACTACTTCTGTGGCGTCCTTCCTCAAGAGAGCGTAGACTTCTCCATGCAGGGCGCCCTCCTTGAGCGGGTCTGTGGGGATCTCGGTCCACACCGGAGTAGAGCGCAGAGGCGGAGGGGAACGAAAGGAGATCCGTAGGCCGAAGGTAACAGTGTCCAAAATCCAGGGGTCGTCTGGAACCAGCAATCGCCACTCCTTGCTGAATAGGGCGAGCCTGCCGCCGACTGGAGGACCCGGGACGGCCGGCGGAGGCGGAGGAGGGGCGGAGTCAGGGAGCCCGCCCACGCCCAGGGCGACGGGCGGGACGGGGCCAAGCGGGGGCGGGGGCGCTAACTTGGCCGGGGCGTCCGAAAGCGGGGCGACGTCGACGTAGGCCTTGCAGCTGGGCGGCCGAGGTCGGGGCGAAGGGTCTGGCGGTCCGCAGGGAGCGACCCACGGCCTTGCGGGCTGACTGAAAGCGCTGTGGGACAGTCTTGATCGGCCACCGGTCTGAATTGGAGTCCTTCGCCGCTTGCCAGGTGTCACCAAAGAGTAGAGGGCCCCCCAGGGGGGCACGACGAAGCTGCAGCTTCAGGTCCGGTGGCATCCCCCGGCAGGCCTGCAAAACAGCATCCCGGCATAACAAATCGCAATTGGAGGCTGCAGCCATAGCGTTGACTGACGAATGGTAAGCCGCGCGGTTGGCCGCTTCCGCCAGGACGAGGAGATCTCTGAGGAGGGGAGTCAAGGAAGGGTGCCAAGAATCTTCAACCCGACGGAGGAAGGCTTGCGTAAGAAGCTCCATGAAGCCCGTGCAGGCCAGAGTGTTCCTAACGAGAGAAGCCGTCTTGTCCAATCCGGTCGGAAGAGCGCGCTTAAGGACGGAGGCACCCCCAGCCTGCACCACGGCGGCTGGGTCCACAGGCGGGAGAGGGCAGAGGAAGGCTTGGGAATGTCCGGCGTACCAATGCTGGCGAAAGTAGATGTCGTGCTCAGGAGGCCACTTGTGGTCCGTGAAGAAATTGCCGTCCCGGGAGTTAGCCAACAGATGCGCTGAAAAAGCATCCCGAAGTTCACGAAAGCCGGGGGGTTGAGGGAGGGTCTTAAACCTTTTCACTTGTTTACCGGCGTCCACAAAGGCGGAGGGCTTCCTCTTGAGAGGGGGGGACGGAGGGCAGTCCTCTGCCGGAAGCGTGGCGGCGATGAGTCGTGCGACCTCGTCGAGGGCCAGAAGAGTATCCGTGCGGGAGGAAGAAGGTAACCCGTGGGCCGTCGACGTATCCGAAGGCGAGAGCGGCGAAGGAGAGTGGCTGAGACCTCCGAGGAGCACCGAGATGGAATCGTCCGGGAGAAGGCTCAAAGAGTCGTTGTCGGCCTCGCGGGGGGCAGGCGAAGAACGACGGCGACCGGGACTCCGAGAGTGGACAACTCGACGACTACGAGGGGCGACAGAGGCAGTCGACGGACGAAGGGGAGAACGATGCCCGAGGCGACTAAGCGTAGACCTAGAGGAGCGGGAACGGCGGCAATCACGAGAAGAGCGACTGTGGGGCGGTGACGGAGGCCTACGGGAACGAGACGGAAGGGGAGGGGCTGGGCGAGGGGAAGGGGAACGGAAGGAACGAGAGGACCGGCGGGGAACGTCGGAAGAGCGCCGCGAAGTCAAAGAGCGAGGAGGTCCACTTTCCTTATGACGAGGAGAAGGAGAAGGAGAAGGAGAGCGAGAGTGGCGGTCCGATTTCGAGCGACAAGCGGATCCTGACACACGTCGAGACGTGGTGTGCGTGTGAGATTGTCTCCGCGAGCCGGGCTCTGTGGCGAGACGGGTTCGCTGCGGCCGAGGAGACTCCAAGGCCTTCCTAGGAGACGAGTGGGGACCAGCTGACCATGGACGGCACGAAGCACGTCTCTCCGAACCGAGCTCTGTAGCGAGATGGGTTCTCTGCCTGGCGTAAGGCTTGGTCCAAGTGCGTTCCCTCCTGGGAACCAGCGCCTCGATCTCCCCACTCCGCACACTACCTTGCTGTGTCCGGCGTGGTGATCTCCTCAAGCTAGGGACGTCGGACACATGAGTGGCCGGTGAACCGGAAACAACAGCCGGCACGTCATCAGGTCTGGAAACAGTCACAGGTGTCGGGCGTTCACGTCGGTAAAAACTCCAAAGTTGGGACCAGCGGAGCTCAGGCCAGCTGGCGCAGACGTCACACGAATGCTCAGAGGTACATCCGACACATGGTAGGCAGACCTGGTGCGAATCCGAGGGCCACTGGAATCCTCCACACTGTGTGCATGTCATCAAGAGGGCACTGCAACACACAAAACAGCTGCTGGCACGTGGGCGAGACCAATGGGGCCCGTCCTATCAAGGAGGGCGCACCGCAATAACAATCAGAATCACAGGGCTGCGCCACAAGGGTTAGGGTCTCGCGTCGCTCTAAGGCTAGAGAGAGCGAGAACCCCCCCGTAACATATCAACACACAAGCGAAGCTGGGGATTGAACGTACGCCAAGAGCCAGAGCCGCTAACTAGCGAGAGCGACGAAGCGCGAACACGAGGTCCCGCGCCAAGCTAAGAACACAAGCGCCGCAACACACAAGGCTCCTCGTAAGCTGCCCGGGGAATAAGTAAAACAATTTCCCACCCCAGGAACCAGGGGAATGGCGAGGGCGCCAGGGCCCCGCCAAGCTATGAGTCCCAGCTCAACAAAGTCCCCCAAGAGGTCAACAGGCGAAGTAGCATAACGCAGAAGCCAAAGGCTCAGCCGGTACCCTGCCCGGAACCGGTCGAGTGTGCAACTAACTACCATACCTCTCTGCCTGAGCGGGAACGGGGGAAGAGACGTCCATGACACCACGAACGAACGACCGGGTGACGAGCAGGCCCGCCAAAGTAGAGCCGACCCCAGTAGCAGAGGACGCCAAGCCAACGAAGAAGGCGCAAGCGAAGCCGAAAGCGAAGTGAAGAAGTCACACCGAGCCGATAGCACCTAAGACCGGCCGGTCGAAACACCAAATGCGAGAGGCTAGAGAACACGTCCGAAGGTCGTGAGCCTACGTAGCTGACTGGCGAGTCAGGTGACTCGGAACCGGATAGGCAGGATCGGGAGACAACTCTCGGCCCCTCTGGGGGTTCCCCGAGTGCCTCCCGGGTTGTGTGTTAACACAACGGGTTCGTAGGCTAGAATTGAGCAAGTAGTAGATACTCCCATTTGTCATGTCATCGGTAATGTTTTTGATGAAATAAATACCAGTATCATAGTTAATCAGTTACTATTACTAAATGTTAGGGCTTTAATCAGTTACTATTAATGAATGTTAGGGCTTTAATCAGTTACTATTACTGAATGTTCCTCGCGCTGGGACCATATGGCGTTGAGGTGCGTCCCCTGGGTGGTGGATAGGGGGTCCCTCGCGAGAGGGGTGCACCGAATGAAATAAGGTGCCGTGAACCAACATGGTCTAAGGGAAGGTGACCCCGACAGAAAACCCCTGGTCCTCCTAGTAAGGGGGTTGGGCATGGGGATAGCTTCCCCACCCTGCAAAAAAGGAAATAGCTACAAAAACGCAGACGAAAAGACAAACAGTAATTCCTTTCCTGGAGGAGGAAGGTTCTTCTACCAGAAGATTTATGACGTCCTGTGGTGAAAGCCGGAAGTCTTCAGAAGACACAGGACCGAGCCGCCTCTCTCTATCCAGGGACACAACCATGGGCACATGGAACGTCAAGACCATGTACCAGAGCGGCAAGGCCACCTAGATAGCAGTGGAAATGCAAAAGTACAACCTTTCCCTGCTAGGTATCAGTGAAGCCAGATGGACGCAGTCTGGCCAGAAAATGCTGTTAAGTGGGGAGATGATTCTGTATTCAGGTCATGAAGAGGAGAATGCCCCCCAAACAGAAGGAGTAGCATTCATGCTGTCACCAGTGGCACAGAGAGCGCTGATGGGCTGGGAACCTCTTGGACCAAGAATTATCACAGCAGCCTTTAGAACCAAGAAAAAGATCAAGCTGAACGTCATCCAGTGTTATGCGCCCACTAATGACAGTGACGAGGAAGAGAAACAAGAGTTCTACGACCGACTCCAGAGTGCCGTGGACAAATGTGCGGGGCGAGACATCACCATCGTCATGGGCGATTTTAATGCCAAAATAGGGGAGGACAACACCGGATACGAAGAGGTGATGGGGAGACAGGGACTAGGGGAGATGAGTGAGAACGGGGAGAGGTTTGTAGACTTTTGTGCTCTAAACAGACTTGTCATTGGAGGCAGCATCTTCCCACACAGAAGAATACACAAAGCAACTTGGGTCTCGCCTGACTATACTACAGAGAACCAAATAGACCATATCTGCATTAGCAAGAAATTTAGAAGATCCCTTCAAGATGTTCGAGTGAGGAGGGGAGCAGATGTCGCCTCAGACCACCATCCGCTTACCTTAAGAATAAAGCTCAAGTTAAAGAAAAGCTGCACAGAGACAACAAGAAGACAGCGCTATAATGTAGGCCTCCTGAAAGAGACTGGAGTGAGAGAAGAGTTCAAACTGGTGCTGTCCAACTGGTTTCAAGCGCTACAAGAGCTAGTAAATGAAGAGGAGGCGGTCACCACAGAGCAGCAGTGGAAGGCAATTAGAGAGGCGCTGAACTCAACCTGCAAAGACACTGTAGGGTTCAGGAAACACCATCACAAGGACTGGCTGTCGGCACAGACCTTGAAGAAGATAGAAGTGAGGAAGCAGAAGAAAGCAGTTGTCAACAACAGTTGCACGAGAGCAGCCAAAGCAAGGGCACAGGAGGAATACTCGGAAGCCAACCGCGAGGTGAAGAGGAGTATCAGGGCAGACAAGAGGGCCTACACAGACAGCCTGGCAGCAGAGGCAGAAAAGGCAGCAGGCAGCGGCAACATGAAACAGCTCTACGACATTACCAGAAGATTGTCGGGCAAGTATGGCCATACAGAAAGACCAGTAAAAGACAAAGAAGGCAAGCCTATTGCTGACAGAGCAGACCAACTCGACAGATGGGCCGAGTATTTTGAAGAGTTACTGAACAGACCCAGCCCACCCGACCCCGCAGACGTCCAGCCAGCAGAGACCGACCTACCCATCAGCTGTGACAGACCCAGCCGGGAAGAGATCAGAAGAGCAGTGGCATTTTTGAAGAACGGCAAAGCAGCAGGGCCAGATGGCATCCCAGCAGAGTCTCTGAAAGCAAACCTAGAGACAACAGTAGAGATGCTGTACCCACTGTTTGGAAAGATCTGGGAAGAGGAGGTGATGCCGGCTGACTGGAAGGAGGGGTACCTAATCAAGCTTCCCAAGAAAGGCGACCTCAGCAAGTGTTCCAACTACAGAGGAAACACCTTGCTGTCAGTACCAGGAAAGGTCTTCAACACGATCATCCTGGAGAGAATGAAGAGCTCCGTTGACCCCCAGCTAAGGGACCAGCAAGCAGGATTCAGGAAAAACCGATCATGTACAGACCAGATCGCCACTCTCCGCATCATCGTGGAACAGTCTTTTGAGTGGAGCTCCCCGCTGTACGTCAACTTTGTGGATTACGAGAAAGCATTTGACAGCGTGGACCAAGAGACTCTGTGGAAACTCCTACGACACTACGGTGTACCCACAAAGCTCGTCCACTTGATCAAAAGCAGCTACGATGGCATGACATGTCGCGTGATCCACGAAGGGCAGTTCACCAGGGAGCTCCAGGTCAGAACCGGTGTCAGGCAGGGGTGTCTGCTGTCTCCGTTCCTCTTCCTACTGGTCATAGACTGGGTCATGAAGAGGACCACAGAGCACAGACAAAGTGGAATACAGTGGACACTGTGGACACAGCTTGACGACCTCGATTTTGCAGACGACTTGGCATTACTGTCCCACACTCATCAACAAATGCAGGACAAGACCACGAGGCTTGCTGACATCTCATCCCAAGTGGGCCTCACCATCCGCAAACAGAAAACAAAGACAATGAGGCTGAACGCAACCAGGGAAGAACCAGTCTTGCTTGCTGGCACCGGGTTGGAGGAGGTGGAGTCCTTCACCTATCTCGGGAGCATCATAGACAAAAAAGGCGGCACTGATGCAGATGTCAGAGCACGAATCGGTAAAGCCAGAGCAGCCTTTCTCCAGTTGAAAAAAGTGTGGAGTTTCAGAGAGCTGTCACAACACACCAAAGTCCGGATTTTCAACTCCAACGTAAAAGCAGTTCTCCTATATGGAGCAGAGACTTGGAGATTGACAAAAACCACAGTCAACAGAGTACAGATCTTCATAAACTGTTGCCTTAGAAGAATTGTGAAAATCCACTGGCCAGAGAAGATCAGCAACGTCAGACTCTGGGAGAGAACAGAGCAGAAAACAGCAGAGAATGAAATTGGGCGAAGAAGATGGGGATGGATTGGTCACAGTCTGAGAAAGCCAGCTTCCAGTATCACTAGGCAGGCATTGTCATGGAACCCCCAGGGAAAGAGGAAAAGAGGTAGGCCGAGAAACTCCTGGCGTCGAGACCTCCAAGCAGACATCAAGAGACTGGGAACCACCTGGAGTAGAATCGAAGGAGAAGCACAGGACAGGAGTTGCTGGAGGTCTCTCGTCGACGGCCTATACCCGGGTAGGGGTGACAGGCGTAAGTAAGTAAGTAAGTAACAAAAATGAATTGTTCGTTTTGGCTTTCTTTACAAATATATTATTGTGTTGTAACTGTTGTTTCTAAACGTTCTTTCTTTTTTTCTTTTCGGGGGTGGGGTTGGGGGCAGGGGGGGGGGGGGGGGGGGGGGGAGAAGGGGAGTGTTCTCAGACATACTTATAGTTTTAAGGGCTTCAGAGTAGTTGAATAGTAAAACAGGACGTCCACAGATTCCACAAATATCGATCCAAAAAATAAATATTTAGTCAGGGTGGATGGGGGGGGGGGTGGGGGGGGGGGGGGGGGGGGCGAAGCACATGCCCCCTAGGTCCTCCCCCCCTCTCTCCATCCGCCACTGATACAATACAGCATCACCTGCTGAGGTCTAAGACACGAACACCCTGAAGTGGCCCATGGTGCACCTCTTTACCAGCACTGTGTGCAGACAGACGGGTTAGTTGAGGTGGTCTCTGGCCTGAAAATGGATGAATGACACATCAATGTACACACTGCATGTATTAGTCCTTCAGCACCCCCCCCCCCCCCTCCCCCCAATCCCCCCCCCCCCCCACCCCCCCCCCCCCCCCCCCCCCGCCTCCCCTCGGCACCTCTGACCCAGGGTGATACATCCAGTAGCAGTCATATCATCCCCATTCACTAAAGCTCATATTCCTTTCACTGCTGCAAAATAACGAACACAATCCAACTGAAAGAGAAACGGATCCTCATGAGCCCCTGGTGAGGGCTTATGTGGATCTATGCCGCTTGATGTCACCTGCACTTTGTATCCATATTACTTGGATGGCTGGGGATCAGTGGCATTTAATTAACACAGATTTCTGAAACACAGTCTGCAGTTAATCCACTGGCAGCAAATGGGTTAAAATATATACTATTTACTATCATTCTAGAAAAGTATTCAAACAGCTTCTGACTGTATTGCCCATCTTTAACCCTTATCATTCGGAATGTAACACCAGTGTGTGAAATAAGTTTGACTAAAATAGTTCAAGGGTAGTTCCAGAATAGCTTGGCGCCTCTAGGCACCAAGCTATTCTGGCACCACTCTTGAACTAAAGCCATTGGTCTATATCCTTATCTGTAAGTACTATAATGTACCTTTCATATGGCAGTGTACAAATTTGAAGCTTTTAGCCTCAGTATGATATGGGTTAAATGGTAGGGGGGGAAAAAAAAAACAGATTGGGTTGGTGATGCTCCAAATATGCATCTTTCCAGACCTAACTGCCACTGATGAAGATGACAATTAAGTTTATTGAACATATTTCTAAATACAAACTCTGCATTTATTTGTAAGCTCCATCCCCACTCCCCACCTTCAACCCATGTCTTTACCCTTCAAAGAATTTGAAGAAAGCATTCATCCACTTCATCAGACTAAAAGTAATGTAACCAGCTGTTAACCCGGCTTTTTTTTTCTGGATTTTGTCCACATATACAATTGACAGTAGTGCAACACAACAATTACACAATTTACAGGCCCGTTTGACGTATTTGACCTTCAATCTCATTATCACATCAATGTGTCAATTTAATTATTTGTCCCTTGAACTTTGAGCCTTAAACAGTAGGCAACCTTTAGAACACGTTCTATCCACCATCTGCAGTTTTTCTGCTTGTGGCAGCCTGGTCAGCAGTCTGCGGCACCAGCGGCACGCCAACATTTTCACTTCTAAAAAGTTTTAGGGCAGGAATCAGAGAGGACTTCACGCGCCCTATTCTTTACGCACATAACAGCCGTTCCCCACAATGTTTAAGGGGAGACCATTAGATATCATAGCGATTGATAATGATGGACCAGCAGAGGGTAGCCAACTATCTGGCCCTGAAGACAACAGCCAGCTCTTAGCAGCCACTGAAACCGGAAGCGTTAAATAGTAGTATGGCTCCCAGCTTATGCCAAAACCGCGCTAACAGCTCGTCACATGCACTCTCAACATTCAGATTCAGTGGGGCGGACAGGCTGAAAGAAGCACCCCTACGCTGAGACTGACTCTACTTCCGGCCCAACAAAATATGAATAATAAAAGCCCCTTTAAGGCCATTTAAAACAGTTATGAATGTGTTCCGGATGCATTTCTATATTCATAAATGATAGGCATTAGAGGGCACAA